>CM055612.1:17844281-19094281 GCA_029379385.1 Quillaja saponaria | reverse complement strand
ATATATAAAAATTTAAAAAACAATTAAAACTAAATAATTTTTTTTCTTTCTCTCTCTTCCTCATCACCACCACCATTCCTTCATATCCACCTATCTCAACCCTTCCATAACCACCATTAATTAACCTTTCAAATGATTGGGCAGTGGGTTTTATCCCAAAATCATTCAGAAATTTAACAAATGTTGAGGTTTGGAGTTTTCTCAAAAAAAAACTTTCCGGGAAAATTTCTCAAAAAATAACAAAACTAACTTTTCCATGTCTCTTGCAATAATTTTCAGGGACCATACCACAAGGGAACCAATTTAGTACATTTCAGAACAAATCATTCTTGGGAAACTTGGAATTATGTGGGAACCAATTAACAAGAAAGTCCAGGAACTTAGAGCCTTCATCTTTTAGGTTAAGAAGAAAATGAACAGAGTTTTTTTTTTTTGAGTTTAACTGGGAATTAATTCTCAAGGAGAATATAATTAGTAAAAGCACTTTTGCTCTCGTCCTGTAGCTCAATCAATGTTGCTAGCTACAAGGCCATTACATCATTCTCTACCATGTCAATAGAATTAAGGAGTAAACTTACTGATGATCGAGCAAAACAAAATCAAAGATCTGAAACTTTCAATTTCATAAATTTAGTAATATATAAAAATAGGAATTTTATAGTGGAGCTATTCGATTATTGAATCTTGAGCAGTGAAAGTTGAGAAAATGGAGAAAATCTTGGATGAAAGTGAATTACAGAGTTTGGATTAGGAAGAAATGATGTTGGATTAGGAAGAAATGATGGTGGTGGTGAGAAGGAGAGAGAACTACTATTATTATTATTGTAATATATTCATACATTTAATATTATTATTCTTATTTTAAAGAGCTTGGGTTAGGAAGGAATGATTGTGGTGGTGAGAAAGAGGGGGAATTATTTTTTTCATTTATTTTGTAATATAATCATATATTTAATATTATTAATTTTATTGTAATAATAAAATAACAATTAATTTAATTTTATACGATTATTTTTTATTTGTTATTTATGTTGTTTATCTCTTATCATTTATAATATCATTCAGTTTAAACGACTTTTGACAAAGAATCTAATTATATTAAATTAAACCTTAAAAGATATAATTGCAGCAATTAAATTGAAAGAATAAAATTAAAATTAATTTAAATTTCAAGGACTAAGTGTATAATTTGGCTAATTTTAAAACTTTTTTGAAAAAAATTTAAAAATAGAAGTTACTAGAATGTAAATTTATTGGGAACTTTTCCCTGTAAGAAACCCCACTGATCACAAATTTTGCATTTTCTATGAAGACCAAAAACAAAGTAAAACAAGAAAACCCATAACCATTTCTCTCTTCCTCTATAACCCAGATTCCATTCTTCACCTTATCAAAGTTCTAGCCGGTACGTTTCTTTACTTCTCCAACTCTCTTAGTTAATCTTCATTCCTGTATACTGGAATATAATGGAGTTTAGGGTTAGATTTAATAGTTTTGGCATCTATAATTTCTGGGCTTGTGTTAAAGGAACTCTTTTTGATTTTGATGTTACTGGGTTTTTGATTGCGTTTCTTGTTTTGATTATATCCATGATGGGGTTTTGTCACCTGTTCAGCAGTTTACTGCACTATATGCTTCCTAGAAAGAGAGTTTGTGAAGGAGTGGTTGCAGAAGAAGAGAGTGACAACAAGAACAACGTAGGTGCCTCATTTCTCAAGAAGCATCGGCTCGGTTGCTTCAGTGCCTCGCCCGCTGATACCACCGAATCGACGGTGCAGAACAGCAATCAGAACTTCAGTAGTAGTAGCAATAATAATCACAGTAGCAGTACCGTTCTTGAAGAAGTTCCAAACATGGCTCTAGGTGAATCCAATCCTCCTGACATTGATGAAGATCTGCATAGCCGTCAGCTGGCTGTGTATGGCCGTGAGACGATGCGTAGGCTTTTTGCATCAAATGTCCTCATATCGGGGTTGCAGGGTCTGGGTGCCGAGATTGGTATAGCATCTTGCACCCTTTTAATTATTTTTTTCTTTTTAAATGATTTATTTAATAATTCACAGCTCATGATTGTGAATTAGATATGTGATATGAATATAATCTTGTTAAAATGGAAACTAGGAAATCTTTGGGTTTTAAGTGCGTGCAGTATCTACATCTTGCATTTGGTTTGGTCTGACTTGGTGTAAAAATGGAAGGTTCCCTTTTTTTAATTGCTATCTATTTCTCTGATTTGTAGAAATGTAGAGCTATAAAGAGAATGCATTTTAGTGGTAAGTTTATTACATGCACACATCCTCCATAGGCCAGAATGAGACGTAACATGATCTTGTATACTACCTATCCTAGACTTGAGTCAAGAAACCAAATCCTTCAAATTCCATGTCTACCTTGTGAAAAGATACATATGATGTAATTGAGAAAAGAAAAAGATTATGATGAAAGGGATTGAAATAGCTATATGTGGGGGATCCGAAAATCCAACATAAGAACTCACCATGAATTCAAAAACCCACAAGATTATATGCATGCTAACTCAAACTGCCAGCAATTAGAAGGAGGAAAAAGAGAAGTATGGAACCCAAGAATTCGAGTATCAATTCACATTCTAAAGACTTAACTCAATCTTAACTCATAAGATCAAAAGTGCTTCACTTTTAGCACACATAAATCCTTCAGTACACAAACACAAACACGCCACAAATGAACGCCTAGTAAGATATAAGAATTTTTTGTTCAATATATATGATCAATATTCTTTTTCTTTATATTCTTGTTGATGCATTTTGCTAATCCTAAACTAATCATGTATAGTTTATTTTTACTATGAAAATCATCAATTCTTTTTTTTTCTTTTATTAATTTTCTTATGATAGTAATGTAAAAATAAAACTTATTTTCATTTAAGTTATTCTATAAATTTTTTTTTATTATTTACTAAGTGGCTGCACAAATTTTTTTTTCATATACTCAATAATTTTCTCCATTATACTTTTTTAATTTTGTACCGACTCCTTTATACTTGCATTCTCTGGACATAATGACATAGTGTTATATGTCTTGAAAACATAAGTTATCTATGAGACTCATTTTGTCATTCTATTAATTTTTGTTTCTTGCAGCTAAGAACCTCGTCCTTGCTGGTGTCAAATCTGTGACCTTGCACGATGAAGGGGCTGTGGAATTGTGGGATTTGTCCGGTAACTTTGTTTTTTCAGAGAATGACGTTGGTAAGAACAGAGCAGTTGCGTCTATTAGTAAGTTGCAAGAGCTCAACAATGCTGTGGTTGTTCATGCCTTAACAACAAAGTTGTCGAAAGAACAACTTTCCAATTTCCAGGTACTTATATGTCTTCTCCTCCTTTGTTTTATTTAATGTATATGTATTTCTGGAGATATCAGTTACCTTCCAATCTGTTATCTGTCAATTTAATCTTCTGAGTTCTGATTATGTTCAGAGATCAGATTTCTTTAGCTGCCTCATTATGCCACTGTAGACGGTGGCAAGTCTTAGAAAGATAATTTACAAAAGCTGTTCTTCCAGCTTGAACTATGGCATCCGATCTAAATATCATC
This sequence comes from Quillaja saponaria, assembly GCA_029379385.1. Lineage (NCBI taxonomy): Eukaryota > Viridiplantae > Streptophyta > Magnoliopsida > Fabales > Quillajaceae > Quillaja > Quillaja saponaria. The sequence goes on along the minus strand of CM055612.1, from coordinate 19,090,705 downwards.
CTCAGCCACTGCATTAAAGTATTGCTTTATAGACCTATGATTCCTACAAGCATGGTATTACTATGGCATGTGAATTATGAAACTAAAACTTCATAAGCACATAAAATTATAAATCTCCGAGTTTCTTTTTGATAAAGAGAAAGTGTAAGATTATTAGGTGGAAATATATTCCTGAAGGATGGTTACTGGTCCATTATGTACATTACCTATCCTCTAAATGGGTTTGTTTGTGCAATAAGTTTCGTCTGAACTTCCTTTATAATGGATTCTCTAAATGGTCATTCTTGGCTGGACTTTTGTTTGTTAATGTTTCTTTAATAACTTAGTGGTGTCAGCAATTCGAAGCTTAAAAATTCATACCTAAATTCTTACAACATGGGGAACAACTAAAATGAAAGAAACTGAGCTGTTGCATATTAGTTTTTTGTGACTGCACCCCTGGGTCTCCTTAACTGATCACATCTGGATGCCTTAAATTAGTCTAGTTATGGTAAAATGACTTGACTTGAGTTTAGTAAAAGGTTCCTGATTGAAAGGAATTGTTTGTTTGGATATGAAATATTTTGCTTTTTAGTGGGATTAATATTACTATCAACAATTTCTTGTGTAAATAAGTATTTCTTCTGTAGATAGTCATCTGAGAATTTATTCTAAAGACATCTTACAGAGAGGGCTTGAGTTAACTAAGCCAATTACTGGTTTATTGTAAAGGAAGAAAACTTTAATATACTCTTGAAGGTAGTTATGATTTTAAAGCCTAAAAGCATATGGTGCTAAAGTGCTAATCCTGTGAAAGTGATAACTTCCAAGGAGACTTTTTTTTCTCTAATGTTGAAAAACTTAATACTGCAAACAGAATCATGGAAAACGCCACGTATGTTTTTGTTTCTATATCTTATCTAATTGCAATGCTCTTGATATTATTGGGGATTAAATGTAAAATGGAAAAAATTATGTACTAGACTAAAATATTCCAATGGAATTAAGAATTTACGAGAAAAGAAAAGAAAGTCTTCAGAAATCATGATTATAGGAAGAGAAGGACACATGCATTGCATACAGATGACTCTTTTAACTACACTCTGAATGAACCTTCCATAACCAGTGTGGTTATTAGTATTATTGGAATGCTACTATTAGATTCAGGGAAAAGGGGGACCTGAACCCTATACATGTATATTGATGGATAAAACTGATTATTAAAACCTTAAGTTACACATATCATGTGGTATTTGACTTATGGGTATCACACATCTATCAGTTTCCTCATTAATATTGCTGTCTAGATGATAGTGGAGATGGATCTACTACAAGTTTCTCTAATTGGTTGACTTTTTTTTCTTTTTTAGCTAAACTCCTGGTTCGCTTATCTGATCAAATTCTTAGAACACATTTACATGTGTGCGCGTGTTAACTTGAGCATATGATATGTTGGGACTTTGGAGCTTTTCACGAATGTTGCAGTTAATTATGATTTACGAGAGTAAGAGGAGCAAAATATATCCATCTCAAGAATGAAAAAATAGAAGGTCATTTGATCAATTGGAATTAGACATTATCCATTATTTTGATGTTGGGCATCCATACTTGTTCTAATGGTCTGTAGTTAGCTTCTATTGCTTCTCATAATAAAGCATTCTTGTCAATTGATGTATCACTTATATGTATGTGTATGTATATAGATTATTAGAGAATAGTTTTTTCAGAAATATAAAGTAAAGGAGTACAAATAGGAGAATAGATCCCTACTAATTGGAAAGCAGAAAGAAAAGGAGCAAAGCACAAGAACTTAAAAAAGACAGAAGTACTATCCAATCAAGATATAAAATTAGTGGTTACTGCTATAGTACAAGTTTATAATGTTTTATCTTTGAGCACTAGTTCAACATTATTTTTCCCAATGGAATGATTAGGTTGGCGAAGAAAGAGGGTTTGTAATAAGGATGTGTGCGTGCTTGTTGATCATGTTTTATCTTCGATTCCAAGGTAACACTCATTTGTTAACTATCTAGTACCTATTGGTTGTAAGAACTAAACTAGTTCATAAAATAGCTTGTCATTTCTGAATTCATATGTGTGTATCTGTTGCTTCTCTGTGTCTGTTAGAAAGTAATTTTCCATTAACTCATTATCTGCTATCTTTTTAATGATTGGATGGTTGTGTATGTAGAATTAGAAGCAACAGTTGCTTCTGTCAGGGAGTTATTATGAGAGATTTAATTTTATTTCTAAGAGTTGTATGGGTTCATTCTTACAGTATTTTTGTACAATTTCTAGTTTTGATGTGTTCTGTTTCAACAGATCCTGGCCGGTGACCTCTCCAAGTGTCCATTTCTGCATCTTGTTGGATATATATAAACCCGTTTATTTTCTGTGTTGCAGGCTGTTGTTTTCACTGATATCAGTCTTGAAAAAGCCATTGAGTTCAATGATTACTGCCACAGTCATCAGCCTCCTATCGCTTTCATTAAAACTGAAGTCAGAGGCCTTTTTGGTTCCGTGTTCTGTGATTTTGGACCTGAGTTCACTGTTTTTGATGTTGATGGGGAGGATCCGCACACGGGTATAATCGCATCCATTAGCAATGACAACCCTGCCCTAATATCCTGTGTTGATGATGAAAGGCTCGAGTTTCAGGATGGTGATCTTGTCATGTTTTCTGAAGTTCATGGGATGACAGAGCTAAATGATGGAAAGCCAAGGAAGATTAAGAATGCTAGAGCTTATTCGTTCACTCTTGAAGAAGACACTACAAATTTTGGTATATATGAGAAAGGAGGTATAGTCACACAGGTTAAGCAACCAAAGGTGTTGAACTTCAAATCACTGAGAGATGCACTTAGTGATCCTGGTGATTTTCTTCTGAGTGATTTTTCCAAGTTTGATCGACCGCCTCTCCTGCACCTGGCATTCCAGGCTCTGGATAAATTTGTGTCAGAGTTGGGGCGCTTCCCCTTTGCCGGTTCTGAAGATGATTCTCAAAGACTTATATCTGTTGCCAGTAATATCAATGAGGGCTTGGGAGATGCGAGACTGGAAGATATCAATCCCAAACTCCTTCGGCAATTTGCTTTTGGTGCCAGGGCAGTATTAAATCCCATGGCTGCAATGTTTGGTGGAATTGTAGGACAGGAGGTTGTCAAAGCCTGTTCCGGAAAGTTTCATCCACTGTTTCAGGTTAGTAATATTTGTTGCTACTTATCCACTTGGATTGTATGACCATTCTTTGGTATCCCCTTGTTTATACTTTTTACACCCAGTTCCAGTGATTGTGATTTATTTCTTGTTTTATGCCCCCTCCCCATTAAACAAACACGGCTAGTTTCCTTGGTTCTTACATGTGTTTGTATTTGTAGTAAACCTAAGTCCAAAATTTTTGAATTATTTAGAAAGCTGATGTGACTTGGTTCAAACTCCCATCCACCCTCCAAAATAGGGGGGGAGAAGATGATTTAATAAATTTTTTCATCAAAGCCCTTACCGTTCTGAGAGCTTAGGATCCTTCTATATCTTGTAATCTTAATATCTGGTTGTGATTGTAACTTCTTTTGTTTTTTTATTTGTCCAACTGCAGTTCTTCTACTTTGACTCAGTAGAATCACTTCCGTCAGAGCCGCTAGATTCAAGTGATTTTAGGCCACTGAATAGCCGGTATGATGCACAGATTTCAGTTTTTGGATCTAAGTTACAGAAGAAACTAGAGGATGCAAATGTGTTTATTGTTGGATCTGGTGCACTAGGGTGCGAGTTCTTGAAAAATGTAGCTCTGATGGGAGTTTCTTGTGGCAATCAAGGGAAGTTAACGATTACTGATGATGATGTTATTGAGAAGAGTAACTTAAGTAGGCAGTTCCTTTTCCGTGATTGGAATATTGGTCAAGCTAAATCTACAGTTGCTGCATCTGCTGCTGCATCTATAAATCCTCGTCTGAACATAGAAGCTTTGCAAAACCGAGTGGGCCCTGAAACTGAGAACGTGTTTGATGATACCTTCTGGGAGAACTTGAATGTTGTTATTAATGCTCTGGACAATGTGAATGCCAGGCTTTATGTCGATCAGAGGTGTTTATACTTCCAAAAGCCTCTTCTTGAGTCTGGGACTCTTGGTGCCAAATGCAACACTCAGATGGTCATTCCCCACCTAACAGAAAATTATGGTGCCTCAAGAGACCCACCTGAAAAACAAGCACCAATGTGCACTGTGCACTCATTTCCACACAATATTGATCATTGCTTAACATGGGCTCGATCAGAGTTTGAGGGCTTGCTTGAGAAAACTCCCGCTGAAGTAAATGCTTATTTGTCCAACCCAAGTGAATATACTAATGCGATGAGGAATGCTGGTGATGCTCAGGCCAGGGATAATTTGGAGCGTGTCCTTGAGTGTCTTGACAAAGAGAAATGTGATAGCTTTCAAGATTGCATAGCCTGGGCTCGTCTAAAGTACTTTCCTTTGATATTTTCATCTGTAGTATTAAAACAGAATTCATTTTCTTTTCTTGTCAGGTAGTAATACTGTCCTCTTATTCATTCAGGTTTGAGGATTATTTTGCTGATCGAGTGAAGCAGTTGATTTATACTTTCCCTGAAGATGCTGTAACCAGCACTGGGGCTCCATTCTGGTCAGCCCCCAAGAGATTTCCTCATCCACTGCAGTTTTCAACTTCTGATCCTGGTCACCTCCATTTTCTGTTGGCCGCATCTATTCTGCGTGCAGAGACATTCGGTATCCCAATTCCTGATTGGGTAAAGAACCCTAAGAAGTTGGCTGAAGCTGTGGATAGGGTGATAGTTCCGGATTTTCAGCCCAAGAAAGATGTGAAAATCGAGACAGATGAGAAAGCCACTAGTCTGTCTACAGCATCTGTAGATGATGCAGCTGTCATTAATGATCTAATAATCAAGTTGGAGCAATCCCGGAAGAACCTGTCACCGGCTTTCAGGATGAAACCAATTCAATTTGAGAAGGTCTGTTTTTTTTCCCCCCCCCAGCCCCCTTTTCATCTTTGCTCTTTCTACATGCTACTCTTCACTGACTCGCCCAAACTTTTAGGGCCTTTATGGGGCTATAGTAACATGGTTATTTGATTCTGGTTGTTTTGAACTTTTAGTATGCTTACGAATTGGTGGAACTTTAGAACATGGTGCATGCAGAGCTTTTTGGCCTTTGATCCATATGAATGGACAAGAAATAAAGTTCAGGATATATCGCATGAACATGTTCACTTCTCTGCATCTAAAAGATTTCAGATTTTGTAAATCAGTTTGCCAGCTAGGTTGCAAATTAATATCTTTAAAATTGTACAGGATGATGATACAAACTACCATATGGACCTGATAACTGGGCTTGCGAACATGAGGGCAAGGAATTATAGCATTCCCGAAGTAGACAAGCTGAAAGCCAAGTTTATTGCTGGAAGGATCATCCCTGCAATTGCGACCTCCACTGCTATGGCCACAGGTCTTGCCTGTCTGGAGCTCTACAAAGTTTTGGATGGAGGACATAAAGTTGAGGACTATCGCAACACATTTGCCAACCTTGCATTGCCTCTGTTTTCCATGGCTGAGCCTGTTCCACCAAAAGTCTTCAAGCATCGTGATATGAGTTGGACTGTTTGGGACAGGTGGATACTGAAAGACAATCCTACTCTTAGGGAACTTATTGATTGGCTTAAGAATAAAGGTCTGAATGCATACAGTATATCATGCGGTAGTTGCTTGCTCTATAATAGCATGTTCCCTCGGCACAGAGATCGAATGGACAAAAAAATTGCTGATCTTGCTAGAGAAGTTGCCAAAGTAGAACTGCCTGCATATCGTGGTCATTTAGATGTCGTGGTGGCCTGTGAGGATGACGATGATAATGATATTGACATTCCTCAAGTGTCTATTTACTTCCGTTAGGTTAAGTGTACTCTTTATACCAGGCATGTTTATCAGACTTATTTTAAGATGAGTACTATTTCAGTATGTGTGATTATACTCTTCAAAATTGATACTAGTACACAACATGGATATTTACATTGTCAAGAATTGACTTCGATTCCATGTATTATATAGGTGAGACTGTTTAGTGCTATCCAATGTCTTTTTCACTTTTCATTCATTTGAAAATTGTGGTTCATTCTCGTTTATAATAGCTACTATGTAGCTGATTGAATTATAATATTGGAAAATGCACTTGCTGTGATGGGGTTGAGGAACCCTATTAACCTTTAAAGAAAAAAAAAGAAAGAAGGAAAATGAGAAAACGTACGATCAAGTTTATAATCTGTATTTGGTGTTTAAGATGAATTTTTCTTAGAAGATTTTTGTAATATGGGTTAGCATCTTAAGTGGTATTTATGCATTGGGCCAACGAGTGGATGAGTTGAACACGGTTAAACCCTCTTAATGAGGAGAGAGTTATTTCAATAAATTGAGTTATAATTTATGTTATTTTGTACATATAAAATATATATTAAATAATATTAAATAAATTGCTAGTGAACTTACAAATTGAGTCTTAGAAAGATTAGGTTTTGATAAAATGAGCTCAATATAAAAGTTTAAGATTGAATTACTTATAAATAAGTTGAGTTTGATCTGAAAACACTTAACAAGTAGTTTACTCACTTGACTCATTGGCATTCTATTGATACATGATAAAAATATGAAGATGAAAAAGTTTTATCATAAGAAGATAAAAAAAAGTAGGTAAGAGGCTATGATTCTATGTACCTCTACCCTTGTAAGTAAGTGGATTTTGCCCAGGGTCTCCTTATTAAAAATGTCGCCCAAAACATATTATTTGTCTTAGTTGTTGGTCTTGAGTTTGGAATTGGGAATTGGGAATTGATTGGTAAGTATTGGGTATTGTTGTCTATTACTTGTTCCTCTCTCATCTCTTACCTCTAGCAGGAAAAGGCTCTACTAAGATATTCAGTTCAGGGCTCAGGCAAAGGCTATAAGGGATGGCAAAAAGTAAGATCATTAATTGATTCATTTTTTTTCTCTAAATTATGAAAATTAAGTTGCCATTTGCATTCACTAAAATGACTTCCAATTCACAGAATACATCAAAACCTTATCATGTGTCACCAAAGACAAGTAAAGTTAACCAAATAACAATACTTCGTAAGTGTTAGAAAAAAAAAAAAAAAGTATGAGTAAAGAAGGCTTTGAGGCAGGTAATCACTATCTTTAAAGAGATATTGCCTGTGTATTCTTTAGGGAAAATAGACAAGTCTCTTACAGGATACAACAAAGTCTCTTAGAACTTTAAAACTCTTGATGATTATCAAGAATAGATGAAAAGTTATATAGATACTGAAAAAAGATTATCAAGAATAGATTAAAAGTTTATATAGATACTGAAAAACCATCTTTAACAGATACGTATATTAAATTAATTTAACTAATATGTCTGTTGGATATTGAATATCTATTATATATTATTTTGACTTAGGAAATGGGTTTTCCTTTATAAAGTTTTAAACAATTCTTTATCTTTCCAATGTCGGACTTTAAGTCTCCACATTTATTACAAACTATCTAACAATCTCCTACTAGTTTGTAATATTCGTCCATAATATCATGCATAACAGAAAGTATCTTATAGATTTGAAATATTTTAAAGTTTTGACGAAATTATTGGTGTCCTAGGATTGAACGACAACTCCTTATGTCAAATCGAAAATATCACACACATGACACTACTATTATACAATCATCAAGAAGTTCCGATATCTTGCTTCTAGCACTTTTATGGCCATGTGCTATACCTGGATTCATGAATATTTACAAGAGTAAACTCTCTAACTCTTGTTTGAAGTGGCACCACTTCAATATTCATATAGGTAGAGTTTGTTATTAAGTCCCTGTTACTCCAAACATTTAACAACTTTATTAAGATCTTGATCAACCTCCTTACGTAACAGTTTGCACCAATCATTCATAAATGAGATTTTATAAATTTTAGTGCATATAATCAACACTTAGTAACTCGTTGTTACCCATTGAACTTCTGTTGTTAGATTTCTAACTCAAAGTTGGGTTTCCATTACTAGTGTTTTTAATTTAAGGGTTTCAACCCTATTTCTCCATTATTCAATTGGATTGCATCTCTTGGTAATGCTTTGTTAAGTGGATCAGCCAAATTCTTGTTTGATCTTATATAAATTATTGTTACAGTCCCATTCATGAATAATTCTCTTATATAAGCATGTCGTAAGCTTATATGTCTCGATTTTCCATTTTTGATTTTGTTATGAGCTAAACACATTTTAGCCCCACTATCATAATATACAGAAATGGCTGGCATCGGTTGTGGCCATAACTTTATATCCAATAACAAGTTCCTCAGCCATTATGTTTCTTTCCCAGCAGCTGCTAATGTTATAAATTCAGATTCTATTGTAGAATGAGAAATACAAGTTTACTTTTTAGATGTCCAATCAATGGCACCACCACCCAAGGTGAAAATCCATCCAAAAGTGGATTTGTTATCATGAATATTTGTTATCCAACTTGTCTCAAAATAACCTTGTAATATAGAAGGAAAGCCACTAAAACAAATTCCCAAATAACTTGTTTTTTTTAGATATCCAAGCACTCTAATGATTGCTTTCCAATGATCATTGCTTGGATTGCTTGTAAACCTTGATAGTTTACAAACAGCAAATGGTATATCTGGTCTGGTACAATGCATTGCATACATCATACTACCTATTGCACTTGCATATTCCAATTATGCTATGACTCTTCCACAATTTGTAGTTAACTTGACACTTGTATCATAAGGAGTACTAAACTCATTTATTCCCTAACGTTTAAATTTGTTAATAATTTTATCAATGTAGTGTAACTATGTCAGGATAATTCTTCCATGTTCTCTTTACATTTTTATTCCCAAGATAATATCCACTTCCTTCATATTTTTCATTTTAAAAATTGATGTAAGATACTTCTTGGTTTCAATGATTCCAAGCATATTTGTGCCAAAAATCAACATGTCATCCACATAAAGACAAATAATGACACCATACTCCTTTGTGAACTTAGAATAAATGCATTTGTCAGCATGATTGTGCATGAATCCATTTGAAAGTATATTACTATCAAATTTCTCATACCACTATTTTGGAGCTTGTTTCAAACCATAAAGAGACTTTACCAACTTGCAAACTTTATTTTCATTTCCAGGAAGAACAAAACCTTTAAGTTGAATCATGTAACTTTTTTCACTTAGGTTTCCATTCAAGAAGGTTGTTTTAACATCTATTTGATGTATAAATAAATTATACATGGAAGTTAAAGACAAAAGTACTCTAATTGATGTTATTCGTGCTACAGGAGCTTATGTGTCAAAACAATTCATGCATTCTTTCTGTGTGAAACCTTTTGCAACTAATCTTGTTTTGAAGGTTTGAATAGAACCATCTGTATTATACTTGCGTCTAAATACCCATTTATATCCTATAGATTTTGATCCAGGAGGCAAATCAACTAAAACCCAAGTATGATTTGACATGATTGAGTCCATTTCATCATTAATAGTTTCTTTTCAAAAAGTTGCATCTCTAGCAGACATAGCTTCTTTAAACGTTTTTGGATAATTTTCAATGTTTAATACAATGGGTATTGTATTACAGATGTTAGTCCTATTTCCTTCAACAAGAAAAACAATAGATTGTGAAGAAATAAAATCAGAACTAAGATGCTTCTCTTTCCTAATTCTTTGACTTTTTCTTGGTTCTATTTGAATATCATCATTCTTTCTTGTGTTTACAATAATATCAGAATTTGTTATTCTGAGTGTATTAATACTGTTCTGGTTTTGTTCGCCTAAAGTCTCATGTGATAAATCATGCAAAAACTTGTTTTCAATGAATTCAATATGTATAGATTCTACAATAACATTGGACTCTAAGTCCAGAAGCCTAAATACCTTTAAATGTTGTGCATATCCTACAAATATGCTTTTGATACCTCTAGGTCCTAATTTTGTATTTTGATTATTAGGTACCTTGAAAAATGAAATACACCCCCACACTTTAAAGTAACCAAAATTTGGTTTTCTTCAATTCCAAAGTTCATAGGGTGAGATTTTCATACCTTTCGAAGGTACCCGATTAAGTATATGACATGTAGTTAATAATGCTTCATCCCATAGATTATGTGGTAAATGTGCATTTAATAACATAGCATTAACCATGTCTACTAAAGTTCTATTTTTTCTTTTAGCTAGACCATTCTATTGTGGTGTGTAAGGAGCACTCTTTTGATATATCAATCCATGCTCTTCATAAAAGTTATCAAATTAATTAGAAAAATATTCTCCCCCCTATCACTACGAATGATCTTTATTTTCCTATCTTTTTTATTTTCTATAACAGATTTGTACTTTTTGATTTTCTATAACAGATTTGTACTTTTTAAATTTCTGAAAGGTTTCATCTTTTGTTTTTAGTAAATACACAAATGTGAATCTAGAGTAATTATCAATAAAGGTTATAAATATCTTTTATCTCCTCTTGTTAACTCTCCATTTAGTTCACATATGTCAAAATGCACAAGATCTAACAATTGTGCATTTCTTTCAACTTTAGGAAATGATTTTTTTGTCATTTTTTCTTTTATGTAGATTTCACATTTACGTACATGTTTATTTATGCAAGTAATGTATCCATTTCTTGACATAAAATTTAAAGAACCAAAATTCAACTGACCTAGTCTAGAATGCTATAAATGAGTATCAGACTCAGCAATATAAATAGAAATATTATTTATTGCATTGAAAATATTTAGTTTGAACATCCCATCACACAAATATTATTTTCCTACCAATACATTATTTTTAGAAACTATTACATTATTAGATTCTATGACGATCTTGAATCTTTTTTGTGAAAACAAACTTGCAGAAACTAAATTCTTTCCAACTTCTGGAACATGAAAAATATTCCATAAAGTTAACTTCTGTCCAAAAGTGAAGTTCAATTATACAGTCCATTTTCCTTGTGCTTCAGCTGTACCATAGTTTTCCATTAAAACCTTTTCAGATTCCATAATTTTTGTATAGGTCTTGAATAAACTTCTGTTATTACAAACATGAATGGTTGCACCTGAATCCAACCACCAATCGTGGTTTTTTGTTGCATCAGTAGCCATATTGATTTTTGTTATCATACCAATATGTAGTGTAGACACCATGGTAACCATTTCTTGGACAACACTTTCAATCATATTTGCTTTCTCAGAATTTTCATTGTTTACAGAATTAAAATGGAAATTCTTTCTTGCCTTTCTAAACTTGCAATCACAAATAAAATGGCTTTTCTTTCTACAATGGAAACAATTGACTTCTTTTTTCTTTTCTTAGAAGATTTCCTTGAAGCTTTCAGGCCATTATTTCCACGACCAGAATTCTTTTGACTAATATAATTAACCATGGCATTTGAAATCAAATAAAAACTATGCATCATATGCACAAGTTTCAGTTTCAATTTAAAGATGAGTTTGAAATTGTTCTAAGGTTAATTTATCAGATGAATGCAAAACTTTCTTTCTGTAATCATTCCATGATGGAGGCAGTTTAGAAATAATGGCACCAATTTGCATAGTATCAGGAATTATTACTTTAAGATCTTTTAACTTTGAGACTAACATTTGTAATTCATGAATTTGATCCATTATAGGTTATTGTCAATCATTTTGAAATCAAAATATTGTAAAGCCAAAAATTTGTCAGTATCTCGTTTTTCATTTTTATAGGCAGTCTCCAAGACATTCCAAATATCCTTTGGTGATTTCAGAATAGAGTATAGATCATACAAACGATCTGTCAGGGTATTTAGAATGTGTCCTCGACATATCAATTCATCTTCTTCACGTTTCTTTCTCTCCATTTTGATTTCTTTAGTATCTTCAGCAGTGGGGTTTGGTAATACAGATAACTCAGGGCTCAGAACATAATAAATTTTTAGTGCAGTAAGCAAGAACACCATCTTATATTTCCAGTGAGTGAAGTTGGTTCCATCAAATCGATCAAGTTTGATAAAATCTTTTGGATTTGTCTCCATGAGGAATATCTCTTTAAAATTGTTAGGGGGAAAAAAAAAAAAAGTATAAGTAAAGAAGGCTTTGAGGCGTGTAATCACTATATTTAAATAGATATTGCTTGTGTATCTTGTAGGGGAAATAGACAAGTCTCTTCCAGGATACAACAAAGTCTCTTAGAACTCTAAAACTCTTGATGATTATCAGGATACAACAGATACGTATATTAAATTAATTTAACTAATATGTTTGTTGAATTTGAGAAGGTATTAATAACTAAAAATCCCAAAAGGCATCAATAACTAATAATACCAATTCATAAAAAAAAAAAAGCTCAAGTCCAAGTCATTTAAGTATAATATATATATATATATATATATATTAATACTTTCTTATATTAATATATTTCTATTATATATTATTTTGAATTAGGAAATGAGCTTCTCTTTATAAAGTTTTAAACAACTCTTTATCTTTTCAATGTAAGACTTTAAATCTCCACATTTATTACAAACTATCTGACAATAAGTGCATGGCAAAATGCACCTAAGTTATCAATCAAGTACAAGACATTCCATTTATTGGTGAAAAGTGAACTACTGTACATGAGTCAACTATCTCAAAGACATCAAATTTTTGCATCAAATCTACAATGACACACTTAAATATTTAGGTACCAAAACATCATATTCCTGTAAAAAAGAAAAAAAAAAGAAGAAAAGAAAAAAAAAAAGGATTACTGGTCATTACATCATTGGCAATCTCGGAGTGCATAGCCATTTTAATTGCAAATGATGACAATCCTTAGTCCATGTTAGCATCTTCATTAAACTTCACAAATTTATCAACTCAATTGTTTCTGTTAATACAAAAACATTTAAGCCTATTTACCCCAATTAGTCCAAGAATTTCCTATAAATATGAGCCCTCCTCTAAGTACTGGTAAGTTTTGACTCTCAAAACTCTAATTCAACTTTCCATTTCACTGAGCTCAATGCTCGACCTCCCTAATGTATATTTTAATTTTAGGTCTATCAAATAGCGTCCAAGGACCCTGAGCTCGGAGGGCCACCCCTGTAGCCCTATGAATAGACCTTCTTATGAGTGGACCACCAGAGCATACCTCCCTACGAGTGGACCACCAGAGCATACCTCCCTACGAGTGGACCACCAGAGCTCGGACAAATCCAACATTAATATTTTCTAAGGCTTTGAGCAACGATGTTCATCAAAAGTGTGTTCCACTATTAATTAAATAATTTTAAGTGCCTGTGCAAAATCACACACTTAGCAAAGGAGATCAATAATAATTTGTGTGTTTGTGGAGATCCAATGTAGATAGTTGAGGCACATAATGTAATTGAGGTTTTTGGCCCATTGCACACATTTTGATTAGGGTATCAAATCTAGTGTTCAAGAAGCAATAACTAAGAAACCCATGTAACCTCTCCAGAATACCATCATTTCTTTTCATCATTCTTTATGTTATTTTGTCTTCAATGAATTTTATTAAGTTAAATAAATTTAAGATAAAGTTAGGACTTGGGCGATTTATGACATTTGAATGGATTTTATTATCTCTAAGTTTATTACTTGGGCTAATTTATGACATTAATTTATTGAGAAAAGTAATGAAAAGTCATAATTTTTTCAAAAACATTCTAAGTAAGTCTATCGATCAATATAGAAATTTGAGAACGTACATGAGTAGAAGATAAAAAATGTTGTCACAAGAAGTACTTGGTGGCTACAACTTTTCACCATCAGATAAAGAATTAATTATCTTAAAGGAAGAACCTCTTCCTTGTAATGTTGTAAAAGATGTTAATCTTTATGATAAAGAGACATGGTTGATCGCGATAAAACGTTGAAAGAGAATTTTTATATTTTAACAAAGTTAAAAAAGAAAAGTAAAACTAGAATTGATCGAACAGTGGGCTGCAGGACTTGGAAAGGTGAAAATCGCAAAATTATATAAAAATAGTATAGGGTATAAGAGATTGTTCATCTTTCAAGAAAGCAAGAAGAGAAAGATTTGTCTTCAAATATTCCTCGCGGTTCCAATGGACATTGGATTATGCATGAATTTTCTCTTAAAGATTATAACCAATATGAAATGGTAAGTCTTTTGTTCCTTTAGATATCCTACATTAAAATATTATTATAAGTAATAAACGTATACTTGACTTTCAATTAGTGTATATATACATATATATATATATATATGCGTGTGAATATTTAGAGAAATAATTATATTATTTTTGTATCTGAAGCTTGAATCTTTAATTATATGTAATTTAGGGTAAATAGTAAATTAGAAATAAATTAGGGTTCATCGTAGCCTTTGTTTACGACTGAAATTGCAAATTGGGATGGGATACCATTGAAATTTGAAAGTAAAGTTCTAAGTTGTAAAAAGTGATTTCAGAGATGTACATATGGACGATTCTATGTAGAAGTAAAAAATATTTATAGATTTTTCAAACAATTTATTAAATAGCAAATTCATGAAAAAGTCAAACATCTATTAGAGGTCAAGAACATAATTAAATATATATATGATGAAATAAATTATTATGTAAAACTTTTAATTAAGCTTATGATTATTCAAGAATTGGTATTTGTAGCTTTCATGTTTAAGCATTAAATTTTCTCGATTATATGAATTTATTTAATATAGATGAATTTCATCCAGATAATGTAGTCTAGTACAGACTAGATTGTAAATTTGTGATCAATCCGAACAAAGAAAAACTATATGAATATATGAAATAAAGCATACATGTACGTACTAACATATATATTTGCATTTGCAGTTTGATAAGTATGTACTTTGCCAAATCAAAAACAAAGATGTGGACAAATTAAACGGATGCAAATTTACCTTTACTGCTTATAATGAAACCAAAATGGTAAATTGTCAAGGTTTGGTGGAAGAAAATACAAATATACAAAATTGTCACTTTCAGTTTGCAATTCCTATTGTTTCTACAATACAATCTGTTGAACAAATACCTGAATGTGAGATGGCTACTTCCCTGCATCCAACAGGGATTGATGAACAAGAGCCATTGTACAATATTCCTATGATGAATAAACAACCATCAATGGAGGTTCATTATGAAAATCTATCTATGGATCCAGACGACTGCAACAATTTCCAATTTGGGACGTGCCCACAAGTGATGGATAATCAAGCTTGCCAAATAGAAAATTCATCTCAAAAAGCATTATCCAGAGATAACACATGTTGATCATGATACTAATATCCTTAGCTCAGCTTTAAGAATAAAGCTTGCATTAGTATACAATAAAAATAATAAAGCAAAGCACCATAGGTGATATCTAACTTTTATAATAATCTTATTACCTTATCCGTAGCTAGAGAGTAAGTAAAAGTTATGAAACAGAAATATTTTTAACCATTGGAGGGTTAGTTTTGATATTTTTAAAAATATCTATAAGGTTAATTGGTCAATCCCATACGATTTTGCTTGTGAAAGTCAACTGACAATATGTGATGGGCAGACTACATCATCTCATTAGTTGGCGCTGGCGCTGCCAGTTTGATATATTCTCACACGTCATCACAGTCCCTTATTTATGTGGAATTGTATTTTGCCCTTTTTATTTATTTATTTATTTTATGTTATTGAAAGGGGAACTGATAGATGCGTATTACCTGAAGGTTGTTCAACTAATTTTTATCCATCAATATACATGTATAAGGTCCATGCATGTCCCCCTTCCCTGAATCTGATTTTTGCATTCTAATAATTATACTAATAACCACACTCATTATGGAAAGCTCATTCAGAATGTAGTTAAAAGAGCCAACTGTATGTGCAATGCATGTGTGCTTCTCTTCTATACTCATGATTTCTAGAGAGTGGAGACTGTTGCAGTATTACGTTTTTAAACATTAGAGGGAAAAAAAAAAAAAAAAAAAAGTCTTCTTGAAAGTAATCACTTTCACAAGATACTACCTTCAAGAGTATATTCAAGTTTTCTTCCTTTACGATAAACCTGTAATTGGCTTAGTTAACTTAAGCCCTCTCTATAAGATGTCTTTAGAATAAATTCTCAGATGGGCTGTCTACAGAAGAAATACTTAATTACCCAAGAAAGTGTTGCATAGTAACATTAATCCTTCTAAAAATCAAAATATTTCACGTCTAAACAAACAATTCCTTACAATTACGAATCTTTTACTTAACTCCATAACTAGACATCTGATCAGTCAAGGAGACCCGGGGTGCAGTCACAATAAACTAATATACAATAGCTCAGTTTCTTTGATTTTTAGTTGTTCCTCTTGTTGTAAGAATTTAGGAATGAATTTTTAAGCTTTGAATTTCTGACACCACTAAGTTATTAGAGAAACATAACAAATAAAAGTCCATCATTTAGAGAATCCATTATAAGGGAAGTTTAGACCAAACTTATTGCACAAACAAACCCATTTAGAGGATAGGTAACATGATGGACCAGTATCTATCCTTCAGGAATATATTTCGAGCTCTCTAGCAATCTTACACTTTCTTTGTATCAAATAGAAAGTCTGAGATTTATAATTTTCTCTGCTTATGGAGTTATAGTTCCATAATTCACATGCCTTAGTATTACCATCTTGTAGGAATCATAGGTCTATACAGCAATACTTTAATGCAGTGGCTGAGGACGATATTTAGATGGGATGCCATAGTTCAAACTGGAAGGACAGCTTTTGTAAATTATCTTTCTAAGACTTGCCACCGTCTACAATGGCATAATGAGGCAGCTATAAAAATCTGATCTCTGCACATAATCAGAACTCAGAAGATTAAATTGCCAGATAACAGATTGGAAGGTAACTGATATCTCCAGAAATACATTAAATAAAACAAAGGACAAGACATATAAGTACCTGGATATTAGAAAGTTGTTCTTTTGTCAAACATAATTCCTAATAAAGATAAGGAGGAAGAATTGTCTACGTTGGTTTGGACATATCTAACATCGACCAATAGATGTAGTAGTTAAGAAAGATGACTTGGTACATGTGTCAGGTTTTAGACATGACAGGGAAAACCAAAACTTACATGGGACAGTTATCAAGAAGGATATGGCTACTCTTGGCATTACCGACAATGATGCCTTGGATCGTTGCAAAGGGAGGAAAATGATTCATATAGCCAATCCCAACGAGTTTGGGATTTAAGACTTAGTTCAGTTGAGTTGAATTCCTGATAAAGATAAGTAATTTGAATATATTCACCACCGTCAAACATGATTCCTGATAAAGATAAGGCTTCTTCTTTCTCAATAAATATTCTTTTCATAAAGATAAGATTAGCCCTTTTTTTATAACCTTTGTCAAAGATAATTCCAAATGAAATGAAGTGTAGGGAATGTGAACTGTGAAGTTAAATTAAACTAAGTGGCTTTGACTTGGCTATTCTGATGTCACAACTGGGTATATATATTATAATGTAATTCACGTAGCTCAAAGAACACTATTACAGACTGCTCGTGAGTCTTATAACATTGTCTTCCATAAATTATACCAATTTAAGACGCGGAATAAAGACAACCTCGAGTGGGATTACTTACAAATTTTTCATACCTGTGCTCATAGTCATGTCCACCAAATCAATTGATGGAGAAGCAACTTCAAAATTATGCAACAATGAAGCCAGGACAAAGTGCTTCACTTGGAGAGCTAGTAGTACAGCAGGGCATGATCGCCTTCCAGAGCCAAAAGGAAGGAGTTCATAGTTCTGTCCTCTTACATCTATATCCTTATGGCTAGTCAAGGATCTCTCGGGATAAAATTTATGAGGATCAAACCACATACTTTCGTCATGATGAATTTTCCATAAGTTCACCATCAAGCGTGTTCAGCAGTAATTTTATAGCCAGTTGAAAAGGTGCAATCCTCCATTGATGCATGAAGACCAATGACAGCAACAGGTGGATAGAGACGCAATTTCCTTCATAATGGCTTGGAGGTATACTAGATTCTTAATGTCAAATTCTTTCAAGTGCCTGTCCCTGCCAACATGAATGTCTAGTTCATCTTTAGCCCTTTTCAGAACATGCGGATTGTTGAGTAGCAGGGATAAAGCCCATGTTAGAGCGACCTTCATAGAGTCACTTGCTGCTATTAGATTCTGTCAAAACAGGGTCTGTCAGCATTCCAACTTACGAAAGCATCCTTGTTATAAAAAGCTAATGAAAGAATTTCATATTTTTTCTTCTCGTGTTTCTATTTTTCATCATGTTGTCACTCTTAAGACGTATCCTATTAAAGTTTTTTTCTTATATGCTACAAATTTTGGCATTGAAAAAATCTGTGTTATTTCTAATTCCTAATCTTTGATTAGGCATATGATAGTTTGTATTTCATATTTATAAAGGCTCTCTTATTTATAATTCAACTTTGGGCAAATGATAAACTTTTCTTTACCTATTGAAGCTTGTACAAAATACACACTGTGAGCAAAATAAGAAGATCTCATTTGGGTTTTACATGGCTAAGTCAACTCATGGATGCCACTTTCTTCGGAATAAAATTATTTGTGACCTTTGGAAATAACAATATAAAATGGTAGTTGGTGCAGCATGAAGCCTTTAAAGCTTAAAAAAGGAGAATTATGTATGTAAAAAACAAAATTATATTACAAGAAGAAATTAAAAAAAAAAAGAAGCTGGCCGACATTTCAAATCTCATTCTAGAACTAGGGAGGGAAAGCTTTTATTTCTTAATTTATTTTTTGGCAAAAGGAAAAGAAATGTTTAATCACAACAAATACCCAAGCCCCCATTCTCCTAAGAAACATGTAGGTGCAGTTTTCGTCACTCATTTTCTCATTTCTTTGGCTAGACCAAGCGACAAACTCCATATGAATATTAGCAACCACATAATGTTCAAAAAGAAAAAAGAGAAGACATCCTAAAAGAATAACATCACCCCCAAAAGTTATAGAAGAACAATCGACATAAAAGAATTCCAGCACAGTTTGAAAAATAATTTCCATATCCAATTACAGAAGCTAGCCTTAAATTCTAAGAAATTATCTTTCTAGTAAAACCTTCACAATCCTCGAAATTTGCTTGAATAATTAGCCTAAGCTGGAATAGACCTAAACAAGATATGAGCTGTCTCGAGCCAAAGTTTAATGGCAGAACTTTTAGTGAGAGTTAACAATGCACTAAAACTATTCAGCAGTGTCACAGTAAACTACTCATACCATGTCTAAAGGTCAGATTGAGGAAAATCTAAACGGCCGTTTCTATATCATGTCTACTCCCAATGCCAACAGAGTTCTTTGCTTCTTGCTCAATAGCTTTTACAACTTCAAAGAACTGACGCCTTGAAGTTGGCAGCCTTGACAATGTCAAACAAAAACCTTGCAACCTACTTGTAAGATATACAACTAATTCAAGAAGAGAGCATTGCGAAAGATGCGACCATACCATGCATTTTGCAAGTAAGATAATTAGGGGAAAGTTCGCGGAAATGTGGCATGTCCAATTTCATTTTACGCCAGTAATTATGTTCAACACAATCACTAAAATAATAGAACCGTGCAGAAATCTTTTCTTTCTTTCCTGACAAATAGCTAGAGTCAAATGTCACTTCATGACTTTAATAACTGAAGCACTTCTACAACCATAAGATATCTAGGAAATGAAATTTAAGTATATTGGTATTAGCAGCACCTTCTGCTTATGCCCTCCAATTGGTTTCTTTTTATTTCATCTTCTGGAGGAAGGCCACCATTCTGCCAAGACTCCATTCTCACTGCACCACCACTAAACAGGCAGGATTTGTAGAAATACAACTGCTCTATTTCTCCTAAATTTAGACTCTTGAATTGGTCTTTCATGACAAACATTGGCTCATAAAGCCTGTCAATTACCCTTCCTTCTGGTCTGTTCACTCTTGTTATTGTAATAACTAGCAAACTTATAAGATATATTATTCCTTCTATAACTGCTATGCAATAACTGCTGCATGATAGCCATAACCGAAACTTGATAAGATACCAGCAACAACTGAACAAACAACCATAGCTGGCCACAAAACAATCTAAACCGCAGCAAAAGGAACACAAACTTGTTCCAAGAATGGGCCTTCTCTCCCAAGAAGATCGTCTATTATCCGCTACCATACTTTGAATAGCATAATAGGTGTTTTGTATAGCACTATAAAAGCAAAAACAGGTATGTCAACCAAAAGCCCCAGAATTACTGCCAATGCAACCAAGTATGTGATAAAGCCTACAAGAAAAGAAAGAAAAAAAAATGAGGATCACCTAGTTCATAAGTCAACCTTATAACCAAACACATATTGAACACATGAAAGAATCTTAACTTTATATTTGGAATGATTAGGAAAACAAAAGCAGATATTGGAAATTCTTGACCAAGTAATACTCCCTCGTCCATCCAATGTTATCAAACTTATAATTCAAGTTTCAACAGACTAATTCTCTGTATCAATGATCTCAGTTAATAGATAGTCCAAAAGAATAAAGCAAATCATGTATTCACATTCTCATTCACAGTGTGAGTAAAGCCAGTGGTGGAACTTATTAAGCAGTAGATGCTCCGGAAGATGAATAGACCACGAAGCAGCAACAATGCCCACAGCTCCGAAAGCAATAATCAGAAATTCGAAATGACTGAATATACATACTGCATTTAGATGTCTGAATCAGTAAGAATTGATAAATGATGATTAATATAAAATATGGAGAGATTGGTGAAACACCTTTGATGATTCCAAGAAGCAAGAGAACGAAACAAAAATGCCATTTGTTGAAGCATACAGGAAGAACTCGTCTAAGCCATTCATCGTGTTTAAGCTAGTGCTTCTGTCCCATTTTCTACTCAAAGTACTTCACTCTTGATAACACTGAAATACTAATACAAAATGATGGCTACATGGAACGGGTTTCTGGATGTTGAATAATAGATTTAATCTCAATTAGGTGTTTATATCACAGATTTTGTACCCTCATTTTCGTAGCTGAGGAAATTCAGTGGTACAACTAGCAACTAGCAATTGCATAAGCAATCTAATTCCGTTTTTTTTTTTACTACCATGGAGAGTTCAAACTTTACCATTGTTAAAGCTCTCACACATATTATATATATGAGTATGACTATGGTGGCTCTTGGAACCATTTGCACTCTAGTTTAACTTCAGAGGCATTGACTAAATACAAATTGAACCAAATGTGCCCATAATTGATTTAGTACTCAAGCATCATTTTGATAATCGAATCTTACAGCTTTTCTATTTTGATAATTAGTTTTACATAAAAAATAACTAATCACAATGACAGTATGTGATGCAACAAACTCAGTTGGTATGGGGTGAGAAGTGATATGTCCCAATTATCATTCATTGGTACTTGCTCATTCATCACAGGAATATTGCCCAATGTTTCATTGGTAGTTCTTCGTCCCACATCAATCTCAGTTGGTACTGGCTGACAAGTGATCGCTCTAGGTAGAACTTTCTTTCCAGCATGTAAACATGTGATCGCTCCGGATAATGCTTTTTGAGATAGTGTTGTATAGTTGGTAGGATTAGAACACTGGAAGTTTCCATGTTGATCACATAAATTTGAACTTTTTGCCATCAGACCAATATTTGTGAGCCCCGAATTGAATCCTTCTATTGTTGCTGTTTGGCAAGCTTGATTATCCATCACCTGTGGGCACCCAAATTGGAAATTGTTGCAGCCGTCTAGAGCCATAGATGGATTTTCATAATGACCCTCCATTGATGGTTGTTCATTCATCATAGGCATCATAGGCATATTGTACAATGGCTCTTGTTCATCAATCCCAGTTGGATGTAGAGAAGTAGCCATCTCACACCCAGGTACTTGTTCAACAGATTGTATTGTATTTTCTTCCCCCAAACCTTGGCAATTTACCATTTGGGTTCCATTATAAGCAGGAAAGGTAAATTTGCATCCATTTATTTTGTCCACATCTTTGTTTCTGATTTGGCAAAGGACATACTCATCAAACTGCAAATGCAAATATATAAGTTAGTTAGTGCATGTATGCTATATTTCATATATTCATATAGTTTTATAGTTTTTCTTTTCCAAGATTAAATCAAAAACAAAAGCAAAGCTAAAACTGTCCATATATATAGGATATATAAAAGTGATATACAGAAAAATAAACTTGTCCCTTGCGAAAAATAAACAAACAAAAAATAGTTTATAAAACAAAGCCAATTCATTGAAAACAATTATAAATCAAATAACAAGTTTATATATAATCCAGAAAGTTAAAATCAACAATGAACACTAGCCCTAAAAGGAATTACTAACTTATTAATTAACCTAATTAATTACATATAATTAAAGATTCAAACTTTACATTCAAAAAAGTTATAATTATTTCTCTAAATATTCATGTATATATATTTATTTACCTAAGATTGTCAACTACATAAAATTACGTCATCGTTGCCTAATATTACAGTCAATTTCGTTGCCTCGCTCACTGCCAATATCATCTTCTACTTCACTCTACTATCTAAACAAAGGCCAATTGTTGTTTACGATGAACCCTAGCAATTACTAAATAACCAAAATTACATATAATTAAATATTTAAACTTTAATATAAGATATCTAAAGTAACAAAGAACTTACCTTTTCATCTTGGTTATAATCTTTAAGAGAAAATTCATGCATAATCCAATGTCAATTGGAGCCGGTAACAATATTTGAGGACGGAGCTTTCCTCTTTTTGCTTTCTTGAAAGATGAACAATCTCTTATACCCTATAATATTTTTACCATCTTTGTCAAATATAATCTTGCGATTTTCACCTTTCCAGGTCCCGCAGCCCACAGTTCTATCAATTCTAATTTTACTTTTCTTCTTCAATTTTGTGAAAATATAAAAATTCTCTTTGAAAGTTTTATCAAAGATCAGCCATGGCTCTTTATCATAAAGATTAACATCTTTTACAACATTACAAGGAAGAGGCTCTTCCTTCTCTTTGTTTGAAAGATATAGAAGAATTAGTTCTTCATCCGACGGTGAAAAGTGGTAGCCACCAAGTACTTCTTGTGACAACATTTTTTATCTTCTACTCACTACGCTCTCAAATTTCTATATTGATGGCTGGGTCAAGAAAGCTTTTATATATAAGTATTTATATTTCTTATGGGAATAGGATTGATCCATGCCATAGGGTATAAGGTGTAAGGAAATTAGCTCAAAACTAATTATCCATTGTAATTAATTATATAATTATCTTTGGCATATATCATTATGAAGATTTACATCTTTTCTTTTTTTTCCTATTTTTCCATCATGTCATCGTGGTATATATGCTAGAGACAGTTATGAAAGAGTATGTCTACAAACCATTAGTTTGGTCCCAGTGGATGATATGATAGGGAAGGGTATAGAGCTCTCTTCTCCATATAAGTTTGAATATAAAATTACTTATGAGATAATTTTTTTATTTTTTGGAAAAAAAATTATTAAAGGGATGATAAAAATCTCATTAATTTTCTAAATATTTATTCTTTTACTAATTACTATTTATATATATATAAATAAAATATATATATATATCACTCTATCTATAAATTATTACAAGACTTATATATTTAGAATGTTTTTGGGAAAAATATGACTTGCCATTACTTTTCTCAAGAAATATATACGGGCACGACAAATTTTATAAATCAGTCCAAGTCCTAACCTTAGAGATAATAAAATCCATTCAGGACAAAATAACATAAAGAATGATGAAATTTTTTTTTTTTATATTATCTTAAATTTAATTAACTCATATATATAATTTAGACTTTTCAGTTCAAAAATTAAAAAAATAAATGAAAAGAAACTAATTACTAACCCATAAATTTGCACCTCAAGCCACTTTTTAATTAAAAAAATATATATATATAACCAAATTTATAATATATACCTTTTGATCTTTCTTCAAATTAAATATTATCTCTCACTTAAACATGATCAAGGAAAGCAAGAAAAGTTACGAATTGCCTTGTGTAAGAAGCATGATAATGGACCCAATGTGTGGTGATTCAATCTCATAAATAATGTTTAATCTGAATTTGTCAAAATTAATTTGACTTGATTTAAAAATAATAACCTTTGAGATAGACAAAATCCAATTTGATTTTATTATGATCCAATCTAAATTAAGTGGATTAAATTTAGATTTTTCATTACTTAAAAAGACCATCATAAACTTAGACGTACATTTTTCTAAATGATCATGATACTAATACCCTCAGCTCAACTTTAAAAGTAAAGCTTGCATTTATATAAAATAAAAATAATAAAGTAGAGCACCATGGGAGATATCTAACTTTTATAATAATATAATTGTATATATACATATAAAAAGCCAAAAAAATAAAACATTATTACTTCCCATAACAATATTTTTACCTTATTTGTAGCTAGAGAATAAGTAAATGTTAGTTTAAATAACAGGATGGTTAGTTTTGGTATTTTGAAATATCTATAGGTTAATTAGTCAATCTCATACAATTTTACGCTTGCGAAAATCAATTGACAATATGTGATAGGCTGATGGACATACGAAGATTACACTCTCATTAGACTTGGAGACTGTCTTTCTTTAATTTTTTTTTCCATTTTACATTTAATCTGCAAAAATATCAAGAGCATTGCAATTAGATAAGAAATAGAAACAAAACATACGTGGCATTTTTCATGATTCTATTTGCAATATTAGGTTTATAAAAGTTAGAGAAAATAGATTCTTCTTGAAGGTTGCCACTTCCACAGGATTAGCACTTTAGCACCATACGCTTTTAGGCTTTAATATCATAACTGCCTTCAAAGGTATATTAAAGTTTTCTTCCTTTACAATAAATCAGTATAGTTATTATTGTACGTCTCAGTTTCAGTTTTATTATGGTTTCTTGAAGTAACGGAAAATCTAGATTTAATCCACTTAATTGGGATTGAATCATAATAAAATCAAATCGGATTTTATTTATCTCACATCTTAACATTTTTAAATCAAATTAAATTTTAACAATTCAGATTAAATATTCTTTTTAGTAGATTGAATTTTCACCTATTGGGTTTAGTATCACCAGTCTTTTCATTCTTTATGTTACATGAAACATGAACTAGTGAATCTAGCTCTTCATCATTATATGTTATTTTGTCTTGAATGGATTTTATTATCTCTAAGGTTAGGACTTGGGCTGATTTATACAATTTGTCACGCTTGTGGTTATGTGGTTATTTCTTGAAAAATGTAATGAGAAGTCATATTTTCCCCAAAGATATTTCAAATAAGTCTTGATATATAGACATATAATAATATATAAAAAATATGTTAAAATGACAAAAATATCCCTAAATAATAAATAGTAAAAGAATAAATATTTTTAAAAATTAATGAGATTTTCATCATCTCCTTTAATATATATTTTTTTCCAAAAATTAAAAAATTATTTCATAAGTAATTTTATATTCATACTTATATGGGAGAAGAGAACTCTACATATACCCTTCCATATCATCTCATCCACTAGGACCAAGCTAATAATTTATATACATACATACTCTTTCATGACTGACTCTAGCATATACAACGATGACATGATGGAATAAATGGAAAAAAAAAAGTTAATATTTTTTATATATGCCAAAGATAATTATGTAATTAATTTCAATGGATAATTAGTTTTGAGCTAATTTCCTTGCACCTTACCCTATGGCATGGAATCCTATTCTCATAAGAATTATAAAGGCTTATATATGAAAGCTTCACCTAGCTATCAATATTTAATAATTTGAGCTACATAGTGAGTAGAAGAAAAAATGTTGGAACAAGAAGTACTTGGTGGCTATCACTTTTCACCATCAGATGAAGAACTAATTCTTCTATATCTTTCAAACAAAGTGAAGGAAGAGCCTCTTCCTAGTAATGTTGTAAAAGATGTTAATCTTTACGATAAAAAGCCATGGTTGATCTTCAATAAAACTTTGAAAGAAAATTTTTATATTCTCACAAAGATGGTAAAAATATTATAGGGTATAAAAGATTGTACATCTTTCAAGAAAGCAATAAGAGAAAAGTTCCGTCTTCAAATTTTGTTACCGGCTCTAATGAACTTTGAATTATGCATGAATTTTCTCTTAAAGATTATAACCAAGATGAAAAGGTAAGTCCTTTGTTACTTTAAATATCCTATATTAAATTTAAATGAAACTTTAAGTTCTTCGTCATGTTAGGCAAACCATGAGACTGTAATCTTCCCGTCCTATTGATTGTAATATTGGGTAAGGTTCATTGTTGATTTTAACTTTCTGGATTATATATAAACTTGTTATTTGATTTATAATTGTTTTTAATGAATTGGCTTTGTTCTGTAAACCTATTTTTTGTTTGTTTATTTTTCTCAAGAGACAAGTTTAATTTGATGTATATCATTTATATATATATATCCTATATATATGGTCAGTTTTAGGTTTTTTTTTTTTTTGGGGAAAATAATGAAGATATATTTATATATATATATATTATATTTGAAAAGAAAAACTATATGAAATACAGCATACATGCACTAACATAGATATTTGCATTTGCAGTTTAATGAGTATGTACTTTGCCAAATCAGAAACAAAGATGTGGACAAATTAATTGGATGCAAATTTACCTTTCCTGCTTATAATGAAACCCAGATGGTAAATTGTCAAGGTTTGGTGGAAGAAAATACAAATATACAAACTGTTGAACAAGTACCTGGGTGTGAGATGGTTACTTCTCTGCGTCCAACTGGGATTGATGAACAAGAGCCATTGTACAATATTCCTATGATGAATAAACAACCATCAATGGAGGGTCATTATGAAGATCTATCTATGGATCCAGACGGCTGCAACAATTTCCAATTTGGCACGTGCCCACAAGTGATGGATAATCAAGCTTGGCAAACAGTAACAATGGAAGGGGTTATTTTGTGGTGCACAAATACAGGTCTCACGGCAAAAAATTCAAATTTATGTCATCGACATGGAATCTTCCAGCGTTCTAATCCTACCAACAATACATCACTATCTTAAAAAACACTATCTAGAACGATCACATATTTACGTGCTAGAAAGAAAGTTCTACTTGGAACAATCACTTGTCAGTAAGTACTAACTGAGATTGATGCAGGACGTACTACCAATAAAATATTGGACAGTATTCCTGTGATGAATGAACAAGTACCAATGAATGATAATTGGGATATATCACTTCTCACCCCTTACCAACTAAGTTTGTTGCATCACATACTATGAATATGATTAGTTATTTTTTAATCCTTTTACCAAACTTTTTTAGTTTCATTAATAATCATTATTTTATTCATCAAAGTTTAATGGTAATGAATGCTATTTATTACCATATTTCTTTCTTGCTCAAGGCTGATATAAGCATTACATCCTTATCATAAAGTATACTAAAACTATTAAAATAGAAAGGCCGTACAATTAGATTATCAAAATGACGCTTTAGGCGTGCCATAAAATTTGAAGTCAGAACAAGTATTTTGCCTCTTTAACAAGGAAAGACTAATACGAGCACAGAATTACTTAAATCAAACTGTGCAACAGTATCCTCCAATTGATACCCTCCTATCAGAATCCCATTATTTAGCTTCAAACCACCATCCAAGAACCCCAAACACGTCACTTTAAACTACCATACATCCTCCACTTCACCATCTCTCTTTTGCAGGACTCTCTTTTGCAGGACGAAATCAATTACGGGAACATTTGGCTCAATTTTTGTGTCGTTAATGCCTCTGAAATTTCAAGTTAAAATAGTGTGCAAATGGTGCCGCTGGAGGCACCATAGTCATATTCATAAATATGGTAAAGATTAGCCAATTATGACATGATACATGCAATATTCAGAGTATAATTGTCTCCTTTATTACTGAGGCATTGATGTATTTTCACTGGCCATATATTTTAAAGTCTTCAGAGATTCTCAGGATTGTCCTTCTTCAATGTTTTGCAAATTTGATCTTAAGAGTCATTTAGGATATTCGGAACATTTTGTATTGAGTCAAATTCGAAACTACAATAAGAACTTCGATATTTTAGTTCTTGCCTTTGTAAATTATGAACTATTAATTATGGAAGCTACAAATCTTAGTAATATTTAGATTTGGAACCCATATAAAATCTCTCTTTTATGACTCTGTCTCATTGTATTCTTGAAAAGACAAAGAAAAAACTCAAAGAAAATCAAAATAATCATGTTTAGGGGTGTGTAACTGGATGGGTCAGATTTGACATAAATCTCACTCAACCCGACTAAAACGAACTAACAAAAATCTCACCCATGTTTCAAAGTTGGGTGACAAAAAATTACACCCAATTTAAATGAGGAGGAATTAGTTAAGTTTGTCTTTTTATTTGTTGAACCTTATTGTAGAATGATCTAATATCTATTTTGACAATTAATATGGCACAAAATAAATAAATAAATAAATCTAAGTTTTAAATTTTAAGCTAGAAATGAACATAAATTAGTGTCTATCAACATTACAAATTGAAATATAAAAAGGTTAAAATAATAACATTAATATATGCTAAAGTTAATGTATATTTAACATGAGTAGACATTCAAACTAATATGCATGACAGTTGACGAGGTTTTAGTTCAATTAGTTAAGACAGAGGTACTGGAATCAATTCCCGAGATTTATGCACACCCCTGATCACCATCTCGCATATTTGGCATATATCAATAATAGAATATTTTTTATCTTTTCGAGATTTTATTTATGCTTTTAGTAAGCTTACAGTTCTATTTTTTTTTTTTTTTTTAAAAAAGATCATTCATAATATTTTTGTGCTAATTATCTTTTGGATTAATTAAAAATTAAAAATCAATTTTGAATAACAATTTAAAAAAATTATATTATAATTAATTTCTGCTTGACGCTCGAGGCCTAAATGCTTAGGTCCAATCAAGGTTACAATCAAGTTTTGGAGGCCTAAATGCTTAGGTCCAATCAAGGTTACAATCAAGTTTTGGATAACTGCTATAATGTCGTAAATATATTTAATTTAATATTTCAAATAAGCTCCAGGTTTAAGCAACTTAGTGAATTTCAAAAGCTTCAACCTACCTTCCTTTCAAAGAATCCACAAAGGGTGATTTCCCAACAACAAATTATTATCAAACACTTATATTACCAAGAAGCTTAACCAAATCTACTTGAAGCTAATCTTGGGATGAAAAAAAATCTATTTATGTCTAAAACCCAGTGAAGAATGACATCAAAGAAGTTCAAAATCTAAATCAATAACATAAAAGAAATTGCAAATCTGCAGTTGTCGAAATAAAGAAAGAAATGAATAACAAAATACCCCTTGCTGTAAACCCTGAGAAGCCATAACCATAAGCTCAGACCCATTAGCCACCTCCGCTCTTGTCAACGTCGTAGTGTCCTCCAAATACTTCCCTGATTCAACAAATTAATGGATTACTAATTGTGGGTTTTGCAATAGATGCAGAAATATAACGAAAAGCACCAAAAAAATAAAATAAAAAAAATCAAACCTTTTAAAGTAGAGCTTTTGGCCTTGAGGGGGGACATTAGTGAGTGAGTGGATAAAGGACTTGAGGTCTTGGATAGTTGAATCAGGTGAAAGAGAGACACGTATGTATTCATATCTGAAGTTGACGTTGAAGCTGATAGTGGCCTGGGAATTGGGCTTCTCACTATTTTTGACCTCTCTTCTTCAACTTTGTGAAGAAATAGAAATGCTTGCTCAAAGTCTTGTCGAATATCAGCCATGGCTCTTTCTCATAAAGATCAACTTTTGGTATGAGCATGGCTTCAGACAGTTGCTCTCCCATCAATATATTTTTTAGATAATTGATGATTTCTTGGTCAGTTGGACGGAAATCAAACGCATGTGGCACCATCATCTTGCTCTGTTTCTCTGTTCTCTTCTCTCTTACTTATGAAGCAACAGGTGTACAAGGCTATGGTGGATGGTCAAGGTTTGATTTGGGCTTCAAGTCCAAGCAGTAAACAATAAGAGACCCATGAAAGAATCGGGCAAATCCAATTTGTACCAAAAACTATATTTTTTTTTTCCTTACTATTTGTAGCCAAAAGTCATGAAACATTAATCTACATGTGATATATATGAATTTTAAAAGTTTTACTCGATTTAATAGATTATCGATCAAATCTAAAAATATGAAATTTTTTTAAATATTCTTAATCTAATTTTGTCCATTAATATCTATTACTTTGTAGAATTTAAACTATTTTTTTAATTTTTTTTATTGGTGATATTATAATAATTTATTTTTTCAATATTAGTATCTCTTTTTAATATTTTTTATTTTCTTTATTTTTCTGTTTCGACAAATTAATTAGCACCTTGATTTTGTATCAAAATGAAAATAGGAGTATTGATTTTAATATGATGGACAATTGAAGAAAATTGAGTTTTAAAATGAAATTAAAAGTTTTAATTGTAGCGTAGTTGGCAATTGATTATATTAGTGATTAGGTAGATTGTGGTAGTACTTAGGTAAATTATATATGGGTGCTTAGTTGCATGAGTCACTTCATTTAATATTAAAATCAACATGACATCAAATGATGCGGTGACATGTTAGCATATTATTAATTTAATTTTTAAATATCAAACTTTATTTTATTTTATAAATGTTGCATGTTAACTATAGAAGGTTGCAAACTTAATTTTGTCATATTTTAAATTTCTGGTAAATGATTAAAGGGAGGCATTGTAAGAATGGAATGATGAGGCAACACCTGCAATTTGTAATTTTCCTTGCTTTCGGAATAAACAAATTCATTTAGATCAATTATTAAGATATTAAGTCAAATTTTTAGTTTTAAAACAAAAATTTTTAAATGTGAGAGATAATTTGAAGCGTATCCTTGAGTGTGTTGACAAAGAGAAATGTGATGGCTTTCAAGATTGCATAACCTGGGGCTCGTTGACGAAGAGAAATGTGATAGCTTTCAAGATTGCATAACTTGGGGCTCGTCTAAAGTACTTTCCTTTGATAACATAACATAGGCTTCCCCAGGACCTCATCGTTTGGCCCACCCAATAGCTTAGCACCACGTTGCACACAGCTATTAATGACTACAAGATCTGCTCAAAGAATGCAATAACTAAAGACAATCCTACTCTTAGAGAACTTATTGATTGGCTAAAGAATAAAGGTCTGAATGCATACAGTATATCATAGTTAATAATAAATCATTTTCTTCCGCTTCATATTCCCTTTCCAACTGAATGCACTTTATCATCATATTTTGAAATAAAATAATTATTTTTTAAAAAATGAATAATATGTTCTTATCATTTTTTATTTTTTATTTACTAAAAAGGATTAAGAAACATTATTTTCATAAAAAAAAAAAAAAATTAAAAAGACTGATACATTATATATCTATAAATGTTACAAGTATATAATAAAATTCAAGGAAATAACCTTTTTTTTTTAAAAAAAAAAAAACCGAACTAGATGATGAGAACATCTTGTTAAATTTTACAATTTCTTCCAATAAAAATATCATAAATCTATTGTTTTCTATTAGGGCTAAGCATACGGGCAATTCGATTCGGTTGTGGACCTAGGTGCAACCGAACTGCCTAGATACGTTGGCAAAAAGCTTCAACTGAAATGTTGTAATTTTCAAGTGGGTTAGGCTTTTGTTAATTCGTTATTTTTTTTCTGTTATATGGTTATGGGTCAGTCAGTTTGGGCCTTACTGATGGGCTTTTAAAAACTGTGACCCATTTAATGTTTTAAGGCTACAATAAAAAATAAAAATAAACACACACACATAAACACACAATATTATCATTCTCAGTAAAAACATAGCCCAAATTGCAAGGAAAAAATGCCCAAATTGAAGAAATAAAGCCCAAACAACAAAAATTAAAGAAACAAAGGCCAAATTACTTAAACTCAATCAGAATTCAGCAATTCCTACATACAACTACTCAATAGACAATATCAATATATATATCTCTAATTCTCCACACAAAAAAAAAATTTGAATAAAATCCTGCATAATGCATACAACTCACTAGCATCTACACACAATAAAAATTGAACTAACATCCTGCTTTAAGTTCCGCACACTAACACAAATTCAGTAATGAGTTCTCTGAACTCAACAATTCCTGCATATAGCTACTCAATAGACAATATCATCTCTAATTCTCCACACACAAATTGAATAAAATCTTGCATAGTGCATACAACTCACTAGCATCTACATACCAAAAAAATAAAAATTTGAACTAGCATCCTGCATTAAGTTTCACACGCTAACACATAGTTCCTTATAAAAATACAATATAGTAAACACAAAGCAACCTTTGTGAAATCATCAGTTTAGTACTCACACTTTAAACACACACAAAGTAACATTCTAATCAAAGTCTGAATCTAATCAAGTGCAAATCTACAATCAATACTTAAAAACAATAAACATATTTCAAGTTTTCAGCAAAACATTCAATAACAAAAAATAAAAAATAAAAAAAATCAGGAGATTAAAACTGAATGTAGCAAAAGGCATTAAAAATTTTTAAAAAAATAAATAAAAAAGAAAAAGAAAAATGTAGAAATCATGCCTTCTAGCCTACAAGTTAGCAAAGCATAATGCAGCAACAAGTCTGTAACCAGCCAGGTTCCATAAATCGGGTGCTACGGCTTGCAATCAAATAACAAGAGTTTAAATACAAAGTACGTGAGTGTTCCAATGAAAATCTGAACACAAAAGTACAAAAGGCATAACATTAAAAATTTACAACTATAAATGAAATACACAAGAGTTAAACCAAGTTTGCATCTCTATCATTGTTCCACTGAAAAACTGAAATCCAAACATAAATAAATATGTATTTAGGTATAATTGAAAAACATAAGATTGAAAGGAAACATTATTAAAATAGCTTGAAAATACTTGATTCTATCTTTTTAAGCTATTCAATTGATTCTTCCATATCTATATGTATAATAGTGCAATGAAGCCAATTTTGTAGACATAGAAGTGCCTCCATTATCTTTGGTGATAATGAGCTTCTATAAGAATCATGAACATGACCTCCAGTAGAAAAAGTAGATTTTGAGGGCATAATAGTGATTGAAACAGTAAATCGATCATTTACTAACTTTCCCAATACCTTGTATTTACTAGGGTTGTGCAAGGAACCCGGGATAACCGAATACCCGAACCAAACCGGTAATTCGATTTGATTAAATTTGAGTATTTTTTTTATTCGGTTCGGTTCGGGTATTTAAATTTAATACCCGTTATTTTTGGTGCGGTTACGAGTAGTGAGGTAGAGTGTACATGGGTACCCATGGTTACCCGAAAATCAAAATATATAATTTTTTTTTTAAAAAATTTGTTATTTTTAATGTATTGTTATATTAATTTATAATTTTATATTTTTATTTGTGTTGAATATGTTAATATGTTATGTTTTTTGTATTTTTCTTTTATAATAACTAATGAATTAAAAAAATTATGAGGTTCAAAAACAAAAAAATATAATTTTAAATTAATTTTAGTGAAATATTGATAAATTCGGGTAACCGAATACCCGAACCGAACTAGTTATATTTTTTCAGTTCGGGTAATTCGGGTAGTGCCTATTTTCGGTTCGGTTCGGTTCAAAAATATATCATTATCCGAACCGATCCGAACCGAACCGACCCGTGCACACCCTTAGTATTTACTAGAGTTCACTTTCCACCAATTTAGAATGTCAAAATTATTAGACATTGCTTCATGAGACTCTAATAAATACTTGTCAACCTCAAATTTTTCTTCCATAGACTCTTCTTGGCTCAATTCTCTTATAAAACTCTTTGCAAAGTTTGAAAACTCAATTTCAGTGGAATCTTTATCCAAAACAATGGTTGTTTGTGCATATTCGTCACCTGCAAATACTCTATCATGAGGACTTAGTTTAAGAATACGATAATAATCATAACTACCAGCTAACTCTTCAGCCATCACTTTTCCAAATAGGCTCTTAAAACCCCATTTAACAAATTTTAATATATATCTAAGGTCAAAAATCACTCCAATAAAGTGAACATGATTAATTTTGTCCATACCCCTTAATATTTTTCATGCTTTAACTTTATTTTCAATGCCATACTTTTCAAAGATATTTGATATCTAGTTAACCACCAATCATTAAGGTTACTAAGAATGGTGCGATATTCATGAAAATAACTATGTGATGTGACATACAAAGATCCAGAATTTTGTTAGACTTAAACCACCTTTTCATCTTTTTTTTTTCTATAAAATATTGTTGAAGAATATCCCTTGCAATTGTCCACCTAGAACGTAATACCATTCTTGGACAAATAGTACTTACAAATAACTTAAACCCCTCTCCCTCAACATGCTTGAATGGTAACTCATCAATTACTATATATTTAACTAATGCATCCCTACTTGCCTTTCCATTATATTTCTCACTAACAGCAGTCAACCCTTTGCATTTTTCCCATCATTTTCTGAATCATCCTTTTTGACAGGTTGAAAACCAAGAACTATTTGACTAGCATCCCAGTTTGGCAGCAAGTGCTTAGGTAATTTCTTGCATTGATTTTTTAAGTGATGGATTAAATTACTTGTTCCATTATTTTTTGTATGACTAGCATACACCCTACAAAAATTACAACCAAACCTACAGTTTACACTAACAGTCCCTTCTACATGAGACAAAATATTCCCACACCCAAGAACTATTGACTTAATTCCTTACCTTGCCCTCCACATATTCATTTGGAAGCATACTGTTGCTAGAATCTTTTAAATTCCTCTTCCTTTTCTTAGCAGTACCATCACAAAGAGTTTCAGTAGCTCTTCCTTTTTCAGTTTCTTCGTCAATGATCACCACCTCCTCAGCTTGAGAGATCAAAATCAATAGTATCCATCTACCAAGCAAGTAAATGAAAATGAACTCTAACAATAAAACTATGAATAAAAGATAAAAGAATGCAATTTAAATAAAAAAATAAAACTAACATAAGGCAGAAATTTAAAAAAAAATAAAAAATGGGCTAAATATTAATTAATAAAGCTCATAATACATCAAAACTTCAAGAAGTCAATATACATAAGTGCTACAGATAACAATAACATAAGTTACATAATACTTGAAGTCTTAACCAACACAACTTAAAATTAAATTAAAATAGTCTACATATTCCTCCACTTATGCTTCATCTCATTTCCATAAATTAGACAAGTTCTTAGGAAAGTGTACACATTGATTCATTAGGTGATTCTTCAAGTTTGAGGTTCCATGTGTTTTAGCGTTAAGAACATAGGTGGCACCAAATAAATTGCTTTCATACATGTGTGCATCTCCAAGAATTCCCCATTGAATAGTGAACTATCTTATCACCCATGATCCTTTTTTACATTCCCTTTTTCCTTGAACAACCTTCTCCATTTGTTCCTCTCGTACTATCCATCTACATAAATAAAAGATTTAATTTATTGACTTGCTAACTCTAAAAAAACAATGATAGACAAATCAAGGTTTAATTTGACTAACTATTATATAAGAAGTATATAACATCCATAATTTTAATATTCCTTGTATAAGAAAATTATTGGAGTAATTTCTGGTATTTATGTTTTACATATCGATACAGAAAACATACGAAATAAACATTGAAAGCAAACTAGGCCCAAACTAAAAGCAACTTAAGCAAAACATAAACTAGAAAAGTCAGGTCAAATAGGTTCACACATCAGGTATCACCTGTATATAACCATTAAAAGGAAAATTGGATAAATACAAGACTCAACAAGATGTGTATAACTTTGAATACTTTAAGGATGGTTGAGAAATAGAGAATTATATTACCCATTGAAAAACAAATGGAAGCCATGACACACACACAAAAACTTTTGGAGAAACTCTAAAAAAAGAAAGGAATTAGAAAACGAACTAAAATCAGGCTTTTACTCTGAAGCTTGCATCAAGAGTCTCAAGAGAAAAGTGGAGATTCAAAAGCTAATAAGGGATAGATATTACAACATCAACTATGTAGACAAAAACTAAAATAAGGACAAATCAACAAAGAACCTAGAAAAATTAAGACAAGAAAACAAAAATGAAATAAAATAGAAAGCTTAAGAGAAGAGTAATAGAGACTTACATCAGAAATTCAAAACTTGAGATTTCTAGTTCTGGGTCGAATCAAAGCAAACACAACTACCAATATATTAGTTGCAGGTCAGAGAAAAGCTTTCTAGTTCTGGGTCAAAATCAAACGGCAGAGTGATGTGAGCCTGAGCAGTGAGCAAATGGCCAAAAAGAAGAAGAGAGTCTTGAGTCATTAGAGGGAGGCAGAGAGAACTAAGAAGAGTAGAGAGAGATAAGGAAGCTAGGGTTTTCATGTGTCTGAAAACTTGAAAACTTGAAAACTTGAAAAATGAAAAATGATTGAGAGAAAAAAGAAAAAAGCATTTTGTGCAGATATTTTGTTTTGTATAAAAAAATAATTCTTAAAAAAAATATTTAAAAGCTTACTTACACATTTCGGTTGGCTTGGCCCATTTCAGCCTGAAAAATGTAAGACCCACAAAGCCTAATTGAATTGCTTCATAGACTCAATTGTCAACCATTTCTCCAAGCTACAACTTTGGCCCATTCAATTTCTACCCATTCGATTTCGGCCCATTTCGGTCAGCCCAATTGTGGTTTCTCAATTTTTTCACCCTATATTATACTCAACTCTATTTTCCACACCTATATTGTTTACTTTTACAGACTTGGTATGCTTTAATTAATATTTTTCAATTGGAAAATTGAAACATAAAAAATAAGAGTATAAGATATTCATAACCTCTTTATCAAGTGTATACACAATCCAAACATAAGCGAATTCAATAGGCACATAAAAATTTTAAAAAACAAGAATGAATCTTTCAATAAAGGCATGGGAGGCTTTTTATCTATGATCCTTCATAGATACCCATTTTCATTGTAGGTGGTCCAAGGGGACACATGTTGTCATAAGCGAATTCATAACCTGAGAATAAGGTGCTTTATCATTATGTGCAAAAGATTGTACTCACCTTGAGTACTAGTGTGCCAAGCAAGTATGGAAAATATGTCTTTATGTACAACAACTCTGAAAGATCAACTCTAAAAAATATTTGTTAACAGTTGGACAGTTCTGGGTGATAAGTTGTTTTGTTTTCAGTTCTCAAGTCTTCAACTCTTGATTTTTCAACTATTTGGTCTTCAGCTCTTAGGTATCAGCTCTCGTAACTCAACACTTGATAAATGGAAAGTTGCATTTTGGCAAAATTAGTACAGCTCTTACGCTCAATTTTTATCTTAAGAAGTAGCTATTTGTTTAATGAAACGGCGTGTTTGACACAAATAGATTTTGAAGTTTTCAACTCTTCATATGTTAGCTCTTCTAATTTCCACTCTTCTATCTTCAATTTTTGACAACTACTGATCAACTGTTAATGAAACGATGTGTTTTAGTCCTTTAGCTGCAAAGGATCCAGCTAAATTAATATTTACATGAAATGCTGACATTTAACTCTAAATAAATAGCTATTTGAAAGAGAATA
This sequence comes from Quillaja saponaria, assembly GCA_029379385.1. NCBI lineage: Eukaryota > Viridiplantae > Streptophyta > Magnoliopsida > Fabales > Quillajaceae > Quillaja > Quillaja saponaria. Next base: position 19,052,980 of record CM055612.1, on the reverse strand, counting down.
GCTCCATAAAACTATTTATCAAGTGTACACACATAATGTAAAATTCAATTTGTAATTAATAAAACTTGAAGAAAAAAATTAGATTAATTAAATATTACAGAGTAGGTTCAGATACAATTTAAAACTCTTTCCTGTTCTGATTGATTACAAAACAGTTTTAGGAATGCATTAGATTAACAATTTAAGAACAATTTAAACTCCCCGAGTATATGCTCAAAGTAAATTCCAAGTTATTCTTCCCTTAGATTTATACCAATAAACAGTAATACCAGTTCCTAATCGATTAATTTTTCTCCTCCTTTTTGTGATCAAGCAAACAGGTGAACAACCACAAGAGAAAAACACAAGCAGGAATAACAAGAACTTAAAACAATAACCTTGTATGATTCAATACTGAAGAATAGTACAAAAATATAAAAATCAAATAAAACATGATATGTGTTTGCATGAGGTGGTTTATTTAGATTTGTCCACAAGATCGTTCACAGTATCACCAGAATCTGCAATTTGCATTTGATAGCTTCCAATTTAGCTTAGAGATGATGAAGATCTTGAGAAGAGGGAGTCACAAAAAAAAAAAAAGAAAAAAAAAGTTGCATCTGTGGCAGGTTTCGTAGTTCAAATTACAATAAGCAACACTTCAAACTGATCTCTCAGTATTTTGTTGTGTTCAACTATTTGAGTTTTCAAAGACTTTACAGCAACTTGGAGGTCAAAAATGAAGTCTAGCACTTCATCAGAGGAACTTGGCACCAAATTTGCTATCTTTTGGTAATTTTGTTGTTTGCCTTCTCTGCTGATTAGATAGCGAATTCTTGGAATCTGGAAGACTCCAAGATAAAGAATTTTGGAGAATATCTAAGGATTTAAGGTTGGACATGGAAGGAGGGAGTGACTCAGAGAACCAATTGGAACGAAGATTCAAAATTTAGGGGTTGGAAAGTGAAGAAATTGCAGATGGGATTGGGCCAAATGAGTTGTCAGTGAGGTCAAGTGTGTTAAGCTGGGTGAGTTGGGTGACCCGAGTAAAGTCAGGGGAGCAAGTGGGGCGGCATGTGAATTAGGTACGGTGAAGAAATGAACATGGGTCGATGGTGAAGTTCCAAGAAGCTAAGAATGACCAAGATTGGATTAAATAGGGTTTAATTGACGGTTTAAAGGCTTTTATAGCTAAAATGTCAAATGGTGAAGTAAGGGCTTCGAACAGGAAATTACTTTAAGTATGAAAGAGAGAGATAAATTAGCAAGAAAAGATGGAAGAGGTTTGGCATATAAAAAAGTTGACATTCAATTTACAGGTTTGGATTTTCTACCTCTCCGCTTGTCACATTCCTTTTTTCTGAGTTTACGATAGGGGGAGAGGCTATGAGGTTTTAGGATTAGGTTACTAGTGTCTAACATTGAAGTGGGGTATAATGCAGCTTAGATTTGGGCTGAACTGGTGGTGGACATGGTGGATAGATGATGTGGTGGAGAGAGAGAGAGAGAGCAGCAGATTTAGAAAGTTTTTTACGTAACAATTGAATTGGCCACATTAGAGACTATTAGCCACAGTCATCATTTGTTACTTTCCATTTAAATTAATTTGTATTGAAGGTGATAATAATGACCCAATTGTAATAATTTTATAATTAGAATGACTCAATTGCAACAAATTGAAAATAGGGATTAAAATAAATTACGAGACAAATTATAGAGATCAAAAATATAATTTATCTAAAATATAATTTAAGAAAATAAATAATATAATTATGTTGAGGAAAATACAATATATTTATTAATTTTATATTAACCCTTAACTTGATTTTGATAGTTACAAAATAGAATACAACATATCAGCTAAAGAATTTAACAGTTGAGATTAATGATTCAAACTTAGCTAAAAAACAAGTCAACTACACAATATACTAAGCTGCAAGATAATGAAGTTTAGAAAAAGTCCTCCACTGAATAATACACTAAGTACTAGTAAAAACTTAATCATTCCTTCCATTTCATTAAGGAAAGTCAAAGGCACTAAAATTGAAATATCAAGTGTAGACTCGTTAAAGGTTGAAGTACTCATAAAAACTAAAGAGCTGAAGACTACAAGAGATGAAACTCTTAAGGTTGAAAAAAAATAAAATGCACCGTTTCATTATATAGTTATTTGCTGATGCTTTGTACAATTATTCAAGTATCAATTGTACATTTCTTAGTTTTTGAAACACAACATTTTTACCTACTTCTTTATGGTAGCTTTGAGAAATATATCATGTTTTGCTATTTGATTTTAAATAAGGTCAAATCTGACATAAAAGCCTGTATCAAAATGTAGACAGAGCCAAAAATATTCAATCTGGCTACACCAAAATGTACTTTACTTGTTTGATGCAACCTCAAATGCATTTTTATTAATATTTAACTTTTTATTTTATGTGATATAATGGTTTTTAAGTCATTTAACTGAACTAAATCGATTCCATAGAAGTAGGAAAGAGCAATCCTATCTCTTGGATAGGTTTGAAGATTCCTATTTTTATAAAATAAAATGACCGGAATGAAATGAGTATTTTGTTACTAAAAATGTATCAAACGAAAGAATGTTCATTCTATGGAATCATGCATGAAATGTGTAATGGAATAGTCATTCATGCGTACCAAACTAGCCTTCGGTGTTTAGTGAATTCCTAAGCTACTTGGGAAACACATATAGGCGAGGTTTTTGGTGAACAACTATAAAATCATTGTGTCAAATATCTCTATCTTTTAATTATTTATATTCAGCAACTACTTGTTTACTTGTTAAATTGCTGCATTTTTTTTTCTAGAGATTTGCATAATATTTTTCATGATTGTTTATTGATTTTAAAATATAGTTTATTGTTAACCAAAAAAACTATTCACGTGCCCTTCTAATATGCTTTTTGAACTAATAGATTATATATAAGTAATTAATTACTATACCATAAATAGATTAAATAAGTAAATAAGAAAGTTGTATATAAATAAAACAAAAAAGCAATAAAATATACAAATAAATAAATATTAATAAATTAGGTGACTAACATTAAAATAAAAAATATTAATAAAAAATAATAATAATAAATAAAGCTTTGCTTGATTGCACTTTTGGTCTTTATAATTTAAATTTAGATTTAATTGTGTCACTCATGTTTCAATTGCTATAATTAGGCCCCTTTATATTTTAATTTGATGCTTGGGTCCTTGTTGTCAAATTTAGTTTAAATTGACGCTGATGTGAGTGACATAGTTAACAAGATATGAGGTGGACAATACGGACATAAATGTCCAATAAAAACAATCACAAGGCCTATAAAATTAATTAAAAACTCATTTAAAAAAAGAAGAAGAAATATTAAAGATTAAAAAATACATTAAAACAAAATAAAGTAATTTTTTTCTCTCTCTCTTGTCATCACCAACGCAATAATTCCTCCATAAAATAGGTATTACGAAATAGTAAATATGGGTCAAATGAAGATAAATTTGTCAATAGAGTAATGAATCATATACTATTCATTCTCTTTTCTTCCCAAATAGAAAAAGTTACATTTACCAATTTATATGGTATGTTTAAAAACTTTCATACTCTAATTTAAATTTTTTTAATTAATAAGTTAAAGTATAATTTTTTTTAATGAGAAAGTCTCTACTGAATTGATTATCAACTTAAATCAAATGCTTAAATATTATTTAAGATAGAATCATATTGAGTCTCTAAACTGTTTTATGCAAAATTTTAAAAGTTTAGGCTTCATCATAACAGTATCATCCTAATGTTCAAAGAAAAAAAAAATGAGCATACTTCCAAAAGAAATTCCTTTGTAATCTTATGAGTTTTATTTTTATTTTTTTTCATGAACTTATGGGGTTCTTCTATAATTATTTATCCAAATTTTTTGGTGGATTGAATAGGGTTTTCACTTGGATGAAGGAAAAAAAAAATCATTAGTAATGATGCTTTCTTTGATAATATGATACAAACTTATTCAAGAATTACCAGGATCACCAATAAAAATGGGTCAAATTAAATGAATGGATCTTTTCTTTTTTAGAATCATATTGAATATATTTACATTAATTAGTTAAAAGATAATGTAAAATAGGAAATTTACCTATAAAAAAAAAATCTATTTCATTTAATTTTAAGTAAAATTATTTTTTTTTTAGAAAAAAATAATAAAATGTCATCAGCTTGACTATTTATTTGTATCTAATAATTATATTAAGTGAATTTTTGAAATTATATAATTTTAGAGAGTCCAAATCTATTTTTAAGGGCTATTGAAGTTTTGATTGAGAGGGACTCAGAAAATAAAGTTCATGAATATTTATCATGAAACAAATACTTGCACGAATTAATTAATAGTTATCAAACTCGGTATTATATATTGTCATAATTATAATAAATGCGTCCAATTGTGTCACCTACAAATTTGACTTTAATCATTACTTCTTAAAGATGTTATCAGTGTTATTGTTGTTAGAATTTTTCTAAAAATGGTCATAAAGGTATTTGATAAGGTGAGATAAATATAGTATTTGGAATCTGAAACTTTTCAAAAATAGTAAATTCTTTATTACACAATATTGAATCATGGCTAACTACTAATAAATTATTTTTTTGATTTATTTATCATCTTAACAAGTGTCTTAAGAACATTATTAGAGAAATTCTTACTATGCATTGTTTAAGTTAAATAGAACCAAATCCTTTTTTGTCCCTCCTACTTCTCATGTTTCAGAGATCTCCTTTCCTACAACTTCTGCCTAGTCACCTCCTAATCTAAGCTGCTTTAAGATTAATATAGATGGAGCTTTTGATCCATCTTCTAAAGATGTTGGGATCGAAATTATCATTAGGAATGTTCTGGGTAGGCTGGTAGAGGGTGCTATAGTTCATATTGTCTCTGATAGTGCTTTTGGTGCTGAAGCTATCGCTACAAGGAAAGGTTTAGCAATTGCAAAGGCTCTTGATCTTCAATCCATTATATTGGAATCTGATAGTTTGAAGCTGATAAACTTGGTCAACTCATCTTCAACTTCTACGCCATGGCAATATGATAATATCATCTTTGATATCAAAAGGCTTTTGTCTGGTTTGCTAGCAAGCTCTTTTATCTTCATCCGTAGAAAAGTCAATGTCGTGTTGATTGGTTGGCAAAGATAGCAAAAAAGTGGATGTGCCCCCTTAAGTGGGTCTTATCACTGCCATCCTCTCTTGTTCACATTAAGATTTGCCCACATCTCCGGCTGTTGTGTCACTCCCCCCAATTTCTAACATAATATTTGGAAAAGTGATCAACCACAAGTGTCACTTGACATCATCAAATAAAAAATAAAATAAAACTTGCAAGGCCTTTCAATAATTATAATTAAATCATCCTTAACAATATATAAGTCTTGATAACTGAAAATCTAACGCTTCACAAATTCTAAGAAATCACTCAATATTCATCAAGATTACATGTCTCATGCTCCTTTTTAATTATACTAAAAATGCAACATTTATTTGTAAACATAATGTCTAATATTCAAGAATATAAAGAAATTCAACCAAACACGTCCCAACTAATAAAATAAGACAAATTGTGAACAAATATCCTCCCGTTCCCTCAAGCAGTTCGAATTTCACACTTCTTTATATGAAAAGGGCATGTAAATATATAATCGATGAATTTCATTATTCAGTAAGTAAAACTTTAAAACTTGTACATAAATAATAATTAATCATCATGTGTACATTTTACATATTTTTCACAACTTACTACATCATATGGTAAAGAGATTAATGTGTAACCAGGGTATCTAACAGTCACAATTAGCCCTGTGATAAGGCTTTGTACATGTCACATTTAGCCTTGTGACTAGGCCACTCTTGTCATGTTTAACCCCATGACCGGGTCATTACCGTCATGTTTAACCCCATGACCAAGCTACTACCACCGTGTTTAGCCCTATGACCGAGCCATTATCGTCATGTTTACCTATTAGACTTCCCTGACTTACCACAGTAACTCTTACACATACTACTACCATGTATTAATAACACTTCATAGTATCAATTAATATAACACTAGCAACAATCATCAATTCTCAGAACAACATAAAATTTATCAAACTTCATCATATGTAATTCACAAGAGTTATGACAATAATACATCTTAAGAAAATACAACAATCTCAATTACAACATCGGAGAGATAAGAATTACTTACAATTTTCTATCACATAAATATCAATCGTACTCACATTCCACATATCACAATTCTTAATCACGTCCTATAAAATTTTATGTGTAAACATTATCAAAATAGTACATAAAAACATAATGTCATTATTTGTATTTAGTATGTTACTAATATTAACAACTGACATTATTCATAATAATATCATAGATATTATCATATCTTATCTCTTATTAAAATAAGCTTATTTAATTTTGCGTTAAAAACACATTTATTTTTATCTAAAAGAAATATGATAGAAATCAACAATTAGATAGATATATTGTGCCTCTTAATTGAGGAGTTATATAACTTTTCAAATATTGTTCTTCTTTTTCTTATTCTAATAAAAATGTATGACAAAACTAAAAGAACATGGCATGAATATCAGATCTACCATGCAATCCACTGCACTAATTAGTGTTTCTAATTAAAAAATTCAACATGCAAGAACACTGCCAAAGTAAAAGTCTTTTAACACACACAAATTCACAAACTCACATCCCAAGAAATTGAACACAGAGTAGTCGATCACTTGTTTCTCGCTAGACTGATTTAGGACAAAAAATTTACCAACATGAGTAAATTAAGCTTCAAATAAAAAAAATAAAAAATGGAAGCAGCCCCAATTAGCTATTCTTCCTCATATCAAACTTGAATGGATTCAAATCACAGATAAAAGTGGGTCAAAAGTTACACAAACCAACCCCCAAGTATAGGACACAAAATAAAAATAAGACCAAGGAAAAGCACAAAAAGATTATTTTCACAGAAAAATGGGAAGAGAAAGCTTAAGGAGAATCTAAATGGATAAGATGGAATCTGAAAATAAAAAAGAAATTTTTCCTAACTTATTTCTAACTTGCACGCCTTTCCACAGTATACTACGCTTTCCCACAGTAAACAAAAGGCTTACAACTCCATGAAGAAATGCAAAGCACTTATGATTCTTTTGTTCTTAATTCTTATATATATAAATATGTATATTAAGTAACATGAGATGTCAGGGGACTTTCAATGATAACCATATAAGACAAAACAACTTTCAATAATACATATTTAATTATAACAATAAGAGAAATGCATGAATTCTTAAAATCATAACAAGAATCAATAGGAATTTTAATATTTTTCTTTATATTTTTATTTTTGTGATCGACAAGAAAACTTACAGTCTATTGTAAGTAAATTCTTGATGGATTGAAAACGTCTTTTGGTTCTATGTCGTTTCCTTCTTCCACCAAAAGTTTTCAATCGATTGTCTTCCTTTTTTTTTAGTCGCCAGTTCTCGAGCTCTGACTCTCCCACAAAAAAAAAAAAAAAAAAAAAAACAAGAGAATGTATTTATCTTTTTAGTCCCATTTTCTATATAACTCCTATTTATTATTTAATCTTATTAATATATATCATTCTATTATTTTAAAAGTCAACCTTATATAGATAACACATAATCTCTTATCTGAAACCACCCAACCTTTTAATTTTGAATTTAAATTTATAACTACATCTTGTTACTATTATTTTATCTATTATATATATATATATATTGGGTTGTTACATTCTACCCCCCTTAAAAGAAGTTTAGTCCTTTAAACTATACGTACCTTGAGGGTCAAACAAGTGAGGCTATTTTTCCATCATTTCCTCTTCGCTTTCCCACATGGCATCCTTAACATAATGGTTCCCTTATAAAACTTTCATAACTGGTGTACGTCCTGAATGTAATTCTCATTCATTCTTCTCCAAAATTTGAATCGATTTCTCAAGGTACGTCAAATCTTCTTTAACTTCCAGCGGTTCTGACTCAATCACTTGACTAGAGTCGTGAACATATTTTCTCAACATAGACACATGGAAGACATTATGAACTGAAGATAAGGTTAGAGGTAAAGCGATTCTGTAAGCAACTTCACCAATTCTCTCCAATGTCATCCTAATATATTAGGGGATCAACCAATGACAAATATTTCTCCCAACTACCCCCCATATCTAGCACACAAGCTCTCAACATGTCTTAAAGCACCTGAATGGTTCTCTCTGACTGACCATCTAATTGTGGGTGGTAAGTTGTACTAAATTTTAAATTAATGCCCAAGGAGATTTGAACATTTCCCTAAAATCTAGAGGCAAATCGTGGGTCTCTGTATGAAACAATAGATGTTGGAGTCCCGTGCAACCTTACAATCTCCCGGATATACAAGTCTGCCAATCTATTCGAGAGATTCAATGTTCTTTATCGCTAGAAAATGTGTAGACTTAGTTAGTCGATCCACAATTACCAAAATAGTGTCATTCCCCTTTAGATTCTTAGGTAGTTCTGTTACCAAATCCATGGTAATGTTTAACCACTACCACTGAGAAATAAGAAGGGGTTGCAATAATCCTGCAGGTCTTTGATATTTTGCCTTAACCTGTTGGCACACCAGACATTGAGAAACAAACTCAACCACTTCTTTCTTCATGTTATTCCACCAAAACACATCCCTAAGATCCTTGTACATCTTAGTACTACCAGGATGTACCGTGTACTTGGTGTTGTGATCCTCCTTCATAATATCTCTCCTTAACTCCTTATCTTATGGACCACATAAACTAGTACCAAACCAGAGGATACCATCCTCATGAATTACAAAATCAGGTTGATTACTCTTTTCAACCTCCTCCCGAATTCTGACCAACTGAGGATCTTCACTTTGAGCAATTCTGATTTTATCTTTCAAGGTCGGTTGGACCTTAAGATAAGCCAGTACTTAACTAGTCTCCTTCAGCTGCATTTCCACGTTTAGCTTCCTTAAATCCTCCAACAAAGGCATCGGTCTAGTCATCAATAAAAATAAACTTCCAGATGACTTTCTACTCAAAGCATCGGCCACCACGTTTGTTTTTCCCAGATGATAATTGATGTTAGTATCATAATCGTTCAATAACTCAATCCATCTTCTTTGTCTCATGTTCAATTCTTTTTGAGTGAATAGGTACTTCAAACTCTTATGATCTGTAAATATTTGATATTGCTCACCATCTAGATAGTGTCTCTATATCTTCAAAATAGGCTATCACCTTCCCGTGCTACATGAGGACACAACCAAAACCCTTCCGTGATACATCGCTATAAATCACAAATCCTCCTGAGCCTGATAGAACAGTAAGTACTGGTGCTGTGACTAACCTATTTTTTAACTCTTGAAAACTCTTCTCACATTCGTCATTCCACTCAAACTTGACTTTTTTCTTAGTTAAACTGGTTAAAGGAGCAGCAATAATTGAAAATCCCTCTACAAATCTCTGATAATAACGTGCAAGTCCCAGAAAGCTTCAAACCTCAGTAACATTAGTTGGTCTATTCCAATTAACTACCGTTGATACTTTACCAGGATCCACTGAAATACCATATTTGGACACAACATAACCCAGAAATGCTACTCTGTCTAACCAAAATTCACACTTTTTAAGTTTGGCATATAACTTCTTCTCCTTAAGGATTTCCAAAACCATCCAGAGGTGTTGCTCATGCTCTTCCTGACTTTTTGAATAGATAAGGATATCATCGATGAACACCACCACAAACTGGTCCAAAAATGGGCTAAACACTCAGTGCATTAAATCCATGAAGGCAGCAAGAGCATTAGTTAACCCAAACGACATTACTAGAAATTCATAATGTCCATATCTAGTACGGAAAGCAGTTTTAGACACATCATCAGCCTTAACCTTTAATTGAGGATATCCAGATCCGAAGATCAATCTTTGAAAATACTTTGGAACCTTGCAGCTAGTCAAAGAGATCATCAATTCTAGGTAAAGGATATCTATTCTTCACTGTCACCTTATTCAACTTTCTGTAGTCAATACACAACTGCATAGATCCATCTTTCTTCTTAACAAATAAAACTGGAGCTCCCCAAGACGAAACACTAGAATGAATGTAACCCTTGTCTAGTAATTCTTGTAACGGTACTTTTAACTTCTTCAACTCTGTGGGAGCCATTTGGTATGGAGATTTAGAAATAGGATCTGTTCCAGGAATAAGATCAATGGAGAATTCAATTTCTCGATCTGGAGGTAAGCCATGAAGGTTCTCAAGAAAAATGTCAGGAAACTCCCTAACAATAGGGATATCCTCCACCTTAGGGTTTTCCTTCTCTACATCCCTAACAAAAGCAAAGTACCCTAAAGCACCCTTTCTAAGCACTTCGCTTAGCTTGAATAGATAACACAATACCAAGAAGAGATAAGTCTGTGCTTCCCACAAAGGTAAACTCAGACTGACCAGGATATCTGAAGTAATACTTTTTTTGCATAGCAATCTACTGAAGCATGATACTTGGCTAGCCAATCCATGCCCAAAATTACATCAAAATCAGTTAGCAAATAAATCCTTACCATCAATTTTCATGACACAATCTTTCTACACAAAATTAGCAATCACAAGGTCTCCTATAGGCATAGTAACACATAATTCAACATTTAAAGAACTAGATACTCTACCCAAATTGGTAGTAAAAGCATAAGATATAAAAGAATGGGAGGACCCTGGGTTAAACAATGCATGTGCATAACAGGACTGAATAGTGACAGTACCTTTCACCACTACGTTGGATGCCAATGCATCAGGCTCAGTAATAGCAAAAATTCTTGCTGGAACTCTCTTGGCTGATTTCTCAATTCATCTCTTAATAGTTGACTGATGTCCTCTTTTGCTAGGACAATTTTCCACGAGGTGACCTATTTTACCACATGTATAGCATGATTTAGTGTTGTTAGGACATAAGGCAGCAATGTGGCCTGGCTTGCCACAAGTAAATCAAGAACTTGTAACCCAGGGCATTGCTAACCTGGATGGTACCTATTACACCTACCATATTTTCCTTCACTATTTAACTGAGGTACCCTACTCCCTGATGGTGAGTAACCAAACTTCCTCCCTGAATTCCCTTATGGATTTCCACCTTGTAACTCCTCTTACCTGTGTCTTTTCCTTGGATCCCTAGCCTTTTGATATTCTTTGGATACAACCTCAGCTAGCATGGCACTCTGAATAACTTTAGCATAATTGGTACGCATATGTGGAAGAACAACCGACTGAAGACGTAGATTCAGACCCCTTTCAAAAACCCTTGCCTTATTCTCATTAGTATCAACAATACACTGAGCAAAGCGAGCTAACTCAGTGAATTTCGCTTCATATTCTACGATAGTCAAGCTTTCTTGACTAAGTTATAGAAACTTCACTTCTTTTTGTGCCTTCATAGTTGGAGGAAAATATTTCTTAAGGAAGTCAGTTTTGAATTCTTCCCAAGTCCATGGTTCTGCATTTTTACCTCGCAGGCGAGTGGTCAACTTCCACCACTTGTCTGCCTCCCTTTTCAACATAAATGAAGCAAAGGTCACTTGTTGTTGGCCTTCAATACAATCAAGGACCTCAAAAATCTTTTCCATTTCCTCAATCCACTCTTCCGCTTCTAAAGGATTTGTGGAACCCTTAAAAGCGGGCAGAGTTGCCTTCTTGAATTGTTCGAAGGTACAACCCCCAGCTCGTCCCTGTTGTTGTATATATTCATGCCTAGCAGCTGCTTGGATTACACCATCCAACCTAGGGTCTCTAGTTGGTGGAACATTTAATGACTTAACTCTATCCCCAACATTATTTCTAGGTTGTATCACCATATCCTAACTCAGAACAAGTAAATGTTTTAAGTCCAAAGATGTTATTAAACTTATCTAAATCATCATTCTACCACATCATGCTCATAACAAAATTTATATATATATATATAAAAAGAATTTAAACAGTACACCAATCATTTTATTGTGCAGGTATTTTATTTATTTATTATCTTTACCTTAAATTATACATATTATTTCTTTCTCATTCCATTGACTTAATTTATGTTACAACACTAGACAAAACCTTCCCACTATAATTCTGGTGTACAAAAAGTCTACAGAATCTTATACCTAAGCTCTGATACCAAGTTGTCACACCCCCAATTTCTAACATAATATTTGGAAAAGTGATCGGCCACAAGTTTCACTTGACATCATCAAATAAAAAATAAAATAAAATTGTAAGGCCTTTCAATAATTATACTTAAATCATCCTTAATAATATATAAGTCTTGATAACTAAAAATCTAACACTTCACAAATAATAATTAATCATGTGTACACTTTACATATTTTTCACAACTTACTACATCATATGGTAAAGAGATTAATGTGTAAGCCAAGGTATCTAACAGTCACAATTAGCCCTATGATAAGACTCTGCACATGTCACATTTAGCCTTGTGACTAGAGCACTCTTGTCATGTTTAACCCCATGACCGGGTCACTACCGTCATGTTTAACCCCATGACCAGGCCACTACCGTCATGTTTAGCCCCATGACCAGGCCACTACCGTCATGTTTACCTATTAGATTTCCCTGACTTACCACAGTAACTCTTACACATACTACTACCATGAATTAATAACACTTCATAGTATCAATTAATATAACACTAGCAACAATCATCAATTCTCAAACCAACATAAAATTTATCAAACTTCATCATATGTAATTCACGAGTTATGACAATAATACATCTTAAGAAAATACAACAATCTCAATTACAACGTCGAAGAGATAAGAATTACTTACAATTTTCTATCACGTAGATATCAATCGTACTCACATTCCACATATCACAATTCTTAATCACGTCCTATAAAATTTTTTGTGTAAACATTATCAAAATGGTACATAAAAACATAATGTCATTATTTGTATTTAGTATGTTACTAATATTAACAACTGACATTATTCATAATAATATCATAGATATTATCATATCTTATCTCTTATTAAAATAAGCTTATTTAATTTTGCGTTAAAAACACATTTATTTTTATCTAAAAGAAATATGATAGAAATCAACAATTAGATAGATATATTGTGCCTCTTAATTGAGGAGTTATATAACTTTTCAAATATTGTTCTTCTTTTTCTTATTCTAATAAAAATGTATGACAAAACTAAAAGAACATGGCATGAATATCAAATCTACCATGCAATCAACTGCACTAATTAATGTTTCTAATTAACAAAATTCAACATGCAAGAACACTGCCAAAGCAAAAGTCTTTTAATACACGCAAATTCACAAACTCACATCCTAAGAAATTGAACACAGAGCAGTCGATCACTTGTTTCTCGCTAGACTGATTTGGGACTAATAATTTACCAACATGAGTAAATTAAGCTTCAAATAAAAAAAATAAAAAATGGAAGCAGCCCCAACTAGCTATTCTTCCTCATATCAAACTTGAATAGATTCAAATCACAGATAAAAGTGGGTCAAAAGTTACAAAAACCAACCCCCAAGTATAGGACACCAAATAAAAATAAGACCAAGAAAGAACAAAAAGATTACTTTCACGGAAAAATGGGAAGAGAGAGCTTAAGGAGAATCTAAATGGATAAGATGGAATCTAAAAATAGAAAAGAAATTTCTCCTAACTTATTTCTAATTTGCACGCCTTTCCATGGTAGACTACTCTTACCCACAGTAAACAAAAGGCGTACAACTCCATGAAGAAATACAAAGCACTTATGATTCTTTTGTTCTTAATTCTTATATATATAAATATGTATATTAAGTAACATGAGATGTCAGGGACTTTCAATGATAATCATATAAGACAAAACAACTTTCAATAATACATATTTAATTATAACAATAAGAGAAATGAATGAATTCTTAAAATCATAACAAGAATCAATAGGAATTTTAATATTTTTCTTTATATTTTTAGTTTTGTGATCGACAAGAAAAACTTACAGTCTATCGTAAGCAAATTCTTGATGGATCGAAAACTCCTTTTGGTTTTATGCTGTTTCCTTCTTCCACCAAAAGTTTTCAATCGATTGTCTTCCTCTTTTTTAGCTGCCAGTTCTCGAGCTCTAACTCTCCCAAAAAGAAAAAACAAGAGAACATATTTTTCTTTTTAGTCCCACTTTCTATATAACTTCTCTTTATTATTTAATCTTATTAATATATATCATTATGTTATTTGAAAACTCAACCTTATACAGATTACACATAATCTCATATCTGCAACCACCCAACCTTTTAATTTTGAGTTTAAATTTATAACTACATCTTGTTACTATTATTTTATCTATTTATATATATATATATTGGGTTCTAGGTTGTCTATTTATTATTTATTTATAGTTGTCTCGTTTTTCCTTTTCCAAAGTTTTTCTTTCTTTGTTTGTCTGTTTCGATTCTAGGTTTTGAGGCAAAGAGACTTTCTTATTATTATTATTTATTTAGTGACCAATCTATATAGGCGTCAATTTACTCGCACATTATTGATGTCACTTTTTTTTACTATCTAATTGTATAATTCTTACTCTTGTTGGAGTTGTCACTAATATTACAGAAAAAGAAACGAAAATATAATAATTGTAAAGATAAAATCTAATCAAAACCAGGAAAAAATAAAATAAAATAAAATTGTTGCAGTAGTGTATAATAATAATGAAGAGCTACTAGGAGAGGTTGAACCTTACTAGGGAGTTCCTGAATCAAAATAACTCAGAATGATCAACAAGGAGAGAAGCTCTATATAATGGGCAACTACAATGATTAGGAAGCCATCTGTCAACACAATCACAATGAAAGCAATGGCCACAGCCAGGCAAGATCTTCAATTTCTCATCATCTTTAAAATCATCAAGGCATATACAACACTCAGTTTCTACAAACCCACAATTTGGATCCGACGGAATCTGGTGCAAAATTATTTGCAATTTCTTAATGGAATCAGGGTCTAGACCCTGAGAAGGAGCTGGCAGAGTTTGAGTCGATTGGACAGAGTTCCGGCTCGTTAATGGGAGGTGACTCTGAGAGCGGCAGACCCAGCGAGCGTAGATCAAGAGAAGGGTCGCGATTAGGATAATGAATAAGAGAATGATTGTGAAGAATAGTGTCCGGCCATGGATTCCGAACTTTGGATTGTCGAATTCTGCATAATGCGATTGAAAATTTTGAGGACCCTGCAGGGTCGCCATGGGAAGCAAAGTAATCTAGCCCAAATTGAATTAGTGGTCGGCAATGGTGGATGAAATACACAAGAGTTTTACTGCTTGGATCCCATTGCTGTAAATTAAGGTACTTTTACTTTGGTCTGAATTGGAGGTAGAAAGGAAAAACGAAAGTGAGTGAAATTTGTGGTTACAGCTTTTGGGATTGTAGATGGAGATGGGAGGAGTATATTTCTTACTCCTTTTGTCTTATTATGTATTATCTTTTTTCCTTTCTAATTATGTTGGAATTACTTGATCATATATCAATGTTATTTTCTAGAATGTAGACATAGATTAATAGGTGTTGCAATGAATATTTTTTAAATTTCTTACAAGGCCGCTGGTATTATTTAGACTATTCTCTCTTGTAATATTGTACGCTTTGCCCCTTATGGTTTAGTTTTTTTCCAAACACATATATGTAGTTTATTTGTCTCAAATCACCTATTTAGTTCATAAATTCATGCCATTGTGTTTTCGTTATTTCTTTCTTTTTCTTTTTTCTTTTTTCTTTTTTTTGCAATAAAAAATAATAATTTGACCCTTATTTTACTTCAAAAATTTATGAAAAATCAACAAACCTCCCACTACTATGCAAGTTATTACCAAGGATAAACATCATTAACTTGAAATAAGTAAGATAAAATGTACAATTCATTAGCCGGAGACATACAAGTTAAAACTCAAAAATTATGAAATTAAAGTTGATCTATTAACCATGGAGGAGATAAAGATGACATTAGAAAATTATTAAAATATATGCATATACTTATATATATATATATATATATAATTAGGGTAAATTGCTGCACAAATTTAGGAGTAAAGTTGGACCATAAACATATAGTATTTTATTTGTTTTGTTTTTTCCCTTTACACCACTGACCTAGCTTTCACTTTGCTCCCATTCGGCCCGTGCTTTGTTTTTCATTGAGTCCCCTGCCTTTTTCCTTTCATTAGCCGTGAGTTCTTCATCTAGAGGTAGGCAATTTCAAGTGATTGGGTGGGTGTTGAGTTATGGCAGCAATTGTCATGCTTCAGCCGTAGGTGCAGGGGTGTGTTTGAATGAGATTTGTGGGCTGTTTTAAAGGGTATGTAGTGAGTTTAAGTTAGTGTGTATTTTAGAGGTGTAAGCATAGAAGAAGGCAGCAGCTATTAAGGCAATTCATGTCCTATTTTGGCATGGTTTCCACCTCAAGTTTTGCTGTTATCCATGGGGTAACCTTAGGCCGTCGAAGAAGTTGGATGGAGGTGTAACTTGGCAGCTTGTTCCTTCTCTTTTGGCCGTGGATACAAGACTTGTAGGTGCTGATTTTTCTTGTTGCTGTCCCCTGTTTTGGGCAGCAACCTAAATCCTTTTTCCTTCCTTCTCCTACTCGGCTTTGGTGGCTGAATTAGAGAAGATTTATGTTGTGGTAAGGTATGGCTGAAAAAGAGACTTAGGATATGAGAGTGTTATTGAGTGCGATAGGTTAATTTTGATATTAGTGTGTTGGTTTAAGTAAGTTAACTTAAATTTCCTTATATTAAACTTAGTATTTGTTTTATTATTAAATGTTATAAATTGAAGTTATTAATGATAAGCACCTAAGTTAGTTATTAAAATAGAAGATTTAGTATTAGTAAATATTAGCATGGAAAGTTAAATACTAGGAAAAGTTGATAGTTAATTAAATTAAATTAGGAATTGAGCATGAATAAAATGGAAAACTATAGACTTATGTTAGATTAGTAATATATATATATACACACACACATCAATAAAAGCAAGTCATGCCCTTAACGTGTTTGATAAAATGCCCACACGATACTTATAACTTTATGAGTAAAAATTGGTACATGTAATTCTTGGTGATTAGTTGTTAGTAGAATTTGAATAAAAGCTCATAAATAAGAGCAAAGAGTGGTTGGTAAATGTTGTGGGATAAGGAGTTAATGAAAGTGAGTAATAGGTATAAGCAAAGGAGTGTTAGTTGTGGGTAAAGTGTTGGAAAATGAGAGCTAAGAGGTTTTTGAAGGGATGCAGGGCCAGATTTGATAAGTTAGAGAAATCTTGTGTTTCAGATATTTTTGAGACTGAATTAAATTAGGAGTTTTGAAGAGAAATTGTAGCTTAGGGTCTTAAGATAATATCTGAAGTTTTTTGTAACCTTGTTACAAGTATATTTATCGTTAAAACTGTTGGACTATAACTAGGTCTATGTAGGATTTTAAGCGAGCTTGAGTCAGTCTGGAAGAATTAGTCGGGGGTTATGGTTTGAATTAGCTTAGGATCTCTGAATAAAATTTGTTCTTAACATATTAAATGATAAATCTGGAGTTGATTCCATGTTATATGTATTTTGGAGGTGTTAGAAGTCATAATTGTTATTTTCGGGTCCTCACTGAGCATGTTTTGGTAAAACTGATATTAGGGGGTTTTAAAGGTTGATTTAGGAGTGGAGGGATAAAGATGAAATGTTTCTAAAATCTGAATAAACTAGAATGGAAAGTTTTGTAATTTAATTCCTGAGTGTGAAGTTTTTATAAGCCTTGGAGTCTGATATTGACAACCAGGAACTGTGCAGTGCTATGTTATTGTTCATGTGAGGAATTAAGTAAGTTCAAGGCTGATTTTAGGAGAAGTTTCTAAATAAAAAAGATAGCCAACTTCCTAAAGTTAATGTTTTAACTTGGTTTTGTTGAATTAGGTTAAGTACGTAAGTTAAAATCAAACATATATCCAAAGGGGTTGTAATAATGCCTAAAAGCAGTAAACTTTAAATAAATACTTGAAACTTAGTAACTCTAGATTTTCATCATTAAAATATTATAACTTAAGAAATTGATAAGCTAAATAATACGTGGAAAATGAAATTGCAGTTTCGGAAAGTATTGTTGAATCAATGACACGCGTGAGGGCAAGAAGAAGTAAGGAACAAGATTTATAAACCGGTGAATGGTTAATTGCTACTCTTTGGTTACTAGATTAGTGTGTTTGATTTTTTGATGCATTTATGTATATATATGTTATATAGTGCTAAATAGGAATCATATTGCTATGATTGACTATTTGAATTATGTTAGTGTTTGAAATTGTTTATGGTTAATAAGGGCCAACGAAGTGTTCTTCTTTTCAAAATGATTTTTATTTCTGAAATAAAATCCTGGTTCACCTAAGATGTTTTGATTTAATATTTTGATTCTGATAAGTGTTTTTTAAAAAAATTAAGTGCTCAGCCTTGGTGGGTGAATTTAGGGAAGGAGATTCAGTGATTCTGTTTACTGTGCAAGGGCAAAAATACTTGGTGAAATATTGGTGTACTGGGCTGGGTCATTCGGTTGGCCCTTTGTTTGATTTGTGTGCTTTGATTGAATTATACAGAGTATTATTTGAACTATGCTTGTTAAGCTTATGTTTCCATAATCGTGTACGTGTAACCTTAGTGGTTTTGAAATTTATGATATAGTGATATTAATTGATTATATATTATATACGTGCATTGAGTGATGCTGGTACTCTTTGGATACAATTTTTTACTCATTGAGTCCGTAGGACTCACCTTTCTTTGTTGGTGTTTTTTTTAGTAATAGGATTTCAAGGGATGGCAATTACTGATACTGGGCTTGCCAAGTGTTTGGCGGCAAAGTATATTTGGAATCTTATACTTGAAGTCAATGATGAAATTTGTAGTCACATTAGAGTTGTCCGTTGTCTGATTTTGTGTTTTATAGTAGTCTAGTTATTTGTTATTTGTGATATGACTAGACAGAAGCTCCTCTGTGTAATTATGTGGTCATTGTGAGTTGGTTGTATATAAGAAGGTGTACTTGTTTGTAGTTTGAGGTATGTTCCATATTGCAAGGAACCTCTGCCAAAATTTTAAGTAAATTATTATTTATTACAATAGTAAATAAACTTTTACAATTAACTATGTTTTATAAAATTTGTCTTTATGTATTGGTTTAGTCAAGAGTGATATATGTTTAGTTGTGGTAAAGTCAAGGTTACGAAAGTTTGGTTATTCAATCCTCCAGCCAGTCATTACTCTGTGAAGGATGTGACACACACTCACTAAAAGAATGAAGGGTGGAGGAAAGAATTTGAGATTTTTGGAGTTAAAAGCAAAAGAATCTCGTGGCTACAATAATCATATACTCATGTGAAAAGCATGTGGATATAAAAAGGGTTAGTTTGGATAGATTTTGTCCAAAAGCACATGTTGGTCCATACTACATGGGGCTACTTTTGGACAAAATAAATCATGTGCATTTCAAAAAAAGTCAAACCACTAGGAGTAAAGAGTAGTACTTTATTCTTAATAAATGCTAAACAACTTTTTTTTTTAGTTGAACAATTGATAATATATGTGCTCATGTGTGCAAGAAGAGTGGCTTGGAAAAATAAATTTTAATATTATCTGCTTATTTTTGGCATTACTTAAAAACTATAAAACTTTGAAAGAAAATAGTAAGTTAATCAAGACAAGATTTGTGATTAATTAAGAAAGCTAGAATCTTTCTTTTTCTTTTGTTTTAAGAGTATTCGATTCATTAAAATATAGACGAACAACAACAACACATGTAAGGAATACTACAATGTATGAGTTCATTAAAGATCTTTATTGGATGAAAATTGATGGAGCCTAACTGTCATCACTTTGACATGTAGACATTTCTAGCATCATGGTTTGGCCTTCTGTCATACTAGACCAAACATAAATGCATGAGGAAGGCATGCTTTGAAACAAGGGTTATGGACACTTGACACATGCATGGCACTAAGGAGACTTGACACATTCATGGCAATGAGGAAACTTAACACATGCATGGCACTGAGGAAACTTGACAAGTGACATTGGCAAGTTGCAAGGTCTTGACTTTGGTAAGCAGTGCCTTGACACAAGTAAGCTGATGCCTTGACACTAGCAGACTGATGCCTTAACACTGACAGGTTATTGCCTTGACATTGGTTGACAACTTGAAGCTGGTGTCTGTATGCAAGCAAAGGCACATCATGCATGCAATAAGCTGCACAGTATGGCCTATATGCTGACTTGGTAGTGTACAGATAGTTTCGGTGTTGTATTGTTATTGTGGGGCTTGGACATGAGTCTATAACTTATTTTAGGCTTTTGTTTCCATAACGTTGGCTGACAACATGCAGCTGGTGTGTGTGTGCAAGCAAAGGCACATCATGCATGTAATGTACTGCGTAGTATGGCCTATATGTGTTGACTTGGTGGTGCACAAATAGTTTATGTGTTACATTAATATTGTGGGGCTTGGACATATAGTTTATATGTTGCATTAATATTGTGGAGCTTGGACATGGGTCTATGTCTTGTTGTAGGCTTTTAGTTTCATGAAAATGCACTTTAGTGCAAGTTGGCTCGTTTTGACTAAGGTTGGCTCATGTTTGGTGGTATATAGCTCTTGGGCTAGCAATGATTTAGAACAAGTGCTCTAAGTTTCAGCAGGTAGGCATGTGGTGGGCATGCCAGTCAGCCAGATGACATCGGGGGTAGGCTACAATGTTGATAGCACAACAACATGCCATCTTCTAGTGGTTACAAATAGTTTCCAATGTAAACTTGGTTTGTGGGAAGTTACAACAAGGAAAAACTGTTTTCATAGAGCACTTATCGAGAGGTGCTGCAATTGTTTTAGCAGTTAGGTAACTGACCCTTGAAAGGTGGCAGCAACCTAGACAATAGGGTTATTATTGCCAAACTGCTTTTGTGCAGTATTTAAACATGTCTTGATATTTTAGGTTGGTCATTATATTTGGTTGCTAGCTAGAACTGAAAAATCATAGATTGGTTATGTATGCAATGGATGTACAAAACTTATGATTATTCCTTTGTTAATAAAGGTTAAGAGTGGTGTTCCAGTAAAATTAATTGTTTTTTTTTGTTTTGCATTCTTATAACTTATTATTTCTGGTTGTGTGTGGGAAATTGGCTGAGACTTTACATTGGTTGTCAAGTGCCATATTGGGTTATCAAAGGCATAAAATAAACCTCTAAATAAACTCCCCATGGCAAGTGGTATTAGAGCCAGGTTGGCTGAAATTATTGGTCACTGTATGTTTCAAATTTGCTGGTTAGTTAAAAGTTGTAGACACTTTGGGAGGTGAACTACTGCAAGTTTGTGGGTTAACAATTAACCAGTTTAGTGTTTACTAGTCTAAAGAATCTTTACTTATATTTTTCTCTCCTTAGGTGAATTATGAGTGTCTAAGATATGGAAAACATAAGAGAAAGGCTGGAAGTCTTAAAAGGATTTGTGGGTAATAGTCCTGCTAGCATAAAGAATTCGTCGTGGCTTCATATGGCTTTTGTAATTTCTTATCTACAAGCCTTGAAACATTGAACAGTAGGCACTTAGAAAGGGTGCAGATTCTTATGGCAATGATATGACTAAGCTATCAGAAGAATTTCGGGAAACCATTAAACGTTTTGAGGAAGAAGTTGTTGTCCTAAAACATGTGGTGGCAGATGGACATGGTAAGGTGAAAACAGCCTACATAATGGTGTTAAATTAAAATTCCAAATATATATATTCTTTCAGTTTAAATTGCTTTATAAATTTATTATTTACTTAACTACGACTCATCATATGTACCACATACTGACCAGGTACCTTAAACTATCGGGTTATCACAATTATCAATAAAGTTACATAAAATGAAATCAAAGTCAAAGTCATTCAAGTTTTAATTTGATTATATACATATATAATTATGTATATATATATTGCTATAATATTTATTTACTTCAAATACTTGTATTTATTATTATTATTAATTTTTTTTTTTATGATCAAAAGGTAAACCAAATTGTTCAAATTCCATTCTTTAATATCATGTTGTAACATGTTCAATTGTATTGTTATTTATTTAATTTTTTTATTTTTTAACTAAAATCTACACATTACATTTAAAATTCGAATTTACGATATCAAATTGTAAGGGTTATAACAGAATTATTTTAGTAAAACAACATAATTGCAAGTTAACAAAGGAGAAAGTTAAGAAAGTTAGATTAAATCAACATTTATATAAACATATACACATCTAAGTACATGTATATATATAAATCTTGAGAAAAATTATAAGGGTGGACCTTGACTTTACTTTATTGCTTTACCTTTTATATTCTTGTTATTTTTCCTCTCTTTTCATTGGACCAACTATGCTCCACCGCCTCCCACAATTTCTGAGTCTCTGCTTCTTTCCTTCTCGTTCTTATGTGCGCTTTGCCTTTTAGTTGTTCAGAATTGCTCTTATCCCTTCCCTTGTGTTGTCGTTGGTGGGTTGATTTGCTCATTCCAAGTGGAGTTGTAGGGTGGAAAACAATTGTTGCTAGGAATTGGTGTGGATGGTAAGCCTTTGTTTCTTTTCCCTACTTGTGAGGCTCCTTTGGGAGCTAAATGGACCCTCTTTAATTCTTGTTGTTGAGATGGTGGTCCTTGGTGTACACCATGTTTAGGTGAAGGTTGAAAACTGCAGGAGGGTTCTTATCTTGCTTTTGTCGCTACTGTAGGATCCTCTGTTATGGCAACAACACAACTACTTCCCCTTCTATTCGATTTGTTAGAGAACTTGAAGGCATTCGTTGGTGCAACAAGGGAGCCAACGTGTAGGAGTTGGCTACACGTTAGTTTCCTGAACTGATCGCATCCTTTCGCCACCCACTAGGTGCAAGGTTTTCCTCCTTCTTGCCATTAGGATGGTTGTTAATAGTTAGTGGTAGTCTTGTGTGATGTTTTATGATATCTTGAAATTAAGGGAAATTATAAGTAAGGGTTAGGATGTAAGACCTTATAGGTTAATTTTCATGAGCATTGAGGAAGGGGTTTTTTTTTAAATTTATTTTAAATTTTTTTTCAAGAATACGAGTATTGGAGTGGTAGAATTTAAGTTTTTGACAAACAACTAATTGAATTGAGTTGATGTTGGTTAGTTATGTAGGATTAATGGTTATTTAATGTGTTTAGATAAGTTAACTATAATTCCTCTATGGCTAATTAGGAATGTTAAATAAGTAATTAGAATGGTGGAAATAACATGTATAAGGAAAGAGAGATTGGGAAAAAAATTATACAATGGTGGAAAGGGTATAATCTAAGTTTTTAATTAAATTTAAATAATGAACTAAACTTAATTTTCAGGGTTGGGAAGATAAAAATATGGATACTTATGTAATATCGATACACAAGGATTTTAACAATATAAGAGCAATACAATTCAACTGTGATTAAAAGCATACTACCATTTAAAAGTTTAATGTAAACTTTAGTGTAAATTAGATAGTTAATTTGAATTCAAGGTTGAAAATTAAACACTTTGGAAACCGATAGTTAGTTAATTTGGTGCAAATGGTACCAAAATAAAAGGGGAAAAACTATAGCTTTAAGTTGGATTATAGAACTTGAAGTATTGGATGAATTAAACTAGCTTTGATAAATTAGGTAGAAGAGCTAAAATTCTTAAGAAATATGTTAAATGTAATGATGTGGAATTAAGAAATTGTAGATTAACCTTAAAGTGAAGACCGTGTGTAATGTATGAATTTTTGATTTTCTACTCCAGAGCGTGTCGAGGACACTCCGACCTCGTTGCAGGCTAGACAAAATGATGAGTTTCATTCTTGAGCTTTGTGAGTGAAATTTGTGCACTGTGGTTGCCAGATAATTGTGTAAAATGAATTATGTGAATTTAAATAGTAGAGTTATGTCTGTTATTTAAGATTGATTCTAGAAAGAAACTACTAGAAAAGATAGAAAAACACTAGACATTTTAGACATCTTGACCCTCAAAAACTAATTATTGAAAAAAATTTGAGCATTAGATATAATGTGTAAATTTTAGTTATAAAATAATAAATACATAAAAAAATTAATTAAATAATAATATAAGGGAACTTGTTATAATCTGATAACGTAGTATATGTTTTAAGTTTGTGCAATTTGATATTGTATAGTATAGAAAATTCTGACCAAGCAAAATTTAATTGATTGAATAAGTAATACATATTATAACCCGATATTTTGAATATACACTTTGGAATATTTGTATATACTTTAAAACGTTTGTACAAAACTTATTGTAATTTTTATCACCTTATTTGGTTGAAATAAAACTTAGAATTCAATTGTGTAAATTTTATTGATAAATCAAGTAAGTGTTTAATTAAAGCAATAAGAGAGGAAAGAATTGTGGGAGATTGTATAACTCTATTTATTTTCTTTTTCTTACATTTTAAAATGGTTGTACTTAAATGGGCGCAATTGGGTAAATAAAATCTTACGCACAGTAAAAATTTAAAGTAATTGAATATTTATATATATGTAATGTAAGAATTCATTTTAACCATTATTGGTTTATATGAAGCTAGAAATTAAGTGTGTAATATATATATACTTAGAAATAACTAGAATTAATTATAACCATACATAAAGTGAAACTTTGACTTTAATCCTTCTAGTTTATTCTTTTGTTTTTGGGTTTTTCTTTCCTTCAATTGATGCACCTGACTTGCTTTTCTTTTTTCTTACTGGTGCTGTGTTTTGTTCCTCATTTTTCTCCCCTGTTATTCCATTGAGCTCTTGGGTCATAGTGATCTCTTCTTGCTGCACCTACCAAACTTCTTTTGCTAATTCGTTTTGAAGTGTATGCTGATCCATTTCCATTCCGCTTTCATCCTATCTGCTTTCAACACCCAACTATTACTCATAGCTCTTGCATCACTCCTACCTTGTATTTGGAGGTTCCATCCCATATACCCAAAATTCGAGAGCTATTGATAAGGATTCAGCTAAAGTTCTTGTAGCAGTTGTGAAGGTTGTTGTAGTATCAATGGAAATAAAGATTTGTTCTTGTTTGGGTTTAAGCAGATTAGTGATTGAAAGGAGCTTGGTGGGGGATGTTCAGCCTTACAAACCTAGGTTGCTATAAGTGTGCTATGTCCTTAGCCTATCATGTGTTTTTTTAAATGGTCATTCACTTTACTTTTCCTCCTTAATAATACAACTTTCTCTTTCATATGTATGGCTTGGTTGCAGTGTGTGTAAATAAAAAACAAGACAAATGATACTTGGTGGTTGATACAGGAAATTAGTAGCTACCACCTTAGTTTTATATTTTTTCCATTCTTTCTCCTAAAATTTATGAGGCAACAAATGAATTCTTCCTCTTTTTGCTACAATTCCAATCTGTGTTAGTTTGTTTTCTTGCTGGCAGTCAGTGTCCTTTCCCTTGCATATTGTCCACATTGCTGGTACTTGTAGATTGGTGTAGCCACCAAGTTTTATATTGGGTTTCCTTGCAACAGCTGCCAGACCATCTTTTTCCTTTAACCGTGAAAGTTCTTATGGGATGTGAAACTGTTATTAGAAGGTTCTGCTGCCATGATGTAAACAAGGCACTTATGGTTCTCTTAGAAGAGTGAGGTGTGAACTTCTAACCAATTCTTTCCTTTAGGAAAATTTCTGCACCTATAATTGCGGTTAGGGATGTAAAGAAAATAGCTTAGGAGGATGAGAATTGCTTGAAAATGATGATAATTAGAAAATTGTTTGTATTGTTGGAAAATGAGAGTTAAGTGGTGTTGAAGGGGTGTGAGGGGCAAATTTCGTGAGTAACAGAAATTTGGTATTTCGAGTGTCTTTAGGGCAGAATTAAATTAAGATTTCGAAAGATAAAAAGTAGCTTATGGTCTTGAAATATTTTCTGCAAAATTTCGTAGCTTGGTTAGAAGTATGTTGTGAGTTAGAGTTGTTAGACTCCAGCTAGGTCATGCAGGATTTTTAGTGCCCTATTTTTGGTTCATGTAAGAAATTGAGTGGGTTCAAGACTAATTTTAGGAAAAGTTTCTAAATAATAAAGATATATATACTTGTCTATTAATAAACTCAATAAACAAAATTGGATTTCACTTTACTTAGAGAAAGTTGTGTTCAATTTACTAAGGTAAGGTCAAAGCTGTCAAAATCTTGCATTTTACAGAATTTGATACAACTTCAAAGAATAAAATGTTTTGATATACAAATCTAAAAATTACAAATTATATACCAGTATAAATCTATATGTGTCTAGTATTTAATAAATTTTACAAAACTAGATTTGGAATTTCCTCAAGGAAGATATGACCATTATAGAAAACACTAGTTCAAACCTCAAGTTTGGACAGTTTTAACATATCTAACTCATTACGTGCTTTCTATCTTCTCTAATGGATTCTTCTACCCTATGCATTGTCAAATACATTTAAAATTTATCTTCATTATTAACCTTACCACATAAAGTACAATTTATACTACTTGACATGCAATAGCTTAATAAATAACTTTCATAAGAGGCCTATATAAGTTGGTATATATATAAGCTTAGTAATTAAAAGATTATAACGATAACGTTTATGAACTAAGTATTATTTGGAATTAAGAATTTCAGTTTAGGATCTTTTTGTGGGCTTGATGACATACGCGAGCACAAGACAAAGTGACGAACAAGATTTGTAAACAAGTGAGTGGTCAATTGCTGCCTTTAGTGGCTAGATTATTATATGTGATTCTAGTTGCACTTAAATATACGTGATATATAGAAAATAAGCAAGTACAGTATCTCAGTGATGTATTTGAATTATGTTTGTTTAATATTGGTTGTGGTTGATAAAGGCCAACAAAGTGAGGTTTTTATAAAAAATGATTTTTATCTCTAAAATTAAGAATCTAGGTGCACCTAGGATATTCTGATTTAAAATCATGAAAAATTATGATTTTGATAAATATTTTTTAAAATTGAGTACTCAGTCCTAATGGGATGGATTATGTACGGTGATCAATTTGTTGTGCAGACGAGTAAATGCCCGGCAGGTCGTGATAATGTTGTGTGGGGCTGAGTTACTCGTTGGCTCTTTGTTTGCTTTGTATACTTTGATTGCTCTAATTCAGCTGTAATTATATGAATTATGTAAATTGTGAATTTATGACGATTACAAATGTGTATACGTATTTCGAATTAAATTATGATATTACTATATATGTTATATATTTGTGTTGAGTGATGCCAGTACCCTTTGGGTACGATTCTCCACTCATAGAGTCCGTAGGACTTATCCCTCTCTTATGGAAAAATATTTTCCAGGATCTTAGACTTGAAGTCATGGATGAAAGTTTGCAGTCACTCTAGAACTGTAGGGTGTTTAATTTTGTATGATGTAAGAGTCTAGTTATTTGTCTTGTTTATGATGTGGACGGAGCAGAGCTCCTTGTTGTCTTTATATTATTGTTGTGTAATATCATGAACATATTTATTTGTATTTTGAGGCATGTTCCATATTGCAGAGAATCTCTGCCAAAATTTTTAGTAAATGGTAATTGTTTCAAAAAATAAACTTTTAAAGTGAACTTCTGTTTTATAAAAGTTACTTTTATTCTTTAGTTAGGTCAAGGGTCATGTTTGTTACTTTTTTTTGAAGTCAGGGTTACGGAGGATTGGTTATCTAATCCTCCGGCCAGTCATTCCTCCATGAGGGGTGTGACAACTTGGTTATACTAAGATGTCGAATTATAACATATTTAACTATACTATTATTTAATTAATTGTTTATTCTGTAACATAACTTTACATATTGTGTGAAAAACTCGATTTTTCGTTATCAAGTTATGAGGGTTATAACAATCTCTCCCCTTAAAAGAAATTCATCCTAATTTCAACAAAAGGGGGTACGGATCGATTGTTTACTTAAATCAATCACATAAATACGAATATTGTCACTTTGGTTTCCCTTGTGGTTTCCATCAAATGATTAACTGAAGTTTACGAACTTGTCTACTTATGCTCGCCACTGAACACTTCAGTTCCTCATGACACTGCATCATGCTTTCACTGTGATACTCTTATAATTAAACACCTAAACCCCAATTTATGTTCAAAATCATACCATAATTCTTATTTAAAATCCAGATTAATGTGCTAAATCAGATAATTACATGAGTAAAATAAATTAGCTTCTGTTTACCTTTAGTTTTAAACTATTTTCCTTGATTAACAATAATTAAAAATTTTGCTAATAACTATAGATTTCTAAATTTTTATATTTCCTCTAAAGAATATACATATGTTCTTTAATATATCACCTTTAATATATACATGTTCAAAAGGTTAAATTAGTTGACTAAAAAAAAAAAAACTTGAAATATCCAAGACTAATCTTTTATATATACATATATGTATATATATATTACAATTAAGTTATTTACGTAATATTGCTATACGTGACATGTAATTTTGGCTACTACTATTATTGATACACTAATTTATTCTTAGCATTATTGTACTTTTCTTATTGAAAATTGGTTATTTATTAGTATAGACTTAACTACGACATATTTGAACATTCGTACCTAAACGAGTAATTTACAAAAAACTGACCATGGATTATGTTTACAATTGGTCGTTTTTATTTAAGTAACCCATTGACTATATATAAAATCTATACTAAGCCATATAATAATTGGTTGTTCACAGTGTAGTGATACATGCCATTTTTTTAATTTTTTTTAAATTGATATTAGTAACATAGTTTATTCAACGATAATCCAAAGAAACGAAATGCTGAACTACATTGTACCCATCTCTATTTGATCTATTATTTACTATTTTATTTTCTAATTATCCTTTCATTTTTTTAAAAATGCCAAATATATTGTTGAAATTTTGTTATTCCCTTCTGAAGGATATCACTTCATAATTATTTATAACTGGTTATATCTTTAACATGAATATCACCTCAATTATCACTGCAATTATTGATATAAAATTAAAATCCAATTCAACTTTATATTATTTATGTACATACATTCTATATTCATATAGGTATAATGCTTATTATTTTATCTATACTTGCCCTTAATTTCATAATTGAAACTTACTTCGCATTATTCTAATTTTATAGTTTAAAATCAGATTATAGCAGTTAGTTAAGTTTACAATTGATATCTGTTCTGTTTATACATATAAAATTGTGTGTCTATACACACACACACATATATATATATATATATATATATATATTAAATCTTATTTACTCTAATTCACCATATTTATGTATTCAATGTTTTTTATACTCATGTTATTTATTACCACCGCTTAACATACATATTGTTGCTCATTAATTTTATTAATTATAAATTTCATGCTATCTCAAACTTATAGTCAACTTTTCTAATGTTGCCATACCAGATTTGTAATACTTTGTTAACAAGTAATAGACATTATTAGAAAAATTTTCTCTTTGAATAATAAATAATGTAACTAGTGTTAGAAAAGTCGATTAAATTAGTATAAACTGAGTTAAATGAAAACATAAGAATTCACTGGAAAGCCTCAAATCCGTGAAAGAAGTTCTATGAATCTCAGGCTTAACGTTTCATTAAACTTCAAAACATACCTATTAAACCAAGCGAATTTCAAACTTAAACATAGTTTATCAAAAATTCGTACTTAAAGAATTTAACACAAAGCTCATTTATTTTATTATTATTTTCATATATAAATATTTACAAGACAGCACAAATGTTTCACATATTATTTCTTACTTTCACGATTTATGAAGGTTAATGAAACATTAATAAATTTAAAAGGCATGACTAAGATCTTGTTATATGTCATTGGTTATGGAAAATAATTTTTGGAACGTTATTCCTTTTTGGTCTAAGCGTAATAATATTCCAAGTGTAAGAAGAGTCTTGAGTCTTTTCAATCGACCAACTAATTTACAAATATTACAGAAAGGAAGAATTCAACTACTATAATCATTACACAATCAAAACGAATCATTCTTTTTTTTTTTAACTGATAATTGTATTATTTCCAAGATTCGATATTTAATATTAAAATTAGTTTGCAAGCGTGACATTAAAAAGAAAACTTTTCATGCTTTTTAAGACGAGGACTTGAAAAAAATAAATGGGCTAGACGTGTGCATATGTTTCCACGATCTATTTCACCATAAAATAAACAAGTTTGAAGTAGGTTTCTTCAATAGTTCATAATCGCACACAACTTAAGATGATTTAGACTTTATTCCTTTAATCAATGGGTGTGTTAAATCTAGGCATCAATATTCAATATCGAGATTGGTTTGCAAACTTAACGTTGGAAAATGAAACATTTTGTATCTCTTAGGAAAGAAGTGAACAAACTACACATGTATGTGCATTTCCACAGTTCGTTTCTCTATGAAAGTACATAGGTTTAAAATGAGTTCTTCGAAAGTTCATAGCCTATATCAAATAGGTATCTTTTCTCCTTTGCTCTCGATTATTATTACAAAAGTCTTAAGTATATTAACTTCATGAACGGCTAGTTAGTTTGTTGTACTAAACTAAAGAGTTTGCCTCTTACGGAGGCTACTGTTACTAAACTAAGATCTTAGTTAATCACCCGTATTTTTCTACAATCTGACTTTCTTGTCAAAGACACTTGAGGAATGGTTAATTTTTTTTATCAAAGCCAATATTTCATTATCATACTTGACTCATAACACAACCACCACGCATTATCGCGTTTAAGCAAACACAAAAGAATTCAAAGCACACCTATCATATAAAGTCAAGAGGGGCATGTTATAAAATTTCAACTTGAAGTTTCAAGGTGAATAAGAACATTTTACTAAGTCCACATACGCCCAAGGTAATGTATGTAAACAAAGCAACATGTTCCACATTTACAATCACGGACCTCTAAACCATGCTCTGACACCAACTTGACACACCCCTCAAAGAGGAATGACTGGTCGAAGGATTGGGTAATCAAACCACCATAACCCTGAATTCGAAACAAAATACCAAACCTAACTCATAAACCAACTAAAAAAATAAAAGTAACTTTTCTAAAACCGAAGACAAATTACTAGACTCTTACATCATATGAAATTAGATACTCCACAATTCTAGTGTGACTGAAAACTTTCATCCTTTAACTTCAAGTCTGAGATCCTGGAATTACCTTGCTATACTCAATCGGCAAGTTATAAGCTCGGTGACGCCCTGTACTATACTCAAGAGAGGGGTGAGTCCTATGGATTCTGTGAGTGAAAAATCGTACCCAAAGGGTACTAGCATCACATAACACAAGCGTATAATATATATAATAACCTCATGTAACATTGTTCATATTTTAATTCACATTACACGCATACATTATAATCATCATAAATTCACAATTTACAGGATACACAGGATCACAAAGTAATCAGAGCAATAATATCAAACAAAGCAACCAAAGGGTCAACGAGTTACCCAGCCCCGCATAACATTATCACCCCCTGCCAGGCATTTATGCGCCCGCATAACAAAATGATATTCGTACATAATCCATCCCACCGGGGCTGAGCACTCAATTTAAAAAAACATTTATCAGAATCAGAATTTCACATGATTTTAAATCAGAATATCCTAGGTGCACCTGAATCTTAGTTTCAGAAATAAAAATTTATTTTTCAGAAAATTTCACTTTGTTGGCCTTTATCAACTATAAACAATTTCAAACAAGCATAATTTAAATAATTCTTGAAACACTGTACTTGCATATTTATTTAAATACAGAAACTATTATACACAATAATCTAGCCCTTAAAGGTAACAGTTAGCCATTCACCGGTTTATAAAATCTTGTTCGTCACTTTATCTTGGGCTCACATATGTCATCAGGCCCATATAAAGGTCCGGAACTTAAATTCGTAATTCCAAATAATACTCAATTCATAAACGTTATTGTTATAATCTTTTAATTACTAAGCTTATATATATTAACTTATATAGGTCTCTTATAAAAGTTATCTATCAAGCCATTATATGTCAAGTAATATGAATTGTACTTTATGTGGTAAGATTGTTAATGAAGAGACATTTTAGATATCTTAACAATGCTTACAGTAGAAAGAAACTACAAGAAAAGATAGAAAAACACTAGTGAGTTAAAGATATTAAAATCATCCAAACTTGGGGTTTGGACCAATGTTTACTATAACAATCATATCAACCATTAGGAAATTTCAAATCCAGTTTCGTAAAATTTATTAAATATTAGACACATGTAGCTTTATGATGGTATATCATTTGAAATTTTTAGATTTGTATATCAATATAGTTTATTATTTGAAGTTGCATCAAATTCTGCAAAACCTAGGATTTTTGCAATTCTGACCTTACCTTAGTTATTTGAACATAACTTTCTCTAGGAAAAAAGAAATTCAATTCCATTTGTCGGGTCTATTACTAGACAAGTATATTTATCTTTATTATTTAAAAACTTTTCCTAAAATTTGTCTTGAACCCACACAATTCCTTGTTAAAAAAACAGGGTATTGCATAAATTCCTAGTTGTTAATATCAGGCTCTACAGCTTATATAAAAAAAAAATTCATACTAAAGAATTAAATTACGAAAATTTCTAGTATTTCTTATAAAGATGTTGGAAACATTCCATATTCATAACTCCATTTCTAATTCAACATTTAAAACCCTCTAAAATCAGTTATACTAAAACAGGTTCACTAAAATCCTGCATGACCTAGCCGCAGTCTCACAGCTCTACAAAAAAATATATTTAGAACCAGGTTAAAAAAAATTTGTAGACAACACCTCAAGACTTTAAGCTACATTTTATCTTTTGAAGTCTTAATTTAATTCAGCGCCAAAGACACTCAAAGTACTAAATTTCTTTCACCCACGAAGTCTGCCCCTGCACCCCTTCAAAAACCACTTAACTCCCATATTCCAACATTTTACCCACAACTAACCCTCCTTTGTTCATACCCATTATTCACTTTCATTAACTCCTTAACTCAACACATCAACTAACCCTTTGCTCTTGTTTATGAACTTTTTATTCAAATTTTACTAACAACTAGCTATCAAGACTTAAATTTACCAAGTTTTAGTTAAAAAGTTATAGCTAGTTTTCTTATAAACATTTTATCAAACACCTTAGGTGCATAAATTATTTCCTTTAATGTGTATGTATATATGTATATATATACTTATTAACCCTTAACTTGTTGAAAATTCTAATTAAACTAACCATTAGTTTCACCTTCTTAATTAAACCAAAAAAATTTCCCAATATCAACTCAATATCAATTAATTGTTTACCAAAAGCTTAAACTTTACAATTCCAATATTCATACTCTTAAATTTCAAAAAATCCTTTTATATATATAATCATATGATTATACTCCCAATCTTTTCCTAGTCTTTAATTCTAACTCATCAACCATTAAGTTATAAAGAAATTAAACAAGATTATAACCAACTAACTACTTAAAAAAAAAACTTATTAACTATTAAACAAACTTACAACTACTAAACAATTCCCTAACTAATATGTAAGCTCACGGCAAGGGAGGACTTTTTGCCTCTACAACCATAGATTGCCATGACCTCTTGTTGTTGAGACAACTACTTCTTATTAACATCTAGTAACTAGCCACGATGATAGCGGGATAGCCAAGGTTGATGGCATGCAACAAGAGACAGCAACAGCTTGTATAGCAACTGCTAAACCCGCGCACAACTCACCTGCATCCTTAAACGCTCAACAAAACAAAGCTAACAAGTAAGGGGAAGAATTATACCATTTAGGCACACCCACAAAGAGAAACAGAGGAGTATAACCCATACAAGCTAAGGCAAGAAAGGTGTAAAAACTTCAAGAGACAACCTACCAAAGTGCTATGGTTTCAAGAGTTCTCATGTGCGTTGAAAGCAGATGAGGAGTTTTTTTACACAAAGCAGAACACGTCAAGGAGATAAAGAGAGAAGAAGCAAAAGTCGGTGGATGAAAATATCTAGAGGAATTTCAGCCAACTAAAAGAGAAAATAAGAGAGGAAAATAAGATAAAATAAAATGGAATAGAATACAAGGTAAAGTTAGATAGATAAGGTCAAAGTCAAAGGGAATATAAAGTTGTAGTGTATATTTTTCTTGCTTTGCTTATACATATAGGCACATGTCTAATTGTATTGTTTATTTATTTAATTTACTTGTGATGGAAATTAAATCTTAATATATATGTCTACACATTAATTAGTTACTCACTGGGATTTACTTGGTCATAATATTATTTACTTTATGACAACACAATATATATATATATTTAAAAAAAACGTATATTAAGGTTATACTAAGATATCAAATTATAACATATTTAATTATATTATTATTTAATTATTTATTTATTCTATAACGTAGCTTTACACATTGTATGAAAAACTTGACTTTTCGATATTGAGTTACGAGGGTTATAACAATCTCCCCCCTTAAAAGAAATTCGTCTAAAATTTCAACAAAAGGGAATACGGATTGATTATTTACTTAAATCAATCACATAAATACGAATATTGTTATTCAATTGTCACTTCGGTTTACTTTGTGGTTTCCATCAAAGGATTAATCAAAGTTTATGAACTTGTCTACTTATACTAGCCACTGAATACTACCCATACGTTAGATTCTTATACTCACCATTAAACACTTTGGTTCCTCACGACACTGCACCATACTTATTTGTTTAATTACAATAACATAGAGTAACATTTAGTTACTATTTCATAGTATTAAATTATTAAGTCTAAGATTAGATTTCTTCTTTAGAAAGAACATTAATGCTAAGACTGTTTAATCCTAAATTTTTGATAATACACTCTTCGTAATTTCCATTAAGATAGCACTAAGAATTTTCAAAATTTTCAAAATCTTAATTAGATTTTTTTGTTTTTGAGTTTGATTATGACTTTTCTAATGATTGCTCTAAAATAAAAGCAAAAATCTTTTCTTTTTCTTCTTCAGAGTCTTCTAAGAGAATTTGACATAAAGATTTTTTTAATCCTTCATCTATTTGAAGAGCATTAATCTTTTTTTTAACTCAACATTTAATTTGATAATGTCCTAATTTTTCACATTTACAGTAGATAGAAACTATTCTAAAATTAATTTCTTTTGCTATAGTTTTTTTACTTAATTCTTTATAACCTATTTTAGTCTTATCTTCTTTTTTATAATGTTTTCTCTTATATGATTTATTAGAGAATTTTTTATTAAATCTTTGAGTCTTTTTAAACTATTTGTAATGACTTCTTTTAGGTTAACCAAATTGTTCACAAAAAGTTCCTAGCGCCTTCTTTCCACTTAATTTTTCTTTATCTATATGGCGTTTTAACCTTATATCATTACATAAAAATATTCTTACAAAAACTACTTCTGAAGCTAATTCTTCATAAGAATAGCTACTATAAGGTATAGCTACTTTTCTTGTTTTACTGAGTCTAAAATCTCTTGTTTAAAGATTTCTGACAAATGAAAATTCCACCGTCCAAGTAACTGACTAGTGAATTCACTTATTATAGCTAATGTTATTTCACTGTCTTGATTTCCATTTGATCTATATGCTACTGCATACATAAGCATGTGTTTAGTAATTTAAAGAATTTGATATTTTGCCAAACCATTAATGTTCTATTTAACTTTTAATTTTTCATTAAATTGTACCATATCCTAGATGGCATTATCTTCATATTGAAGATCTAAAAGTGATGGTCTAGGGTAATATTTTTTTGATGGGGTAGTAGGCATTGTTTTATTTCAATGGATTTATTAACTTCCAGGTAAGAATCTTTATTTTCAAATAAATCTAATTTGTTTTAATTTAACACATTCACGCTTATATATTTCTTTTCAAATAGGTTTAATGTTTGTAGTCTAGTTCCTAGTTCACCAGCAAAAATTTTATCATTAACTTTTGTTTCTTTTCTAAATTTCAAATTTACTTCAAGAGGAAATTTCATCATTATTGGGTCTATTATTGGTGTTTCTTTTGAGTAGGATCCTGAGACTTGTGAAAAGATTTGTTGCGAAGACTTTTCTTGGATAGGAAAAATTTCTATCCTAGAAGATTGTTTTCCTAAAAATTATAAGAATAAATTTGTATAATTATTTTGGTTGGATAATTCAACCAAAGCACTTGAGATAGATTTTTTTTTTGGCATAACAAAATAAGGGCTTGCCAAAATTTCGCTTATAGATTTTTTAACAGAAATGGAAGATTCTCATAGATGAATTGAGGAAATGTGTTTTCCTTCTTTTGTAAAGAAATTTGGTAAGCATTTTCCAAAATATTTAGGAATTGAAGATTCTCAAAATCAGGCCATTCTTTTTGTGATATCTAAAAGCTTTTTCGAGCTTATTAAAGAATCCATATTTTTTATGAAATTTTTCCAAATACTACTTATGCATAGAAATCCAATAATTTTTTTCTTTTTCACTAAAAATAGTGTAAAATCATTTATGCTTATTTGTAAAAAGATTAAGAGAATCTTTTAAAGATAACATATAGACACAATGTCCTATCTCTGAAAGGGTAGGAGAGATATTTCTAAATAGTGACTTTAACCCTTATTCAGAAGATGTCTCTATTTGATATTATGGGTAGCTGACTTAATCTTTTGATTTGATAATTTCTTCTATAACCCTTTTCCTTTTATTTTTTTGTTAAAGGTCTAGAAGAGATAAAAGACATTCTAGAAGATTCTTCTAGATTTAGCCTAATTTTCTTATTAGATAAAATTTTATTTCTACATCTCCATCAGTATATTCTATTAACGATTCTAAATCTCTTATTTCCACTTTTTTTGGTAGAACTCATTGATCTATTGTCTAAGTTTCATGTAATTTAACCTGATCCCATGCTATCATTTTAGTTATTACCATAATAGTTTTAGTTGGATTAACTATAAACAAAATTGTTTCACTTTTATTAGATTCTATCCTAGCATTAGGTGTCATGATAGTCATAACTTTGTAATAGATCCTATATATTAGGACAACATTTTCTATTCTGAGTAAATATCAAAACCATGAGATTGGATATTTAAAATTAAAGCATTTATTATGTTTTAATCTGTTAAGGAAATAGAAAAGTTTGAATAGCCACTAAAATATATAAGGCCATCACATGAACTAGACTCAATATAGCTTAATAAGGAATCTGAGAATTTATTGTGCCCTATATCCCTTACACATATTAAAGCTGAAGAATTAATCCAGATCTTGTTAAGGATTTTAACATAACCTGAACCATTCCTATATGAAGATACTTAAACTTCTTCCTATGTTCTTCAATTAATTTAAAGGAAAAAACTTAAAAGTATCTTGTTCTTCTTTTAAAGGGATCGACTCTTCCATAGTTTGATTATATAGTCTTGTTTTAGACTAAAACTTCATTTTCTATACATATTTGTATCGGAAGTTTGTGATAGATTCCAGTATTGTAATTCATTTTTATATTTTCTACTAATATAATTTCTTTATTATTTTTAGAAAAATTAATAGAGTTAGAGAACTTTAATTGTTTAAAATAATTATATAGAAATTTTAATTGAATATGACACAGAAGAATCATTCAATTTTCTAAAAATATAAGTGTAGTAAAGTAATAAAATTTATCATATTTTGATTGAAAGTACATATTTACTTGATAAAATTAGTCAACAGGAAAAAAATAAAGATAAAATACAATAAAAAGAAATTATATTCATGATTTGTGTCAATTTAAACTTTGTTATTATAGTTCTGATTAAAAAGAAGAAGATTGTTAGATCTACTTTTTCAGAAATAAAAAATATAAATACTTGATTAAAAATGAGATAACTTATTGACTAGTGTGGTAATAGTTCAAAAAGTAATAAATTGGTGGGCTTTAAAAGAACGAAGAAAGTCATATTTTGAAAAAGTTTGACTACAAGTTTTTTTTTTTGCATTTTTTTTGGGGGGGGGGGGGGGGTGGGGGTTACAAAAACAATTTTAGTGGAATCAAATTGTTTTGCCTAAATATTAGTGGAAATAGTGGAGTTAGCTAGATAAATTTATCCTGTGTGATGCAAGGTATACTTTATTTTTAATTTATCTTAATTAATTTATATATTGTTTTAATAAATATAATATAACCCACATTATTGATTTATATATTTTTTTAATGAATTCAATTTGTTCTAATTGATTAGATTATTGTAAAAAAATAGTATTTAAAATTATTTATTTATTTTGAGTTTCGTTATTGGAGTTAAAAATTGAAATAATAACATATACTTTTATAAGAATTTTTTTATTTTTTTCTTCATTGGGGTTTCTTATAATATGTAACTAATAAATTATTAATATACTTTGAAAATAAAAAAAGTAAATACAATAAAATTTGATAAGTGATAAGAGTAAAATTTAATAAAAACCTTAATGGGTGTAATATTACACTGTGATAATTACAATGCTAATACATTAGAATTCTAAACTATATAGAGAAAATGAGAAGGAATAAATGATCTTTAACCCTTTACTAAAATATCTTTTCTTTTTTCTTCTACAATTAATTTTTATTAATTACTGAATTAATTTACAAAATGAATGAAAAAAAAAAAAAAAAGCACACATTCAATCACCTCCCCAAATTCCCCCATAGTTTTCTCTCCCAATAATGGGAGACAAATTAGAAGACTATTCCAATTCTATCTCCCTGATATAAATTTTTTCATGGAGCCAATGACAATTGTATCTAAATTAACGAATGAAAAAAAATTTAAAATAATTAACTATAAAATTGAGAAGTATATGCACGAATGACAGAGATCTTCTCCCGAATAACAATAATCCTATCAGATAATAGTAATTACTATGTTAATAAATTGGAATACTAAACTATTAAAATGGAGAAAAATAAAAAGAAATAATTTATCTTTAACCCTTTACTAAAATAACTTCTTTTTTTTTCTTTCATAATTAATTTAAAAATTACTGCAAAAAGAACCAACCCACATTCAATCACATTCCCAAACACCTTTCATAGTTTTCTCTTCCGATAATGGAAGAGAAATTAGAAGACAACTCTAATTCCGTCTTTTCAGTACAAATTTTTTCATGGAGCCAATGACAATTGAATCTAAATTTAGCAATCTAGCTCATCAATGTAGAACATCTTCAATGGATGAAAAATATTTAAAATCAACAATCAAAAAATTGAGAAGCATGTACAGAAATGATGAAAATTTTCTCTCGAAACAATAATCACATCAAAAAATAATAATGTACTAGTAAGTTGGAATACTAAACTATAAAAATGGAAAAAATAAGAAGAAATAAATTATCTTTAACCCTTTACTAAAATATCTTATTTTTCCCTCTTCCACAATTAATTTTCATTAATTACTGTTATTAATTTAAAAAACTACTACTATCTATCACTTCCTCAAATACCCCTTATAGTCTTCTCTGCCAATAGTAGGAGAGAATTTGGAAGACTGTTACAATTCCATCTTCCCAGTACAAATTTTTTTCATGAAGTTGATAATAATTGAATCTAAATTTAGCTATCAAGCTCATCAATGAAGGACATCTTCAATAGATAAAAAAAAAAAAAATTGAAATCATCAACTGAAAAATTGAGAAGTATGTGAATATATGACAAAAAATTTCTCCTAAATAACAATAATCTCATAAGACAATATTTTTTTTAGTTGCTTTAAGGCGTTGAAGTTCGTTCTACTTCAATATCAGATTACTTAGAATCATCACATTAATCAAATTAGTAATCTCATAAAAGCGATTATCAAAATTTGAGAAAATCTAAAACATATCCACGAAAAGATAGAGGATAGTCAAGAGTGAGGCTAGCCAAGGTATTTATAATTCCTTGATTCCTTCTTCTCTAATTATCTTACTTAAAACCTTCAATTTTGGTTGAATTCATGAAAACGTGCAAAGAGTCATTGATGAAAAGAGTCAACTAAGCTAAGTAAAGAGAACATGTGAATAAGAAAAAGCATAATTTTTTTCTTGACTATACTAATAATTACTGTGCTAATAAATTGGAATACTAAACTATAATATGTAAAAAATAAGAATGAATAAATGATCTTTAACCCTTTACTACAATATCTCTAAACGCTGGGGAAATTAGTAATATGTCAGGAGAAATTGGTACAAGAAGTCTTGAATACACTTCTTGATAATGGAATCCGCGGACAACCAAGGAGGGACGGTCATAATAAGGTTTAGAAGTCATTTTTGGATGTAATTGAGGGAAAGAGGGAAAATTTTGTGGCTTACTTGAAATTAAGTATCTATTTCCTTCCCTTTCTTGCTAGGAATGGAAATCCTGTATTTTACACATCCATACGATTGAGACCTTGGGTTTCTAAAATACCTTCCATTATGCGCGTGATGAACGATAAAGTTGATTTGGCGGGTCCGAATTCAGATTCAGATCAAACCCGTCCAACAATTGCTCCAGTGTGTTTGATTAATACTCTCGGAAAAAAACATAAATGACTGCACAACATACTAAATTCTTACCCAAAAAAAAAAATTTGTAACCTTTTAGATTAAAAAATCATATAGAAATTTTAATTGAATATGATAAAATAATTTGAGAAAGAGGCATTGAATTGTTAATATAAAAATTTATCATATTTTGATTGAATGTATGTATTTATTTGATAAAATAAATGAGTCAAATGAAAATAATTCAAGATAAAATAAAATAGTTAAAAGTAAAAATAAATTTATACTGATGATTTATGTCACTTTTAACTTTTGCTATTATAACTTGGATAAAAAAAATCATTTCAATAAAAAAATTCATGTCAAGAAGTTAGCAAGATCCATTTTATAAGAAATAAAAAATATTTGATTAAAATTGTTACAACTTATCGACTAAGTGTTGTAATAGTTCAAAAAATAATAGGCTTAATTCCACTTTGGTACCTATAGTTTAATTTTGAAGTTCAATTTAGTCCATCGAGTTTCAATTATGACAATTGGATCCCTACTAGGTTTAATTTATTTCAATTAATTCTCTGACATCAATCACCTTTCAATTAAACGTCCAAAAATCTAACGTGGATAAAATTTAAAGACAAAAAATCTTACCTGGATAAACGATGTCCAACGTGGTAGACCATTTTGCCATATAAACTTAACCCTTTCTCTCCGAGTCCCAAAACAACCTCGTTGCCTCTACCTAAACTTTTTCCTCCAATTCCTTCATCTCTTCCAAATCCCAACTCCTAAACCCTATTATGTGTAGTCATTGTTAGGATTTCTAGTTCCTATTTGCTTTTCCTGTTGAATTGTATCTATTTGATTTTGTTCATGAGTAACCACACAAAGCAAAGGAAGCAGAAGAAGACAATGTTAGGTTAGAAGATCCTCTTATTTAGTTCTCCTCGAAATTGAAGTTATTGTCAAATATAAAAATCACTTTTCTTAACTTTTTGTATTTGGAATCTATCCATCTTTTTTTCTTTGAATCTTCAGCTTTAATGGTGTTTTTTATATGCAATATGTTGGTTATTAATGTGTGTTGTGTAGGTTCTGGATCCTGGGTCATGGACTTGGGTCCTGGGTCCTAGCTTCTGGATCCTAGGGTCCTTGGTACTGGTCTTGGGTCATTGCATTATGCAAACATTCTCTATATGTTACTGTGTTGCATGAAAAAGGTGACGATGATGATGGAAGGTTCAATTTGCATATGCATCATAGGGTCATTTTTACTAAAAGTCTAAAGATGATGTGATTCAGTATAGTGGATGATGCTATTGAGGTATTTGTTTTCCATGTGGATTGCTAGTCTTGTTTTTCAGTTGTGAACATGGTTGAAAAATTTCTATGTTTCAATAGCTTTAACAGTTAAAAGTGGAGAGCCCCTGACCTGTCATTAACACATGGTTTGATAGATTTTGAAAGTGACAAGGATGCCTTGGACATGGTTAATGTTGTTATGTTGAGGGGTAATAAGGTTATTGATATGTATGTTGAGCATGTTATTAACACTATTGTTATTGTCAAACCTGCTCCTTAAGTTTCTGTTAATAAATCAGCTGAGCAGAAGAATACTAAGGGAGATGACAGTGTTGAAGAGGAGAATATTCAGGGAGACAAAGGTGTTAATAGCCATAGTGAGGCATTTTTTGATAACTCTAACCGCAGTGTGAGTACTTGTAGCTTAGAAGATAGTGATGAAGAGAGGGATGATGATTACTTTGATCAAAACATAAATGAAGATGCTATGAACTTAAGATAATCAGGAAGTTCTAAAAATAGAAAATCAACTACTAAAAGATTTATAGAAGAAGGAAAAAATAGAAAGGTGAGACATTACAACCTTCTTCACAACATGATATTAAAGATGAATATAATAGTGATGACTTAGGATGTCCTCCTGAATCTGACATTGAAGATAAAA
The DNA here is from genome assembly GCA_029379385.1 of Quillaja saponaria. Lineage (NCBI taxonomy): Eukaryota > Viridiplantae > Streptophyta > Magnoliopsida > Fabales > Quillajaceae > Quillaja > Quillaja saponaria. Next base: position 19,010,393 of record CM055612.1, on the reverse strand, counting down.
GTGCAGAGATAAGACTTCATAGATATAGAGTAAAATATATGAGTAAAAACAATGTATGAAGGGTAAGAATTAAGTTTACTAATTTGGCAGAGTTCAAATCTACTATATCAGAGTGGTCTTTTCCTAATGGAAGGAATTCAAAGTTTGTTAAGAATGATAAGGTCAGATGTAGGGTTGAATGTAGGATAAGGACTGTCCTTTAGTGGTTTTATGTAGTAAAGTGGGTGGGAATGAAAATTGTTAATGATAACCATCATTGTAATAGGTCATTCACTAAGCATTTTGCTAATGCCAAGAAAGTTGCTGAAACAGTAATTGATATGGTGAAAGTGAACTATAGTGTAAAGTTAGCTTATATTAGGAATGGCCCTGAAGGAAAGATACAATGTGGGAGTTTTAAGGACAGTGGCTTCATTTAAAACCACACTTTGAAAGGATGTATGCCGCTTTAATGCTTGCAAAAGGGGATTCTAGACTAGCTGTAGACTTATAATTGGTATTGATGGGTGCCATTTAAGAGGTGAATTTGATGGCAACTATTAGTTGTTGTGACAGTAAATCCAAATAACTATTACCGTTTGGCATTTACTATAGTGGAGCATAAGACAAAGGATAGTTAGACTTGGTTCCTACAAACATTATTCAATGCCATTGGAGATATGAGATGCAATAAATGGATTATCATATCAGATCAACAAAAGGTAAATATAAAAGCATTTAGTGCATTTCATTTTACTCAAAAATGATATTCTTTAATTTTTCTTAGGGATTGATGACAGCACTTGATGAGTTACTCGTGTTGAGTATAGATTTTATTTGAAGCATCTCCTTTCCAATTTCAAGACCAAATTTGGTGCATCCACTGAGTTAGGGGACCTAGTCCATGCTGCTGTAAAGGCTTCTATACTTTCAATTGTAGGAGAGGTATATAGGAGAATTGAAGATGAAAAACCTTCATGCTTATGACTAGCTGATGGAAAAGCCTACAAAATACTGATGTAGACACGAGTCCAGGTTCTACCCAAAGTGTGATATGTTGATAAACGACATCACTGACGCCTTTATCAAAACTATATTAGAAGCTAGAAAGAAGCCTATCATTAGCATGTTTGAATGGATAAGGGAATACTTGATATATAAGTTTAATGAGTTAAGATAGAAGGTACATATTTGAGATCATGCCAAAAGTGAAAAAGAGGTTAGAGAAGGAAATCAGTGGCTCTAACATGTGGATTCCTAAGTGGGCTGGAGCTGCCAAATTTGAGACAACCTTTTATCTTGAGAAGTTTGTTGTGGACTTGGATAATCAATCATGTAGTTTCAAGTATGTTTCATATTAGTTTGTTTCTTGCATTTTTTATATAGTCATTCATCATAACTGAGTTGTATTTTATTGTCCGTTTTGGGAGTTGACTGGAATTCCTTGTAGACATGTAATTTGTTACATGTAATTCAAGGGTCAAGAGCCTGAAGAGTTCATTAGTCACTACTACAAAAGGCAGACCTATCAGGCTTGCTATACACCACTCATAAAGCCTATTAATGGTGAAAACATGTGGCCAACTGCCCAAGAAAATACAATTCAGCTTCCCAAATAGATTAAACCTCCAAGAAGACCAAAAAAAAAAAAAAAAAAAAAAAAAAATAACATTGGAGATAATGAACAACATGAACCTGAAAATGATAATTCCAATAGGTGGAAGAGAAAAAACGCTTCACTAAAATGAGGAAAGTGTCACCAACTTAGTTATAGTAGAAGATCATATAAGAACCAATCTACTGAAGCACAACAATCTAAAGCACAACAATCTGAAGCAGGCAGAGAGGAAACTTCATTAGCAAGAATTAATAAGTCAATTTCTGCTTTTTCTAATGTGGAAGTGAAGATTAAAATAAGTGTTAGATAATGAGGAAGAAGAAAGGGCACTGCACCAAGGGGAAGAGGAAGCATTGCATCATTTCATTTCAATGAATGGATGTAGAAGGAGTGGAACACCTACAGCTCCTTGATGTGTGATTTAGAATTTTTCTTTTTTTTTAAGTGCATTCTTCTTATTATTTTGTTCTCAGTTTCATGTTGAAATGAAGATTGAATGCCCATTGAATATTTCTTGGCCTATTAAGAGTATAATTTTGTTGATAGTACTGTATTTGACTTTATTAGGTTTTATTATACTTGACTTTATTAGGTTTTATTGTACTTGACATTTTTAGGTTTTATTGTACTTGACAATTGGTTTTTGTACTTGCTAATTGGATTTTAATAATTGGTTTTTGTACTTGCTAATTGGTTTTTAATTGACTTAATTTGGTGCTGCTATTGGACTTGCTAGCTATTTCTTTATTTGGTGCTGCTATTGTACTTGACAGTTGGACTTGGCAACTTGGTACTGCTACAGGCTGCAAGTACCTATGTTATTGCTATTGTAAGCAACATGCAAGCAACTTAGTGCTGCTGAGCAGCCACCCATGTTAGTTCTACCGCAAGTAGCAGGCACCTATGTTATTGTTACTATAGACAACATGCAGCTAACTTGGTGATGTTGCAAGTAGCAAGCAAGTAACTAAGTGTTTCTGAGCAGGTACCCATGTTATGCAGGTAACATGCAACAAACTTACTATTGTTGCATATTACATAACCAAAATAACATAAACTACGCTACCAATTTACACAAGCTACACTCCACGACACATTTTACATAGCCAAAATAACACAATGATCAACTTTATTCATCATTACATAACCTTACACAACTTAGAGCTTACATTATCCTCAAACTTACACCCAACAACAAGGTTCTTCACCGTACTTCTGAAACTTAATCTATAAGCTTAGATTGATATACAACAAGCTAAACACATTACTTATGAAATATCAAACAACAAGAAGTAAACATTGGACAAAAGTAAATATAGCCAAAATAGATAGAATTGCAGTAATTTTCTTCCACAATTCTAACTTTGCTTGAAACCGAAAATTCATTTTTTTGTTGTTGTTGTATCTAGGGTTGGCTCACAAGCCGAGCTTAAGATCAGCTCTGCTTGTTTGACTTTATGAGCCGAGCTTGAACAGAATTCTGGGGCTCAATTATAAGATCGAGCTTTTAGGCTAGAGATCGAGAAGCTCGCAAGCAGCTCGATAAAGCTTGGTCCATAGATATTTTATATTTTTTAATTAAATTTACTCTTTTGACCTTATCTAATTTTTTTTAATTGGATAAGGCTAAGTCCATAAATATTTTATTAGTTTAAACTTCTTATTTATTTTGCTATGCAATTAAAAAAAAAATTAGATTTGGATTGTTGGCTTTTTGCCTTGTTTAGTTGGAATGTTGGATATTGCCTTATTGTTGGATTATTGGTTATTTCCTTCATGTTAGATTAGTTGTTGCCTTGTTTTGTTGAATTGGATATTAAGAACCTATCATATCTGTATTTTTGTTTTGATTAGAATCTTTTTGGATGTATTTTAGGTTTGGTTGTATTTGAATAGGTTTTATGAGCTCAAGCCGATCTCGAATGTAAGTTTTTTTTTTTTTTTAATAGGACACAAGCCAAGCTCAAACAAGCAAAAAAATTATCGAGCTCAAATCGAGCCTAGCCAAACAGGCTCGAGCTCGGCTTGTGTCCAGCCCTAATTGTATCACATGTCTTCCCCTCTTACTAATTTCTAGGTCTATCCAAATACAATAATTGCAACCAATATGAAATTCTCATAAATTTTTACATCCTCATTAACTTTTACCTGCATTCTGATCCCAAACAATACAAAGCATCATAAGCTCTCCACAATGACAGAATTTTGGACAATCATCCTCTTTAATGTTATGAGATGATATGCTTATTAATAGGTTCATGTTATTTACAAAAATAAAATTATTAAAATTATTATAGACACACAAATTGAGTTTAGGTAAATTTGACAGGATAGTGAGTTTGTCGGTAATTTTACCAACAAACTCACTAGGTTTGTAGGTAATTTTATTCACAAATTCACTTGGTTTTTAGATAAAATTATCCATAAATCACCTCTTGGTTTGTGGATGAAATAAAATTTTATCGATGGAATTATCGATAAACTCAAAAAGTTTATAAGAATTACTCATAGGGCATTTACCCCTCAAAACATTACATATAAACTTTTTGTCAGTAAGCATTTTCTCACAAACTTTTACTCATTTTCCCATGAACTTGGTTTGGGGGAAAAAGTGATTTTTCTTGTAGTATATGTAAGTACATGTATATATGTAGTAAGATTATTATTGCATGCATTGCATGATACTAGATATTTATTTGATGGAGAGTTGACATATGTCTATCTAATTTGCTTATTTATATGTGATTACTTTTGGTTAAAAGGGAATATTTATGATGCAAAATCAAATAGGCTTATTTTAATAAGATATGAGATATGATAACATCTATTATAAGATTTTGAATAATGTCAGTGGTTGATATAAATAATATACTAAATATAAATAATAACATTATGTTTTCACGTACTATTATGATAATGTGTACATATAAAATTTTAGGTAACGTGTACATATAAAATTTTACAAAATGTGATTAAGAATTGTGTGTCTAGTCGAAAGGTAAGCACACTTGATATCTACATAATAGTTGTAAGTAATTCTTATCTCTACACCCATGTTGTGATTAATTTTTTTGTGTTTTTAAGATGTATTATTGCATATGCTCTTATGAATTACAAATGATGAACTGTTATAATTATTATGTTGTTAAGAGAATTGACAATTGTTGCTAGTGTTATATCATGTGAGATAATGAAGTGTTATGAGCACATGATAGAAGTATATGAAAGAGTTGGTGTGCGGTAATTAAGTCAGGGATTTCTAATAGTTATGGTGGTAGTGGCTCGGTCATGGAACTAAACATGACAGTAGTGGCTAGCCACGGGGCTAAACATGACGATAATGTGTTAGTCACAATGCTAAATGTGATAAGTGTAAGGCCTTATCATAGGGCTAATTGTAACTACTAGAATCATGGATTACACATTATTCTCTTTACCATATGATATAGTGAGTTAAGAAAAATATGTAATGAGTACAATTCATAAATAATTAACAGTCATGCTTAATTGTTATTTATTTACATTATGATAGTTTTAAGTTTTACTTATTTAGTTTTGAAACTAATCAACTATTTGCATAACCAAAAAAGATGTTCTAATAATACACAAGGTTCTAGTTTGCAAGTACAAAGTTAGGTTTTTAGTTAGTGTTGCTTTAATTTTGTATTCCGTAAAAACAAGAGTCTTCCCAATTTATATTTTAATTTAGTGTAGGTTTAATTTTGTATTAATTGTAAACACGAAGTTTGTTTCCAGTTTTTTCTTATTTAGGGTTTAGGTTTTATGTCATTTTTCTCTTGTAGTTGATTTTTGATAATAATAAATGGGTAAGAATCTGCCAAACCCCCTATCATTACAAGGTGGTTCATTTTTTTGGCTGAAACATACTTATAACAGGTCATTGGATATGAAGTAATTAATATAAATGCCTATTACATTGTAGTTTGTGATTATTTCAATTCATTGATTATCATATATGCATATTCACTAAAATTGTTTGTTTTATGTTATACAAATTAATGGATCAATTTATATCCTCTAGATCATTCTACCATTTATCTTCAGGACACTCATCGTTCTGGTAGAGTATTTGTAGAACCAAAGATATATAAATACCATTATGTTAATTAACTTGTTATACTGATTACCTTTTGATTTATTATATTTTAATTCCATAATATAAACACATTTTATGATTATCAAAATCCCCTAACATTATGAGTACAATGCAGAGAGGCGCTATTGTTAGTCGCGTATATCTAGCATTTGATGATCAAATAATGACATCCATTCGCATGGCCTGATTTATAATGTTCTGAGACTCAAGTTCATCCAGATGGATTGTCACTTAATTACAAATATAGTTAAGAGATGGAGACAAGATACTCATATATTATATCTTTCTCATTGAGAGGCCACGATCACTTTATAGCATCTTAGTATTCTTTTTGGTCTCCTAGTGAACGTTGGGGTTGTATTCAGTTGTGTTGGACCACAACTCTTTTTCTACTGCCAGTAGCTATTAGGCATTGTGCTAACTGGATCAGCAATTAATGGATCATGTATCAGTCTCGCATGGTTGTCTTAGACATTTTAACAATTGCCTGAGGACGCTAATAACATCACCATTCAAAGATATGCAAAGGCATATATATTGCAGCTTATTAGTGGATTTTTATTTTGCCTATAAGTCTCAATCTCGCGTCCATCTGATATGTTTACCTCTTCTAGAAAACTTTGAACATGCTAGAAGTTATAGTTAAGGTAGCGCATATCAAGCGTGATTATATAGGGACATGGGTCATGCCAGTTGATCAGAGGTATCTAATATTACTGACTCATTGATCTTATTACAATTATGGGTATGGCAGAAGATGCCGAAGATTACTCCAAAAAGACAAAAGAGGACATCATGAAATTCAATTTCTCTATTATGCACAAGGTAAATTTGTTTTTTTGTTTCATGTCTCACATAAAAGAACTGATTACTATTATGACATTGACTACCAATGATGATTATTAATTTATTGACTTTATTATTGTAGATGATTGGACGATTTTCATGTCACAAAACTTGGAACACATTTCTTGGAATGGTATTGACATATGCTAGACGAGATGTCACCAAATCAAGTTACATAGGGTTCATAATTAATAATATATTCATATAGTTCATTAGCATGTTATAATAGCCTTACCATATTATTGTTCAGTTATATTCATGTTACATTTACTATAATTTTCACTTTTCTTATTTTACTACTTTTATGGATGTCGTATACAGATTAAGGTGATAACAGCCCTACCATATTATTGTTTAGTTACATTCATGTTATTTACTATAATTTTCACTTTTCTTATTTTACTGCTTTTATGGATGTCGTATATAGATGAGATGATAACAATCCTACCATATTATTGTTTCTAGGACCAAGAGATATGGGGCTCAATTGTTCCTTTAATTTGTTTTCATGTTGTGGAGCACTACATGATGGATAGGGTGATGTGCCAAGTTTGGTTATATTCATACCATACTGGCAAATTCAAAGCATGATGTTCATTTGCACAATATTGACCTTAGAGGATGTGAAAATACATATTATCATGAAAAACACATTGCCTTCATTAATGTTTGAGATGTGAGACGGGGCCATATTGTGATTGAACAACTGTCTTATTGACAGCTTGGTTATTCACTAGATTACATGCAGTGGTATCAGAGAATTAGTAGATGATTTTTAACACCTTATGGTGTTCCAAGGAGATTTCTTGCTTATCCTAATAATTCAGTAGCAGCCACACCGTCACATGGTCAATCTCATACTTGTATGAGACCATTGACAGCCTCCTCCTTACATACATATGTTGGTCCATCATCTTCACATATTCCATCTACACCGGATCACACCACTGATGATGTTTATCGTCCATCTATGGTACATATGTTGAGTCCATCTTATGACATATATGCTTTGCTGATCTTACATATGTTTCAGTATAGTGTTACTCCAGAATCATTTGCCTCACCCATTCCACATGCATATGACACGAGTATGGGAAGCATGACATTGTTACATATAGACCATACTAGAAGGCAAGTGGATGCTGAGGATCATGCTGAAGATATGACGATGATGGCGATGGACTAGGTGTTGATGAGACAGGTAACCTAGTTTAGGACCTATCACATGTCATGGAGCGAAACATGTGGCGTGATATAGCACCAAGGCGAATCCCCGCTAGAAATAGGAAACCCCCACCTTGTGGTACTCATTCACAAAGATGTAATTAATTTAAAATATTATACAACTCGCATCATAATTTGGAAAGTTTTACTTCCTAATTTTATTACAATTTGGATAGTAGTATTTCTTAATATGTTATTAGTATTGACTAAGATTGTGTTTGGTAGAAGATTAAAGATTTGAGGGTTAAGTGGTCCATGGAGATAGTTTAATGGAGCATACGTTAATGATAGAGATGTTAAGGTTAAGGGTGTGCTTGGTATGAGGTCAAACATATTAGGGTTAAGCAATAGATGGAGATAATATCATGGAAGATAGATTAAGGAGAGAAATCTTAAGCTTAATTATATTTGGTTGGGATTATAAATGTAATTTAATCTTTAATTTCTTAAATGTTAATCACAATTGGTACAATATTAATAATTAATAAAAAAAATTCTTTTTTGGGTATGATTATTTTATTTTATTTAATCTTGCGATAATGATAAAAATTTCAAACCTTTATAAACATGTCACAAATTATCTTGTTTTAATATTAAAATTCAATCATATTTAGAAATTATCTTGTTTTAAAGGGACTAAAATTATAAATTAATCTAATTATTTTAATATAACAATGAAGTTAATTACAAAATACTCATAACTTACAAGTGAAAAAATATTTAATATTTAATAAAAATTAAATTATAAGTATATATATATATAATATTTTAGATAAATAAAGAGGTTGAAAACTATTGATTCTCTTAATAAGTATAGAAGAGATGTTTACAACAACAAAAAAAGGAAAAAAAAAAATAGTTTCATCTTAATTAAAGATATGGGGATTGCTAGGACCTTGAGTGGTCCAGCAACACTTGTTGTTCCTGTATATTTAAGAGGTCCAAGGATTGACTATCCTAGAATGCCTACTTGGGGATTTATTCTCCAAGATAAAAAAAATAAAAAAATTTATTAGTGTATCTTTTCATAAAATTTTTATTAAGGATAGAAATGTTAAAATTATTTGTGTTTGGTTATAAAAATAAATATACCTCTTAAATATAATTATAATTAGTACCTGATTAAATATTTTAAAATTTTCACTTTGGAAATGGGATATAAGAGGAAGTTATGGCAGAGTGTTCAAGAGGTTGGATCGAGGTTTAGCCAATGCTAGTTGGGTGACTAAGTTTTCTCAAGCTAACATTAAGGTTTTATCCTGAATTAAATCAGATCACAACCTTTTATTATTAGACACATTGGGAATCCATTAGTTGATTAACAAGCAATATTTTTGGTTTAAGGCCATGTGGGTGTTACATTTACATTTGAGAATTTCATGCACAATCATTGGAATAAAGAAAAAATATCTTGCCAACTTGACTGAGATCATTGAGCCTTTGAAACATTGGAATACCAATGTGTTTGGTCATCTTCACAAAAGAAAAACAAGACTTCTAGCCTATCTTAAAGGCATTCAACTTGAATTGGAAAGAGGCACTTTCCATAGTCTTCATGAATTAAAGAATGAAGTTCATCAAAAGCTGTTGGAATTATTACAACAATAGGAAGTTATATGGTACTAAAAAGTTAGAAGTAAATGGCTAGTGTATGGGGATTGAAACACCAATTTTTTCCATACCACCACCTTGAATAAGCGCTGGCAGAACAAAGTTGTAATGCTTCAAAACTAGAAGGGTGACTAAATAGATGATGCTAGAGGAGTTGAAGTCCATTGTAGTTAAATATTACAAGGATCTCTTCACTGAGGTCTTAGTTGAAGCCTAAGCACAAACACTGGCTTTCCAAGTCTATGTAACAAATGCATTAAAAATCTTGCAAGCCAAGTCTCTTTTGAAATGGTTAAACAAGCCCTTTTTTCCATGCACCCTTTCAAGGCCCCTGGTCATAATGGTTTCCAAGTTGTGTTCTTTCAATCTCAATGGAAGTATATTAGAATTTCTCTTAGCCAGCTAAATAATGAATGTTTCATCAATCCTCACTTGATTTGAAGCTTGAACTCCACCTTCATCACTCTCATCCCTAAAGTAGAACAACCAGCCAACATGAAACAATTCAAGCCGATTAGCCTCTGCAATGTTGTGTACAAAATCCTGCCAAAAATTTTGGTGAACCGCATGAAGAAGCTAATGATTAAGTTAGTGGCTCCTAATCAAGTAAGTTTTGTCCCTGGAAGAAGCGTACAAGATAATATCATTGTCATGCAAGAACTATTGTATTCCATGAGAATTATGAGAGGAAAGAAACAATTTATAGCTGTGAAGATTGATCTTAAGAAGGCTTATGACGGCTTGAAATGGAGTTTTATGAGAGAAACTTTTGAAGCTATATGCTTTAGAGGCATTAATATAGTCATGGAATGTATCACTTCTATTTCCTTCCAAGTTTTATGGAATGGGAGTGCTATAAACTCCTTTATGCCAGGGAGAGGTATAAGACAAAAGGATCCTTTGTCCCCCTACGTATTTGTACTTTGTATGGAATGACTTAGACATTTAATTGCAAACAAAGTCAACAACCATTTGTGGAAAGCAATGAAAGTTGGTAAAAATGGCCCTAGTGTTTCTCATCTAATATTTGCAGACGATCTAATTCTCTATACATAAGCCACAATAGAGCAAGCTTCAATGATTAGAAGTGTGCTTTATTGTGAAAAATAATATGCAAGCAGCACATATTATTAACAAGTAATAAAGTGATGAGTAGAGTATCATTCCCATGAGAAATTATCTAACAATATTAAGTACTAAAAATGTATCAATCTTAACTTTATCCAAACGATGAACTTTGAATTAATTAACTAAATTATCTAAACTAATCAATTGGAAAATATGTAGATTGAGATGAGCCTAAGATCACAATTTCCTTCACACTTGACTTAACTTGTATTTATCCTATCTTACTTAGATTCATGGTATCATGGTATTAACGAATGATTCTAATTCAATTATAAGTATCTTTCAAATTGCTTATAATCATACCTTATTTAACAAATTCAGTATATATCTATGAGAATTGAATTAAAGAAGATTCATTAAGACAAAACCTCATTTGGTTATACATGGCATATTGGTATATATCTATCCTATATGCAAATCAAATCCAACCATCTAAGTGAATGAATTTAAACATGCATTATATCATTCAAGGCTAATTTAGATGTCCTTTGTCAATCTAATTAAGGATCAATCAATTAGAAGCAATAAACATGAAATGATACAACTAACATAAATGTCACACATCATAAGTAATCCATAGATAAAATCAATTCAAGCTACATATGAGTTCCATTATAATCTTATAACAAGGGAGTTAGTTCATTCTATAGAAATTGTGCATGGCTGGAGCTAAACAAATCATTAATACAACACAAGGAACAAAGAAGAAAGGAAGAATTGAATAAAACTCATGAAGATTACAGCCAATCTTCAAGCTCTTTGGTTCTCTTCCTCCTTTAGCCTCCTTTGCCTCCAAAACTTCTAAAATCTCTTTTAAGCTGCAGAAATTTTGTCCCATACCCTTCTCATCTCTAGCCTTAACTCATATGCTATATATAAGCCCCAAAATTAGAGTTTTACAACATTTTGAAAGAAACAAGGCATATAATATGGGGTTAGCGCCTAGGCGCCAACTTTCTGGTGCTTAGGCACCAAAGCTTGCTAACTTATCAAGTTCAACCAGAGGGGTCTAGAGCCTAGGTGCCAGCTTTCTACCGCTGGGGCGCCGGAGTTGACTTTAGGTTGACTTTTCAGTGCCACAACTCTAGTTTTCCATGGCTGAGTCACCCGGCGAGCTAGAATCTCAACCCTTTTACATTTGGTATTCAAAATTGACTTCTAAAAGTCTTAAACCTTCAAAATACATAACCAAAATCAATTATGATTAAAACTCTTATTTGAAAGCTAAATCCTACGTAAAAACAACTAAATTACTAAATCTTAATACAAAACACAATAAACTACAAACTAAGCTAAAACTAACCAAATTGTAATGCAAAGCTCAAAAACATAAATTGAATGCTTAATGAGATGTAATATAAGTTCTTTTGAGAACTTATCATGCTTTTAGAGTTCGGACAGGCTTCAAGACAGATAGTGAGCTTCCAAAAATCTAGATTCTTTTGCTCCCAAAGAGTCAAGACTGGCCTTATTAGGGACATTGAAAGGCATTATGGCCTAAAATATTCAAATGATCTTGGCAAGCACCTTGGAGTTCCTTTACTTAATGGTCAACAGTTAAGGAAGCATCACAAATATATCATTGATAAAGTTAAGGCAAGGCTAGCAGGTTGGAAAACTCATGCTATTTCCATGATAGGAAGGATTGTACTAATCCAAAGTATAGTCCAATCAATTCCCCTTTACGCAATGCAATCTTCTAAACTTCCTTCTTATGTTTGTGAGGAGGTTGATAAACTTAGTCGCAAGTTTCTTTGAGGAGAGGAGGAAGGCTCTAAGAGACTTCACACAGTGAATTAAGAGAAAATTGCTAAGCCTATAAGACAGGGTGGTCTTGGTTTGGTTTGAAGAAGTTGAAGTGGATGAATGAAACTTATATAATGAAGATTGGATGGAAATTAATTAACAACCCCATAAGTCTTTAGGCACAAATTCTAATAGCCAAATATGTTAGAAATGGTGACCTACTGTAGCCATAACAGTTAAGGAATTCTAATTCGCCTTTATGGAAAGCTATCAGCCAAGTTTAGCCAGATATCCTTCATGACATGAAATGGATTGTTAGTGACGGTTGCATCATTAATTTATGGGTAAACTCCTAGGCTAGTGATTCTGGTTCGTTAATGTCTCATGCCATTTTGGATGGGCAATTAGACGTACATAAGAAGGTTAGAGACTATACTATACCCTCGGGGGATTGGGACTCCACTAAGCTTCAACCGTACTCCCAAACAATATAACTTTGCAAATCAAAGCAATTATGCCTCCTTCATCATATAGAACAACAGATTACATAGCTTGGGGGTTGGAAATCAAAGGAAAATTTATGGTCAGCTCGGCTTATAATCTATTGGCAGCAAATGAGAATGTGGTTGATACTAAGACGTGGGACTTAATTTAGTGTTGAGATGGTCTTGCTGGAGTCTGTCATTTTTTCTAGCTAGCCATGCATAAAAGACTTGTAACAACAGTGTCAGAGCTGGGAGGATATCATGTATTCTTCGGTTTGTAGCAATTGTAACTTGGTGGACAAATCTATTCTGCATGTTCTAAGATATTGCCTTTGAGTTAGGTTCACATGGAAGTCTTTGTTGCATGGAAATATGGTTGGCAATTTTATTGAAGATTCTTTTGATACTTGGTTTGTTAAGAATCTTACAAGGCATGATAACTCTAGCAAGTGGCATATCTTCTTTGGCATAGCTTGTTTGTTCTTATGGAAGTGGAGAAATCAATCCATTTTTGAAGAAAATTTCCAGTGGCCTCTCTCTCAAAAGGATATTATTTTGAAGTATATGGATGAATTTTGGGTGGCTCATGAGGTTAACAAAATGCTCTCTCCTTATCAGCAGTCCATCTTTACATAGATTAGTTGGAAGGCTTTCGGTTGAAGGTTGGATTAACATTAACACAGATGGTGCTTTAAGAGGGAACCCAGGGATGGTTGTAACTGCGGGTATTATCAGAAATTCACAAGGCAGTTGGATTTTTAGTCTTTGAAGGAAACTAGGATGGTGCTGTTCCGTTAGAGCTAAACATTAGGCTTTGAGGCTAGGTCTCCTAGCTACTTAGGACAAGGGTTTTCGTAGAGTTATGGAAAAAGTTGATTCAAGTCTGATAGTTCAATTCGTTAATAAGGAGGAAGATAATTTAAATGCTCATGGTCCTCTAATCAAAGTTATTAAAAGACTTTTTTCTTTGGAGTGAGAAATTAAGCTAATTTATGTTCACCAAGAAGGTAATAGAGCTTCGGATCATTTGTCTAATTTACATTGGACTTGCACGAAGACGAATTTGAGTGGAATTAAAGCCCTCCTTCAATCCGTCTTATTCTTGAAGCTGATAGTGTTAGAATTGCTTGGCAAATTAGGATTGCCGTTGAAGTAGTGTAATTTTGTTCTTGTTGTTGTTTCCTTTCCTTCTCTACCGAAAAAAAAAATTAAAAAAATTATTGTTTTATTTATTCTCATAATACAAAAATAGAATATATTGTATCATTAAAATGAAAATTTTAGGCTGTTTTTTTGTTTTTGATAAAAAAAATTTACAAACACTTTATATGCATTATTATCTTTCTTTTCTTAATATTTGTAAAAAAATTATTAAAGTTACCTAGGAAATCTGTGCAAATTAAATTAAAGTATATTTAACTCAAATAATTAAAATCTTGAAAAATTAGTATTTCTCACTTCATATGCATTATTATCTTTATTTTTTTTAATATTTATATAAAAAAAAAAATTATTGAAGTTACCTAAGAAATCTGTACAAATTAAATCAAAGTATATTTAAATCAAATAATTAAAATCTTGAAAAAAATAATATTTCTATGCTAAATCTTTGGATTTGTGCCCAATGGGCAACTATGACTATGAAGTGAAGCAAATGCAACAAAAAAGTGGCTTATATCTTAAACTAGTTCTTGAATGGTTAATGTTTACTACTAATTTTTGGCACCGCTAAAACATTACTTTTTAACTAATTGATATGCCAAACACAGTTAAGTGGGATCAAACATTGCACTATTAATCTTTATACCCTTTTAACCTTTCTCCAAACACACCCTTAAGGTTACAATTTTAGGAGTTAGGGTTTAAGTTAGGATTTTTGGTTAGGGTTTAAATATAAGAGGTTAAGTTTAAGGTTACGATCCCAGATATGTATTTAGAAATCAATTAGGGTTAGGATTTCAATTCACAATACAAATCATATAGGTTTCAAAACGGGAAAAAATAATTTTATTACATATAACTATGTATCATATTTCATTTATGTTCCTTTCAACGTTTGTATTTTAGTATAAAAGTTGTTTAATTTTTGCAATGATTTTTCATTTTCATATGAAAAAAAAGAAGAAGAAAATTTACAAGTGACTTCATGTCTTCAAGGCACAAAGTTAGGGGAGTCAGTTGACTCCCTTTCTTCGTGTCTTCAAGACACTAATTCCAAATAAAATAACACACAAAAAGTGTACAAGTAACACCTCTTTTGGACCAAAAAACAAAACATTTTTACAATGGACCACTTTTCAAATTTATTTTAAAAACAGGATAATTTTATGCTTCATCAATTCAACCCACAAAGTCTAGCCTAGTCAGCGTCCACTTTAACGCAAACGTGACTGACACCTTTGCCTATATTTGCTTAACTTCGTGTCTTGAAGACACGAAGCCATGAAGTCAACTAACTAGCTTTGACTTTGGGTCTTCATGACATGAAGTTATGTTGCTGATTAACACTCCCTCTTTCGACGGCTAAAGAAGATGAGGCTCTTTAGTGAGGCTTTTACTCTTGAACAACAACCCAGTTTGAACTTGAAACTCTTCTTTTTTTAGTGCATTTCTACATGTATTTTGCACCAAGCTTTCCTACTATTTTACATTTAAAAATAAAAGTAAAGAAAAGTGACACTTTGTTCAACTTTTTTATTTAATGTTTTAATTAGTTTACATTCTCAAGTCTTATTTTTAAGAATTTTTTTAAGTAAATCTTAAAATTTAAATTAAAGCATTTTATATCATTTTTATCCATTTTATATTTACTTTTGAAATTTAAAATATTGATTAAGTAAACTAATTTTTAAAAATCACATAACGTATAATTAAAATAAAATTCATGATATAATTATTAATAGAATTTTTTTTTTCTAATTTTAAATATAAAATTTATTGAGAATGTAAATTTATTACATAATTTATTGAAAATATAAATTTATTATAGAACTTAATAGAAATGTGCCAAAAATTTGAAATCAAACTTTACGTTTACTTGTGATGGGAGTTTCGCATTAGTAAATAAACTCAGATGTCAACCAGAATAAAATAAAATAACGAAAAGTAAAAACTTGATTCCCTCAAAAATACTTTAGGAAAGCTAGCTAGAATGATAAGGGTTCCTGATAGAATTTTGAAGCTTCATCCTTACAAATTAATGTATATCTATATTGGTATGAGATAAATAGAATACACAACTTTTTGTACGAGTGAGAAAAATATGAGATTTGGATACTCGTGTTCTAAAGTTAGTTGAAGACATATATATATATATATATATATATTTGTTTTAATTCTTAGAAATTAAGAGCACCAAGAAAAATATTTTAAATTTCTAGATTTCATTAATAAAATTTTCAATCATATTACGTATTACTTAGTAGTTTATATTGTTAAGTGACACTTGACTTATGAGTGCAATCCTCTATCTAGAGCAAGTGATTAGTGATAAAAGAAGCAAAATAACAAATATTATAAATTCTCTTTTAGCTGAGCTCTCTGCTAAGCATTTACTGGGAAAGAGAAAAATTAGAATACGGTAAAAAAATATGACTTAAGACTGTAAACTAATTAAAAATATGACTTGAGAATGTAAAGTAATTAAGAATATTAAAAGAAAAAGTGGAACAAAGTGTCATTCTTTACTTTTTACTGTTTTGTAAATGTAAAATAGTAGGAAAGCCTTGTGTAAAATACATGGAGAAATGCGCTGCAGAAAAAGAAGAGATTGAAACTGGGTTGCTGCCCTGTAAAGAGTGAAGAGTCTTATCTTCAATGGTCGTCGAAAGAGAGTGTTAATAAGCAAAGACACGAAGTTAATCAAATATAAACAAAGAGCATTGAGGTGGACGCCCACTAGACTCACTTCGTGGGTTTAACTGACCAAGTATAAAATTAGTTTATTTTTAAAATAAGTTTAAAAAGTGGTCAATTTTAAAAATAAGTTTTGTTTTTTTTGGTCCAAAAGAGGTATTTTTCCAAAGTTAGGGGGTTGACTTCCTGACTTTATATATTGGTTGAGGATGCCTGGGCTGCCCCATAGGCCGATTACTGAGCTTCATTGGGTTCAACTCAGGAAGCGTAAAAATGGGTCCATGGTTGGAATTAGTTTAAAAACTGATTCATTTTTAAAAGAAGTTTTAAAATTTGGTCCAATCCCGGTGTTTTCCCAAAATATGTATTGTCACGTGTATTGACTTGGGTCACTTCTCAAATTCTCATCCATTTCGGACCTCATGCTTGCTTCTAACTACCCTTCGCTCTCCATAGCATAGAATTCTCTTCATATTTTCACAATACACGGTCCATTCTTCGCTATAGTTCCAATTGAGAAGACAGGAACGCATTCAGAAGATTATAGCAGTAGTACATCATCTAAGACTTGATAACGATGTCTGGTATAGGTTTTGGGCCAGCAGTCGGTGGAGGCGACTCTGAGGCCAAGATCACACCTACCATCATAATCTCATGTTTGATGGCCGCCACCGGTGGTCTTATGTATGGTTACGATATAGGCATTACAGGTAACAGCTTCTTCGTTGCTTTTCATCTTTCTCTGTGTGTGTAATGGTTCTTAGATCTTCTTGTTATCTATCAGTAGCTGAGAGTGAGAAACGAATGTCTGAAAAATGTTTTTATTCTTTTGCAGTATTAATATTTCACTGTAACTGATTGAATATATATATATATGTATTTTAGGGGCGTATATAGTTCCTTCCTCCTTTATAAAACAGGATCATTTTTTTGTTTAGTTTCTTTCCTTCTTGGGTTGAAATTAATTACCACTCTATCCATGATCTATGTAAATTCCATTTTTAAATTCCTGAACAAAAAAAAAATTCCCTTCTATATTAAAACAATAACTCTGAAACATCAAAATTTTGAGAATTATAACTATTTATGAAAGAATTGTTACAATGAAAAAAAAAGTTATTAATGGTTAGGTGGTGTGACATCAATGGCGGATTTCTTGAAGAAATTTTTTCCTGGAGTCTATCAGAGGACCCAAGAGGAAGTAAACAGTACTTACTGCAAATACGATAGTCATGGCATACAGTTATTCACATCTTCTCTCTATCTTGCTGGTTTAACGGCCACTTTCTTCGCATCCTACACTACAAGGAGATTAGGAAGAAGGCTAACCATGTTGATCGCCGGTGTGTTTTTCATAGCTGGAACAGTTTTTAATGCTGCTGCACAAGACCTTGCCATTCTTATTTTTGGAAGGATCTTACTTGGTTGTGGAATTGGTTTTGCTAACCAGGTTGATAACTTTAGTATTTTTGCATTATACTGTTTCTGCATTTTTTTTTTCATTAAGTTGATGATTAGTGTAGGTCTTATCCATTTTACTATTGTTTCTTCAATGTTATGACAGGTCGTGCCAATGTTTCTTACCGAGATAGCACCTACAAGAATTCGTGGAGGGTTAAACATTCTATTCCAACTCAATATCACCATTGGGATTCTCTCTGCTAACTATGTCAATAATGGAACAAGCAAGTAAGTCTCTTCATTCATTCTCTCTCTTCCGTAGCATAATTCTGAACACAATGCTGGAGTATTGAGATTGACTACTTAGCTGCCTATGCATCTCAAAGTCAACAACTCAATTAGATGGGTGTGTTATGATCTAAGGAGAGAACAAAACATAGGTGGTAACTGGTAGTAATTATGAACAACTGCATGTTCAATTGTTCATCTTAGTTTGTCATCAAGGTAATCTCTTTATAATTATGCTTGCACACTCCAATTACACACCTCTTTCGCGTCTCTTTAAACCAACTTATCAATTAGTACTAGACTGCTAGCTAGTGTAGATTGTTGATACTTCAAAACAGGTATATCATATAGGAGATGAGCAGAATTGACGAGCAGATACTAGTCATTAATTTCCCTCATTTTTCCCAAATTAAATTGCTCAGTCATTCCTTATAGACTATGGGGTAACTTCAATTGGTCCATGGGGTCACTCACTGTAATCACCTGGTCCATCACATTAATTAGAATGAGTGCATGTGATAGTTTGTCGCAATTTTTATTGTATTCAGTGTATAAATCAAGTTTGGTAGGTAATACATGAAAGAAAAACACAATGTGAGTGAGGACTTATCGAAGTCTCACATGAAAAAAAAAAAAAAAAAAAAGCAAAGAAAATGGGTTTATAATAGATTCACATTGTATATATGATCTCATTTCCTTACATGCGTGGTCTAGGCTAAGAACTGTTTACTCATATTGAATTTACAGATCAAGATAAAAGGAAATTATATTTTGTAGATTTCTTTTGCGAAATTGCTAGGTTAGTTCTTTTCTGGCTCACCTTTTTTTTTTCTTTTCTGGTTTTATTTGTTGTTTACCTTTAACTCTGTTGCTGACCATTAACTAGCTGTTGATGTTTTGCATTGCAACAACAACAGAATCAAAGGTGGATGGGGTTGGAGACTATCATTGGGTTTGGCTGGCATTCCTGCATGTCTCTTGACATTGGGGGCTCTCTTGGTGGTGGACACCCCTAACAGTCTTATAGAGCGCGGCTGCTTTGAAGAAGGGAAAGCTATACTCAGAAAGATACGTGGCACAAACAATATCGAACCTGAATTCCTGGAGCTTGTTGAGGCAAGTCGTATAGCTGAAGAGGTCAAGCACCCATTTAGGAATCTGCTCAAACGAAGAAACCGTCCCCAATTGGTCATAGCAATTTTCTTACAGGTTAGTATCAATATGTTCCCCTGCTTTCAGCTAAACACTTTTGACATTCTACTACTATTTGAGCAATCAAAATTAGCATAAAATGGTTACTGAATTACAATTGGATTTTTGATACTTGAATGTTGCAAACAGATCTTCCAGCAATGCACTGGTATCAATGCAATTATGTTCTATGCTCCAGTTCTATTCAATACATTGGGATTTAAGACTGATGCTTCCCTCTTCTCAGCTGCGATCATAGGAGCTGTTAATGTCCTCTCTACAATTGTGTCTATCTACTTAGCTGACAAAGTTGGACGTCGTGCACTCCTAACAGAAGCTGGCATCCAAATGTTCTTGTCTCAAATAGTAATAGCTAATATAATAGGAATTAAGATGAAGGACGACTCTGTTGACCTCTCAAAAAGTTTAGCAATTATTGTAGTCATTTTAGTTTGCACTTTTGTGTCTTCCTTTGCTTGGTCATGGGGACCTCTTTGTTGGTTAATTCCAAGTGAGATATTCCCACTTGAGACTCGATCAGCAGGGCAAAGTGTGACAGTTTGTGTCAATTTTCTCATCACTTTTGTCATAGCACAAGCTTTTCTCTCATTGTTATGTCATTTGAAGTATGGCATATTCTTGTTCTTCTCTGGTTGGATTTTGATCATGTCGGCATTTGTGCTTTTCCTGCTTCCGGAAACAAAGAATATCCGGATTGAAGAGATGACAGAGAGAGTATGGAAGCAGCATTGGTTTTGGAAGAGATTTATGGATTATGATTAAGATGCAAATGAAACTACTGCTAATGGTAATGGTCCAAAGCAAAGTGGGCATACTGATGGATTTGATACTACTTCCCAATTTTAAATGAGTCGAAGAGTACTGGGAATTAGATAGTAGTGTTTAATAGACCCTTGCTTTGCTTTGTTTAGATTTCTGTGTAATCTTTTTAAAGGGAACACATTATGATTTGCATCCCCTTCATGCATATGACTCTGATTGTGATTTGTAAAATTTTGAAGTTACAGGAATATGCTTTTTGTTAATATGTACAGAACCTCTTTTGGTAGTCATCTTATCTATAAAGAATTAATTACTAAGAGCCAGTTCGGTTTCCTGTAGATCTACAACTTCGTTTGCTCATTGTGCTCACTATTCATTGACCATTCAATTGGGGGGAGGGGAGCGGGGTTGAGGGTTGGTTGATGGCTGGTTTGTGGTTGGCCTTAATTTGCGCCTGAGAATCCTCCTTCTCCCCATTTCGTTACTTTAATCAATAATACTGGATGGTTGAAATCAATTGATTTAGGATATATATCAAAGGTGGTATATTAAGTAAAACTCTGATATTACTGGTTGCTTTACTGTCTCTCTGGATGCTAACTTTAGCACATTACTTGAAAGTCCTGAACAAATACTATGTAGGAAGCAGTGATGTCACGGGCATCGGAGGAGCCTGCCTAAGCGCTCAGGCGACGCTAGGCAGAGACTCACCACCTGAAGACCCCTCAGGCGAGTCCAAAAAAAGAGGCTTGCGCCTCTTCCTCCTTAGGAGCCTCCTTAGTCAAGTCAAGAAGAGTCATAGGCGAGCATCTGCAGATCTGAAAATATGGTAACCTCTGCAACTTCTGAGTTTTTGATTTTTCGGCCTTAAATTGAAAGCTAACCTTTGCTTTTTGTTAGGGCTTGTGATCCCACATGGAGTCGATGAAAATGAAACTGATTTTGCCTGCCAAAGTCGCTAGAATCTAACAAGCAATGGCAGTGGAGACCTCATAGTCGAAAAGCTGTGAACTGTGGAAGAAAGAAGAAAGAGAAGAATACGATGCGTTTTGACTTTTACTTTTTCTTTTTCTTTTTCGTTTTTATTATTATAATTTACACGTTCATGGCTGCCAAATAAATAATAAATAAAAATTGTTTGATATGTAATTTGGCCAAAGACTTAATGTAATGGTCTAAATTAATTTACAATAAGATAATTATAACTTTTTATAAAATAAAGAAACTCTAATTTATTTTTGTAGCATATTTAAGTGTACTTCTGAATAATAATAGTAGAGTATAAGACAATTCTTTTCTTGCAAATAGAAGGATAATATAAACTCTTTTCTTGCAAAAGCAACTAGCCACTGAATTCTTTATTTTTGGTTGGTGAGACATAAATTTGAAGCATTTATAATTTTCTATTTATTTGTATGTATGCTGATTATATTATAATTTTTTATTGAAAATTGTCAATTATGCAAGTGGATTGATTGCATAAACCATAATAATTGATTCATCTAATCTAGTCATTCAATAGAACATAATAGATTCTTCTCCTCCTCTCATGTTTAATGGTTTGTTCTTACTTAAATTGGTAGCCTACTAAAGGGTGCTTGTAAAATTTTGAACAAGATTACAGTATTTGTTTCATTATTATCTAATATATTCATATAATAAGTCATTGCTACCAATTGAGTTTGTTAAAAACTATGGAGCCTCCATAAAAAATAAGGTCATGTTGTATGTGCCGGATGATAGATTGTGGCTCATTAAGTTGCAAGTTGTTAATAATGTTATGTGTCTGGGAGCTGGTTTTTCTAACTTTCTTGCAAAATATTCAATCAATAAAGGAGAAATTTTGGTGGTTGGCTATGAACCCAATCACTTCTTTTTTGTTCGGATCTTTCATGTTAGCTCTCTTGAGTATCGATACGATGAATTATATGATTTTATGGAGAATAGCTTGGATCTTGATATTGGTATGTCAATATCTTTCTCACAATCTTTTTTTATAAACATGTTAATTGGTTATTTTTATCTCCATTATATTGGTTGTTGTATTTTATAGTATTGGAGATTAGCCATGATGGGCTTGAAAGTCTACCTAGTATATCCACCGTTGAGCTTGATGACTTGGAAGGTCCACCTAGTGCATTCATCATTGAAGTTGATGACTGATGCAAGTTCTTATACAAAATTAAAATGTGAACCTAAAACTTATATCCTTGTTTCTATTATGTTGATATAATCTGACAATAATTCTTTGATATATAGTGGATGTATATGATTTCACCATAAACGTCGTTCCATATTCTAATGGAAATATCCCAATGATACTTGCAAATTCATTTACCTTAGAATTCCCATTCTTCGTGTCAATAATCCCAAAAAAAAAAGAAAAAAAGATTGCCTCCGATATTCTCTCAATAACTGTACTAGTTTGGATTTTTTAATGTATAAAATATTTATGTGATATTGATTACTTAATTCCTTGTATTTTGCTGAGTTAAGAAAATTCTTATTGCCTTCGTCAATGAGCACCTTGCAAGGATGACACTACAAATTGTATTGTTGCATAAACATTATGGATATCCTGTGTGTCCTTCATACTACCCACAGTCAAGCAATGGTTTGACATCTGGTTTGAGAGCTTATGCAACAGAAGCCAATGTTGAGTGTGGCAATATGTGTGTTTTTGAGTTGGTGTCAAAGGCCAGTTTTATGCTGCATGTAACTGTTTTCAAGTGTAAATAACAAGCTACTTTAGTTAACCATGAATTTAGAAGAGTAATATTTTTTGTGAATAACTAATGGGATGTATAGCAAGTAGAAAGGTACAACTAATCTTTTTGGTCTAAGGGTTTTCATGTTTGTTTTATATTATTAATGATGAATTTCTAATTATGTGTATTACAACATTCCCATTTTTTAAGTGATGCATTTCAAGAATGATGAACAAATAATTTGTATGTCTTTAGTTCCAATAACCTCTTAAATTTTAGGTCTACTCTTGCATTAAAACGTTATATAAATAATTCCTATTTTAATACTTTGGAGTAGGATATAATACTCTTAGAAAACATAATATTTATAGCTAAATAGTTGTAGTATTACATAAAACCATTTTCACAGTGTATTAACCAAGAAAGAATGTCAACAAGGACATTCACTCAAACATTTCGAATATTTTTAATAAAACTGAACACATGCAAAAATACTACTCCAATCTCAATCCAATACACCTGAAAGAGATTGATTTGATGACATTCATCAATTATTATATGCAATAACATTGTTGGAAATTTCATCCAACACATGACTAGATTGTTAATCCCCGAATTTCTGCAATTATTAAGAAACTGAGTGTAAATTTTATACTAGTTTATAATTATTTGAATTTAATATATCGTCATACATTGTAATTAATAATAATATTTTAAAAACTATTTAATACTTCACCTGCACTATAACATGTAGTTGTTGTCTAGAACTTAAGTGGGCGTATAGATCCACATCTTCGATTTGTCATAGGATCCATATATCTCCAAAATCTCCAATCTCATCAATGCATAAGAAATCTTCAAACGGCATATCCCTGCACATCATCTCGCCTTCTGCACTTGACATTCTTGTTTCAGTTATAATGAGAATTTATGGTGAGATATTCTCAACAAGATCTCGAAGGGTTGTTCCAAATATAGATCTCAAAGGGTTGCTCCAAATATAAATCCCGAAACTCCTTCACAAGTTCCATATTAAGATTTTCATCATTAAAAATATAAGGTTAAAATGACCACCATAATGATTAATTACGTGCAAGTGGCTTCCAATTTTCTATTTCTTGAATTATAGTGCTCCTATTATTCTTGGGGATGATCATTATAATATACAGCAAAGAGCTTGTACGATCCTCTATTAATTGTTTGATTGAAATCTGGAATTTTGGACATGTATTTGCTCCCATTATCAGTACTCACATGTTGACATTTAAAGATAATTCAACCAAAAAAGGATTTAGAATTAGGTTGAACCTCTTCACATCAACAAGCCATGTTCTTTAGTGTGAAGTGGGGAGTTTTTGATTTAATAGATCATTATAAGCATAATTCCCATTGAGTTGCCCTTTTATATTTGTCCATGGAATTATCTTTTCCATACGTGTATATAATATAATACACATTTATGTCATTTTACGTTACTAAAGTAGAACACTAAAGTTCTGAAACTTCTGTGCAAGTAAGGTATTTGATATGATAAGGAATATTTTAATAAGGAATGATGTAATGAGTTAGATTTAAATTGTAATATTTTTACCGACTATTGATTTTCAACTTGGAGTTTGGTTTCCATAAAATTTATATTTTTTTAATAATAATGCATGTAAATAAGACCAAATTTAACAACCCTACTAAAAAAACATAAAATTAGACTTACATATATATGTATATAAGCTATTATATTAATTAGAGGAGTTTCCACAATTGACCCAAATTTATTTCTTCAACGTAACCATGTTTCAAACCATAATCTGCATAGAAAATATGAAATATAGAATCAAATTAGCGGCTTGTAAATTTAATTTTATATTTATAAATTCAATTCTATTACATTATAGAGATTAATATACTTGAACTTTTATGTTCACCTTCTCTTTTCTAGTCTTCATTATCTCCATAGTTACTTTGGAAAGTTGCCATAATATCCATGTACCACTTGTAAATTCACAGTGAATTGACATGATATCTAGAAAATAGTAATCTACTAATAACTGTCTCAGCCAAGGTACAAAAAGTCGGGTCGATTGCTCATTTCGGTCCGAATCAATTCAGTTTTCACAGTTACAAACACGAAACTAATCTACAGAAACATACCCATGGAGTTTTGATGGAATCAATGTCGTTTTCACTGGAAACAGGTCGATCCAAATAGATAGTTTATGAATTTCAGATCTAGACTTTTGTCAGATAGAGAGAGGTGCAATTTTTTCCCATGATCGACTTAGATTTCTGTTTTGGTGGGTGATTGTGCAAAGTGCAGCGTACAAATCTGTCTCCTCTTCGTGGTGTACAAAAATGCATGGTAGAGAAGAAGACAAGAATTCGTAAAGGAGAAGAAGACTTCAACGCACCGTTTCATATAAAAGTCTCTAAAGGCAAAGCACTTGTCTTATCTTTGTTGGGCTTTGGCAGAGCACTTCTGTTATCTTTTTTGGGCTTTGACTGTTAGCCATACTTGTACCCAGCATTATTTTAAAAGGCTTATAACTAAATCACTAACTATTTAACCCATTTAATATATTTTAAAAGATTTTAACTAAAATATCAATTTTAGTCATTCAATTTTATGAGAAAAAAGAAAAAGAGCCCTAACAAACTGGTTAGAAAAAAATTAATTAACCAAAGAAAACAACAATAAACTTTTAGTTTATGTTTTCTTTAAATTAAAAGTTAAAATTAATAACTTTCTTTACATATATTGTGGACAAATAAGTCATGCAAATAAAATTTTTACTTATCAATTATACTATTAAATTAGATAAATCTAAAAAAAAAATTATTTTGTATTGAGTTATCAAAATTATTGTAAACCTTTAACATATTCAAATAATTACTATATATATTTTAAATTATTTACAAATATGTATTACATAATATATATATTTATGTGTGTGTGTGTTTTTTTTTACATATTTTCATATGCTTAGGTTCAAAATGATTATTTCTCTAAAATAAAAAAGGCTATAAATGATTATAATTTGATATTTTCTTTCACTTTGTATATCTATATTAAATTTTTACCTTAGCATACTTAAATTTACTATAACATATGCGTTTCCAAATAATTTACCGTTTCCATGCCGTTTCCAACTGTTTCCCGAATCGTTTCCATTTTTAAACTTATCAAAACGGTACCTCGAAACGAATTTTAATTCCTTGGTCTCAGCACAAGGAGAATTGAGTCTGGCTTCAGTATTTATCAAAATTTCATTACTATAAAAATGCTAAAGCTCTTTAATAACATTAAGTTTTAATACTCCTCTACAATTTCAAGTAATGATAGTCAAAAATTTAGATTGAATATCTCCTACCCCATTCAATGTTGGAATATATTGGATAAGATTTTCTTCTAAAAAATTAACTATGTAGGATCAAAATTTATGACTTTGGAATCCATGCACTTTTAATATTTATTTATAAATTTCTATTGTTTAAGAACTTGTGCATAAAAATTTTGGTTTCATTTCTTCTAATGCTTGCAATGTTCTTACAACCTAATAATATTTCTTCTTCTAGTTTCACATTTAATTGATGTTTCAAATAACATATCCGAACATGGGTTGAGATTTGATTTGGTGAATAACTTAACATACCAACATCTTGTAAGGGAAATGGAAAGTCGTAGTAAGTACTTTGTAAATCCATTAGAAATTAGGTAGCAGGAGGAATAAGTAATAAATTGTAATCTACATTTCGATTATGGATAGCTAAATATTCTTCACCTAATTGTATAGGATGAACTTTATTTTATGCATGAGCAGCTTCAAGCATTTCTTAGACTAACATGTGATACTGATCACCCTTGATCAGTTCGCATATGCTACCATCAATTGGGATAATTCTATCCTCAAGCTTGATGCCCTATTTGGACTGAATATTTGATATTGTAAATGCATGGTATAATGAGGATCGGCCATGGATTTATACACAAATTTATTTTAACAAAAATTCATAAATTAGTTGCATTTTAGTTTTTAGACTACCAATACTATGGTGCCTTAAATATCCTTAAATATATCCATATGGTTATGCACTTGAATCGTCTAACATGATTTGTGAAGTCACTGTCTAATCTTGGTCCAGATGCAACTAGAGTAATCAAACTTTGCATGCAATATAAATTGGACAGGTTGATATATAATGTTATTCATTCACTTATTCCCAACTTAAATTGGAAGCATTGCACCCGTGAAGGATAAAGGAGGGGCTATGATTATCATAGCTTACACTTTTGCGGGTTTTTGGATAGAAGGGTCCAAATTGTAGGATTTTTATACAAAGTGGTAATTTTTTTAGTTTAATAGCCAAAATGGGGTAAACTCTAAAACTGTATTTTCAAAAAACGGTTTCTAGGTCCGACTCACCATGCCATGTCATCCCACTTACCCACAGAACACACCTTACGCGCCAGCGTGGAAAAATTAAATGAGCAATGAAATCGACTTTTGAAAAGTCGGTTTCATTGAAAATTTGTCCTTCGCGGATGGAAAAATAATGTCCTGAAACCGACTTTTCAAAAGTCGGTTTCAGGTCTGCAGGCTATGCTGCACCCTGCAGCCTACCTTGCACCCCTGCAGGGTAGCCTGCAACTTTGCCAAGCAAAATCAACTCGCCTCCCCCCCCCCAGCTAATTATTGTGCTCTCTGCTTTATATTATTCTCACACTTTCATCACTCTCACTACTCCTCACTTTCACTTTCATCAGAGACTTTGCTCTACTCTTCCCTTTCATCACTCTTACTACTCCTCAGAATTTCCTCACATTTCTTCCCTTGTTTCCTCATAGACTCTCCTCCAACAAACTCAACCCATTCATCCTTCATTTTTCTTTATCTGGAATCACCTTCATCCCTTTTCTCCGTTAATATTTTCATGCTCTTCCTTCTTTGATCTCCCTCACGTTTTATTTGCAAGCAAAATATTGGTAAGTTATAAAAATTTTAATTTAAAAAATTATTATTATTATTAGTTAAATTAAATTATTTTCTTATTGAAAATTTTATTTACAATATGTTATTTTTACAAATTTTAATCATATATATTACCATTAATTTATATTATTTATTATAATTAGTAATATTTAATTATTAATTATTTAAATTACGTATACCATTTAATTTTTTAAAAATAAAATATAAATAGAAATTATATAAACCATTTAATGTTAAAATCGATTTGCTGGTATTGATACTTTTTGTTCATTTGCTTCTTACCTGGTAAGTCATAAAGTTATATTTATTTTGTAGAAAGTTGTATTTATTATTGTTGTATATTTGCAGTAATTTTAAATTATAATTGTTGAAATATTAATTTTTATTATTTGTTATAATTAAAAATTTGTTGTAATAATTATTTGCAGTAGTTTTATATTATAATTGTAATTTTTATGATAATTGCAATAATTAGTATATTTATGATATGATAAATTATTAAATTTTCTTGTTTAAATTAATAAATAATATTTATGAGTTTAAAATAGTAATTATGTGACACTTAAATTAATTCATAATTTTGTGACGTTTAAATTAATATATTTATTAGGAAATTAAAATTTAATTAATTCATAATAATTATGGTAAGTAATATACCTATGATAAATAGTGATTTTATTATTTTGTAAGAAATAGTAATTTTATTTTAAAATTAGTGACTAATTTATAAATTAGTGAGTGAAGGTAAGACAAAACAAAAGAAATAACAATTTTTTTTCTTCAACCAAATAAACAATACAAAAATCACATAAATAATTCAGATAAAATTACTAAAATTTAAATCTTCTTGTTAGTTTAAGTTGATTTGAAAAAATTGTTACTATGTATAATTATATTTTTGTATAATATATATATATATATGGGAATCCTAACATACGTATATTATTAATGTCTACTTTTTTAATTAGACAAAAAAACCCAACTCTATACTTTTGTTCAATTTTAAAAAGACAATATAATAATTTAATTTTAAATTTTAAATTTTTCTTGTTTGAATTAATTAGTAATTTGGATAGTTTTAATTTGAATTAATTGTGATGTTGGAATTAATTAGTAATTTGGGTATTATAATTTGAATAATTTATTATGATTAGTAGTCTATAGTTAATCTATGTAAATTAGTGAATTCATTAACAATAGAAGGAGGAAATTTTATAATATTTTAAAGCATTTTGAAGGTGCAAGTTTGATAATGGAAGAAATTAGAATTATGTGTTACATTAATGGTGAGATGCGTACTGGTTCGAACTGGCTTGAATACAATTCAGGTCCTGTTAAGTACATTCGTGTACCCAAGCGTGTCAAGTATGCAGAGTTTCATGCTCGTTTATGCAAGTTCTTAAAGATTGATAGAAAAAGAGAGTACATGACTATAATTTGTTGATATCCAAGTACTACTAATAATTCAACCCACTATAGTCCAGTTGCAGTAGCTGATGATAAGGACTTGTACAGCATGTTATAGCATGCAAGTGCGCAAGGCCCTGGTTTTATTTTAGAGATCTATTTACATAGGCATGCACTTCATGGTGAGTCCCTGTCTCGTGTTTAGAGTCAGGACACGCTTGACCCGATTCCTGAAAACATATTCATGGAATTCCCTCACCACTAGGCGGCAATATGATCAGCTCAATTCTCATGATGCAGGAGAAGCATCAGCATCTCCTAGGCCGCATTCACGGATGAATTACTCAGAAGCTCCTAGTATAAATGATGTTATTGGCGATGGAGAAGATATCCCTGATTTGAACGTTGATCCTCATTTTAACATTGAAGTGGATGATGATGATATTATCGAGGCTCCTGAAGAAGATTTATTTGACGAATATGTCCCGAATCCCTTCTACACGAATGTGAACATTGCCAGGGCATGTGCAGTAAACCCTGTTATTGTTCCAAATGCACAATGGGAGTTGCATAATGAATTTTACAATGACATGTTATTTAACACAAATGCAGAGTTAAAAAATACGATTAAATACTGGCACATTATGAATCATGTGGCTTTCATAGTCGTTGAGTCCAAAAAGGACACATGGGATATCAGGTGCAAGCTTCACAAACAGGGTTGCAAGTGGAGGTTGCGAGGACATTTTAGTAAAAGATTTGAAAAGTTTCAGATTACGAAATTGGATGTCGCTCACAGTTGTGTTTATAGCGGAATGACTCAGGATC
Organism: Quillaja saponaria; assembly: GCA_029379385.1. Taxonomy (NCBI): domain Eukaryota; kingdom Viridiplantae; phylum Streptophyta; class Magnoliopsida; order Fabales; family Quillajaceae; genus Quillaja; species Quillaja saponaria. The sequence continues at coordinate 18,980,193 of CM055612.1, read as the reverse complement.
ATTATAATCTGGACAAGGGGATCATTGCTGAATATATCAAAAATACTATAAATGATGACCCTACTACACCAGGAACTGTGTTGCTTACAATGATAAAAGATCACTTCCATTATAGTCCAAGTTTGAGCAAAATATTCAAAGTGAAGAAGAAAGCAATAAATCTTGTGTTTGGTAATTGGGAGGAATACTACAATGAGCTTCCTAGATATTTAAATGCACTTCATGTCACCAATCCCTACACACGCTTCAAATGGAAAGTGAGCCCAACTAATAATCCTGGACAAGTTATATTCCAACGAGTATTCTGGGCTTTTGGGCCATCTATCGAGGCCTTCCATCATTGTAGACCAGTTCTTCAGATTGACGGCACATTCCTATGTGGAAAGTACACGGGAAAATTGTTGGTTGCAACTGGTGTTGATGGTAACAATAATTTAGTTCCAGTTGCATTTGCAATTGTTGAGGAGGAGAACACAGATAGTTGGGGATGGTTTTTAAGTTTGCTTCGCATGCATGTAACGCAACGGGTGGGTATTTGCTTAATATCTGATCATCATGCCGGGATAATTGCTGCTGCTTCAGATCCTCGAAATGGCTACACTGAGCCTTATGGGTATCACCGTTTTTGTATTAGGCATATTGCAAGCAACTTTCATAAGACCCACAAGAATATGAAAGCAAAGAATCTCCTCATCCACACTATGAGTCAAACTCAAAAACGCAAATTCGATAAATATTTTGAGAAGTTTGTTCGCTTGGACTCTGAGTATGCTGCATGGATTGGTAGAATTCCGTTAGAGTAGTGGGCATTGTCACATGACGGAGGTCACCGCTTTGACTTCATGACCACGAACTTGGGGGAGTGCATAAACAATGTCTTGAGGGGAGCGCGACAAGTCCCAATCACTGCATTGGTGCCGTTAACATTTTACCGGTGTGTTAAATATTTTGTGGAACATCGGGCGTACATTAATGCTTAGCTAAATGCTGGCAATCAATACACAACCGACACTATAGAAAAAATCCAAAATTGGGCAAAGAGAGCAAGTGGACACGAGTTGAGATAGTTTCATATCGGTTTGGGGATAATTGAAATAAAGACTCAATTTCGTGGATGGCAAGCCCAAAAAGGTGGCAACCAGCATACTATGCGTTTAAATGAAAGAACTTGCAAATGCAACAAATCCCAGCAATACATTCTCCCGTGCTCGCATGTTATAGCAGCTTGTGCAAGCATGCATCTGAACTATAATGACTTTATTGGGGAGTGGTAGAAACTGAGAAATCAGGAGCTTGTATACACTCCACAATTCAACCTAATGATGCAGGATGACTATTGGCCGGAATTCCAGTTCCCCCATGTACTTCCCGACATGTCCAAATTGCGAAAGAAGGGTAGGCCGAAAACACATCGCATTCATAATGAGATGGACATTACAGAGTCCTCGAGATAACATAAGTGTGGTTTATGTAGGCAGGAGGGACACAATCGTAAAAATTGTCCTAACATTACACGATCTTAAAAGACAAGTTTCATTATCGCATTCTTTACTTTAATGTAAATGTAAGAGTTTTTCTATTTATGTATTTGTTTCTAGTTTTTATTATATAGATATTAGGCATTATGTCCCCCACATGTCATGTAAAATTATTTTCAAATTAATAAACATTATTGTTCTGTATTATTGTAATATTATTAAGAATTTTTCAAGTATTTGTCATTTTATCTAAGTCTTTCCCCATTAAATTAAATCGTAACATTATTGTTGTGTATGCATATTAACATTGTTATACAGATTCATGGATCCCGTTGCCCCAGTAGATCTTTCAGTCCTTAGACTACATGATAGCCATCAATCCTTTAGAATTTTCGCGGATCACGGGTATGTAAATAACAAATCGATTTACCTTTAATTTTTCAATTTCATTTTATTAGCGGAAATGTTCTTACTAATATGTTGTTAAAATTTTAGAGTGGGGCCTATGTCCTGAGATGCCGTCGGAGGGAGGCGGTGTTCGGCAGGGAGATTCTTAATAATATTAATCCTCGTGTATTAGAGTATATGACTATGATAGGTTTTGGTGGTGTGATCAGGGTGGGGTTTATTTCGCTTGATTGGCACCTTGTGACAGCTTTAGTTGAGCGATGGAGGCTGGAGACTCACACATTTTATCTGCCTCACGGCGAGGCCACCATCACGCTACGAGATGTTTAGTATTCTGTTCGGTTTACCTGTTGATGGTGAGCCTGTCTTTGGCGTAGTTGGTGCTGAGGTCGCAATTGAGTGCGAGCGATTATTGGGAGTTATGCCCCCTACTACAGCTGTTAAGTGTAACATATTGAAAATGAGCTGGTTAGGAATGACATTTCAGAATTTCCCAGCCGACGGAGATGACATAACAGCGCAGAGATATGCACGAGCTTATATATTACAGCTGATGGGTGGATTGTTATTCACCAGTAAGACGAATACACATGTGCACATTTGTTTCTTATCTCTGCTAGAAAACCTATATGTCGCAGGACAATACAGTTGGGGCAGTGCCTCCCTGGCATGGTTGTATAGGGAGATATGTCATGCCACTCACCTTGATGCTTCTGAAATTGCTGGACCTTTGATATTACTCCAGGTATGGGCATGTGAGAGACTACCATTTCTCACACCGAGGAGGGAGACAAACATTCAGTGGGATAATCTTTGTCCTTTAGGCGCGAGGTATGTCAAATTATTAGTTTTATGCATTTGCTTATAATGTGTGGTACGTAAATGACTTGTAATTGACATTTTTAATTACTTGCAGGTGGAGAGTAAAGTTCAAAGTCACTCAAATTGGCCATAATGTGGTATCTTGGTATAAGGAGATGCTGGATAGAATGTCAGCAGGGCAGGTAATTACAAGTTTATCTTATATCTATGTATCATTTAACAATAAATAAAACATTGACACTGTTTTTGGATTGCAGTTCATATCAGTACCATACATTGATGATGAGCTGAGACAACTAATACCAAACTATTGTTATCAAGACCAGCATATTTGGGGTGCTAAAGTACCCTTAATATGTTTTCACATTGTTGAGTATCAAAAAGTGGATAGGGTAATGCATCAGTTTGGATATCAGCAACCTATACTAGAAAACCCTACTGACATTGAAGCCGATCAAACCTTGCACAAATGTGATCTTCGGGGACGGGCCGTCACAGACTACCATTGGCTACATGCTAACCACATAGTCATTTGGGGCATGAGATACAATCTGGTCCAGACAGGGGAGGTTGCATACGGAGTTGCACATGGTCATGTTGCTCATACACCCGAGTACAATGAGTGGTATAGACGTATCAGTAGGAGATATCTTACACGAGTTGGTCTTATCCATGCTGCTCTAGCTCCTTCCTATTCTACTCATTCGACATCATCATCATCATTGTCATCACAACGTCGCAGACGCAATAGGACTGATGTCCGACCATCAGATGTGTATATTCCATCTCCAGCACATATGTCTCCACCTCCTTATATGGCCAGTACTTCATCTATGTATCATTAGCTTATGCCAGACTTTGCACAGCAATCAAGCGAGGTTTTTAACTCGCCCATACCGCAGGTGCCATACTTTCAGTATGATAGTACACATGCATTATATGACCCAGGTATGAGTTCAGGTGTGCAAGCTAAGGAAGGATTTAACGGTGCTGATGACATACCTCAGTCAGAAGATCTTAGTGACAGGGTTGATGTACTACCTAGGCAAAACCCGGCAAGGAGGAGAAGACCACGCCCATGTGGTACAGAGAGTCATTTTTTGTAGACCAATATTGCCAGAAATCTTTATTCAAGTTTTTTAATTTTTAATTTCTGTGTTTGTTACTTGTAATGGGAAAAGTCTTCCTAGTTTATGTTTTAATTTAGTTATACTTGTAAATTTGAATTTACTTTTTAATAAACAAGTAGGGGTTTGCCAAACCCCCCACCACTTCAACGTGTAAATTTTCAATTGTCTAATAATAATTATTATCTTAAATACTGAAATTATTACATAAATCTTCAAGTATTGTTTTAATAAACAGACATGCTAGCATCACTTTATAATGAAGCATGTAATAATTAGAATGAGGTACACAATATTTTCATGAAATGACTACTCGTTCACGTATTTTCAATTATAAAGCATTTAAACAGTAAATGGACAGGTTGATATTACTTGATGTGTGAACAGACATGCTGACATTACTTTACACTCACATTACTTTACACTCACGCATTAAATCTTTGACTACTTCAGTATATATTTAAGTGACATTATTTTGACAATAACAAGAAATATTTGCTTATATAAACAAAATTGGTCATCAGAGTTGAAAATATTAAACAGCCGTTTCTTATTAGAAACTCACACTCGATAATAAGAAAAAATGCCAAGACAACCCTGCTCACATTCTGGCTGTCATGGAAGTTGTGGTGGTCACAGATTATCAACTAGAACCAGACCTAAGCCATCAACACCGAGACAACGTCTTCATCGTGTAGACAAGTATACTAATCCGAATGATGTTACATGGTATAGATCGAAAAGAGAGTTTCAATGCGTCCCTATATATTCTACCAATAGTCAAAATATTGCCGATCATATAATGGTCGGACCAGTTACTAATGTCTCACAAGAAAATTGGGTAGTTTGGGCAAAGGAACCTGAGTACATTAGATGGTGGGAGATAAGGTGCGAGATGGAATCATATTGTAGATTACACAAGTTGTCAGTCCCAAAAGCGATATCTGCAACTTTACCTCGTTCAACACAAGGTGAAATAGCTCAGGTGATTGAAAGACTAAAGTCCAAAATTAACCAGATGAATTGAAGACTAGATAAGTATCATGCCTAGAGGCGGCTACTCGACAAGACGAGTTAAGAACTCCGACGATGATGGAAGTTGAAATTGATGCGCAATATGAGAGCGATGATAACCTGTCTGACTACCCTGACAGTTGTTGTGATGATGATTTCGTTCATAATTTTCTTCCTTCGACTTTGCCAGCATGTTGTTAAACAATGACACACATATTTATTTCATTATCGCCAATGCGTGGCAAGTTTTTTTAAATAAATTATAGTATTCATAATATGTATTTGATTAATATAAGTTTGTTCCATTAATTTTTTAAATAATTTAATGTTTTTTCTTTTTACTAAATCATTTCAAATAAGTTTAAAAATTATATACTTTAAATTAAAAAAATATAGTAAAATTTTAAAATTTGCAATATCATGAATTTAAAAAATTTTAAATATCATAAACTATAATAAAAACATTTATGATACACTATAAAATTAAAAATTTATCAAAAATCTTAAATTCTAAAAATAACAAATTTAAAAATTTAAAAACTGTCATACACTATAAATTTAAAATTTATCATATATTTTTAATTCCATATAATTATTATACACTTTAAAATTTATCATACATTTTAAAATTTTAATATATCATAAACTATAAATATATAAATTAACATACTTTATATTTAAAAGATATCATGAATTTTAAAAATATTTATGATAAAATTAAAAAAAATTCAAAAATCTTAAATTCACAAATTTTAAAATTATCATATACTTTAAATTTATAAAATATTATATACTATAAATTAAAAAATTACTATATATTTTAAATTAAAAAAATATCATACAATAAAAATTTAAATTTAAAATTATAATATATTTCACAAAAACTCATTTATAAATTATCATATATTTGAAATTTTTTTAAATTTAAAAAACCCATAAAAAAATAAAAAAATTTACAAAACTCATGGAAAAAAATAATTAAATGGATCTGAAATATGAAGGCGTACATTTATTAGAGGAGATGGAGTTGTAATATAGAGGGGAAAGGGAAATTATTGTACGTAGGTTGCAATGCTATGAAGAATTTATTGTGCAAATTTTTTTTTTTGAGGTATCCTATCACTGCAGAGCAAGATAAGAGCTGGGGGTCGGTGCTGGTACGGGAGCATGTTTATTGCGCGGCGGGGGGGATGTGTGCTGCATTGCTAGGGCGATACAGCGTAGCCTGCAGCAAACCTAAAACCGACTTTTCAAAAGTCGGTTTCAGGACATTATTTGTCCACCCGCGGGGGACAATTTTTAATGAAACTGACTTTTGGAAAAGTCGGTTTCATTGCTCATTTAATTTTACCACGCTGGCGCGTGACGTATGTGTTGTGGGTAAGTGAGATGACATGGCATGGTGAGTCAGACCCAGAAACCGTTTTTTGAAAATACTGTTTCAGAGTTTACCCCATTTTGGCTATTAAACTAAAAAAAATTCTCATTTTGTATAAAAATCCTACAATTTGGACCCTTCTGTCCAAAATTCCACACTTTTGCCTCAACTTTATAGAGGCTATAAAGATATATAGGCATGTGGAGTTATTCACATGCAAGTTAAAAGACGAGATACTTTATCTATTTTTTATTGTACAATGTGATGACAACCTAAGGGATATGACACTTGTACTTTTATTTGTTTAGAACAGTATATGATTGCTTCTACTTCTATCCTTCCTAAGTAAACTTGTTTGAAAATAGAAGATAACAAATACTTTACAATAAAAAATGTACTTGTTCACATGGGTAAGATTTTAGTGGTGGTAAATGAATTTCCCATCTTTTGGCTCTAATTATCAAATTTATGGAAATTTCCATAAATTTTGTTAATTAAAATTTTATTGAAGATAGTTATTAATTTTATTGAATTTTGTTTCCATTGATAATTATTAATTTTGTTAATTGAAATTTTATTGAAGATAGCTTACATAGATATTGTACTTAGCATTAGATTTCTGCTATATACAATCAAACAATTTCCCATATTATTTTTGGTTTATTGATTTATTTAAAAATATCTTCTACTCTAACTCTTTAAAAATTAAAAACTTTATCACCACTGTGTATTTATATTTTGATTCCCACCTGTGCTTGATAAGTAAATAATGGAGTCTAGTAGTACACTATAAAAGATAACACAAATTAAATTTGGGGTAGGCTTGAATATAAATCTAGTTTTCGCAATTTTTTTTTTTTTTTTTTTCAGAAAGATGGAGACGGATGATACAGGAGAAGAGGTATGAAAAAAGGAAGGAAATGGACTAATGAAACACAGAACATATAACTCCATATCTAACAGTCATTTTAGCCAACCATTCTAACCAAAGACTTTTCATATATCCATCTATAAACTATTTTACTAGTTTTATACTTAGTAATTACATTTATTATAATATTACAAACTGCAAACAAATTAAATTACAAAAAAAAACAATTCTGAAAAAAAATTATTATTATGATAAAATAATATGAAAAATTGTTATTTGTTTGAAGTAAATAGAAAATAACATATGAAATAACATATGTATGAATATTATAGTCTTATAATTTATATGTTTATAAAGTAGTTTACTTTGAAATGATTAACGTATAATAGAGAGTTCGTTGGTGGATGTGCATAATAGTCTTACGATTACATGATTAACGACTTAGTTAGTGGAAGCGTATTATACTTTTACGATTATGTGATTAACAACTTAGATAGTGGATGCGTATTATAATCTTATGATTACGTGAATAGAGAGTTATTTAGTGGATGCGTATTATAGTCTTACGATTACGTAATTAACGACTTAGTTAGTGAAAACGTATTATGCTTTTATGATTATGTGATTAACGACTTAGGTAGTGGATGCATACTATACTTTTACGATTATGCGATTACATGATTAACAGCATAGTTAGTGGATGTGTATTATACTATTACGATTACGCGATTAACGACTTAGTCAGTGGAAGCATATTATACTATTACGATTTCACGATTAATGACTTAGGTAGTGGATGCATGTTATACTCTTATGATCTGCGAATAGAGACTTTGTTAGTGGGTGCGTATTATACTCTTACGATTAAGCGAATAAAAAGTTTGTTAGTGGATGCATGTTGTAGTCTTACTATTACGTGATTAACGACTTAGTTAGTGGAAGTATATTATATTTTTACGATAATGCGATTAACGACTTTGTTAGTGGATGCATATTATAATCTTACGATTACGTGATTAACAACTTAGTTAGTGGAAACATATTATATTGTTACGATTACTCGATTAATGACTTAGGTAATAGATGTATTATACCTCTTACGATTACCCAAATAAAGACTTTGTTAGTGGATGCATATTATACTTTTACGATTATGTGATTAACAGCTTAGGAAGTGGATACGATTTATACTCATATGATTACACGAATAGAGATTGAGTTAATCGAACCGTATTACTATTAGGTAGTAGATGCGTATTATACTATTACAATTACGTGATAAACTTAGTTATTGGAAATGTATTATACTTTTACGATTACACCATTAACGACTTAGGTAATGGATGCGTATTTTACTATTACAATTACCCAATTAGTAATCATATGTAGATACTCGTATGACTATGCGATTAGAGACTTTGTTAGTTAAATAAATTGTTTAATTGCTTCACAATAACAATATGAAGAGTTTAAACAAATTTATATTCCTTAATATATATATATATAACCGGCAGATGATATATTAATGGCCAATTTATTTTGTTACTCAACTAATGAGTTTAGCATTACAATCAAACCAAAACACTTAAGTAATTACTCTTAGTTGCCAATAAAATATTATTAAAAATTGACCATACATGTCTCATCATTGTCTTACCAATTTCATAATGAGTCGTCCATGTCATTAGCTTTAACTTGTCCAATGAATTATGACATCTGACCCAACTTGTACAAGGTATTGCAAGGTGGAGGATTATTGATCAAAGCACAGGCAACATCAACGTGAAGCCATACCATAGAAAGGAGGTAAACTAGTAAACTACCATTCATATCCACTAGAGTGAAAGGAGAGAGGAAAGTGCAGTGAATTCGGAGAATAGCTTCGAATAGCGATGATGAGGAGGAATATGAAAGTTTTAACATCAAATTAGTGAAACTATATCATTTGATGTGATTTGTAAATGATCATTAGTAGCCCAAATAGCTTGCACGAAAACATGAACACAATCACAAACTCAATATCAACTTTAACTACCATTATTGTTGCAACTTCCCAAATGGTGGACGCTGTGAAGCAAAAGATGGAATTCAAGCAAAACAAATTAGTGGGGAGTGGGTTAGCCTAAAAAGATACAATGAAAAGCAACTGGTTTCACCTCACGCAAAGAAACTAGTTTTCAAAGATGGATTTCCTTCACAAACTAAGAGTAAAATTGTTCAATGCTAAATGTCTCCATGCATTCCTATGGGAATATGAACGACTATGTACATATGATATATATGCATAATACATTAAATAGAGTACATTGTTTTCTATTTTAACGCGGGTAATTGATACGTTTTATTTTAGTCACCATATATATAAAATTACCTCTACATTTTACTTCATTAATACTATTACCATTAATTGCAATATAGATACGAAAGGATAGTATTATTCTAAGTTGTGACAAAGACACAATGAACAATTATGGATCTGAATAGTGTGAAAGAGTCTTGTTCGAAGAGTCATTGCTCATGCTAATAAGAGTGAATGATTAATTCCAAACCAAAATTCTGAGATTCACCTGCCAAAGGTAAAAATTTAACAATTGTTGGACTTATAAAACCATTTTATTTAATTATATAAAACTAAATTATCTTAACTTATAATATTTATGCTCCTCATTTCAGGGAGTAGAAATTCCCTTCAAGTTGAACCGTGCATATTGTCTGACTAAGGATGAAAAAGCAGTGTTGGCCTATACATTTGCAAAAGGAGTACCGAAGGAGGATATTAATTTAAATTATGAATCACTGCTACATTTGCATAATGATAAATTAAAATTCCATTTTTGTATGCTTTAATATCACTTTGTGATGCTGATGCGTTATTATTTTTGTCATTGTGCATAGTGATATATTGGTTGATGTTGGGTCACATAATCTATTCATTGATTTAAGATAGGGAAGGAGATACGGTATGATGTGATTAATAAATTATAAATATTATAATTCCATAACTTGGAGATGTATTAAGTTTGGTATATAATTTTTTGTTAAATCAAAAATCAAGTGATTCATATATGGGCTTATTAATTAATTGACCGAGAGAAAGAATTTGGTGGAATATAGATGCAGCATTGATTCTTGCCACCCACATTTTCAGTATTTCTAAATTTGTTACATGTTATGTAGTAAATACAGTTTGAAAAACTACTGCCAGTATGCTTAAATTTATTTGGTATGTGTTTATGTTTATGTAGGCAATGGTGTTAATAAATGCTAAATATAGGGTCGATCAATGCATTCGTACATTTTGGAGCGATTATAGATTCATGTCATATTTGCATGATTGCCATCGCGTAAAGATATATTCATATAAACAAACCATGATATGCTTTAAATATAACTTTAGTCTAATATATTTTAATTTTGTTTAGATTTACATTCCAATCAATTATAATAATGTGCTTTGGTTCCTCGCAATTTTTTATTACTATGACAAGATGGTCAGATGTGTATACTTCTTACTTGAGTTGTGTCCCAACAACATTCGAGTTCAGAAAATACAAAAAAATTGTATGTGCTTAGTTACTTTTGGTTACTCATAGTGAATTCATCTAACTAAGGATAATTAATTTTTTTTTAATGATTTTGCCTTATTCTACATATGTAGTTGAATTTTTATTTTTTTTGCAGATTATTTGCTAGTAAATATTTCCACAAGCAAGGAAAGAAATCATGAAAGGTATTTTCAAACTTTACTATCTATAGGCCTGAAATGGTTCCTGTCCAAATGGGAATGTAAGTTACAATCATAGCTGTTACATAATTTAAGGCCTAATTTAATTATGTGTTGCTTTATTACATGGTTTTATGAATTTGGTTTGAAGAATTCTATATTTTGTCTAGGAATGACTGTGGATTGTGGGTAATGAAATGGATGGAGTAAGGGGGGCCTCCAAGACTTATAGTATTAGGGTAATTATCTATTCATTTATAACCTTATACACACTATTTGAAAATTATGTTATCTAAAATTTTAAATATTATCATTGTAGCCAATGAATGCCGGAATCCGTAGAAACATGATCGTGTAGTTGATCATGAAGCCTTATAATAACATTGTTGAATATGTCATATTCAAAGCATAAATGTTCATGCATAAATGTAGGTTGCAGCCGAAGGCCGAGGAAAAAAAAAGGTGACTTCCCTTATGCATCAGATCAATGGTTATATAGGTGTAACAATTAATTAGATATTTAGATTTGACATTACTTCATGCCTAATCCTTATATTTTTATGCAAGTGGGTTGTATTTTTTTGAGTGTGCTAGTAATGGATGACCCTTTTTCAGTGTGCATATAAAGGAGCTATTTTTTTGAGTTTGTTACCTGCTAGTAATGTTTATGAATGCTGGTCATTTTGATGGTTTGTCTTTGTGTGATATTTATACACAAACAGTCCAATAACATAAATTCTATTTAGTTATATCATTCAATTGTTTTTAGTGCTTCTTGTTTTTTACACTGTGTTTGAACAATTAAAAATAAAGGTGATTGTCAGTTGGTAAAAAACAAAAACATAAATTAAAATTAAAAAAAAAAAAACTATTTTATATTGTCATGATGGCCATAAGCAGTGATATTTATTTGATAATTGTAGAGGGCCAAAAGAGAGGAAGACTAAATAAATAAACTAACACAACACAATCCTAACCTTACTGATTCCAATCAAATCTGTCATACGAACCAAGTCCAAATCGCCAATAGTCCAAATCTCACCTAGCACCAGATGCAAGTGAATTTGCTGACTCAATTGTAAAATTTAGTACATATTAATTTCATTTACCAAGACATATTACTAAGTATGCTATGTCCACCCCATATTACAAAACATAACCAACAACACATAATATGACTCCTGAAAATTTAATTTAACTCAAAGGCATAATGCTAGCACAAAGAGCAAGGGTGAAGACACAATGATCCACGACTATGATATGATTGTGTCCGCACCATATAAGGAAATAATGGATCTATGTGCTAATATGGATAAGAGTGAAAAAATTTCAAACTATAATCAAAGCAAATAATCTAACATATAATGGTAGTTACAATTAGCAACACTTGGCACAAATTTATAGAAAATTAAGTGGTAACTAATTTGTCCTTCATCAATGTCAACCGATGGGTTTGGTAGTGGTGACATTCATTATAAATTACTCATTATCAACAAGCTCAAATCTACATACATCTCCGTATCGATCATGATTATCAAGTGCAAATTCCAACCAACCACCTGATAATGCATTCTGTGAAAGATTGTTTTCAAAGCAAATCACATTCATTCACTATTCTCTGTGTCCATATTGAAGTTGTACTTGTTTAGGCCTATGAGCAAAATGATCTTTCACAAATGGTTTTGGAATTCTCTGAGAATTTGGACATTAATTGTGTGTGCATGTTAGTAATAATAGCATATACTGAGAGCTATGAGCTTATTAAGTAAATTTGTATAATAAACAAAATTGCTTACCACCGTGTAACGCAGGTGTGGTGCTTTCACTTCAAAAATATTAAAGTTTTCGGGAGCTGTTTCATATATTAAAAAGAGACAACGAACTCAGTCCATAATCAGGCATTGAAAGTGATAGCAAGGTAATTAATAATGATGCAAGAACAAACCATAAATAATAAGCACAAATTATGAATATTTCTTACCACATTGATTGAACGATGGGTCTAAATCATCAACACATGCTATCTCAGCTTTTATATCCATTTCTATGCCATTCTTGAAAAAAATACAAATATGGATATGTTCGGTACTTTATAGCTAAATAGCAGATAATAATTGCTTGTCATACCATATTTAATTGCAAAAGAAGAGTCGACAATATCAATGACCATTTCCCCCTCCTTTACAAATCAATGCATAGCCCACTCGGAGTTGTCTACCAACTTTAAACTAAAAGGATTTGGTAGAGAGTTCTTAAATCGATTATAAAATTCAACCGAAAGTCCGGGTTAAATTTTTTCAATTATTAAATACCAATCTTCCACTGCACATGTTATTCAAACAAAAACTTACAATTTCATGTTGGCTAATCTGCTTGTCGACAGGAACAACGTAAAAACGCGCAACCACTTCAATAGATTGAGTATTTGAAGTAGGAACACGATCACAAACATGATCATGAATTACTTTGAAGTAGGAACAAAAAATCTATTACAGAATGATAAATTAACAAAAACCAAATAAACTATCTATTTTAACAAAAGCATACAAATTAAGAATAAGAAGCACATGCATCCTTTGATTGTAAATGGTGTTTAACTTACTGGAATCAAATAACCTAGAAAATTTGGCTCCTGATCAATTTTTTCCTCCAAGCCATTATTGTATTCATATTGAATCTTGATTTCATATGGATTAAAAATCTGTATATGGAAATTTTTTGGCTCTTTATAACTAAATAAGACTACATCACTACGTGATGGCTTATAACGTTTTAGAAACATATCACAGCCTTCACCAAATCAAGTATGGCCGCAGTCATACTCGATACAAACTCTCCACTAAAAACCGTTTGACATCTTAAAATTCACATGAGCACTCAATTCAGCCGCCTATTCAAACATAAATTCTGGTAGAATACTCTACAATAATATAGAGCTTCTATTAAACTTCACAACATTTAACAAAAAACACAACACGTATATTATTGAAGTAATAGATAATAAATCATAAATGACTTATGTTCAGGCTTATAATCTTGTTAAAAACTAACTAATCATCTAACAGAACGTGTAAGAAGGGTTTGTGAATGCCATTGGTTGTATAATTTGGAAAATTCATAACCTCTAATACAAAAGGAGCATTATCACGATTTTAAAACTATAAAATATTCTATAGGTATTCAAAATCAGATATTGAATATGCAATAAAATTCAAAAGAGATTTAGGTACTAACCTCAAAATTCAACAGTGGTGAGTTCGAGATTGCACCAACGAAGAACCTTCTACAGTTCTACTTGTGCACCCTACTAAAAACCACTACAAATGCTCCCATCTCAGATCCCACATATCCCCAAAATTTCACAAAAATTCTAGATCTAAACTTTCATAACGATGATAACAGTTTTAATTGAAAGATAAATTAACACAAACACCTTTGAAAGAGAATAAACCACATGTAATATTCTATTTGAACACCATTGGAAGATAACGAATCACATGCAATATTCCATTCAAACACCATTGAAAGAGAATTAACCTTCATGTTTGATGAAACAAACTTGTACTTCTACCTTTTCAGTTTTTTCACCCACACAGCTGAATGAAAATCCTCTTTCTCTATCTCTTCCGGTCTGTCTTTCACAAAGATTCACCGTGACGATTATATGAAACTCTTCGCTACTCTTTCGTTTCCTTTGTTTTTCTATTTCATTTCTAACCGGTTTCCTTTGGTTTTCAATTGAAGAGAAAATGAAAATACTTTTAAAAAAAGACAATGGGTTCAATTTAATATTGGGTCCAACATATTAATTAATAAAATTTTAGGTAGAATATTTAATTAAACCACTCAGAGTGGAACCGGTTATGGAAAGTGGAGATGTAGACATAAAGTAAAATTGCCACATGTCTCTTTTTTGTAAAGTGGTGCATGGGATGGTGCATCTTAGGGTGGTTCACTATAGTTACGGCCTTAATTTAATCACACTTCTTGAATTACTAAAATTATCCAATTCAATACAATCTCTCTACCTTCGTTGAAATAGAGAAAGGGAAACACCAAAAGATGAAAAAAACAAATGAAAAAGAAATTGCAGAGGAAAGGAATGCTCTTTCTTCTTTTACAACGAAGCTAGATTTCTCAGTTTTTTCAGAAGTTGCAGAGAGTGAAGTTTAAGATTTCTCTACGCAAAATCATGGTTTATGTATCGAAGATCCCCATCATTTGTGGGAAAAGCTAAAGTGGATGTATTATGAATTTTTCTTTTTTTGGTGATTCATGATTTCCATTGCATTAACTTTATCCTCCCAAGGAATTGGTCTGAAGTGGTGGACTTGTTGCTTCTATATCTTTTCTTTGACGGCCGTGGTGACATTGGAGAGAAGAGAAAAAGAACCCTGAGGTGATCTATCATGAAAAAGAGAAAGGGATGACCGAATCAAAATGGGTCTTGCAAAGCAACCGTGCATAAGTTCAACAAGCCTGTCGCAAGAGAGTAGGAGAAGAAGATGGAAAAGACAGAAAGAGATTATGAGAAATGATTTTGTTAAGACTTAAGATGGATGGGGGAGACAAGCCAGCTCCATTCTTCTTATCAGCAAATTTTTTGGTCTAAAAAATGTCTCCTGTTATCTATTTGAACGGAAATGGACGAGTTGCATTGAATTTGATAGTTTTAATAGTTCATGAAGTGTGATTAAATCCATTTAAAATTGAGGGACTGTTAAAAAAGGACCCAAAGTTGAAGGGGTCTCTTAACATTATAGCCCCTAAATAACTATAATTTGTTGCAAATTTAAAAGATAATTATATAACCCTGAAACTAAGTTAGTACCCATCAATGAATTCATCCTAAAATCAAAGATAAAAAATATAAACCTATTAATATTCTAGCTTTTGAGGCATACGCGTTCCGCGTGAATCATGTTTAAGATATATATAATTGATGTACATATAATTAAATTATAGTCAACAAAAAAATAATATTACATGTTAATGATATTAAAAAAATATCCAATAAAAATTCAATTCAAAATATAAATATATAATTTTAAAAAAGAATTTAAAGATTGGAGAAAAATTAACACAATAATATTTTAATCATAAAAAATATACTCTTAATATTTATTTTAATTCATAATATGTTTTTAAAATTTTAATTTATAATATTATAATTACTTGTATATTATTAAATAAATAAAAAATCAATGTTAATTACTATTGATATATAATTATTGACAAATTATAGAGTTCTTAATATTGAAAATAATTAGGACAAAAAAAAAATAAATCAATAGTCATAAAACAATTACAATCATATTATTATTATTAAATTGGAGAAGAATTAAGAAATAAGTAAAAAAAAAAAGTCTATTTAAAATAAAATAACAGCTAAAAATTATTTATGTAATAATAAAACTCTTAAGGGTATTTTTTTAAAAGAAAAAAGAAAAAAAGAAATCTTCAACTAAACCACTTATAGAGTCATCAAATAGATACATTTGACCAAAAAAATTAACACTTAAATTTATATAAAAAAAAGAATTAATTTTTAAGATGAAAGAAGAGTTAAAAGTTAAAACAACAATATTATATAATGAAAACTATATCCTTAATATATTTTCTTTTACTTCAGAGTATTTTTTTTAAAACTAAGTTATAAATTTAAGAAGAAATAAAAAAAATTATAATTATTAGGAACTTAATAAACAAAAAAATTTTATAGATTCAATTTTAACTACTATTGACATATAGTTATTAAAAAAAATTGTAAATTGTAAATTAAAAATTAAAACAATAACATTATAATCATGAAAACTATACCCTTAATATTTCTTTTTATTCATAGTAATTTTGTGAAAATGTAATTACTAAATCCATTAAGAAATATATATATATATACTCTGAAGGAACTTATTAAACAAAAAAAAAAAAAAAAAAAGAGAGAGAGAGAAAGAAATTCAATTTTAAATACTAGTGACATATAATTATTGAAAAATTATAAATGTATTAATATTGATAAGAATTAGTAAAAAAGAAATAAATATTGGTGAAAACTTGAGATTTTACCTGCTGATGGAGTACTAATATGCAGTTATATTTAAATTGTATTGAAATAAATATCATATCTCCTTTGAACAATTTGGGTGAAGACACGAGATTGTTAATGTTATTGGTTTTGTAGCCTACTTGATTTTTCTGTGTGCTTTGCTTGGGCCCCGGCTTTCTAGCTTGTGCTGCCCACTCTAAGTGTAATTATTAGCATTCTAGCCATGTGTCATCTCCTCTTGCTCTTTCTCTAGGTCGAGTGAAAACTTGGTTCGTTTGGCAATAGTATTCGAAGGGTCCCATTGAAAATTTGCTTATTGTCTTTCTTCGAGGTCAGGTTATTTTGCCCAAACCTTTATAGTTGCAAGAGAAAGACATATTGGATGCCACTCCTCCTAAGGACTATCATCAGCTAGAAACCTATGCATGGGATCTTTTAAGCTATTTATTATGATAGTGGGTAATTAGCTTCTTCCGTGTTGAAGGCGATGGGCTCATCTTGATTTGATGACTTCGTGCACAAAGATTTTCCTTAATAAATTTATATTTGCACCTGAAAAGCCGAACTCAATAAGAAACTTGTTAAAACCGCACATGTGATAATATCTTGTTGGAGATAATCATTTATAAATCATACAAACTCGTAGTTTTACTATTCATTGTAAGTTTGACCATTTGAGTTTGAGATTCAACCCTGAGCTGTACATAGCTTGCGATGTAAGGGAGGAATATTTTCATTTTTGCGGTTGATTTTTGACTTTATTAGGCTTTGCTTTTCTGTGCTAAGCTGTAAGGTAAAGCACTTGAAAACATTTATTAAGTACAAATTAATAGTAGACAAGAAATTATTACATGGCTCAATCAGTAGTTGGCTCGAGTTTAAATGAATTCAAAGAATGTTCTACAAGTTATTCTAATGGGACATTAATAAGTCTAGCAAATTGTACAATACAAGATATGTGATTTATCAAGCTTACTAAGAAAATGTGATAAATTGTATTTAAAAGTGGGTGCACGTATATGCGATCATTGAGGGATATGAAGCAATTTGTATAATTTGGCAATTATTTGTGTAATTTGGAAGAACAAATATGTTCATTTTCTTAAGAACTGACACTAATGACAATTTATTATAACGGGAGAGCATATATTTGCTACCTAGCCTTCTAGCATACCAAAAAATTTAAACAACCTCATGAAAATCGGGCATGTAGTAATTGAGATTAAAGCACGCATATGTGAATAAGGCATATCGCAACCAATGATAAATATAGATCTATACTCTTATAATGTCTAAATATGCCTTATGCATTGAATCCAAATATAAATCCGTGTATGTGCTTATTCTTGCATTGGTAAGCAAAACCAACAAGCATTTTAAAGTTATTTTCAAAGGATCAGACATCAAGCTAAAAAAATCATGTATTTATATGAAAGTTCAAGCATGTCATAATGTCGTAAATAAGTCAAGCTATCGATCTAAGTAAGCCTTAAACAAAATTTGGAGGTTGTTAAACCAATCCATTAAGTTTAGGTACTGAACATGTGTCTAAGCAAGCATAAGGATATTAAGTAATTGGCGAAAACTTTCCTTTTTGTTTTAAACATGTTCTTTGCTAATCGTAACACTTTCATGGTTTGATCCAATGTGTCTCAAGTATATTGAGGCATGTAATTCATATAATTAAGCAAAAGAATGAAAGCATAAGAAACATGTTGGTTGATGGAGCTGTTGAAGATAAAATAACATTTGGACTTCCAGAGGCATGAAGCAGTGCGTCTTGGTCCATTGGAGGTGTGGTTTGAATTTGTTTGACCAAGTTTGCTCTAAACCACTACTCATAGGCAAATTGGCTCAAGAGATTAGAGAGTGGGTCTTTGGCCGCTGTTAGTTACCAATTATTGGTCCAAAAAATTATGGAAGCTTGTTGCTTATGGTGGCGCTTGGAGTTAAGATCCAAGGCTTAGGGAGAAGCATGTAAGCTCATCCATGAACTAATAGATAGGTGCTTCAAGTATGATGATTGGGAGGATGACCCAGTGTGTTCAGGTTTTTGTGGATATGTTCAAGTTGGAGAGCAATGTCAAAATTGGATTTGACCAACTGAAGTGTTTTTTATGTGGCCGACCCATAAAGGAGTGGTCCTTTAGACATGTGAAAACTCCAATGCTAAAATCAGTATTTGATAAGAGCATATAGGCTGTAAAAGAGTAAGGTTTGAGTGAACAACTTGTTTTGTTTTGGGGTTTCGGGGTTTTGAGCCCCTTTATGTAGGAGTTATGTCAGAGTATTAATGACAGTAATAATGGCGTCTGTTACATAACTAACGAACGACAATGGCATCCAATATAATATTAATAAGAAATTAATGGTGGCAGTTATAGTTCAGATTAGTCTAATATATCTGGACCATGTTACGTGTAATATTGGATTAGTACAATATTGTATTATCAATATCCTTTCAATTCTCTTATTGGAACATATAAAAAACAATTATTTCATTTTCAATTTTTTTTTTATAGATATCATAATTTGTTAATTGAAATTATTATTATCAAGGTAAAAATGATTAATGTCCAGTGATATTTATGTTTTTACTGGATCCTTTTACTAAACACACATCCAACTATAATTGATAACTCATTATTGAAATTAAGCATATGGAACTTAATATTGTAATGCATAATGTTCAACAAAAATTGTCAGAAAACACATGCTTAAATTTCAGACAAGAGTAAATATGAGATATGCATGCTACAAAAAAAAAAAAAAAAAATTTCAGCAATTACATATATAAAAAATATTTACGGTCTTATAATTAACAGAACTCTCAAAACATGGCATGAAATAATATTTCTAAATTACTAAATTAAGAAATTTTTAGTATATATAAACAAGCGTAAAATCATAAATAAGGTGTGAAAAATAATAAGGGTAAAATTGTGTTTAAAGTGTGAGAAATATATAATATTGTAGGTGAAATGAAAATAAAAGTGTCATTTAAGGTGTAGAAAATAGATGAGAGAGAAAAATTATCATTTAAGATGTAGAAAGAAATAAGGGTAAAAAATGTCTTTACAAGGGTGAAAATATATAATATTTTAGGTTAAAATAAGGGTACATTCATTTACAATGTGAAAAAAAAAGAAAAAAAAAGGAGGGAGAATAATAGGGATAAAATTATCATTTAAGGTGTAAAAGATTATAAAAGTCATATTAAGTGTTGAATTTTAGGTTAAAAAAGAGTAAAATAATATAAGGATAAAATTGTCATTTAATGTTGTTATAACTCAATATCATAAAGTCAAATTTTAGATATAATGTTTAACTTTTAGTTATAAAAATAACTAAATACACAAACAAGTTAAATAAATAAGGAATATAATTATACGTGTGCATATATATATATATATATACATAACAAGAAAACATGTACACAGCAACTTTATATTACTTTGACTTTGACCCTATTTTTATATTGTCTTATTTCCTCCCTTTTTGGCTAATACTTACCTTATTTGAACTTTTTTTTTTCTTTCTTGTTTGCTTATTCACCGCCTTATCCTCTGTTCCAAAGCCTTCATTCCTCCTTTGCTTAGCCGAGAGTTTGAAGCTCTCCTTCCTTGCTTGACAAGTTAATTTCTTCCCTTTCCTTTAGCTGTGTGTGTGTGTTTGTTAATGGTAATTCTTGTGGCAGCTAGGTTGAACTATCAGTAGCCCCCTAAGAGATATATCATCTATTTTTTGAGGAGCTTTGGTTGTGATTGTTGCCTTTTATTGGACGTGATCTCTGTTGTGTTAGGTTGGAATTGTGGGAAGTAGCAAATCTTCCTTTAACTCCCTTCTGGCCGTGACAATAGCCCTTGGCCATGAGCTTCTAGCTACCTTGTTTTGGTTTTATAGGAGCCAGTTCATAATACTAGGCTTCTCCTTTTATTTTGGCCTTTCAAGTGGTGTTGAATCTTAGTTTTTTTTCTTCAACCATAGGTGGCAGCAGCTTCAACGCTCTTCCTTCAAGCTTATTGTTGTTTTTCTTATAAGTTAGTTTTCAATAACCTTTGTTTCTATTAAGGTTCTCGCTTTCTCGCTTTCTTGAAGCTAGTTGTCATTCTTTTGGTCTATGTATGAAAATTTGATGTAAAACCTTGAGTGGGAGTTGAATAAAAGAGTGGTGTTAAGGGTAATCATAAGTTTGGTAATTATGTTAATGGAGGATTTGGTGTTGGTTTCTTATTAAATCTCCATAATCCAAGCTCTTAGTAGCTCTTAAATGAGTAATTTAACTTTAAAGCTAATGTTGGAATTATAGGTAATGTTGAATTTAATGGATTAAGGTTCTATTGGTAGGAATATATGTATACAAGAAATGAAAGTAGTTTCCCTTAAGATGTTTGACAAAATGCCTAAAAAAAGCTAGTTGCAAGGTAAGGAATTAAACTTGGTATATTCAAATCTTTGTAGTTAGGGTTATTTGAATTTGAATAAAAAGTTCAAGAACATAAAGTAAAGAATTGTTGGTTAAGTGATTAAGGAAGAGGAATCTTGGAACTTGGTTGGATTGATATTGGAATTCTATTATTCAAGCTCTTGATTGATTTTAAATGATTAACTTAACTTGAACTTAATGCTTGTAAGGTGAGTAGTGATGAATTAATGGATTAGTGATGATTTTCTTGGTATGCATATATATAATATATATATACATGAAATGGAATTAAAGTTGTCTTCAAGATATTTGTTAAAATACCTTAGAAGAATTAATTTCAAAGAAAGGCATGAAACTATGATTTTATAAAATAAGTAATACTTATAAATATGTTTTTCAGCTCCGTAGCATATTGTTGATTCAATGATACACGTGAACTCAAGAGGGAGCGACGAGCAAAATCCATAACCTTGTGAGTGAAAAATGATATCCTTTGCTTACTAATATGTTGTGTATAGGTGTATAAATATATATAGTTCTCAATATGAATAT
Source organism: Quillaja saponaria (assembly GCA_029379385.1). Classification (NCBI taxonomy): domain Eukaryota; kingdom Viridiplantae; phylum Streptophyta; class Magnoliopsida; order Fabales; family Quillajaceae; genus Quillaja; species Quillaja saponaria. The sequence continues at coordinate 18,958,347 of CM055612.1, read as the reverse complement.
TTAGTGCCTTGATTGGATTAAGTATTGAAAGTGCTATGTTGTTAACACTAGTTTTGTTGTATTGTGTATTTATGTGAAACTTTGTTTGTGTTTGGTAAGGGCCAATGAAATGATTTTTACATACGATATAAAATCCAGGTGCATCTAGGATACATTTGCTTTGTTTATTTCATATTTGATTAAAAACAATCAAGTAACTCACCTCGGGGAGGATATGTGAGAAGATTATGTATATATATATACTCTGAAGGAACTTATTAAACAAAAAAAAAAAAAAAGAGAGAGAGAGAAGAAATTCAATTTTAAATACTAGTGACATATAATTATTGAAAAATTATAAATGTATTAATATTGATAAGAATTAGTAAAAAAGAAATAAATATTGGTGAAAACTTGAGATTTTACCTGCTGATGGAGTACTAATATGCAGTTATATTTAAATTGTATTGAAATAAATATCATATCTCCTTTGAACAATTTGGGTGAAGACACGAGATTGTTAATGTTATTGGTTTTGTAGCCACTTGATTTTTCTGTGTGCTTTGCTTGGGCCCCGACTTTTTAGCTTGTGCTGCCCACTCTAAGTGTAATTATTAGCATTCTAGCCATGTGTCATCTCCTCTTGCTCTTTCTCTAGGTCGAGTGAAAACTTGGTTCGTTTGGCAATAGTATTCGAAGGGTCCCATTGAAAAGTTGCTTATTGTCTTTCTTCGAAGTCAAGTTATTTTGCCCAAACCTTTATAGTCGCAAGAGGGGACATATTGGATACCACTCCTCCTAAGGACTATCATCAACTAGAAACCTATGTATAGGATCTTTTAAGCTATTTATTATGACAGTGGGTAATTAGCTTCTTCTGTGTTGAAGGCGATGGGATCATCTTGATTTGATGACTTCGTGCATGAAAATTTTCCTGAAATAAATTTATATTTGCAACTAAAAAGCCGAACTCAACAAGAAACTTGTTAAAACCGTGCATGTGAGAATATCTTGTTGGAGATAATCATTTATAAATCATACAAACTCGTTGTTTTACTGTTCACTGTAAGTTTAACCGTTTAAGTTTGAGATTCGACCCTGAGCTGTACATAGCTTGCGATGTAAGGGAGGAATATTTTCATTTTTGCGGTTGATTTTTGACTTTATTAGGCTTTGCTTTTCTGTGCTAAGCTGTAAGGTAAACCATTTGAAAACATTTATTAAGTACAAGTTAATAGTAGACAAGAAATTATTACACGGCTCGATTAGTAGTTGACTCGAGTTTAAATGAATTCAAAGAATGTTCTACAAGTTATTCTAATGGACAATAATAAGTCTAGCAAATTGTACAATACAAGATATGTGATTTATCAAGCTTACTAAGCATGTGTGATAAATTGTATTTAAAAGTGGGTGCACGTATGTGTGATCATTGAGGGATATGAAGCAATTTGTATAATTTGGCAATTATTTGTGTAATTTGGAAGGACAAATATATTCATTTTCTTAAGAACTGACATATGTATATACTAATGACACAGTTTATTATAACGAGAGAGCATATATTTGCTACCTAGCCTTCTAGCATACCAAAAAATTTAAACAACCCCATGAAAATCGGGCATGTAGTAATTGAGATTAAAGCACGCATATGTGAATAAGGCATATCATAACCAATGAGAAATATAGATCTATACTCTTATATTGTCTAAATATGCCTTATGCATTGAATCCAAATATAAATCCGTGTATGTGCTTATTCTTGCATTGGTAAGCAAAACCAACAAGCATTTTAAAGCTATTTTCAAAGGATCAGACATCAAGCTACAAAATCATGTATTTATATGAAAGTTCAAGCATGTCATAAAGTTGTAAATAAGTCAAGCTATCGATCTAAGTAAGCCTTAAACAAAATTTGGAGGTTGTTAAACCAATCCATTAAGTTTAGGTACTGAACATGTGTCTAAGCAAGCATAAGGAAATTAAGTAATTGGCAAAAAATTTCCTTTTTGTTTTAAACATGTTCTTTGCTAATCGTAACACTTTCATGGTTTGATCCAATGTGTCTCAAGTATATTGAGGCATGAAATTCATACAATTAAGCAAAAGAATGAAAGCATAAGAAACATGTTGGTTGATGGAGCTGTTGAAGATAAAATAACATTTGGACTTCCAGAGGCATGAAGCAGTGCGTCTTGGTCCATTGGAGGTGTGGTTTGAATTTGTTTGACCAAGTTTGCTCTAAACCACTACTCATGGGCAAATTGGATCAAGAGATTAGAGAGTGGGTCTTTGGCCGCCGTTAGTTACCAAATATTGGTCCTGAAAAATTATGGAAGCTTGTTGCGTATGGTGGGGCTTGGAGTTAAGATCCAAGGCTTAGGGAGAAGTATGTAAGCTCATCCATGAACTATTAGATAGGTGCTTCAAGTATGATGATTGGGAGGATGGCCCAGTGTGTTCGGGCTTTTGTGGATATGTTCAAGTTGGAGAGCAATGTCAAAATTAGGATTTGACCAACTGAAGTGTTTTTTACGTGGCCGACCCATAAAGGAGTGGTCCTTTGAGCCTGTGAAAATTCCAATGCTAAAATCAGTATTTGATAAGAGAATATAGGCTGTAAAAGAGTAAGGTTTGAGTAAACAACTTGTTTTGTTTTGGGGTTTCGAGGTTTTGAGCTCCTTTATATAGGAGTTATGTTAAAGTATTAATTACAGTAATAATGGCGTTTGTTACATAACAACGAACGACAATGGCGTCCATTATAATATTAATAGGATATTAATAGTGACAGTTATAGTTCAGATTAGTCTGATATATCTTGACCATGTTACGTGTAATAATATTATTGGATTAGTACAATATTGTATTATCAATATCCTTTCAATTCTCTTATTGGAACATATAAAAAAATTTATTTCATTTTCAATTTTTTTTTATAGATATCATAATTTGTTAATTGAAATTATTATTATCAAGGTAAAAATGATTAATGTCCAGTGACATTTATGTTTTTACTGGATCCTTTTATTAAACACACATCCAACTATAATTTGATAACTCATTATTGAAATTAAGCATATGGAACTTAATATTGTAATGCATAATGTTCAACAAAAATAGTCAGAAAACACATGCTTAAATTTCAAACAAGAGTAAATATGAGATATGCATGCTACAAAAAAAAAAATAATAAATAAATAAATAAATAAAAATTCAGCAATTATATATAAAAAAATATTTATGGTCTCATAATTAAAAGAATTCTCAAAACATGGCATGAAATAATATTTCTAAATTACCAAATTAAGAAATTTTTTAGTATAAATAAACAAGCGTAAAATCATAAATAAGGTGGGAAAAATAATAAGGATAAGCTTGTGTTTAAAGTGTGAGAAATATATAATATTGTAGGTTAAATGAAAATAAAAGTGTCATTTAAGGTGTAGAAAATAGATGAGAGAGAAAAATTATCATTTAAGATGTAGAAAGAAATAAGGGTAAAAAATGTCTTTCCAAGGGTGAAAATATATAATATTTTAGGTTAAAATAAGGGTACATTCATTTACAATGTGAAAAAATAATAATAATAAGAAGAGGGAGAATAATAAGGATAAAATTATCATTTAAGGTGTAAAAGATTATAAAAGTCATTTAATATAAGGATAAAATTGTCATTTAATGTTGTTATAACTTAATATCGTAAAGTCAAATTTTAGATATAATATGTAACTTTTAATTATAAAAATAACTAAATACACAAACAAGTTAAATAAATAAGGAATATAATTATACGTGTGCATATATATATATATATACATAACAAGAAAACATGTACACAGCAACTTTATATTACTTTGACTTTGACCCTATTTTTATATTGTCTTATTTCCTCCCTTTTTGGCTAATACTTACCTTATTTGAACTTTTTTTTTTCTTTCTTGTTTGCTTATTCACCGCCTTATCCTCTGTTCCAAAGCCTTCATTCCTCCTTTGCTTAGCCGAGAGTTTGAGCTCTCCTTCCTTGCTTGACAAGTTAATTTCTTCCCTTTCCTTTAGCTGTGTGTGTGTGTTTGTTAATGGTAATTCTTGTGGCAGCTAGGTTGAACTATCAGTAGCCCCCTAAGAGATATATCATCTATTTTTTGAGGAGCTTTGGTTGTGATTGTTGCCTTTTATTGGACGTGATCTCTGTTGTGTTAGGTTGGAATCGTGGGAAGTAGCAAATCTTCCTTTAACTCCCTTCTGGCCGTGACAATAGCCCTTGGCCATGAGCTTCTAGCTACCTTGTTTTGGTTTTATGGGAGCCAGTTCATAATACTAGGCTTCTCCTTTTATTTTGGCCTTTCAAGTGATGTTGAATCTTAGTTTTTTTTCTTCAACCATCGGTGGCAACAGCTTCAACTCTCTTCCTTCAAGCTTATTGTTGTTTTTCTTATAGGTTAGTTTTCAATAACCTTTGTTTCTATTAAGGTTCTCGCTTTCTCGCTTTCTCGCTTTCTTGAAGCTAGTTGTCATTCTTTTGGTCTTTGTATGAAAATTTGATGTAAAACCTTGAGTGGGAGTTGAATAAAAGAGTGGTGTTAAGGGTAATCATAAGTTTGGTAATTATGTTAATGGAGGATTCGGTGTTGGTTTCTTATTAAATCTCCATAATCCAAGCTCTTAGTAGCTCTTAAATGAGTAATTTAACTTTAAAGCTAATGTTGGAATTATAGGTAATGTTAATTTAATGGATTAAGGTTCTATTGGTAGGAATATATGTATACAAGAAATGAAAGTAGTTTCCCTTAAGATGTTTGACAAAATGCCTAAAAAAAGCTAGTTGCAAGGTAAGGAATTAAACTTGGTATATTCAAATCTTTGTAGTTAGGGTTATTTGAATTTGAATAAAAAGTTCAAGAACATAAAGTAAAGAATTGTTGGTTAAGTGATTAATGAAGAGGAATCTTGGAACTTGGTTGGATTGATATTGTAATTATATAATTCAAGCTCTTAATTAATTTTAAATGATTAACTTAACTTGAATTTTATGCTTGTAAGGTGAGTAGTGATGAATTAATGGATTAGTGATGATTTTCTTGGTATGCATATATATAATATATATATACATGAAATGGAATTAAAGTTGTCTTCAAGATATTTGTTAAAATACCTTAGAAGAATTAATTTCAAAGAAATGCATGAAAGTTTATATAATATATTTATATATATATATATATATATAAGTTTTAGTAATTAGGGGATTATAAACTATGAATCTATAAAATAAGTAATACTTATAAATATGTTTTTCAGCTTCGTAGCATATTGTTGATTCAACGACACACATGAACTCAAGAGGGAGCGACGAGCAAAATCCATAACCTTGTGAGTGAAAAATGATATCCTTTGCTTGCTAGTGGGTTGTGTATATATGTTTTGTGTATAGGTGTATAAAAATAAATAGTTCTCAATATGAATATTTCGTGCCTTGATTGGATTAAGTAATGAAAGTGCTATGTTGTTAACACTAGTTTTGTTGTATTGTGTATTTATGTGAAACTTTGTTTGTGTTTGGTAAGGGCCAATGAAATGATTTTTACATACGATATAAAATCCAGGTGCATCTAGGATACATTTGCTTTGTTTATTTCATATTTGATTAAAAACAATCTAGTAACTCACCTCGGGGAGGATATGTGAGAAGATTATGTATATTCTTGTTGTGCAAGAGCAAAAATGCCCTGATGAGAATGTGTATTTGGTGTGCAGGTGCTGAGTTATTCAGATTAAGCTCTTTTTGTGTGCTTTGATTGATTTGTTTGCATGCCTTGATTAACTTGTTTGTATATTGTATTCCATGAGTTCTGTTTGTTAAATTTTACACTTTCTATATCTATGTACCTATAAAGTTGAGTTATTTTTGTAATTCATGATAAGATACGAATATTCGATCTATGTGTTTTATATTATATGTTGATTGATACTAGTATCCTTTGATTACATTTTTTGCTCACTGAGTCTTTATGACTCACTCTCCGTTTGTAAATTTTTTATAGTATTAGGATCTCAGCAAACGTCATCGATCGAAATCTCACTTGCCCTAATAGTGCTGCGGAAAGTTATTCACCGAGATCACTACCTTGAAGCCAAGGGATGTGTCACACCTTTAAATAAAAGTATAACTGGCTGGAGGAATGGATAATCAAATCCTGTAACCCTGAATTTACAGTTACTTAACACAAATGACTCTTGAATAGATTACAATTAAATTAAGAAAACTTTACTGAATTAAAATAAACTCATGACTAGTTATTAAACATAAGATAATTTCTAAAAATTCGACAAAGGTTCCCTGTATAGTGGAACATGCTCTATAGTACATACATAAGTAGCCTGATTACAAGACAATAGTAAACTATAGTATCAAAGTACATAGAGGAGTTCTGCTTTTAACAACACATCAAGTTACCAAAGTTAACTCAATATACATAACAATGCATAAATGCCTTATTAGTTTCAAATATGTGACTCCGGGATATACATTGTCGCAACATTGTCGGTAGTTAGCAAATCCTGACTCAACAAATTGTGTTTTCTTGATAGTAAAAAAACAATAGAGAAAGATGTGAGTCACAAGGACTCAGTGAGCAAACCATATACTCTATGAGTACCAGGGGAATCTAGGGCTTGCAAGTGTAGCTGGACTTTTCTAGAATGATAGATGGTGGTTTGATTGGATATGACAGAAATCTAGGCTAGTACTTTTATTTTCGTACAAAATAATGGGAATGAAGGATGGGGTTAATGATTGCATGAGAATGTGGACATAGGGAGATCATAGCTAAGGTTGATTCAAGAGGATTCATTGAAGTTATGCAGCATAACTGTGCAAAAAGCTTAATGCTAATAAGGTACTTATTCAAGATATGTGAAAACATTAGGAGGTTCATTCTATAAGGGAGGAGGATGGTGCTCACGACTGAATTTGAGAAATGCTAGGGTTCTCTAGAACCAGCCGAAACAAGGGAAGAAACTAGTGTGGCGGTGGAGAGAAAAAAAAAAGAGGTACTCAGCTAACCAAAAATGGAAAGGAAAGGAAAGGAAAAATAAATAAATAATAAAAAGGGAGGAAACAAAGTTTAAAAAAATAGGGTCAAAGAAAACATGTTAACTTGTGGTAGAAATTAAATCTTGATATATATATATAGTAATTATTCAATCACTTTAATTTACTTGGTCACACTTTTTGTTTATTTTACAACAACAAGTTGTACACAAAAAGTTTAAAACATCCACTAAAATATCAAGTTATAACATATTTAATTTATTCATGTTTTTGTTATTTTATAACTAAAATTTACACATTATATCTAAAACTCCACGTTACGATATCGGGTTATAATAACTGGGTTGAGGGCTTTGGCTAGTATGGAATGATGATTTTCCTTGATTAATTTGGGGGAACTGATTTCCCTTGATTTGAGGAATACCCAATTTTTTTGCCATGATCCCACAGTATGGCCTCTGCCCATGACTTGCTTTTTATTGATGCGACTTTGTCTCATCTCATTCCTCCCAATCCCCATTCTTCTTCTTACCTCTACAACAACAACAACAACAACAACAAAGATGTACTGCAACAACAACGTAGATGCTCCTCTAGTTTCTACTCACAAATCTCCATCTCTTTGTGCTTGTACCTGTGCGCGAGAATAAGCCAGCGAAGATGAGCAACCGATTTAGCCTTATAGAAAGTCAAAGGTTTGGATTATTTTTATTGATTATCTATCTCCTTTCAATCAATCTCACAAATCTAAGCTTATTTGCTGGCAATTTCTTATGCTTATATAAATTCTATATGATACCATCTAAAAGAAAACGTAATCTACAACAAATAAGCCATAAAAGTAATGAGGCTTTTTGCAGCCTACAAATGGCAGATAATTTCAAAATATGAGCTTATACTTGATGAGGAATTATGACACAATCCAGATTAAGGTCCATAAACGATAAGAAGATCAATAAGAGTTGCTAACAATTGTTTCTATCATTCCCTTCAGCTATGATGTATACTTTCAGGAGAAACCAGCACTCTTGCAATTTTGAGACAATTGTAATGTAAAAGGGGAAGGAGAACCGACTATTCAAAATAATTGTGCTCTTGATAAAGGCTTAATATTAGAACTTTTGAAATGTTAAAATATAAATAATCCATCCAACAACAGGGCTATTCCAAGAAATTAACTTCAAAAAGTTTAACAAGATTTTTATGAACCAGCTGAGAACTCCAAAGAGCTTAAGCATCAGAAATAATAACATATTTTTAGGAGTGAGTCTCTAGATTCTTCTATCTTTTAAAGCAAAGAACAAATTAGTGGGAACTCAAAGGATTATTTAGTGATATGCCCAGGAAAAGATTTTCAAATAAGCTAACATACCAATCCTCCTTGCAAATAAAATGCTAAACAAGCAAACTACCAAATCCTTCAGGAATTTGGTTAATAGTAAAATCCTTTAAGGAAAGGTTCTCACAGCAGGTATCATGCTAGAAACGGATCTTAGAACCATCTCTCAAACATCATTTAGACCTTTGAAAAAGAATTTTCTTACCTTTACGAATATTATTCCAGATATAGCAACTCTGAGGTTTAGCACTAACTCAAGCATATCATTCCCATGAAGATACTTATCAGACAGTAACTGAGCCCAAAGTGACTTCTGATTAGAAAGCAATCCCCAAGCAAGCTTTGCTAACAAAACTAAATTAACATCATGCATATTTTTTAACCCAAACCTCCCTCTTCGTAGGCAGACAAATAGTTTTCCAGTTAACCAAATGCATTTTTTTTCCTTCTTATGATAAGAACCTACTCTAAAGCTTGTAAATACAATCACAAATGCATTTAGGAATCATTGTTTTTTGTAAAGTATAGACTGACGTGGCAGAGAAAAAAGCCTGTAAGAGAGTAACCCTGCCAGCCATGGAAAGCAGATACATCTTCCAACTACGAGTTTAATCTGACACACTTCATTATAAGTAGCCTTAGAAATTCTGTTATGGTTTGATTAAAGGCACACCAAGGTATTTTTCCAAATTCCCTGCAAGTGGGCTAGGAGAGATAGACCTGTCATCCATGTCAACATTCGCATATCAGCCACGTCTGTCTAATGCTAGTGTTGTTTCTTAACTGCCTTCAATGATGGGGCCTGAGGGATGGTCTGCAACTGGATACCAATCTTAGGATTCAAAACCTTGAAATGGATATGGATTCAGATGCTGTTGTGGAACTAGTTAATGGCTCGGATTGTAATAATGATATTATATATTGCATTATCTGTGATTAGTGGTGCTTCTTGACGAAGTTATGCCAGACTAGAGTTAAGCACATTTTCTGGGAAGCCAACGCATTGCTGAGGGCTGACGCTTTGGATAATTTAGGATGTTCTATGGCTTGTAGTTTAAGTTACAGCTTTACTGTTTTTGATGAACCTTCGGATCCCATCTGTAATCTCTTAGACTTTAATGCCTCAGGCATAGGCAGAACTCGTACTCATTAATCTTTTAATGCAATTCCTTTCAACAAAAAAATAAAAATAAAAAAAATGGAAAACTTTCATTATATTGTCCACTTTTGAATTGCTCAAACTATTTATAACTCATCATCCATAACATTTTAACTGCATGTCTCTCTCTTGCCCATCTCTCCTCTCCCCTGAAGTTGTAGAACGGCAAATTAGTAGTGATTTCTAGGAAATTGATCAAAGGAAAGATTCAAGATTGATCTTTTATGGTTCCTAATTGTGCACTAATTATTTTCTTATGAGCACAATGAGCTAGACTATAAATTTTGAAATTTAAGTTAGTTAGAATTTGAGAGAAAGCCTCTTAGATTTGGCTCCCAGATTTTTATGAATTCTCTCCATAATCGCTCTACTCTTTGCACAATTCTGAACAAATTTATTAGCACATTTGCTCCATCTGCTATTGAAGCCAGTCATGCACTTCTTTGAATTCCTGAAAACTGATGAGAGAGGAGATATAGAAGAGAGTTAGCGAATTTCTGGAAGCATAATGGGAGGGGAAAGAAAAAAAAATTATTTTCAAGTGTCGTTCATTTTGTAATAACTCTCATTAATTATTGAATTAGATACATAATTCTATTGTTTAAGTTATCATAGACAAATAACCCCGATCATCCAAAATAACTTTTAAATCTTACAAATTAACTCAAAAAATATTAAATTAACATTGTTATAAATTTTCTAATGTCTTTTTAATTCCTCTCTTTTTTCTTCTTTTATTTTTTTTTTAACCAATTGAACTATCTATAATGATCCAATTTAACATATATGAATTAAAATATTATCAAATATATAATATATTATATACTAAAATAGAATCAAAACACAAAGTGTTCAATGTGATTAAAAATATATAAAAATAGAAAAGACATTAAAAACTTATAACAATAATATTTTAGATTAATAAATATTTTAGATAATTGAGAACTATTTGCTAATTATGATTCAAATAAAAGATTATGTTTCTGATTAAATGGTTCATAAAAACTATTGTAAAATGAGTAATAATTTATAATAATAAAATATAATTGGCTCTAATTTATAAATGAGAATGTTGGGTTTATTATCTATATATATAAACACATAAACATTGTTAACTTACACATATTTGTGTGTAAGTTACTAACAGCCCTAATATACATTAATACTAGTGGGGAGACTCGTGCCTCGCTCTGGCATGGGTTGTTGGAATGTTATCCGTTTTTATTTTTTATTATTATTATTATTTTTTTTTTGGTGGATTAAATGGAGAGAGAACCATGCTTCCAAGAGATTAAAAAAAGATGAGTTGGGATGTTATACAAACTTTTTTATTTTATTTTTTCTGGATTATATGGAGATCGAGAATCATGCTTCCAAGGGATTAAAAAAAAGATAACAAAAAGTAAACCAACAAATAGAGCCCAAAGGAGGAAGACGAGTTCGATTGCTCATTTACAAAACAATGATGGCCAAGTTGTCTTTGATAGACGAAGCATTGCTGAAGTGGCAGTTAAGTATTTTACTGAACTCTTTGAATCTAATGGCTCCCCCGGAAAGGATGCAATCTTGAATGAAGTGACTCGTAAGGTGACAGTAAATATGAACAGACGTTTAATGAAGCCAATCAGTGACAATGACATTAAGCAACCAGCTTTTTCAATCAATCCTACCTAGTGCTCCAGGTGATGATGGATTAATAGGAAAAAAAAAAAAATTCATTGTTATTAGGAGATCATTGGCAAGGATGTATGTTCGGCCGTAAAAGATGTTTTCCAACATGGAAAGATGTTACGCAACTTCAACCATACTGTGATAGTCCTGATTCCTAAAATAACTCCTCCAACGGATATGACTCAATTGCGACCAATTAGTTTCTGCTATGCTTTCTACAAGATTAACTTAAAAACTTTGGTGAATCGGCTCAAGAATATCATGGGAGTTCTAATAAGCCATAATTATAGTGCTTTTTTGAAAGGAAGACTTATATCAGACAATATCCTAGTTGCACATTAACTTATGAACGCTCTGAAAGCAAAGAAAAGAGGTACAAAATTTGACATGGCTAGCAAGGTGGATATGAACAAAGCTTATGATCGAGTGGAATGAGATTTTTTGGAAGGAATACTTCTTAAATTGGGGTTTTCTACACGATGGGTCAAATTAATTTATGGAATTGGTTACCACGTTATCCTACTTCGTTTCTATTGACGGTGAAACACATCGTTTTTTTAAACCACACAGAAGGCTTCATCAAGGAGACCCTCTTTCCCTACCTATTTTTGATTTGTGCAGAAGGTTTATCTATTTTAAAGCTGAGAGATCCAGTAGGTTGCATGGTCTGAAAATCACCCCAAGGTGTCCCTCTATCAACCATCTTCTATTTGCTTATGACTCCATTTTCTTTATCCATGCAACGCTACAAGAATGTGATCAGATTTTAACTATTCTTCATCAATATGAAGCAACTAGTGGGCAAAGGATCAATTAATTGAAATCATCTTTGCTCTTTAGCTAGACACACCACATGGATTACGGCTTTCTTTATCACAGAGGCTGAATATTGGCCGAATAGGATGCCAAGACAAATATTTAGGTCTTCTAGCTTTTGTGACTAAATCAAAATGTGATACATTCCGTAAAGTGAAGGAGAAAGTGGCCAAAAAGCTCCAAGGTTGGAAGTTTAAGTCCTTATCATTAGCTGGTAAAGAAGTGCTAATTAAGTCAGTTGCAACTGCTATACCAATTTACAATATGGCATGCTTTTGACTCCCAAAAACCTTATGCAGAGAGATTAGTAGTTTGGTGGCCAAGTTTTGGTAGAGTCAACATGATGTTCAAAGGACAATACATTGGGTGAGCTGGAAATCAATGTGTATTACTAAGAAAAATGGAGGTTTGGAGTTCAAAGATCTTGAGAAACTCAATTTATCAATGCTAGCAAGGCTGGAGGTTGGTTAAGGGTAATGATAGCTTATTTTAAAGGCTTTTTAAGAGCAAATATTTTCCTTACACAACATTCCTCAATGCCCACCAAGGATCTAATCCTTCGTGGGGCTGGAGAAGCATTCTTTCAGGTTTGGAAATACTTGAAAAAGGAGCCAGATGGCAAGTTGGAAATGGTTTAGGACTAAACATTAGAGAAGCTCGCTGGATCCTAACTTAGTGTTGGCCATGCCTATCTCACAAACGGGTGCCCAAGATAAATTCGTATGCCATTTCAACCCTCGAGGTATGTATACAGTTTCATCAGGATACCAATTAAGTGTGTATGGGGGTTTATGTTAATAATAACGTTCACCAGTTTAATTGGAGTTCAATTTTGGTGGCTAACATTCCCGAGAAAGTACAGTCATTTCTCTGGAGGAAGATGCATGGAACTATGGAAGTTTAGCTGTCAAGGCTAGTCTGTGTGAACGAAGCAACCTCGTGGATGATTCATGTTTTTTGTGTGGCACTGGACAGGAAACCATCATGTATTTGTTTAGCTCTTGTTCCTTTGTTTTACAAATCTGGAACAGAGCTCCCTTGGTTTTAAATCTTTCTAATGTAGTACTACAGCTCAAGAATGGTGGGTGCATATTCTTAGTGTTTAAAGGAATGACTAATCATGGTGAAGCCCTTCCATTGTTTTTGTCACTGCCTTTGGAGAATATGGAAGGCAAGGAACGATAAAATCTTTAACAATATTACCTGGAGCCCACGTGACATCGTTTCAAAGGCAGTTATGGATTTTCAGAGTTTTATGCATGCAACTATAGTGACTCACCATCAGCCTCAAACGTCAAGCAGTACTTCTGCCTCCTGGACTCCTCCTCCTCATGGTGTTCTTAAAGCCAATTTTGATGCAGGCACCAGTGAACAGATGGGTAGCATTGGATATGTTATTCACAACCAAATGGGAGAAATTCAACATGCTCAAGGGTCCTTGGTGCCTGGTGTTACATCTCCATTTATGTTGGAATGCTTGGCCTTAAGAGCAACCATACAGAAGTGCCTGGATGTCCACTATTCCAATGTGGTGCAGAAGTGCCTGGATTTCCACTATTCTACTATGGTACTTGAAGGGGATGCTAAGCTAGTCATTGAAGATGTGAATTTGAAGATTGATTGTTCACCGGCTGCAAATGTGGTGCTAGATGGCATTACTCAGTTAGCTGGTGGTTTATGTTGTTCCTTTTTATTTGTTTATCGGAAATGTAATTAGGTTGCCCACCATGTGGCAAGGAAAACCCTTACAAATCCTATATTATGTTGGAACTTTTCATCCTTGCAAAATTGGCTTTGGAATCTACTATAAGAATCAGCTACTAATTTTCTACTTCAATGAAATTTGCTATCTTCGTTTAAAAAAAAATAGAGCTTCTCACATAAGCCACGACCAATCAATTTTTTATTTTTTTTTTCCTTTTCAAAAAGTAACCCTTGAGTAATATGCATATACCTACATTGAAGCTTAGATAGCGAGAGGTGAACCAAAATGCATAGGTAAGTCCTACAATTTCCATCAATTTGGGAAACTAATGCAACATAATTTCCAAGGGATTAAAAAAAGGTGTTCATACATTTTAAGACAAAAATCAAATATCAAAATATGTCCAAATACAGACAATTGAAGTAGTACTGAAAAGTTAAATTTGGAACAAACTTGATCAGACCCCAACTTCTTCCTAATTTTTGAAGGTCTTGTGGGACAGCTGATCAAAATTAGCTGGCAAAAACCCCAATCATAATTGGGAATCAGAACATCAAGTTAGAGCGAAAGAGAAAAAAAATTCAAGGAGTTCCTAATTTCTAAAGTCACTACAAGCTTTCAACATCCTTCTCACTAATAAGTCTGTATACGCTTCTGCCTTATGTAAGTCTACAGCAGCCAATAATAATTTGCATATCCATTCATAGAATAAGTTTGCAAAAATAATGAATAACCATTTGAAAGTTTGAATAACTGCATAAAGAATAACCATTTGCAAAAATTCAATTGCGAATCTAAGCCAAAAACATTAACTTAATTCAATTTAATAGTCAATATATAAACTAACCATTTGATTACAACATCAATTCATTATGTATTGAACAAAAAAATGAAACATAATTTTAGTTCAGTTGAATGTAAACTAACCATTTGAATAATTGCATAACGAATAGAACAAAAAAAATACGCTTAATCACTTGAAAGTTTTAAGTCATATCAAGTTTTCAACAACTTCCTCATTCATCAAGTGTGTACATGCTACTGCCTTGTGTAACTAAACAAAGCAAACAATTAAAATGCAAAAAACAGCATCAAATGATAAATGAAAATAAAAATAAAAATAAACATTTTTTTCTCTCCTATCATTCCAATTCCCATTAGTTCACATATGATTCCCTCTCCAAATTTGAGACCGTGCATTTTTTATGTTCATACATGTCACTAAATAAAATAATAGTCTTAACATAACAAAAGCTGTTGCAGACCGCTGATATGAAACTACAAATAAGAGGAAAAAGATCAAAATCGTTAGCATAACAACAAAGAACAAAATAATCAAATGAACTAAGTTATAAGCAGCATTGGTATAGCTTCTATGCTGAAATTCTAACGCCAAATGTAAAGACTCAGGAGCTTATTGTTTGAAAGTCAACATCGGATGCAAACCATTATGAAGGTAATAAACTTATTGTCATAAAGATGCAATATGATATACTTCAACAGATGTAATACAATGTAAAATGAGAAGTTTCATCTTTAGAATTTAGAAGATCAAACGTAATGAGGTAATAAAAACTTAAGGTGTTGGCGCAAAAGAAAACTGAAGCCAATGGTGAAACATAACTAAACGGGTTGATGCAAAAACAATTTGAAGTTAATCATAAAAATTAATCTACATCTCCATTATAACATCTAAACTGCTTACAGCCTGTCTTTGGGGTCATCTCTAGCTTGTTGATTGCAATTATGACCTTATTTCTATCGTTATCTATATAATTTGGCGGCATAAAGTGAAAATCTAAGGAGCAGCAATAGTGTTTGTATTATAGGCGTGGAACACATCAGTAAGCAAAATAAATTTTAAGCACATATATTAACTACAAGTCTATAACAATACCATTGAGTGGGAAGCAATATATTCTACAAATGTTTGTTCATTATAGAGTTTCTTTTTTCTTTCTTACTTCTGAATCTATTCATTTTTTCTTTTGTGCTAAAAATCTATTCATTTTTTATGGAAAGTATCAGTCTTCCAAATCATCGTCACTTTTTAACAAATCTAAATCAGTGTAATCATCTTCTATGTCAGAAAGACCCATGGAAAAGCCATTATTGGCAAAATCAATGTTTTCCTTTTTACCTATTCTACAATTCCTTGACTCCTTGTCTCTTCTTAGACTTCTTAGATTGATAAGGAATTACTGTCATCTGGGTCATCGTAAAGCACTACATGCATGTAATGGAGCTATAATTCCTTCTCTACAATAGGAATTAGCTGCCACACAAATTCAAATGATTGCTTATCTTTCTGTGCATGTTTTAAACTATATGATCAGTTAAGCATCAAAGGTTCAAGAGAGCATTTATACAAAGGAACAAAGTTTCCGTTCGAGAGACCGTTTCGACAAGCCCAGAAACGGAAACGATTCGAGAAACAGTATGGAAATGGCATGGAAACGCTAATTTTTTGGGAAACACACGAAAACATATAATAAAACACATATTATAGTAATTGTAAGTATCTAACATGAATAATTTAGTACATAGAATACTAATAAATACATATTAAAGTAAAAATCATAACACAAACATAGTAATTCAAGAAAAATATTAAATTACAATCACATCCAACCAGCTATGGAGTGTTTAGCAGGTGCATATCCAGAATATTGAAATTGTCTAAGAGTAAATTGATAGTATTGTTCAACATAGCTACAATACTGATCATAACTCATGTGATGACAGAAATGTGTCACATATTCCTTCACATATTTATGAAAATCTTCAATATTGTATCCAAAATTCTGAGTTTGTGTAGTAAAATTATCAAAGTGAGAAGATGATGATTGTGTATCATATCCAGAAGATGCATCATAGCCATAATTAGAGGATAATGAACCATAATTAAAATTAGAAGTATCATATCTAGATGGTTGAGACCCATATCCATAGCTAGAACTATAAGTTGAAAAATCATCTCTATGCATGTTACTTCACCCAAATGAAATGAGGAAAAGTCTGAAGTCAAACTTTCAACATCCACCATCACTATATCTCCATCATTTTGCATTTGACTTTCATTATTTCTTTTTTTCCTTCATCCATAATGCTTTTCATTTTCACGTAATAGTCAATACCCTTGATCAGTATCTTGAGTACAATAATTAAATCGTTGCTCTTCAATAAAGAATATTGCACCTGAACTTCTACCTCTGTTGTATTGTCTTCCATCTCCTTCATTATTACCTTCATCTCCACTATCACCACTATTATCACTACCACTTTTATCATCATCATCATCATCTTCTTCTTCTTCTTTTTCTTCAGTATCAACAAATATATACCTGGAACAATGTTAAGATCCTCTCATTAAATTTTCAAACTCTTTATCATCAGCTATTTGGCCTAGTTGGTTGGCCATGACCATCAAATTCATCCAATAATATATCTCCAAGATCATCTAACCTATTCAAAAAGACCTTCGTTATCTTCAAACACAGTGGTTAAATCTATTGCTTTGAAATCAACATTTTCCCTACTTTTCTCTTTTATAATATGCTTCAATTTCAACCTCATGTTGTATTGTGCATAAACAAGGTTCTCTAGTTTTTCCTAGTTAAGTCAGGTTACGTACTTTTGTGTGAATAAGAGCAAATGTACTCGAATTTCTTTCACACCCACTAAATGAACTTGTCTGTGACAATACTTTTAATGCAATCTTTCTTAAATTTGGAGCATCGGTTCCATACAAAAACCACCATTTGGCTGTGAAAAATATATTACTATTATACTATTAACTAAAAATTGTATTAATGAAATAAAGTTATTAAATAAGATCAAGTTACCTGGATCCGTTTTTTCTCTTCCTTTAACAGCTAGTCGACTTGAAAATCCATGCATGGCCTCTCAAAAATTTTTAACCTATTAACAAATAAATTGTTAATTCTCAATAGCAACAAGTATAGATAAAATTCAATACTATTGAACATTTCTTATTACCTCTGCTAGTGCATGAGAAGCTATTGTACTGCTTGGTTCGATTCTATTAACCACATCTTTAAGTGCATTTATCAACTCTGGTTGATCCCAAATATTTTCACTATATTGGTATGCAGGATTCAAGTAATATGCTATTTTGTTTTTTAAAAAAATGAAAATATAACACAAGTTAGAGGTATGTTTAGAATATCAAGTCATAAGCAAAATCATACATAACTAGAATATATATTCATTACTTACCTACTATATGAATACGAGATATTATCTGCTTCCGACAACGTTCATCAATGACATCAATATATTTTTTACAAGAATTTGGGGCAATTTCTTGTATTTGTTATTTTACTTTTATCATTGCTGCATATACATATGGCATAGTTGTTAATTTCTCCCCATCAACCATTCTTAGTACTTTTGCAATTGGAGCATGTATGCTAACAATTTTTTTAGCTCTTTCCCAGAACTTAGAATCCATAAGAGTTTGGCGAACTTTCTTCCCAATTAGATCCTTACTAGATACACTCATTGCCCATTCATCTGAAGTCATCATTCTTTGTAAGTCATTCTTATGTTGTAGAAGACTTTCAAGAGCAATATAATTTGTGGCAAATCTTGTTTGAGCTGGCCGTATCAATTCACCTGTGCAATGTTGCCTCATCAAATGAAGAACTTTTCCATGATTGTAAATGAAATTTGTACACTTCTTTGCTTGCTCTAGAATAGGTGAAATACTTTTGAATTTCGCAAAGTCGTGTAATACCAAATCAAGAGAATGTGCAGCAAACGATGTCCAATATAAATGTGGTCTTCTATCCATCAATAACTCTGCTAGCCCTTTTGTATGAAGATTAATTATCTGTGATGATTTGAACTACATATTTTTCCCCAATCTCTTGAACAACCTCATCCATCAACTGGAAAAGATAATTAGCATCCTTGTCAATCCCCATTGTATTTACTAATTTGTGAAAAACTGTCTTTCCATCATAATAAATTAAAAAGTTTGTTATTGACAAATGGGTTATAAATGTCCATCTATCACACATTAGACTCACTCCATAAACCTCTCATTTCTTTTTAAATTCATCAATATATTCCTTCAATTCCTCTATCTTATCCTCCAAAATAAGACCACCAATTTCATAAGGAGTAGGCCATTCAACTCCAACCCATGCACGTGCAATTTCATCAATTATACACTGATAATATGGCCCTTGTACTTTGTTAGGAGCAATATTTTGATAAATAAAGAATTTTCCAATAGCATGCTTTGCTGACTTTGCCTACTTTTTTGGATTCCACATGTTTTTCAACTTTTGTTAGTAAGCATCTTGTTGCCTATATATGCTTGGATCTATCTCTTCTTTGCTTGGACCTTTTTCTCTTCTAGTAAACTTTTCAAAACCTTATTTCACACTCTGAGTGTAACTTAAATTTCGAGTTCGTGTAGGCTCCATCCTTGGATGTGGAACTTGCCTATATCCTTGTTTTGCCATATATATATCATGTATTCATAAATTCATTGCATATTGAAGATCTTGTCTTTCCTGTATGCTCATCTCATCATTTGTGTCATCAATATCTTCTTCTCTAATCCATTCTCTTCTCCTTGTCCCGTTCATTAAATTTTCTCTCATCTCACCTCTTATTTCTTTCATTTTTTCATTCTCTTGTTTCTTCTCTCTCAAGTACAATCTCACTTGGTTAGAAATTTTCATGGGACATTTCTCACACTTTGCCAAATTTGGATAACCTCCAGCTAAATGTTGTTTGCCTCGAGCTATACCTTCTCTCTTAATTTGCCTTTCACAAAAATTGTAAATTTCTTGTTGATGATTATCACCTATTCTTTCAAAATACAATCATCCAATATCATTAACCTTTTTCTTTTTGGATCGTGGCTCTTCAATAGCCAGTTGTTTACCTTTTGAGGAAGAAGAAGCCATCTTTTATTTTTAACTGTAAAAATATAAACATGTAATCTAATTAAATTATACTAAAAATTTAAATAAATTAAATTGATAGGAAAAAAAAGATAATAATTGAAATTAAATAAAAAATAATAATTGAAATTATATAAATTACAATAGTTAAAAATTTAAATAAATTAAATTGATAGAAAATAATAATTAAAAAAAATGTATTTTCTAATTAAGTCATATTTACTGATGTTATAGAATAATGAATTTAAAAATTATTTTATAAATAATTCATGTCTACTAATGTTCTAAGTTAATGAACATATATAAATAATTTATATCTATTTTTTTTTCACTATTTTAAAAATTAAACTAACTTTAAAATAAAAACCTCATTGTTTATGCTATCTATAAATAAATACTAATAATTGAAAGTTTAAATAAATTATATAATAAAAAAAATAGATAATAATTGAAATTTAAAAAAAAAATCTAATTAATTCATATTTACTAATGTTACAAGTTAATGACATAAAAAATTATTTTCTAACTTATTCATATTTACTAATATTCTAAGTTAATAAACATATATAAACAAATATCTATTAATTTTTTTTTCACTATTTCAACAATTAAACTAACTTTAAAATTAAAAGGCCAATATATATATTTTGATATATATATATATATGAATTTATTGTCAAAATAAGGAAAAGAAAAAAAAAGTAAAAACAATTGATTAACAAATTATATTAAAATATAATTATTATGTTATATTATATAAAAACAATAACAAATTTTAAGGCCAACCCAGCCCAATATACTAATTACAAAAAAAAAAAAAAAAACACAATTTATACACACCCAGCGTCGCAAACCTTCTCTCTGCCTCTTCTTTCTAGTGACACCTTCTCTGCAACTGGAAGTCTGGAACTTTGCAACTCTCTCTTCTTCAACTTCGTCTAGTGGGTGAAATTCAATCCAAATATAAAAAGAGCTACGGGGAGATCAATTACCATGGCAAGCAGAAGGTTCCTAGGATTGTGTTACTTTTCACAATCTCTGGCTTTTGCAAATTCTTCTGGCTTTCTTGAAAGCTCCTTCAAACTGATGTCCAAAATATTTTTTCTGCTACCTCTTCTTTAAAAACCATAATTCCCACTTGAACACCGACACACAAATACACTTAAACAATGAACAGAATAGTAAAGTAAAATACAAATGCATCAACAGTTCTAACAAAAATTAAGTATCATGGTCGATGAAAACATCCTTAGAGCTAATATCCCCTTCAATTCTTGAGAAAAAATAAAGATACTGAATTACTTCTTGGTTAGGAGACAAAAACCAGATTCTCATATTGCAAATCGATTGTTTTAATATTTCATTCCTTTATACTCATTACCTAAACAAAAGTTGCCACTCACGCTCCCTAAATAAGAGTATGAAAAAGCATAAAAGCCTCTAATAAAACAGTTTCATCAACATCAAGAACCTATCAAAACTAAACACAATAAAAGAATGGAAACACATTTTTCCAATTTTTTGTTTTGCACAACAGAAATTATAAGCAAAGACAATTGCATTACTTAAATACATTTCAAAATGATGGCGGAAAAAATAAAATTAATTGGTTGAAAATGAGGATGATAATTACATCCTAATATTAAAAACTTGCCAGCAACAATAACATTTGAGGCAAGATAGAGGACAAAAGTAACCAAACTTAAAGAACTAATGAAGAAGTTGACTTGCACATGTTTTTGTATGGCAACAGATCAAATACCTTTAGAGGCCACAAAATACATTATATCAGCAATACAACTTCTTGAAGTTAGAAACCAACTGGCACAGTTATCTAACAATAATATAGAAATCATAAACTCAAAAAGGTTGATCATTTTTCAAAGTTAACTGTACATTGACATTAAAAAATATGAATAACAAATACACTATAACTATGATTACATTATTCCCCTATAATACACAATCTCATGCAAAACCTGTATCAGATATCTTAACGTTATAAAAAAGAAAAAAAAGAAATAAGCTGCATACCTTCAATGTTGTCATTATTTTAAATCAGGAACAACATTCTTTGGACTTCCCTGATTGCTTTATAGTAGTCAACCTAAACAAAAGATATCATTCACTCCTTAGATAAGAGTATAAAAAAGTATAAATAAGTCTCTAATGAAACAGTTCCATCAACATAAAAAATATTGAACAATTTAACAATGGATAATTAAGTAATTAATTTCATTCACTCCTTAAAAATATATGCCAAAGATAATTAAGTAATTAATTTCAATGGATAATTAGTTTTGAGCTAATTTCCTTGCACCTTACCCTATGGCATGGAATCCTATTCTCATAAGAATTATAAAGGCTTATATATGAAAGCTTCACCTAGCTATCAATATTTAACAATTTAACAATTTGAGCTACGTAGTGAGTAGAAGAAAAAAAAAATGTTGTCACAAAAAGTACTTGGTGGCTATCACTTTTCACCATCAGATGAAGAACTAATTCTTCTATATCGTTCAAACAAAGTGAAGGAAGGGGCTCTTCCTTGTAATGTTGTAAAAGATGTTAATCTTTATGATAAAAAAGTCATGGTTGATCTTTGATAAGATTTTGAAAGAGAATTTTTATATTTTCACAAAGATGGTAAAAATATTATAGGGTATAAGAGATTGTTCATCTTTCAAGAAAGCAATAAGAGAAAAGCTCCGTCTTCAAATAATGTTACCGGCTCTAAAAGACTTTGGATTATGCATGAATTTTGTCTTAAAGATTATAACCAAGATATAAAGGTAAGTCCTTTGTTACTTTAGATATCCTATATTAAATTTAAATGAAACTTTAAGTTCTTCGTCATCTTAACTTTCTGTAATATTAGGCAAACCATGAGACTGTAATCTTCCCATCCTATTGATTGTAATATTGGCTAAGGTTCATTGTTGATTTTAACTTTCTGGATTATATATAAACTTGTTATTTAATTTATAATTGTTTTTAATGAATTGGCTTTGTTTTGTAAACCTATTTTTTGTTTGTTTATTTTTCCCAGATACAAGTTTAATTTACTGTATATCATTT
Organism: Quillaja saponaria; assembly: GCA_029379385.1. Taxonomy (NCBI): domain Eukaryota; kingdom Viridiplantae; phylum Streptophyta; class Magnoliopsida; order Fabales; family Quillajaceae; genus Quillaja; species Quillaja saponaria. The sequence goes on along the minus strand of CM055612.1, from coordinate 18,935,607 downwards.
ATATATATATATATGGTCAGTTTTAGGTTTTTTTTTTTTTTTTTTAAATAATGAAGATATATATATTATATTTGAAAAGAAAAACTATATGAAATACAGCATACATGCACTAACATAGATATTTGCATTTGCACTTTAATGAGTATGTACTTTGCCATGTCAGAAACAAAGATGTGGACAAATTAATTGGATGCAAATTTACCTTTCCTGCTTATAATGAAACCCAAATGGTAAATTGTCAAGGTTTGGTGGAAGAAAATACAAATATACAAACTGTTGAACAAGTACCTGGGTGTGAGATGGTTACTTCTCTGCGTCCAACTGGGATTGATGAACAAGAGCCATTGTACAATATGCCTATGACGAATGAACAACCATCAAACTGTGCAACAGTATCCTCCAATTGATACCCTCCTATCAGAATCCCATTATTTGGCTTCAAACCACCATCTAAGAACCACAAACACATCACTTCAAACTACCATATATTCTCCACTTCACCGTCTCACTTTGCAGGACTAAATCAATTATGGGCACATTTGGCTCAACTTTTGTGTTGTTAATGCCTCTGAAATCTCAACTTAAAACAGTGTGCAAATGGTGCCACTGGAGGCATCATAGTCATATTCATAAAAATGGTAAAGATTAGCTAATTACGACATGACACATGCAATATTCAGAGTATAATTGTCTCCTTTATTACTGAGGCATTGATATAATTCTCACTTCTGAGGTTCTCAGAATTGTCCCTTTTCAATGTTTTGCAAATCTGATCTTAAGAGTATTGAGTCAAATTCGAAACTACAATAAGAACTTTGATATTTTAGTTCTTGCCTTTGTAAATTATGAACTATTAATTATGGAAGCTACAAATCTTAGTAATATTTAGATTTGGAACCCATATAAAATCTCTCTTTTATGACTCTGTCTCATTGTATTCTTGAAAAAACAAGAAAAAAAAAACACAAAGAATATCACATTTAGAGGTGTGTAACTGGATGGGTCAGATTTGACATAAATCTCACTCAACCCGACTAAAACGAACTGACAAAAATCTCACCCATGTTTCAAAGTTGGGTGACAAAAAATTACACCCAATTTAAATGAGGAGGTATCAGTCAAGTTGGTATTTTTATTTGTTGAACCTTATTGTAAAATGATCTAATATCTACTTTGACAATTAATATGGTATGAAATAAATAAATAAATAAAATCTAAGTTTTAAATTTTAACTAGAAATGAACATAAATTAGTGTCTATCAACATTACAAATTGAAATATAAAAAGGTTAAAATAATAACATTAATATATGCTAAAGTTAATGTATATTTAACATGAGTATACATTCAAACTAATATGCATGACAATTGATGAGGTCTTAGTTCAACTAGTTAAGACGGAAGTACTGGAATCGATTCCTGAGTTTTATGCACACCCCTAATCACCATCTCGCATACTTGGCATATATCAATAATAGAATATTTTTGATCTTTTGGTGATTTTATTTATTATTTTAGTAAGCTTGAAATTCTATATTTTTTTTTAATACATCATTCGTAATATTTTTGTGCTAATTATCTTTTGGATTAATTAAATATTAAAAATCAATCTTTTAGAATTTTAAATAATAATTTTAAAAAATTATATTATAATTAATTTATCCTCGACCCTCCAAGCCTAAATGCTTAGGTCCAATCAAGGTTACAATCTATTTTGGATAACTGCTATAATGTCGTAAATATATTTAATTTAATATTTCAAATAAGCTCCAGGTTTAAGCAACTTAGTGAATTTCAAAAGCTTCAACCTACGTTCCTTTCAAAGAAACCACAAAGGGTGATTTCCCAACAATAAATTATATTACCAAGAAGCTTAACAAAATCTACTTGAAGCTAATCTTGGGATGAAAAAAAATCTATTTATGTCTAAAACCCAGTGAAGAATGACATCAAAGAATTTCAAAAGCTAAATCAATAAAATAAAAGAAATTGCAAATCTGCAGTTGACGAAATAAAGAAAGAAATGAATAACAAAATACCCCTTGCTGTAAACCCTGAGAAGCCATAACCATAAGCTCAGACCCATTAGCCACCTCCGCTCTTGTCAACGTAGTAGTGTCCTCCAAATACTTCCCTGATTCAACAAATTAATGGATTACTAATTGTGGGTTTTGCAATAGATGCAGAAATATAACGAAAAGCACCCAAAAAAAAAAATTACCAAAACAATCTTTGTTGTTGTGGGTATGATTCTTTAATAAAAAGAAAGAAAGGAACAGAAAAAGAAAACTACCTTGGTTCAGCTATATTTGTCTGAGTAAGTTTAGTTTTGTCCTCGATTCTAATGTGACACCGCTTAATCTTCAGTTCGCTGCACAAAATAATTAACAAAGCAATATACTATTACAGTTGAAAGTAACAGACTTTCCAAAGAAAAAGAGAGAGCTCAACTTCTACAACAAGAATCAAGAACTTACTTCTTTGGCAATCTTGAAGAAACTATATGATAGAGAAAATTCAGTCATGGCCCAGAGGCCATTAGATTCAGTACTTTCTCGTATGTTGAATTGAAACAATCTCCTATACCCAACAACCTTAGTCTCTTCATTCATAATGCTTCTGCAGCCCCAGTATTTGCACGTTCCAGAACCAGCAACTGTCACTATTTTTTACCTCCCTCTCTTCTTCCACTTGGTGAAGAAATAGAAATGCTTGCTCAAAGTCTTGTCAAATATCAACCATGGCTCTTTCTCATAAAGATCAACTTTTGGTATGAGCATGGCTTCAGACAGTTGCTCTCCCATTAATATCTTTTTTAGATAATTGATGATTTCTTCGTCATTTGGACGGAAATCAAACGTATGTGGCACCATCATCTTGCTCTGTTTCCCTTCTTCTCTGTTTCTCTTTTCTCTTTCTTATGAAGCAACAGGTTTACAAGGCTATGGTGGATAGTCCAGGTTTGATTTGGGCTTCAAGTCCAAGCAGTAAGCATTAACAGAGAGACCCATGAAAAAATCGGGTAAATACAATTTGCTCCAAAAGTATTTCCTTACTATTTGTACCAAAAAGTCATGAAACATTAATCTACACGAGATATATATGAATTTTAAAAGTTTTACTCAATTTAATAGATTATCGATCAAATCTAAAAATATGAAATTTGTTTAAATATTCTTAATCTAATTTTGTCCATTAATATCTATTACTTTGGAGAATTTAACCTATTTTTTTATTTTTTTTATTGGTGATATTATAATAATTTATTTTTTCAATATTAGTATCTCCTTTTAATATTTTTTATTTTCTTTATTTTTCTATTTTGAAAAATTAATTAGCACCTTGATTTTGTATCAAAATGAAAATAGGAGTATTGATTTTAATATGATGGACAATTGAAGAACATTGAGTTTTAAAATGAAATTAAAAGTTTTAATTGTAGTGTAGTTGACAATTGATTATAGTAGTGATTAGGTAGATTGTGGTAGTACGTAGGTAAATTATATGGGTGCTTAGTTGTATGAGTCACTTCATTTAATATTAACATTAACGTGACATCAAATGATGTGTTGACATGTTAGTATATTATTAATTTAATTCTTAAATATCAAATTTTATTTATTTTATAAATGTTGCATGTTAAATATAGAAGGTTGCAAACTTAATTTTGTCATATTTTAAATTTCTGGTAAATGATTAAAAGGAGGCACTCTAAGAATGGAATGATGAGGCAACACCTGCAATTTGTAATTTTCCTTGCTTTCCTTCTTCACATGTGGCATCATTTGAAATGCAAGTTCATTTTAGATTTCGGGATTACTTACATAACCGTGGAGCCGAATAAGACTTGTAGGAAGAAAACAAAAATCTAATTAAATCAACAGTTAGGATTGTAGGCAAAACTTTGAGTTTCAAGACAATAACTTTGAAAATTTTGGTTTGGGGGCAAAACAATCAGATATAAGTCAATTTTGGATTTCGGGAGTACCGTCACGGCCGTGAGAATGAATAAGACATGTAGAAAAAAACATAAATTTATTTGGATCAATGGTTAGGATATTAGACTAAACTTTTAGTTTTGAGGCAAAAACTTTCTTGAGTGTCTTGACAATGAGAAATGTGATAGCTTTCAAGATTGCATAACCTGGGCTCGTCTAAAGTACTTTCCTTTGATATTTTTCTTTATAGTTATTAGTAACCAATTAAGTGTCCTCACCAATAGGAATGCAACACATGGTAGCTCCCATATGACCCGAAACAGTTAACAGTTCAGGTAGCCCATAGACAAATATTATCTTATAAATTGGCTTTTATCTCATCCAAAAGAAAAAAAATTAACCATTTTTCACACACAGGAAAGGTATTTTAGTCACTAGTCCGCCCCTTTCTAACTTGAGCTTTGGATGGTATTTGGGGGCTTACCTAGGACGTCGTTCTAGTCCTAGTTTTGCAGGAAAGCCAGGAAAACTATAAAAGAGGAATAGAGCGCAAGACCGCCCAATGCTGGTGCAAGCGAGCTAAAGTTGTGGGTAGACCAGACATAACATAGGCTTCTCCAAGACCTCATCATTTTGGAGCAATTAATATCTTAGCACCACGTGGCAAACAACTATTAATGACTGTACAATCTGCCCAATGAATGATAGGCCCCGACCCTGAATGCAATAACTAAAGACAATCCTACTCTTAGGGAACTTATTGATTGGCTAAAGAATAAAGGTCTGAATGCATACAGTATATCATGCGGTAGTTGCTTGCTCTATATTAGCATGTTACCTCGGCACAGAGATTGAATGGACAAAAAAATTGTTGATCTTGCTAAAGAAGTTGCCAAAGTCGAACTGCCTGCATATCGTCATCATTTAGATGTTGCGGTGTCCTGTGAGGATGACGATGACGATGATATGATATTGACATTCCTCAAGTGTCTATTTACTTTCATTAGGTGTACTCTTTCTATCAAGCATGTTTATTAGACTTATTTTAGGATGAGTACTATTTCAGTATATGTGATTATACTCTTCAAAATTGATACTAGTACACAAAATGGATATTTATATTATCAAAATTCTATATGAATTGACTTGGATTCCATGATTATATAGGTGAGACTGTTTAGTGGTATTGTCTTTTCACTTTTCATTCATTTGGAAATTATGGTTCAGTCTCGTTTATAATAGCTACTATGTAGCTAATTTAATTATATTATTGGAAAATGCACTTACTCTGATGGAGTTTAGGAACCGTATTAACATTCAAAGAAAAAAAAAGGAAAAAGAGAAAATATAAGATGAAATTGATAATCTGTATTTGGTGTTGATGTATTTTTCTTAAAAGATTTTTGTAATATGGGTTAGCATCTCAAGTGGTATATATGCATCGGGGAGACGAGTCTAAGAGTTGAACATCAATTCCTAATAAGGTGAGAGTTATTTCAATAATTTACTAATAAATTAAAGTTATAATTTATGTTATTTTGTACACATAAAGGATATATTAAATAATACTAAATGAGTTGTTCGTGAACTTATAAATTGAGTTTTGGAAATATTGAGTTATGATAAAATGAGCTCAAAATAAAAGTACTTGTTTACAAAATAAGTTGAGCTTGATCTGAAAATACTTAACAAGTAGTTTACGAGCTTGCTCTATCGATGCATGATAAAAATATAAAAATGAAAAAGTTTTCATCATAAGAAGATAAAAAAAGGTAGGTAAGAGGCTATGGTTCTATGGATAGTACCTCTACCCTAGTAAGTAAGTGGATTTTGCCTAGGATCTCCTTATTAAAAAGGTTGCCTAAAACATAATATATGTCTTAATTTTTGGTCTTGAGTTTGGAATTGAGAATTGAGTAGTAATTACTCTCATCTATTACCTCCAATAGGCAAAGGCTCTATTAAGATATTTAGTTCAGGGCTCCGACAAAGGCTATAATGGATGGCAAAAAAGTAAGATCACTAATTGGTTCATTTTTTTTTCTCTAAATTATGAAAATTAAGTTGCCCTTTACATTCACTAAAATGATTTCCAATTTACAGAATACATCCAAACCTTATCAACGTCACCAAAGACAAGTAAAGTTAACCAAGTAACATTACTTCATAAGCGCATGGTCAAAATGCACCGAAGTTATCAATCAAGTACAAGAGGCAAAGTGAACCAAATTAATAACATTCTATTTATTGGTGAAAAGTGAACTACTGTGCATGAGTCAACTATCTCAAAGACATTAAATTTTTGCTTCAAATCCAGAATGATACACTGAAAAATATTCAGGTACCAAAACATCATATTCCATTGAAAAAAAAAAAAAAAAGAAAAGAAAAAGGATTGTTGGTCAATACAGCATTGGCAACCTCGAAATGCATAGCCATTTTAATTGCAAATGATGATGATCCTTAGTCCTTGCCAACATATCTATCAAACTTCGTAGATTTATCAACTCGGAAATACAGTCAATTGTTTTTGTTAATACAATAACATTTAGGCCCATTTACCCTACTTAGCCTAAGACTTTCCTATAAATATGAACCCCTTTTCCAAGTTCTAGTTAGTTCTCTCTCTTAAAAACTCTCATTCAGCTCTTTGTTTCATGCAATGCCCAACCTCCCTTATTGTATATATACCAAATGGCATCCGAGGACCCCTGAGCTAGGAGGGCCACCCCTGTAGCCCTATGGATAGACCTCCTTATGAGTGGACCACCAGAGTAGACCTTAGAGCTTTGCAAATCCAAAATTAACATTTTTCATGGCTTTGAGCAATGAGGTTCATCAAAAGTACTCCATACCTTAAATTGTTAATTAGAAAAATGTTGTTAAAATGTTTTCCACTAAACTAAAATAATTTTAAGTGCTTGTGCAAAATCACACACCTAGCAAAGGAGATCAATTGTAATTTGTTTGTTTGTGGAGATCCAATGTAGATAGCTGAGGCGCATCATGTAATGAAGGTTTCTGGCCAGTTGCATGCATCTTGATTAGGGTATCAAATCTAGTGTTCAAGAGGCAATAACTAAGAAATCCATGTAACCTCTCTAGAAAACTATTACTTCTTTTCAACATTCTTTATGTTATTTTGTGTTCAATGAATTTTATTGAGTTAAATAAATTTAAAATAACGTAGACAACCATTATTTTTTTTCATCATTTTTTATGTTATTTTGTCTTGAATGGATTTTATTATCTCTAAGGTTAGGACTTGAGCTAATTTATGACATTTGTCATGCTAGTGGTTATTGCTTGAGAAAAATACTGATAAGTCATATTTTTTTCAAAGATATTTCAATTAAGTCTTCTAATAATTTATAGACACAGAATGATATAAAAAAATATACTAAAATAATTAGGATGGCCTTTTTGCCATAGCTAAAATATTAAGGCCACAACCTATTAAATACTAAAAAAATACATAAAGACAACAGTACCCACAAGTCTTGTTTGGTGTTAATTAATACTACTTTGTGTAACGGCGCAATTGTGTACCTCTTTCTGTTAGTCCCCACGACGGAATAAATCAGAGAGCTTAGTTATACTATAACTGCAAAACTGCTGTTTTATTACCCTGTCCATGTGCATTTCGTAGGAATTCTTAAAAAGGAAGCCAGGGCGTCGTCATTAACAAATTTGTCTAGACCCACGTATTCATTTGATAGGGATATTCATGTTGAATTTTGAATTTTGAGAAAATCTATCAATTTTATTTACTGATTATCAATCATGTTAATTACTTAATTTTTTGCCTAATATTTTTTCAATGCCATGAATTTTGATTGAGATTTTATTACTAAAAGTCAGGAACATGATGGAATGGTTGTTGTCTTCACCCTGATATGGTTGTTTATACTACTTTCAGTATTTGGCGTAAAGGGAGTCGACTTACTTCAATCAAGTTTATTTGGAGAGAGCGAAAGTTAGCTATTTCCATATTTACACAAACAATTTTGATTGGCTAGTTTGGTACACATGAATGGTTATTCTATTTCATACATGATTTCATGAAATAAATATTCTTTCATTTGGTATGTTTTTAGCCTCATAATACTTTTTTCATTTTGGCCAATTTATTTCATAAAAGTGGAAATCCTTAAATCCACCTAAGAGGTGAGATTAATCATTCCTATATCTATGGAATTGGTTTAGTTTAAGTAAATGACAAAAAAAAAAAAACTATTCTATCACAAAAAATAATATAAAGGGTACTTAGTCAAATGACATAAGTGCCCTTCATATCTTAGTAAATAATATAATTTTAAATAATTAATTAATTTTAAATAAATAAATTAGTTAAGTAATTTTATACTAAAATGTTAATATTAATAAATAAGAAAAATAAAATAAATATAAGTTATAATAATTAATTAATTTATCAATAATAATAATAAAATAAATGTATAATGTATTTAAAAATATTAATTAAAAAATTAAGAAATATATATTTTTCATAAATTATGTTATATTTTAAATATTTTATCTACTTAAGGGTTATTTTTGTCATTTTAGTATAATTTTTAAATTTATTTATGTCTAAAAAAATACATAGAAAACAAATAAAGACAATAAAATGATTATTCCTTTCTGATGCTATCAAATAATATAATGAAATAATCATTTCATTCCCATTCCCTTTCTCATTTCGCAAAAATCATTCATGAATAACAAACTCTAAAAATTATACAACAGACTCCACATATTTTCTCGTTCATCGTCGATGACCTATGGGGGCCGTTCGGATTATCTGCACATGGTAGAGTTCTTAACTGAGTCCAATTCTCTATGCCCACTTTATTGTTTTATTTTATTATTTATTGTAAAAAATATTTGACTAAATGGTTATATGGTCTATTTACAAGTTTTAGTATTTATTATGCTGTGGCATTAACAAATTTGGCTAGGGTACCCAAATAATTAATGACAAAAATGTCGAGATAGATAAAAGAATAAAATTTAACTTAGTTATGAAACTTATTTATTTTTTAGTGTTTTATTAATGTATTTTGATTTTTTTATTATTATTATTTCTATACTCTTAATTATATATATATATATATATTTCTTGGCGCATTTGAATTATACCTTCTTTGCTTTTATTTTTACTAAACAAAACCAAAGCAGCATAGCTATACGAGCTAGAAAAATATTTGTTTTAACTTTTTTTTACTAATTTAGTATTTTGTTAGTGTTTGATAGTTGATTAATAACAAAATATAATAAATGTTTTTTAACTTGTGCAGCTATATATTGCTATCTAGCTTTTATTAAACAGTCAAGTATTTGGATTAATTTACGTGCATTTCTGTTGCTATCAAGTTTTGTTTAGTAAAAGTAAGAACAAAATAAGGTGTAAAAAATATTAAATAAAATATATAAAAATTAATGGATATTGAGAAAACTGAAAATCATTCGAACCACAGGTGTACAAAAAGATATTTGTCTTATTTACATATGTAAATATAGTAGTTTTGAAATGCTATTTTATGATGGTGCTTTAAAATTTAGAATGTTAATAGCACAATCTTATGTCGTCATCATTTTTACTTCTATTGAAAGTATTGTGAAAATTGCTAGAAGTTCTTTCAATTTCTTTTGTTAATTGAAGTTATGAAATCTATTGAATGGATTTGAGTTTAAATTTAGAACATAATTACAACTATTACAAAATACCTTTCACAATTATGTCAAGAATTTCAAGAATTATATTTTAAGATCCTTCTCCTTCTATGTTTTTCACTAAATATTCTTTGAATTTGTTATTATTTTTTTTGGCAAAGTTGATTTTATTATTAGAATACACAATCTTAACAAGAAAAACTTAAAATTAATATACAACATTAGTTACTCTAAGAAAAAAGAACAAGTAAATATTTTATTTTAACAAAAAATAAAGGTTTTTATTTAATTTGAAAATATAATTTATGAAAAAAATATAGAGAAAAAAAAAATTGTATGGAGTAAAAAGAAAATAATAGAAAGAAAAAAATATATATATATATATTTATATTTTTTTTTTTGGTTAAGAAATATAATAGACTTTTAATATGAATTGAAAACAAAATAAAAAAGTAGAAGAGTTTAGGAAAGTAGTTGTAAAAAAAATAAATTAAAAAGCCTAATATAAATCAAATTAGGAAAGAAAAATAATAAAATGTGAAATATATTGAAGAGTTGCAAAACAAAAGCCTAATAAAAATTAGACAGAGGAAAGAAAAATAATAAATACTGAACAAGATAATTCAAATAGAGTAAATATAAGTGTTTTAGGAAAAAAAAAAGACAAAAAAAAGACTCATACCAATTAATAGGCTATGATCCTAGAGAAATTGGCTGTGACAATAAGGACTCCCTTTATTTAATTGTGATAAATTTTAAAAATAAAAAATGTAAGAAGAGAATAAGGGAGATAAATGCATTGATAAAAAAAAAGTATTAAAATAAAGATTTCTCATTAAGATTGTCTTTTAAACAAATAGGAAGTTGTTAATTAAATTAGAAAAATTTCTAATGTGTGTCTTAACGCACTTGTAAAGGTGATAAATATACAAATTTGTATCATTTATTGGTTGGCCATAATTTTAGTGTTGTGTAATAAATAATTTACCATTTTTGAAATATTTCAAATTCTTAATACCATATTTATTGCATTTTATCAAGTATCCTTATGACACTCGTTGGAAAAACTCTTATATATATAAGATAAAGAAAAGCAATACTTTTCGCAAAACATTTCAAATAAGTCTTGTAATAATTTTACATTCCCAATAACTTTTACTTTTAAGATCTCTCTCCAAATAGAGCTTGAATTTTAGATTGAAATTTTTATACCACTTTTACCCTTAATTTTATTTTTAGTTTTAAGTATAAATATTAACTAAGTAGACTATATTTTCAAAAACACATTAATTAATTTAAAAAACTAAAATTCATAATTTAAAAAGTAGCAACCTAGAGAATAAATATTTTTAGAAATTATTGAGATTTTCATCATCTCCTTCAATAATTCAAAAAAAATAAAAAAATTATCTCATAAGTAATTTTATAGTATATGTGTATCACTTGTTAATATTTTTTCCTTACAAAAAGTATTTAGATATTTTTTTAGTTCTCATCATGAAAAAGTATTAATAACACAAGTTGAATGAAAATAAAATTTTTTTTTTCTTTTAAATATTTTAAAATATATATAAAATAGGATTTTTTTTATTAATTTTAAAAAGAAGTTTACATCATTTTTCAAATCAATTTATTACATTATTTAAAAAAAAATTATTTTACTTAATTAATATTTTAAACCGTGTATGTCATGCACTTCTTACTATAATTTTTTTTTATTGGTTGTTACTTGTGTTAAATTTGATTGAAGTGACCAAATTAATATTTTGAATACAATCCATTCATATCTTAAGAATTTATCAATTTTTTTTTAATTCAAAATAAATTTTGAAAGTATTGCACATACCAAAATTAAACAATTTAAATTAATTTTTTATATATAATTTTCAGATATATTAAATTGTCTCTTCTACAGAAGGCAAATCAAAATATGAATCCATGATACATGCATACAGCATACACACATGCATGCCCTTAGGTAATTCTTCCTTACTTTCTTCCCCTACACCCACGTAATTCTTCCCCTAAACTTATGTGCCAAGTATCTCATACTCTATAATAATTTATATATGCATACATACATACTCTTTCATGACTGACTCTAGCATATACCACGATGATACGATGGAAAAATAGGAGAAAAAAGAAAATATGTTAATCTTTATAATGATATACCAAAGATAATTATATAATTAATTTGAATGGATAATTAGTTTGAGCTTATTTCCTTGCACCTTACGCTATGGCATGGATCAATCCTATTTCCATAAGAATTATAAATACTTATATATAAAAGCTTTCTTAACCTAGCTATCGATCAATATAGAAATTTGAGAACATACATGAGTAGAAGATAAAAAATGTTGTCACAAGAAGTACTTGGTGGCTACCACTTTTAACCATCGAATGAAGAACTAATTCTTCTTTATCTTTCAAACAAAGTAAAGGAAGAGCCTCTTCCTTGTAATGTTGTAAAAGATGTTAATCTTTATGATAAAGAGCCATGTTTGATCTTTGATAAAACTTTGCAAGAAAATTTTTATATTTTCATGAAGTTAAAGAAGAAAAGTAAAATTAGAATTGATCGAACAGTGGGTTGTGGGACTTGGAAAGGTGAAAATCGCAAGATTATATATGACAAAGATGGTAAAAATATTATAGGGTATAAGAGATTGTTCATCTTTCAAGAAAGCAAAAAGAGGAAAGCTCCGTCTTCAGATATTGCTACCGGGTCCAATGGACATTAGATTATGCATGAATTTTCTCTTAAAGATTATAACCAAGATGAAAAGGTAAGTCTTTTGTTACTTTAGATATCCTACATTAAATTCATATTAAAATATTATTACAAATAGTAAACATGTATACTTGACTTTCAATTAGTATATATATGTATATATATGTATATATATATATATGAATATTTAGAGAAATAATTATATTATTTTTGTATCTAAAGCTTGAATCTTTAATTATAAGTAATTTAGGTTAAATAGTAAGTTAAAAATAAATTAGGATTCATCGTAGCCTTTGTTTACAATTGAAATTGCAAGCTGGGAAGGGATACCATTGAAATTTGAAAGTAGAGTTCTAAGTTGTAAAAAGTGATTTCAGAGATGAACACATGGGCGATTCTATGTAGAAGTACAAAATATTTATAGATTTTTCAAACAATTTACTAAATAAAAAATTCATGAAAAAAGTCAAACATTTATTGGAAGTCAAGAACATAAAAATATATATATATATGATGAAATAAATTATTATGTAAAAGTTTTAATTAAGCTTATGATTATATTCAAGAATTGGTATTTGTAGTTTTTATGTTTAAGAATTATATTTTTCTCAATTGTACGAATTTATTTAATATAGATGAATTTCATCCAGATAATGTAGTCAAGTACATACTAGATTGTAAATTTGTAATAATCCTAACAAAGAAAAACTTTGTGAATATATGAAATAAAGCATACATGCACTAACATATATATTTGCATTTGCAGTTTGATGAGTATGTACTTTGCCAAATCAGAAACAAAGATGTGGACAAATTAAATGGATGCAAATTTACCTTTCCTGCTTATAATGAAACCAAAATGGTAAATTGTCAAGGTTTGGTGGAAGAAAATACAAATATACAAAATTTTCACTTTCAGTTTCCTATTCCTATTGTTTCTACAATACAATCTGTAGAACAAATACCTGGGTGTGAGATGGCTACTTTTCTGCATCCAACTGGGATTGATGAACAAGAGCCATTGTACAATATGCCATTGATGCCTATGATCGATGAACAACCATCAATGGAGGGTCATTATGAAAATCCATCTATGGCTCTAGACGGCTGCAACAATTTCCAATTTGGGTGCCCACAAGTGATGGATAATCAAGCTTGCCAAACAGCAACAATAGAAGGATTTAATTCGGGGTGCACAAATACAGGTCTGATGGCAAAAAATTCAAATTTATGTGATCAACACGGAAACTCCCAGTGTTCTAATCCTACCAACAATACAACACTATCTACGGAAACTCCCAGTGTTCTAATCCTACCAACAATACAACACTATTCAGAGCGATCACATGTTTACATGATGGAAATGAAGTTCTACCTAGAGCAATCACTTGTCAGCCAATACCAACTGAGATTGATGCAACCAATGAAACATTGGGCAATATTCCTGTGATGAATGAACAAGTACCAATGAATGATAATTGGGAAATATCACTTCCTACCCCATACCAACTGACTTTGTTGCATCACATACTATCATTGTGGTTAGTTATTTTTTTATGTAAAACTAATTATCAAAATAGAAAAGCTGTAAGATTGGATTATCAAAAGGATGCTTGACGACTAAATCAATTATGGACACATTTGGTTAAATTTGTATGTAGTCAATGCCTCAAAAGTTAAAACAGTGTGCAAATGGTGCCAAGAGCCACCATAGTCATATTCATATACTTGTGTAGCAGCTTTAACAATGGTAAAGATTGAACTCTCCATGGTCGTGAAAAAAAAGAAACTGGGTTAGATTGCGTAAGCAATTGTTAGTTGCTAATTGCGCCACTGAATTTCCTCAGCTACCGAATAATCTCAAAATATATAATTGAAACACCTAATTGAGATTACATCTATTATTCAAAATCCAGAAAGCCATTCCATGCAACCATTATTTTGTAATAGTATTTCAGTGTTATCAAGAGTGGAGTACTTTGAGTAGAAAATGGGACAGAAGCACTAGCATAGACACGTTGAATGGTTTAGACGAGTTCTTCCTGTGTGCTTAAACAAATGGCATTTTTGTTTGTTCTCTTGCTTCTTGGAATCATCACAGGTGTTCCCCATGTCTCTCAATATTTTATATTAATCATCATTTATCATTTCTTACTGATTCAGACATCTAAATGCAGTATGTATATTCAGTCCTTTCATATTTCTGATTATTGCTTTTGGAGTTATGGGCATTGTTGCTGCTTCGTGGTCTATCCATCTTGCGGAGCATCTACTGCTTAATAAGTTCCACCACTCACACTGTGAATGAGAATGTGAATACATGATTTGCTTTATGCTTTTGGACTATCTATTAATTGAGACCATTTATACAGAGTATTAGTCTGTTGAAACTTGTTTTCTTCTTACCCAAGTTTGACAATATTGGATGGACGAGGGAGACTTGCTCAAGAATTTCCAATATCTGCTTTTCTTTTCCTAAATTATTTTACTTGATTAAGTACAAAATTAAGATTCTTTCATGTGTTCAATATATGTTTGGTTATAAGATTGACTTATGAACTGGGTGATCCTCATTTTTTTTCTTTCTTTTCTTGCAGGCCTTATCACATACTTGGTTACATTGGCAGTAATTCTGGGGCTTTTCGTTGACATACCTGTTTTTGCTTTTATAGTGCTATACAAAACACCTATTATGCTGTTCAAAGGATGGTAGCGGCTAATAGACGATCTTCTTGGGAGAGAAGGCCCATTCCTGGAACAAGTTTGTGTTCCTTTTGCTGCGGTTTGGATTGTTTTGTGGCCAGCTGTGGTTGTTTGTTCAGTTGTTGCTGGTATCTTATCAAGTTTCGGTTATGGCTGTTATGCAGCAGTTATTGCATATCAGTTATAGAAGGAATTATATATCTTATAATTTTGCAGCAGGTTGTAATGTTGAGATAACAAGAGTGCTCTATGGGCCAATTATAATGTTGAGATAACAAGAGTGCTCTACGGGCCAATGTTTGTCATGAAAGACCAAATCAGGAGTCTAGATTTAGGAGAAACAGGGCAGTTGTATTTTTACAAATACTGCCTATTTAATGGTGGTGCAGTGAGAATGGAGTCTTGGCAGAATGGTGGCCTTCCTCCAGAAGATGAAATAAAAAGAACACAATTGGAGGGCATAGGTAGAAGGTGCTTCTAATACTGATATCTTATGGTTGTAGAAATGCTTCAGTTATTAAAGTCATGAAGTGACATTTGACTCTAGCGATTTGTCAGGAAAGAAAGAAAAGATCCTTCTCTTTTCTATGCGGTTCTGTTATTTTAGTGATTGTGTTGAGCATAATTACTGGCGTAAAATGAAATTGGACATGCCACATAAGGGTTCAGCAAACTTTCCCCTAATTATCTTACTTGCATAATGCAAGGTATGGTAGTATCTTTTACAATGCTTTCTTCTTGAATTAATTGTATATCTTACAAGACAGTGGCATCCATGAGTTGACTAAGCCATATTAAACCCAAATGAGAATCTTCTTATTCTGCTCACAGTGTGCATTTTGTACAAGCTTCAATCCTACCTGTTCTAATGGACAGTTTTCTTCAATTTCCATCAGCCTTGATCATTGGTATCCTTGCTCTGTCAGTGTGTATCTTCCTCTTTTACTTGAAAAGACCAACTACTTGTAATACAAGGTCCAGCAATGCACCACAAGCAGATGGGGACCTTGCCTATTATTGGCCATCTGCACCTCTTAGGTGGTGGCCGACTGATCCATAAAAACTAGGCACCATGGCTGATAAACATAGACCAGCTTTTATTGTAAGGCTGGGATTACAAACAGCTTTGGTTTTGAGTAACTGGGAACTGGCCAGAGAGTGTCTCACAGTACATGACAAAACCTTTTCCTCCAGACTCATCATTGCTGCTTCAAAAATCTTAGGGTATGATTGTGCAATGTTTGGCTTTGCTCCTTTTGGTCCTTACTGGAGTGAGATGCGCAAGATGGCAACAATTGAGCTTCTGTCTAGCCGCTGAGTTGATTTGCTCAAACACATAAGAGCTTCAGAAGTGGGGACTGCAATAACAGACATAAGCAATTTGTGGTTAAGTAAAGGCTGTCCACAAGATGGGATTTTGGTGGATATGAAGCAGTGGTTTGGATTATTTTAAGAATAGTGGCAGGGAAGCGATACTTGGAGCAAGCTCTGAGGATGGCGAGTCACAATATTGCCAGAAAGTGATAAGGGACTTTGTTCAGTTGTTTGGAGTGTTTGTGGTTTCTGATGCAATTCCAATGCTCAAGTGGTTGGATATTAATGCATATGAAAAAAAAATGAAGACAGCTGCTAAGAAGTTGGACAAACTGGTTGAGGGGTGGTTGGAGGAACATAAGCATAATAGATTATTAGATGGTGGGGGACAGGAAGAAGAGGACTTCATGGATCTTATGCTGACCACCCTGCATGATGCCGAGATTTCTTGCTTCGATGCTGATACCATTAACAAGGCTACTTGCCTGGTAAATACTCAAACTTAGTTTGCTATTTTCTTCACATTTTCTGAAAATTTTATCCTCTTATGAAAGTCAATTTTTAGTCATAAGAGAATTATAATTATTTGAATGAGTTTCACAGGCCAATAGGCAAAGAAAAGTCTATCCCATGCCTAAAGTTGAATTATAAATGAAAGTCTTTATTAATGTGAAATAGAAACTATCATAGGCCTAATCAAAGATTAGGAATTAGAAATAACAGATTTTTCCAATGCCAAAAATATGTAGCATATAAGAAAGAAACAGTAATAGGATAGGACTTAAGAGTGACAACATGACTAAAACTTGAAAAATGAGAAGAAGAAAAAAATGAAATTCTTTCATTAGCATTTTTTAGCAAGGATGCTTTAGCAAGTGGGAATGTTGACAGACCCTGTTTTGACAGAATCTAATAGCAGCAAGTGACTCTATGAAGGTGGCTCTAACATGGTCTTTATCCCTGCTACTCAACAATCTGCATATGCTGAAAAATGCTCAAGATGAACTAGACATTCATGTTGGCAGGGACTTGAAAGAATCTGACATCAAGAATCTAGTATACCTCAAAGCCATTATGAAGGAAACTCTGCGTCTCTACCCACCCGGTGCTATCATTGGTCTTCATGCATCGAAGGATGATTGCACCCTTTCAACTGGCTATAAAATTCCTACTGGAACACGCTTGATGGTGAACTTATGGAAAATTCATCATGATGAAAGTGTGTGGCCTGATCCTGATAAATTCTATCCCGAGAGTTTCTTGACTTGCCATAAGGATATAGATGTGAGAGGTCAGAACTTTGAGCTCCTTCCTTTTTGCTCTGGAAGGCAATCATGCCCTGCTATACCACTAGCTCTTCAAGTGTTGCACTTTGTCCTGGCTGCATTGTTGCATAATTTTGAAATTGCTTCTCCATCAGTTGATTTGGTAGACATGACTATGAGCACTGGTATGACAAATTTGAAAGCAACCCCACTTGAGGTTCTCCTTATTCCGCATCTTAAACTGGTGTAATTTATTAAAGACAAGGTTATAAGACTCACGAGCAGTCTGTAATAGTGTTCTTTAAGCTACTTGACTTACATTATAATATACCTAGTTGTCATGGTAGAATGGCCAAGTCAAAGCCACATAAATATAGATTACAACATTTGAATTTCAACACTAGACTATCAGCTTCAACACATGGTTGTCAGCTCTTAGCTTTCAGCTCTTGACACACAGTTGCTAACACATGCATTTCAGCACACGCATAATACTTTTAGCTCATCCTTAATGTATTTTCAGCACTTACTTTATGTCTTATTTGACCAGTAAAGTGAGATGATTTTTCATAATTACACTTTACAAAAGTAAACTAATTATTACATCAAAAAACTAAATTGCCAACTTTTTAGACTTTTAAAAAAAAGATGTCAGCCTTAAATGCACTTGACATTTGATGGAGTTTTAACATCTTCAACACTCCTCCTTGATGCAGAGCTCCGTCCTAAGTGTTTAAAACTTAGCTTTTAGCAAGGACTTTGTCAATATATCAGCCAGTTGATTATCAGAACTATAGTGAATAAACTTCACTTCACCTTCTTTTTCAGCTTCTCTAATTGAATGAAACTTCATCTTGATATGCTTGGTTCTTCCATGCATGATAGGATTCTTACAATTGAGACAACTGACTGGCTATCACAAAAACTGGTTATGGCTTTAGCTGGTCCTTAATTCAAATCAGCTAACAACTTTCTAACCCAAATAGCTTGATTCATAGCACTAGCAGCAGCAATATACTCTGCCTCAGCTATTGATTGAACCACAATACTCTGTTTCCTTGAGCTCCAATTAAAGAAACCTAAGCCAATTGAAAAAGTAGAAAAAGCATATCCAAAGGTGCTTTTCATATCATCTAATGACCTTGCCTAGTCATTATCAGTGTACCCAAATAGATTTAGGCCATCAAATTTCCTGAACCATATCTCTACCTCAGTAGTTCGCTTCACATATCTTAAAACTCTTTTTGCAGCCTTAAAATGCGAATCACTTAGACTTTACATGAATCTGGACAGTAAACTTGTACCAAACATACTGTCAAGTCTGGTTATTGTTAAGTACAACAAACTCCCAATTAAACTTCTGTACAAACTACCATCTATCTTCACAACATTATCATGCTTACACAGCTTCACATTGAAAGCCAAAGGTATTCTCGTAGGCTTACTATTTTCCATGCTAAACTTGTGTGGAAGATCAGTTGTATATTTCTTTTGGTAGATGAATGTACCTTCCTAAGTTTGATCAATCTCCATACCTAGAAAGTATGACATTATACCCAAGTTTGCCATTTCAAAAGTTTGCTGCATCATCTTTGGATTCATTCACATGATTCAAATTACTACCAATAATAAGAAGATCATTAACATATAAGGAAACAATTAATATTTCACCTTCAACTTACTTCACATATAAAGTAGCCTCATCGAAGCTCTTGATGAATCGAAGATTTAGTAGGTGACTATCAATTTTGCTATTCCAGGCTCTAAGTGCTTGCTTCAAGCCATACAAAGCTTTCCTTAACAAATAAACTTGATCTTCAGTTTCAGCCTTAACAAATCCTTCTGGCTGTTCAATGAATATTTCCTCTTCAAGAAAGCCATTAAGAAAAACTAATTTCACATCAAGTTGTAAAATTTTCAACCTCGTTGAGCAGTAATAGCAATCAAAAGCTTGATGGTATCATGCCCTGCAACAAGTACAAAAGTATCATTGAAATCAACTTTGAATTCTTGAGAATACCCCTTCATAACTAATCTTGCCTTCAACTTGTTCACAAAACTATCTGAATAAGCTTAGTTCTATAAACTCATTTAACACCAATGAACTTCTTGTTAATAGGTCTATCAACAAAACTCTTGATTTCATTCTTTTCAATCATATGTATCTCCTCCTCCGTTGCAGCCATCCATTCTTCTAATTTTGTTGCATCAGAAAAGTTTGAAGGTTCAAACATAGCCACATTGCACCTTTTGTAGACATTTGCCAATGACCTGGTTCCTTTATCAGGAACTTCAGTGTCTGACTCTGAATCATCACCATCATTTTGTTCCATTTGAGTTTCTGTTATGTTGGATCTTGGAAAAGATTCTCCCAATTCCACAAACAATACTTATCAAACTTCATAATTCTGCTCACTTGAACCTTGCTTGTTTCAGGATCAAAAATTCTACAGCCTTTGGAAACATAGCAGTTGTAACCAAGAAATACTCATAGTTTGGACTTTTGATCTAGCTTGTCCCTTTTAACTTTTAGTACTACAAAGTAACACAAACTGTCAAAGACTTTTAGATAATCCAAACTTAATTTGATCCGAGGTAAACAAGCCGTGCTTTACCATGAGTCTAATTTTTTAAGGCTTTAGTTGAAAGCCTATTTTGTAAATAGATAGAGGTATTTACTGCTTCAGCCCAAAAAAAATTTGGAAGTTTCTTTTAAAAAAGTACACATCTAGCCATCTCCATCATAGTTCTGTTCTTTCTCTCACTCACCCCATTTTATTGTGGTGTGTAAGGAATATTTAACTGGTGTTGAATACCTCATTTTCTACAAAACTCATTAAACTTGTCTGAAGTATACTCAGTTCCATTTTTAGATCTAAGTGTTTTGATTAAGCAGCTTGACTGATTTTCAGCTTATGCTTTGAAACGCTGAAACACCTCAACTATATATGATTTTTTTCTTCAGAAAATAAACCTAGCAAAATCTGGTCAAATCATCAATAAACAGTACAAAATATCTACCCCCATTAAGTGACAATGTACTCATAAGTCCACATATATCAGTGTGGATCAACTCAAGCTTCTTTAAAGCTCTCCAAGCTTTGTTCACAGGAAATGGAAGACTTGACTGCTTACCATATTGACAAACACCATAGACACCTTCACATTCACTCACAGCAGGCATATTTCTGACCAAATTCTTGTCATGCATATATTTCAAAGTAAAATAACTACAATTTCCAAGTCTTTTATGCAATAAAAAAGACTGATTAGTTAATGATGATAAAATATGCTCCTCAGCTCCTTTTAACTTTGCAGAAAATTTTTTATTTTTCATTGCACATTCATAAGTTCAGAGCCAATATGATCATGAATAACACATGAGTTGTTTTGAAAATGTAGAGTGTAGTTCTTTTCTAACATTTATCCTACAGTTAGCAAGCTCTAACATAATTGAGAAATGTAAAGAACATCATAAATGCTCTTAATACATGTTGAGATTTCCATTGTAACAACTCCTATGCCTTGTGCCTCAACTGAATTTCCATCACTAAATGTGATTTAGAATGGACGGTTTTATCAATGTCCTTGAAAATTTTTATATTTTTTGTCATGTGATTAGTGCAGCCATTGTCTATCAACCAAGATTCTTTAGAACTTGTGGTTGAATAGCATATTGTTGCAAAAAGACTTTCATCATGTTGTTCATAACTTTCAGCAGATTGAGCCTACTGACTTACTTTGTTCCTGCAAACTTTTCAACATGACCAAATTGCTTACATGATCGACACTGAACTCTTAGCTTAAACCAGCAAAAGTTCTCAGTATGCCTCTTCTTTTTGCAATAAGGACAAGGAATATATTTGCCTTCTTTCTTACTGCTTTCGTCATGTTGGAAAGACATCTTTTACTTGTCCTTGTTTTCAACTCCTTCTTTTTATCTTTACTTCTTTCCTTCACTTCATGATTGGCCTTTTATTCTCTGGTTTGCTAGAAATGCTTATTCAGAGGCTTCGTCATGTCTTATAGACCTTCTTTGCTCTTATGCTTGGAAAGCATTGAACAACTTTGACAAACTCAGCATGCTTAAGTCCTTTGAGTCTTCTAAAGAGGAAATCAGGCACACTCACCAATACTTTTTCAACAATTCTTTTCTTTGTTAGCTTCTCACCAAGCAAACGAATCTGACTCATAACCTTCATAAGCTTGTCAGCATACTTTTTTACAGTTTTTGACTCCTTCATCTACAAGACTTCAAACTCTCTTCTGAGTTTCAAGTTTTCATTTGTCTTGTTTTGTCAATGCCTTGGAACTCCCCCTTAAGCTTGTCTCAAGCTTCCTTTGTTGTTTCACAGACCATAATCCTTGTGAATATAACATCAAAGATTGCTGTTTATATGCAGGACAAGAATCATTTTGCAACTTTCTCACTGTGTAGCCTTAGTTGTGCTACAGTGAGATTTGCACTTTAAGTGTAGGATCTCCTCCCACATTTATTAATCCCTACAAATCACAAGACTTCAAATAAGTCTTCCTTTTACGGACCATATAGGATAGTTATCGCAAGTAAAGGCAGGTGATGGAGTAGCAACGAAATTGATTGAAGCCATGGATTTTGTTTTGAGTATTTTTATCAAAGATTTAAGATCAAGAAAGCTCTTATTCAACCGTAACATAAATGCACTTGACATTTGATGGAGCTTTGACATTTCAACACAAAGCCACTTAGTTTAATTTAACTTCATAGTTCACATATATTGCATTTCATTTCATTTGGAATTATGTTTGACAATGGTTATAAAAAACGACTAATCTTATCTTCATGAAAAGGATAGCTATTGAGAAGGAGAAGCCTTATCTTTGATAGGAATTATGTTTAAGGATGGTGAAATTCTTCAAATTACTTATCCACACGAGCTCTTCATTTTCCAATTATGTCTTGATGATCTTTTTCAAATTACAATGAGTATGATCCTTAGCTTTCTTGCACTGCTAATTGATATCTTCATTTATCAGTTGAAGAAGTCCCCTATTTGTAATACAAAGAATTGCGATATGCCTAAAGCAGGTGGTGCATGCCCTATTATTGGCCATCTACACCTCTTAGGAGGCCAGCAACTAACACACAAAACACTTTGTGTGATGGCCAACAAATATGGACCAATTTCTACTATAAGGTTGAGATCAAGAATGTTGTGGTTGTTCACATATTAACAATAAAGTTGACGAAGGAAAAACTTTCTAATTTCCAGGCAGGCACTTATATGTCTTTTCCTTTATTTTATTTACTGTATTTATGTAGATATCAATTACGTTCCAATATGTTATCTAGCAATTTAATCTTCTGAATTCTGATGTTCAAAGATCAGATTTCATTATGCCATTGTAGATAGTGGCAAGTCTTAAAAATATAATTTATAAAAGCCGTCCTTCCAGTTTGAACTATGGCATCCCATCTAAATATCGTCCTCAGCCACTGCAATAAAGTATTACTATATAAACCTATGCTTCTAACAAGCATGGTAATACATTTTTTTTTTTTTTTTTGATAAAGAGAAAGTGTAAGATTATTAGAGAGCTAGAAATATATTCCTGAAGGATGGTTAGTGGTCCATCATGTACATTACCTATCCTCTAAATGGGTTTGTTTGTGCAATAAATTTGGTCTGAACTTCCTTTGTAATGGATTCTCTAAACGATCATTCTTGGATGGACTTTGTTTGTTAATATTTCTTTAATAACTTAGTGGTGTCAGCAATTCAAAGCTTAAAAATTTATCCTGAAATTAATGTTGAGAATTATACAAAATTTCCTTACAATCTTTGATGAGATAGTAAAAGTGACAAAAAATAATGACTACAAATATAAGTAGAAGATAAGAGAAATAAACATCAACAACATAAAATATAACGTAATTCGTTCCCTTGCCTACATTTATGGGTGAGAAAAAAATTTACTAATATTTCAAGAAAGATTACATAAAAAAAGTACACTCTACACGTTCACCTACTCAAACCACATCTCTAGTAATCTCTCTTGCACCCCTACTCCTAAAAGCTCCCATAAATATTAGACTTCTCTCTTTCTCTTATCTACATTTCTCACAAGCCTGTATATTTATACTACATAGGACTTGCTTAACAAATAAATTTTTTTTTCTAATTTATGAAATCCTTATAATCATCTAATTAGACTTACTTACCCACCAAGGTAAATCTAATTAGGAAATCCCATCAACATCTAATTTTTTTTTTCCATAAGAAATAAACTAATTAGAAAATTACCAAATAAGTATTTGAGTCAAAATCTTACAATTAATTCTTACAACATACAGAACAATTAAAAATCAGAGAAACTAAGCTATTGCATATTAATTTCTTGTGACTGCACCTCTAAGTCTCCCTAATTGATCACATCTGGATGTCTTAAATTAGAAATGGTATAATGACTTGATTCAAGTTTAGTAAAAGATTCCTAATTATAAGGAATTACTTGTTTGGACTTGAAATATTTTACTTTTAATGTTACCATACAACACTTTCTCGTGCAAATAAGCACTACAAAAAATTTCAATATCAGAGATCCAAACTTTGACAATCCAATTTTGGTCTCTAATAGTTATCAGAGACAACGAATGGTCTCTGATGTGCAGTCTCATATACCCTAGTATCTAATGCAACGTATCAAGGACTGTGCGATCTCTAATAATATCAAAAACCGAAATTTTTACTATCATTTGACAGTCTCTGATATGGTCTCCATTACTTGATATATTACTATCAAAGACCATTTTTGCTATAGTTGGTAATTATAATGTACTCTCTGATAATGTTGAAATTTTCAACAAAAAAAATAAAATAAATTATGGCTATTCTTTTCCTTAATGCTCTGTTAATCAATTGAATTTTAATTTTGATTCAAATATGTATAAAAAATACTCAAGTAAATTACAAACTCAAATCTATTTCACTTGTACCTTCTGGAAACATACAAGTTAATTTAAAAGAAACTTAGACTCATTTTTCTAGTTTATATACAAGTTATCCATGCTTGAGGATTAAACATTTTCTACTACTATTGGCTGCTCACCATAGTTAATGAGGGGCTCTGAGATTTTCTTCTTGAGTTTAGCAGGGGGCGACACTTTCTTGCTATGACATTAGTACTCATCAAAAGGCAGAGTCATAGAAGGTAAAAAAATTTGTAAGATGAATCAGAAAAGTAGCTAGCTCGAACAATAGCATACCAGAGATAGCAATACTTTGCCAATATTTCCATATAAGTTCACCCAAGATTCTGTAAAATCAGCTAGTTTAGAAGTAGTATATTATGTACACAAAGCATGAAGATAATTAGCAATGTTTAATTTATTTTAGGAAAAGATTAATGACCAACTTTGATTATTGAATAACCATATGAGCATTACATGTCCCTCCAAAAAAATCAAGTAATGCATTGCCAACGCTAACTCCATCTGTGCTCTTTCGCATAAAGTTCATGAATGTCTATGTTGAATATAAGAAGAATGTATATTCAAATGATTTTCAATATACAAGAGGGAGCCTCTATTTATAGGCTATAAGTATTTAACCTAACAAAGTGAACCTAGACTAAATATCAATCAAATACGTAATAGAAATTACACATAAATAAGGAAGCTATAAATAAGAAAGGAAACTATAAATAAGGAAATTTGACCCACTAATTAAGCTGCCTATATTTACACTCAAACACTCTCCCTCAAGCTGAAGCATAAAAATTATATGTTCCAAGCTTGTTGCATAGATATCGCAATCGATTTCTTGTCAAAGATTTTGTGAACAAGTCTGCTAACTGATCTTCTGATTTTGCATATGTAGTCTTGATTGTATTATCCATAATCTTCTCACAAACAAAATGACAGTCAACTTTTGTATGTTTTGTTCGTTCATGAAAGACTGGATTTGATGCAATATGTAATGTAGCTTGATTATCACATACTAACTCCATAGGCTGTGAGTGCTGAAATCCAAGTTCGTCTAATAGATTTTTCAGCCAAACTAACTCAGCAGCGGTATAAGTCATGGCCCTATATTCAGATTCAACACTGGATCTTGCAACAACAGTCTACTTTTTACTTTTCCATGAAACAAGATTTTCACCCAGAAATATACAGTATCCTGTAGTAAATCTTCTGTCAAATTGAGAGCCTACCCAATCAGCATCGCTATAACCTTGATCTGGAGTAGAATTATGTTTATGGACGAATGTATGACCACGACTATGTCCTCAAACTAGAGTATGCACATGATTCTTGTATAATAATCCTTTTCCGAGTGCAGTTTTAAGGTATCTTAGGTTTACTAATAATAGCATTCTAATGAGATGTTCGAGACTGAGAAAGAAATTGGCTAACCATACTAGTTACAAAAGCAATATCTGGTCTAGTGACTGTGAGATAATTCAGCTTACCAACATATCTGATATAGTGATTGTGAGATAATTCAGCTTACCAACAAGACGTCTATATTGCTCAACATTAGTCAGTAGCTCTTCCTCATCTGGTACAAGTTTAGTGTTGGGATCCATAGGAGTATCTACAGGTTTGGAATCTAATATACCTATATCACTTAAAACATCCAGACAATACTTTCTTTGAGAAAGGACAAATACCTAATTGTGATATTGCAACCTCAATACCCAATTGTGATATTGCAACCTCAATACCCAAGAAGTATTTTAGCTGTCCTAAGTCTTTAGTTTGAAACTTAGACTGTAGGAATGATTTCAATTGCTGAATCCCATGATTATCATCACCTGTAATCACAATATCATCCACATATACAATTAAAAGAATTTTGTCATTAGGTGTATGTTTATAGAAAACTGAATGATCAACAGTACACCTCTGAAGGTCAAAACTAAGAACAACTTCACTGAATCTACCAAACCAAACTCTAGGAGATTGCTTTAAGCCATATAGAGATTTTTTCAATCGACACACCATATCGGACTCCCCCTTAGCAACAAAACCAGGTGGTTGCTCCATAAAGACTTTTTCATCAAGGTCACCATGTAAAAAAGCATTTTTGATGTCTAATTGATAGAGTGGCCAATCAAAAATAACAGCTAGAGATATAAATACCCGGACAAATGTAATTTTAGCTACGGGAGAGAAAGTTTCTGAATAATCCACACCATAGACCTGAGTGTAGCCTTTTGCTACCAATCTATCCTTTAAGCAATCAACAGAACCATCAGGATGAACTTATAAGGTGTATACCCATTTACAGCAAACAGTAGATTTTCCATAAGGTAAAGAGACCAGTTCCCAAGTATCATTAGTATGTAAGGCATTCCTTTCATCAATCATGGCCTGCCGCCACCCGAGATGAGCAAGAGTATCATTGTTGGACTTTGGAATAGAAATAAAAGACAAAAAGGAGACAAATGCATAATAGGGGAAGATAAACGATGATAACTCAAAAAGTATAGGATAAGGATTACGAGTTGAACGAGTACCTCTTCGTAAAATAGGTGGTGAAGTAGGATCCTAGGCACGGGAAGGTGCTGGGACAGAAGGTGAGTCATGATGTACATCAACAGTGTCTGCTGGAAGATCAGGTAGTGGTGCAAATGATACTTAGTCATTTGGTCCAAGATAAGGAACCGGAAGAGCCTCAGAGATAGAAGGTGACTCGGGAATAGTCGAGGAAAAGAATGAAGATTCCTCAAAAAATGTAACATCAGCGAAGATAAAGTAAAAATTCTTATCTGGATAATAACATTTATACCCTTTTTGAAGGCGAGAATAACCCAAGAAGATGCATTTAAATGATTTGGAAGAGAGTTTATCCTGTCCAGGTGTTAGATCATGAACAAAACAAATGCAACCAAAGATACGAAGCGGAAGTGAATATAAATGATTGTCAATGTGTGAACTCTCACATTGCTAAGGCTAAAAGGCTTCATAATCCTTATAAGTAAATAGGTCTCTCCTCTTGTTACCAATTGATTGGTTTTCAAGAATGAGGCTCTAACATGGTATCAGAGCCAGACCCACAATTGATGGGTCATCCCATTACGCCCACACCCGACGATTGATCGGCCCACGACTGATAGGCTCCACCTCACGATTTCGAATCTCCACCTTCCACGTGAGGGGAGTGTCAATGTGTGAACTCCCACATTGATAAGGCTAAAAGGCTTCATAATCCTTATAAGTAAATGGGGCCTGAAGAATGAAACTCTAACAGGGATGATTAGGAAATATGATAGAATATGGAATTTTGTTATGCAATGTAGAAGATGGCATGCAATTAATAAGGTAGCATGCAGTAAGTACAGCATCACCCCAAAACCGAAGTGGAACATGACCATGAAGTAACAGAGTGCGAGCTGTTTCAATTAAATGTCCATTTCCGCTCATCAACTCCATTTTGTTGAGGGGTGTGAGAACAAGATGATTGATGCAGCATACCTTGAGATGTCATAAAGTGTTGAAATGATGTAGAAAAATATTCACGTGCATTATCACTACGCAAAATACGAATAGAAACATCAAATTGTATTTTAATTTCAGCACAAAACTGTTAGAATATAGAAAATAACTCAGAACGATTTTTCATTAAAAATAATCACGTGCAACGAGAATAGTCATCAATAAAGGTTACGAAATACTGAAATCCCAAAAATGAACTAACACGACGAGTACCCCAAACATCAGTATGAACAAGATGAAAGGGAGACTCTGCTCTAAAACGACTATGCTTTGGAAACGAAGTACGTGTATGCTTGCCAAGCTGACACGATTCACAATTTAAAGATGACAGAGATGACAAACGAGGAACCATCTTCTGAAGCTTAGATAGACTAGGATGACCCAATCGACTGTGAATGAGAATAGGTGATACATTAGTAGAGCAAGCCACTGAAGATGTAGGTAGTGTTGTAAGATGGTAAAGGCCCTGTGACTCATGCCCTGTGCCAATCGTTCGTCCCATACGTCGGTCATGTATAGTAAAAGAATCATCAATGAAAGTGACAGAACAATTGAGAGAACGAGTCAATTGACTAATAGAAATCAGTCTGAATGAACATTCAGGGACATAAAGCACAGATTCTAAAGGCAAATAAGATAATGGTGTAGCTTAACCTATACCTTTAACAATACTTGTGGAGCCATTAGCTATAGCGATAGTAGAAAGTGATGATGGATTATTAATACTAGAAAAAAATTTGGGATTACCAGATATGTGATCAGAGACACCAGAATCAAGAATCCAAGTGTCAGAAAGGGTTTGAGAGAGGCAAGCGACAAAATTACCAAGAAAAGATTGCTGGGTAGCTTGATACTGTAATAACTTATCATATTCAGTAGTTGATAATAAGACATTAATAGGCTTGTCTTTAGATGGTGAAACTTCAAGTGAATTGGCTAATTGAACAATGTTAGCTGTAGTAATAACAGGGGATCTAGAAAACACAGAGATAAAAGTACTAAATTTTGACATACTGATTTCAGATTTTTCAGAAGTAGACATACCGATGAACAGTACCCCAGATGAACAATAATCGTACTGCTGGAATGAAACGCAGCAATAGAGAGACACGCTAGAAAGAAACACAACAAAAATAAAAATTAAGTGATTTTTTTTTTCTGCGAAAAATAAAAATTAGGGTTTTTTCTCCCTAAGCTCTGATACCATATTGAATATAAGAATAATGTATATTCAGATGATTTTCAATATACAAGAGGGAGCCTCTATTTATAGGCTAAAGTATTTAACCTAACAGAGTGAACCTAGACTAAATATCAACCAAATACGTAATAGAAATTATACAAAAATAAGAAAACTATAAATAAGGAAGAAAACTATAAATAAGAAATTTTGACTCACTAATTAAGCTGCCTATATTTACATTCTAACAGCCTGCATTTCATAACACAAAACATTAATAAGATAATAACTCTTGATGTAGCAATCAATAAGAATTTTTTTTCTTATTGAAACTTCAAGCATACAATTAGATATTGGTTCTGTTACTTGTTGTGCTATAGTGCCAACCGGAATAGAACAAGCTAAATTAAAGCTTGGAAGCTGCCGAAATATGAAAGACTAAGTTCTTTTAAACAATAAATGGCATAAACAGAATAATTAAAGCACTGTTTAGAATAAGAAAGCATCACATAAGCAGTAATATATTAAGAGGAGAAGACAAAGCCATAGAGATCATTAAGGAGCTAGGTACATGTCAAGTATTATCTTCTTCTTGGAAGTGTCAATCTGATTTGATATGAGCTTGTACTGTCAATCATTGTCAATGTGGATTTTAAGAGTCCAACATCTTTGAACAAACAACACTAATTTGACAAATGGAAAACAATAGCACTTCCAGAAATTAGGTAGTGCATTATATTTATATGTATCTGAGTTGTAAAGGATGCCTGGAACAAAGATGAATAAGCAATGTTGCAGGGGAAGAATCAACAAAGCTGCTTGATCGATGACTGTTACTTAAACATGCCTAGCCTAGAACATGAACCAATATAGGAGAGAATGCAATTCAGCACCGTCCAGCTTACAATTGATACAGGAGGATCGAACCAATTTGGGAAAATATATTCTTACTGTTTTCAGCTTTGGATAAATTCTTGGGTAGACAATTAATGTACTTTCTAAACAGGCCTTAGTTGGTCAAAGACACTTAATTATGATGATACTCAAATATCTGTCACCTCCATGATTAATAACACAATTAGTAGGAAATTCCAATAATAGAATGATAAATATACAAATGCCAATCCAAATACCAATAAATTTTAACCAATGAATCAGATATATATATATAAACGATGGTTTGTATATTGATCCATAATGCATATGTTACAAAATCCAAACTTGCGAGCACAAACATTTATCACGGTATTTTCTATCTCATCCTCAAGATCCAGGAGGTCTTTTAAGCACAAATCGCCTAAACAGTCACCTAACCTTTGCCAATCAATTATAAAAAATGAAGTTGCATCAACCCGCTATCCAAATCAATCCTCATATGAAAAAATTACCTCCCAAGTCTCATCACTAACAACTAAAAAGCAACAATTTATGTTAGTTTTTTGTATATAAATAGATTTATTATAAATCTATATATATAAATTAAAAAAAAATTATTAAATAGTATTAAATGAGCCAGTTCACGAGCTGAGTTTTGTAAAAATTGAGTTCGGCTCGTTTTACTAAACGAGCTTAAAATAAAGCTCAAGATCGGCTCATTTTTTAAATGAGCCGAGCTTGATCCTAACCTTTAACGAGTAGCTCACAAACTGTTCATGAGCTAGCTCGGCTCATTGCTACCCCTAATCACAACTACCTCCAACCTTGAAGCAAAACCATTTTTACCTATCCCATTATAAGACTCTTGAACCGTTATAGCACTAATAAGCCAGGGTAATATTGATGTAACTCATAGTGAGTGCAAGACTACCAAAATATATTATTATTGGAGGCTGAAGAAAAATTTAACGGTGGTGCTAGGTTTTTTATACTATTAGTATGGAGTATTAGCTGGGAAAATGTGAGAAGCTGGAAAGTTTGGAGCTGAAACTATAATATCTAGAAACTAAAAAACCACAACAAAGTAAGATTTTTTATTTTTTTTTTAAATCCTTTACACTTTCATCTTTTTTTACTGTGGTTTACCCTTTCAACCAAACAGTAATTTTCTCAAATAAAAAACACACAAAAAAAAAAGTACTTTTCTGGTGCTAATCAAGTATTGCTTAAATTATTAACAAACTAACAGTTTCACTCCTTGGTTTGATTAATGTCATAAATTTCATATGGGCAGAACTTTATGGCAAGTTGCATCCCACATAAAATGTCATGAATTCATTATATTACTATTGCTAGTACTACTAACATGTACGGAGCAGAGAAGAAAGCCTTAACATAAACTTATCCATAATTTATTAGTTTGATTTTGAAACCTAGTTGTCCTTGATTCTCCTCCAAAGCTGAGGACTTGAACATGGACAGAGTCACTAATTAAGAACTAATATCGTTCACTATATCTATGTATGAACTACGACATACAGTGGTATAGATTATGAAGAAGCTTGACATAGGTTAGAAATTTATATCAATATGTGCTTTTATACAAGAACTATTTAAAATGAGGAATTTGGAACACTACAAATCATTCAAAGGTAAATCAAGTATATATATAAATATTGAATCGACATGAGAGCAGAAAGAACATGTTGTGCTACTTACTGTCCCACCAACAGTTGGCTTTGGAGTATGTAGAAAGCTTGTCAAGTTGCCAGAAACTCTTCCTAGTTTGTACATCACGAGGAAATTTCATGAGCCACAGCTTCTGCAAACTTGAGGTCCAAAAGTAAGAAGCGTCCAACATATTAAACCTCATAGAAATATATATTGGGCAAACTTGGAACTCTGATTCAAATTTTATATATTCTCTTTACAAAGCAAAACATCCTCCATACAATTTCAACACTACCTCCCAAGTCTCATCACTAGCAAATAAAAAAAATAACATCCTCCATTCAAGATACAACTAGAAAAAAGAAGAAGAAACTTTCAGACAATCTATCAAACAGGTTGAGAGTAATAATTGCAGCAATTATAAACAGTGATGGAGTCTTTCAAACAAGCTAAGGCCGTTAATCTCCAAAGTTACCTAGATAAATACCTTGTCACCAACGATAATTAGAAAACGATGCAGAATAGAAACGGATCGTCGAATTGGTTGAAGGAAAAAGTGACTCTGTAGGCTCAAGAGCTGCCATGGACGTGGTGGCTACCAAATAGCAATCACTTGGAGGCAGCAGGGAAAGCTCGGCGGTGGTGGCAGGACAGACTCGACGGCGGTGGCAGCTAAGGAGCTCCAGACCGAGAGAAAAAGGGAAACATAAGAAAATAATTTTCTGATTGGGGCACGAAGAGAACAGCCAGCATGTTTTAATTTGGGATTTTTAGTATTGGAGACCGGCCAAAGCTGTTGCTGATACTTAAAATTGCGATCTCTAATAACTTTAAAATAATCAAAAAAAAAAAAAATTGTTTTACAATTATCTTTTCACCTCTGTACCAAAAAAAAAATAATAATAACCGAAAAATTATTCACTTTATATAATATGGTGTACTATTTGGTGCTAAATTTCACCATTATCAGAGGCCGTGGTAATATTATCTACGGCGGATTTTTTATTCTTTATAAAGTATCAAAGATAGCAGTTTTTGGTCTCTAAAATATAATCTCTGATATTACTATATACTATTATTAGATCGTATAAATATTGGCTCAAATATACGGTCTCTGATACTGAACCTTTTTGTAATAAAGTATTTCTTCTGTAGATAGCCCATCTGAGAATTGATTCTAAAGACGTCTTACAGAAAGGGCTTAAGTTAAATAAGCCAATTATTGGTTTTATTGTAAAAGAAGAAAACTTTAATATACTTTTTGAAGGTAGTTATGATATTAAAGCGTAGAAGCGTATGGTGCTAAAGTGTTAATCTTGTGGAAGTGATAACTTTCAAGAAGAATCTTTTTTTCTCTAACTTTTATAAACTTAATACTGCAAACAGAATCATGGAAAATGCCACGTATGTTTTGTTTCCATTTCTTATCTAATTGCAATGCTCTTGATATTGTAGGGATTAACATGTGAAATAGAAAAAATAAAGAAAGACAGTCTCCAGAAATCATGACTATAGGAAGAGAAGCACGTATGCACAGCACATGAATATCATGTGATATTTGACTTACGGGTAATACACATCTATCAGCTTCTTCAATAATATTGATCTATGAAGCTGATAATGTAGAGCTTGCTTGGCAAATAATATAGCTATTGATTCTAGCTAGTTGTTCTTTCTTTGTTTCTTTTTCTTTTCTCTTCTTTCGTTCCTTTCAATAAATAAATGAAATAAAACAAAACAAAGGCCAAAATACAATTCTACATAAATAAACGACTGTGATGATGTGTAAGAGTATATCAAACTAGCAATATCTGATGAGATAGTGTAATCTTAGTATATCCATCAGGCTATTACATATTACCAGTTAATTTTTACAAGGGTACAATTGTATGAGATTGACCAATTAACCTGTAGATATTTCAAAATACCAAAACTAACCCTCCTGTGGTTTAAAATATTTCTATTTCATAACATTTACTTATTCTCTAGCTATGAATAAGGTAAAAAGATTGTTATGGGAAGTAGTAATGTTTTATATTTTTGGCTTTTTATTTGTATATATACATTAATATTATTATAAAAGTTAGATATCTCCTATGGTGCTCTATTTTATTTTTTTTATTTTATATAAATGCAAGCTTTGTTTTTAAAGCTCAAGTTGAGGATATTAGTATCATGATCATTTAGAAAAATGTAGTTATTGTACGTCTAAGTTTTATTATGGTCCTTCGAAGTAATGAAAATGGATTGAATCATAATAAAATCAAATCGGATTTTGTCTATCTCAAATCTTAAGATTTTTAAATCAAATCAAATTTTGACAAATACAGATTAAATATTATTTATGAGATTGAATCTCCACACGTTGGGTCCATTATCATGCTTCTTACACAAGGCAATTCGTAACTTTTCTTGCTTTCCTTGATCATGTTTAACTGAAAAGGAGATAATACTTAATTTGCAGAAAGATCAAAAGGTATATATTATAAATTTGGTTATAATTTTTTTTTTTTATTATTAAAAAGTGGCTTGAGGTGCATATTTATGGGTTAGTAATTAGTTTCTTTCTTTTTTTTAAAAAAAAAAAATTTAACTGAAAAATCTAAACAATTATATATATGAGTTAATTAAATTTAAGATAATACAATTTTATTTTTTTTTATCATTCTTTTTGTTATCTTGTCGTGAATGGATTTTATTATCTCTAAGGTTAGGATTTTAGCTGATTTATAAAATTGGTCATGCTTGTGGGATATTTCTTGAGAAAAGTAGTGACAAGTCATATTTTGTCCAAAAACATTCTAAATATATAAGTCTTGTAAAAATTTATAGACATAGAATGATATAATAAATATATATATACCTAAATAGTAAGTAGTAAAAGAATAAATATCTTCAAAATTAATGAGATTTTTATCATCCCTTTAATAATTTTTTTTCCAAAAAAAATAAAAATTTATCTCATAATTAATTTAAAATTCATACTCATATGGAGAAGAGAGCTCTATACCCTTCCATATCATAGGACCAAACTAATAATTTAAAGGCATACATACTCTTTCATGACTGTCTCTAGCATATATACCACGATGACATGATGGAAAAATAGGAAAAAAGAAAAAAGAAAAAAGAAAAGATGTTAATCTTTATAATGATATATGCCAAAGATAATTATATAATTAATTTCAATGGATAATTAGTTTTGAGCTAATTTCATTGCACCTTACCCTATGGCATGGATCAATCCTATTCCCATAAGAATTATAAATACTTATATATAAAAGCTTTCTTGACCTAGCTATCAATATAGAAATTTGAGAACGTAGTGAATAGAAGATAAAAAATGTTGTCACAAGAAGTACTTGGTGGCTACCACTTTTCACCATCGGATGAAGAACTAATTCTTCTATATCTTTCAAACAAAGTGAAGGAAGAGCCTCTTCCTTGTAATGTTGTAAAAGATGTTAATCTTTATGATAAAGAGCCATGGTTGATCTTCGACAAAAGTTTTAAAGAGAATTTTTATATTTTCATAAAGTTGAAGAAGAAAAGTAAAATTAGAATTGATCGAACTGTGGGCTGCGGGACTTGAAAAGGTGAAAATCGTAAGATGATATATATGAAAAATATGGTAAAAATATTATAGGGTATAAGAGATTGTTTATCTTTCAAGAAAGAAAAAAGAGGAAAGTTTCGTCTTCAAATATTGTTACCGGCTCTAATGGACATTGGATTATGCATGAATTTTCTCTTAAAGATTATAACCAAGATGAAAAGGTAAGTTCTTTGTTAATTACTTTAGATATCCTACATTAAAGTTTAAATATTTAATTATATGTAATTTAGGTTATTTAGTAATTGCTCGGGTTAAGTGTAAACAACAATTGGCCTTTGTTTAGAGTAGAGTGAAGTAGAAGATGATATTGGCAGTGAGCGAGGCAACGGAACTGTAATATTAGGCAACGATGATTTAATCTTATGTAATTGACAATCTTGGGTAAATAAATATATATACATGAATATTTAGAGAAATAAATATAACTTTTTTGAATGTAAAGCTTGAATCTTTAATTATATGTAATTGATTAGGTTAATTAATAAGTTGGTAATTCCTTTTAGGGCTAGTGTTCATTGTTGATTTTAACTTTCTGGATCATATATAAACTTGTTATTTGATTTATAATTGTTTTCAAGGAATTGGCTTTGTTTTATAAACTATTTTTTTGTTTGTTTATTTTTCGCAAGGGATAAGTTTAATTTTCTGTATATCACTTTTATATATCCTATATATATGGACAGTTTTAGCTTTGCTTTTGTTTTTGTTTAAATCTTGGAAAAGAAAAACTATAAAACTATATGAAGATATGAAATATAGCATACATGCACTAACTAACATATATATTTGCATTTTCAGTTTGATGAGTATGTCCTTTGCCAAATCAGAAACAAAGATGTGGACAAAATAAATGGATGCAAATTTACCTTTCCTGCTTATAATGGAACCCAAATGGTAAATTGCCAAGGTTTGGGGGAAGAAAATACAATACAATCTGTTGAACAAATACCTGGGTGTGAGATGGCTACTTCCCTGCATCCAACTGGGATTGATGAACAAGAGTCATTGTACAATATGCCTATGATGCCTATGATGAATGAACAACCATCAATGGAGGGTCATTATGAAAATCCATCTATGGCTCTAGACGGCTGCAACAATTTCCAATTTGGGTGCCCACAAGTGATGGATAATCAAGCTTGCCAAACAGCAACAATAGAAGGATTCAATTCGGGGTGCACAAATACGGGTCTGATGGCAAAAAGTTCAAATTTATGTGATCAACATGAAAACTTTTAGTGTTCTAATCTTACCAACGATGCAACAATATCTCAAAAAGCACTACCCGAAACAATCACATGTTTACATGCTAGAAACGAAGTTCTACCTGAAGCGATTACTTGTCAGCCCGTGCTAACTGCGATTGAAGCAGGACATACTGCCAATGAAACATGGGGCAATATTCCTGTGATGAATGATAATTGGGAAATATCACTTCTCACCCCATACCAACTGAGTTTGTTGCATCACATATTATCAATGTAATTAGTTATTTTTTAATTCTTTTACCAAACCTTTTTAGTTTTTTTAATAATCATTATTTTATTCATCAATAAGTTTAATGGTAATGAATGCTATTTATTACCATATTTCTTTCTTGCTCAAGGCTGACATAAGCATTACATCCTTATCATAAAGCATACTAAAACTATTAAAATAGAAAAACCGTAAAATTAGATTATCAAAATGATGCTTTAGGCGTGTCATAAAATTTGAAATCAGAACAAGTACTTTGCCTCTTCAACAAGGAAACACTAATACGAGCATAGAATTACTTAAATCAAACTGTGCAACAGTATCCTCCAACTGATACCCTCCTATCAGAATCCCATTATTTGGCTTCAAACCACCATCTAAGAACCACAAACACATCACTTCAAACTACCAGATATCCTCCACTTCACCATCTCACTTTGCAGGACTAAATCAATAATGGGCACATTTGGCTCAACTTTTGTGTTGTTAATGCCTTTGAAATCTCAAGTTAAAACAGTGTGCAAATGGTGCCACTGGAGGCATCATAGTCATATTCAGAGTATAATTGTCTCCTTTATTACCGAGGCATTGATATATTCTCACTTCTGAGATTCTCAGAATTGTCTCTTTTCAATGTTTTGCAAATCTGATCTTAAGAGTCACGTGTAGAATATTCGGAACATCTCATATTGAGTCAAATTCAAAATTACAAGAAGGACTTTGATATTTAAAATTCATAGTTCTTGCCTTTGTAAATTACCAACTATTAATTATGGAAGCTACAAATCTTAGTAATATTTAGAATTGGAACCCATATATATTATCTTCTCATTGTATTCTTGAAAAGACAAGAAAAAACAACTTGAAGAAAATCAAGATAATCACATCTAGTAGTGTGTAAATGGACAGGTCAAATTTGACATAAATGTCACTCAACCAGACTAAAACGCATTAGCAAAAGTTTCACCCAAGTTTCAAAATCAGGTGACAAAAAACTACACCTAGTTTAAATTCGTATGAATCAATCAAGTTGGAGAACCTTATTATAGAATGATCTAATATCTATTTTGACTTTAATATGGTAATAAATAAATAAATAAAAAAAGAGAAATCCAAGTTATAAATTGAAGAAATGAAGATAAATTAGCACCATCTCAAATATCTGGCATATATCAATAATAGAATTATATTTTAGGTATTTTCTTAATTTTATTCATTCTTTTAGTAAGCTTGAATTTTTTTATATTTTTAATGCATCATTCATAATATTTTTGTGTTTATTATCTTTTGGATTAATTAAAAATTAAAACTATTCTTTTTTCTAGAATTTTGAGTATTAATTTTAAAAAATTATATTATAGTTAATTTCTGTTTGACCCTCCAAGCCTAAATGCTTAGGTCCAATCAAGGTTACAAATCAAGTTTGGATAATCGCTATAATGTGATAAATATATTTAATTTAATATTTTATAATATTATATTTAATATAATTATACTTATAATTATTGTATTAATAATGGACAATTCTTTTAGTCTTAGAAAAGGAAAATGGGTAAAAACAATAAAATAAATAAGATTTTAGGATCCAACTAGTTTAAAATATCACCAATAATAATTCAACCGATCAAACTAATTTGTTGGGTACGATTTTTGAAACACAATACATACAAGCATGTAAGATCTTATTGCTACTGCACTTTATACATTGTTTTATCATATTAGATCAGATGAACATTGTGAAACATACACATACAAGTGTATACAAATACAGGATTTGACCAATGAGATTTGATGAGGTTTTAATTTAACTAGTTAAAATTGAGGTGTTAGAACATCTTGAACTGAGATTTAAATTACATTATCTAGTAAATTTATCTTTGATATAAAGATCAATGTAAATATTATTTATGTAACATAAATAATGAGTCAATTACATTTTATTCTATAAAATACTACTCGTTTTGCAATAACTTACTTCGAACTATCAAATTAGACACATTCTAATCTCTAAAGACGCAGTGAGGAATTCCAAGCAACAAAGTTGCATAACAACATATGAGGATTAATGGTATCAATTTTGATTTATTTTTTGTTCTGAAATTGAAACAGTTCCATTCCTCAATCAATTTATATGCAATCTGTATTTGTTATATAGATTATTGGTAAAAATACAGAGTTTGTCAACTCTTAAGTTTAGAAGTCTGAACATTTTACATCTATACATTAAGCAAAAGCTTGTACCTCTAAATTTCATACAATGCACCTAAGATTTGCAGGTTGTGAGGTGTGACAAGAGATAGAGCAGGCAACCACAACATCAGGTCTAAAATTTTCAGGGTCAGTAACAGTTGAAGTAGAGATAAACCTTAATTAGCAGAAGTCCAAGAAGCCAAATATAACATGATTCATCTTTCTCCATCTATTGATCAGAAGTGACAGCAAAAGATATAGTAAATTTTCAGAGGCTTGGGTGGAATCTAGCATTATCGCCACTATGTATATTGTGAACGTAGTTATAATGTATATGAATCAACTGAAACATCTAATTCCAGTACGAAAAATGGTTTGCCGGCCATGATAGCATTGGCAACCTTGGTGTGTACAGTCATTTTAACTGCAAATTATAATGACTCTTCAGTACTTGTCAGCACCTTTATCAAACTTTGCAGGACTATCAACTCGGGAATCTAGTTTTTTCTGATACTTCGAGGGACTACCTTCATCAATCTTTTGCAGAAATATACAAATATTGTTATTGTGTGTTCCATTGAACTGAAATACTTTTTAAGTGCTTGTGCAAAATCACATACCTTGCTAAGGAGATCAAGTGTAATTCCTGTTCTGCGGTGATCACTATCATATGTAGATAGCTGAAGGCTCGATTGAGTAGGAATTGAATTCAGCGGATCATTATTAAGACGCAATGCCTGCAGAGTGATAAGAAATATGGAGTAAATATGGGAACAGCCACTAAGCAATCCATGTAGCCTCTCCAGAACACCTTATCTCTTCAGAAGCTCAATTTCTTTCCAAATCCAAGTATTCCTGGTACACATTTTAGCTTTTAAAATTTTGAGTTTTGCTAATGCACTTTATACAGTAATTTACCATGTCAGATCTGAGACTCAAACTTATACAAATTGATGGTTTAATCAGTGAAATTTCGTTAGAGTTAGAAAACACACTGGAATCTTCTGTTCAAAGTATAAATTTTAGATCAACTTCAAGGTTTTTATGTAATAATGTTGACTTAAACTACTCAAGTTAAAGATACAGAAAGTACTGCAACAACTTCTTTTGATTGTTCGATAACACCAAACCAATTAAGGATCAAATATTAAACAAATTCAATAGCAGAGAAGGGAAACAAAATCATTCTGCCAGAATATCACTTTTTTTGTGTGAATGTGTGTGAGAATAGAATATCACTTCCAACAGCAGAAGTAAGAAAGTCCATACAAGATAACAAGGTATTGGTACAAAAGTCATACAGTGGGCTTCAAGGCTAGAACACAGTATGCTCCTTGCCCCTCTTAGTTTCTCAAACAGAAAACAAAATTCTCACTAAATTCAATTTCTCTCAATGTTTGAAGTGTCAGAGGCGCTCCAGGAAAAAGCGGAAATTTATGAGAACCATCTTCAAGTTAAAGTCAGACAATGCTACAACTCCTCTAACTCTCCACCTTTCCAACCTTTTCTTATCAACAAACAGTTACTTTTCAAAAACTTTTTATTACCAAGAAGCTTCTTCTAAGATTGGACTGTCCTGTTCAAATAAGCTTCAGGTTTAACCAACTTAGTGAATTTCAAAAGCTTCAACCTACGTTCCTTTTAAAGAAACCACAATGGATGATTTCCCAACAATAAATTATTATCAGACACTTATATTACCAAGAAGCTTAACAAAATCTACTTGAAGCTAATCTTGGGATGAAAAAAAATCTATTTCTGTCTAAAACCCAGTGAAGAATGACATCAAAGAAGTTCAAAAGCTAAATCAATAAAATAAAAGAAATGCTAATCTGCAGTTGACGAAATAAAGAAAGAAATGAATAACAAAATACCCCTTGCTGTAAACCCTGAGAAGCCATAACCATAAGCTCGGACCCATTAGCCACCTCCGCTCGTGTCAATGTCATAGTGTCCTCTAAATACTTCCCTGATTCAACAAATTAATGGATTACTAATTGTGGGTTTTGCAATAGATGCAGAAATATAACGAAAAGCACCCAAAAAAAAAAAAAAATCAAACCTTTAAAGTAGAGCTTTTGGCCTTGAGGGGAGACATTAGTGAGTGAGTGGATAAAGGACTTGAGGTCATGGATAGTTGAATCAGGTGAAAGAGAGACACGTATGTATTCATATCTGAAGTTGACGTTGAAGCTGATAGTGGCCTGGGAATTGGGCATCTCAGCTTCATCTGTTGCATCATTCTGCCGTAGGCATTTGACCTCCGTAATTCTTAACACATCTTGCCTGCTCAAAGGAATTGACAAATATAAAGAGATAAAATTACCAAAACAACCTTTGTTGTTGTGGGTATGATTCTTAAATAAAAAGAAATTGAGGGCATAAACCAAAGCACACAAAAAGAAAGAAAGGAACAGAAAAAGAAAACGACCTTGGTTTAGCTACACTTGTCTGAGTAAGTTTAGTTCTGTCCTCGATTTTAATGTGGCAAAACGCATAATCTTCAGTTTGCTGCACAAAATAATAAACAAAGCAATATACTATTACAGTTGAAAGTAACAGACTTTTCAAAGAAAAAGAGTGAGCTCAACTTGTACAACAAGAATCAAGTCAATCAAGAACTTACTTCTTTGTCAATCTTGAAGAAACGATATGATAGAGAAAATTCATTCATGGCCCAGAGGCCATTTTCTCGGATGTTGAACTTAAAAATTCTGCTATACCCAATAACCTTAGTCTCGTCATTCTTAATGATTCTGCAGCCACCGTATTTCCACGTTCCAGAACCGGCAACTCTCACTGTTTTTGACCTCCCTCTCTTCTTCAACTTTGTGAAGAAATAGAAAGGCTTGCTCAAAGTATTGTCGAATATCAGCCATGGCTCTTTCTCATAAACATCAACTTTTGGTATGAGCATGGCTTCAGACAGTTGCTCTCCCATCAATATCTTTTTTAGATAATTGATGATTTCTTGGTCAGTTGGATGGAAATCAAACGCATGTGGCACCATCATCTTGCTCTGTTTCTCTCTGCTTCTCTGTTTCACTGTTTCTCTCTGCTTCTCTGTTTCTCTTCTCTCTTACTTATGAAGCAACAGGTGTACAAGGCTATGGTGGAGTCCAGGTTTGATTTGGGCTTCAAGTCCAAGCAGTAAACATTAAGAGAGAGACCCATGAAAGAATCGGGCAAATCGGGTGCCCATAATACTCGGAAACTCGTAAGCTTACCCGGTCTCGATCCTTGCAAGGGAATTAACTTATCTCTTACTTGACAATTTCGGGAAAATGAAAATTTTATTTATTTTAAATTTAATTTATATTTTAAAATTTATAAAACTTTTTTTAGTTTGTAAATTAATTGATTTATTTTTCTAATCCACCGTATACTTTCACATCTCATCTAATTAGAAACTCATTTGAAATTTATTCTCACACTCTCCTTTTCATCAATATTCATGTTGTCAAGAAAAAAATTATTTTATTTCTTACAAATTAAATATATTAATTTTAATATTTATAATACTTTTTATGGTTCGTGAATTTATTAATAATATGAATTAATTTGTTAAACAACCACCACATATCACATCCCATCCAATCATAAAGTTACTTTAAATTTATTCTAATACTTTCCCTTCAATCTATATTCATGTTGTAAAGAAAAAAATTATTTTACTTTTTACAAAATAAGTTTTTTTTTTTCTTTTCCCTTACTATTTGTACCAAAAAGTCATGAAACTACAACTCTTTTTTTTTTTTTTTTTTTTTTTTCCTTAGTCCAATTTCATTCATTAAAACTTATTATTTATTAGGATTTTTTAAAATTAAACCAAATAATTCTACATACAAAATAATTTGTTTAATTCTTCAATATGATATAAATGACTTTGAAATAGAAATTTTTGTGTTTTCTCACCAATGATGACCAAAATTTCAGATTTTATTTTTTCCAACCGTTTTCAATTTTTATGTTTTAACATACTAGTTATGAACTTTAAAAGTCTTAGCTCAATTTTAGGCTTGGTTTGGTAATGCATTTTTAGAGAGTGCTTATACTCATGAAGAATGAAGAGTATAAGTCAATTTTTTTATGCTTGATAAGAAAAAAGAAAAAAAAGTGGGGTACTTCTTACTTAGACTTATCTTAATGGGTATTTTTAAAAGCTAGCTCCACTCTCAAAAGTTTAAAAGACTAATATAACCTCAATTTTTAATGAAAATTCATATTTATTATGTTATTAATTAATGTAGTAGGTTAATTATCTATTTTTTATTATTATTAATATCTATTATAGTCAATTTAAACTTTTAGAGTAGTTTTACAATGAATTTACTAAACACTAATTTGTAGCTTCTACTTATTGAGAGTAGTTTTTATATTATTACCAAACACTATTGCTGTAACTTTTTAAAAGCAGCTCTAAGAGAGCACATCATCTCTTAAAAAGTCACAGCATTACCAAACCAAGCCTTAATAGAATAGCGATAAAATCTAAAATTATGAAGTTTGTTTAAATATTCTTAAATCTAATTTTGTCCATTAATTAATACATATTACTTTGGAGAGTTTAAACTATTTTTTTATTGGTGATATTATACTATCATAAACAATATAATGGCTTCCAACAATTTCTTTTTTTAAATATTAGTATCTCTTTTTACTATTTTTTATTTGCTTTATTGCCACTTTTTTTTTTTTTTTTAAACCTAGAATTGCTTCTATTTTGGCAAATTAATTAGCATCATGATTTAATTTGTACCAAAATGAAAATAGGAGTATTGATTTTAATATGATATTGAAGAAATTTGAGTTTTTAAATGAAATTAAGAACTTTGATTGTAGTGTTGTGG
This sequence comes from Quillaja saponaria, assembly GCA_029379385.1. Lineage (NCBI taxonomy): Eukaryota > Viridiplantae > Streptophyta > Magnoliopsida > Fabales > Quillajaceae > Quillaja > Quillaja saponaria. The sequence continues at coordinate 18,891,639 of CM055612.1, read as the reverse complement.
ACAATTGATTATAATGGTGATTATGTAGATTGTGGTAGTGTTTAGGTAAATTATATGGGTGCTTAGGTGCATGAGTCACTTCATTTGATATAGTATTAAATTTTATATGATCAAGTGGTCATAGAGAGACCCATTCATTTTTTATTCTGACAAGTGTAATAAACTTATATTTGTGAAGGCAGGTAAGAAATCAAAACATAAGATTTGTTATTGTTTGGATTGTAAAATTCAAATTGACCATTAGTCGTGTATAAGTTAAATATATAAGTCAGATATATTTTTAGCATATAGATTACATATAAGTCAATTATAAGTTTAGTATAAAGATTGTATAAGTCAATTTAGATATGTAATTATCATTGAGGTCATGCATAATAATATATTTAGTTTACAGATTGAACAAGTGTGTTATAAAATTTGTCTTGTTTAATTGATAATAAATAATTTAAAATACGATATTCTTAAATAATGAAGTCAAAATTATTCTATATTTATAAATAACCAAATCTCACTTGCCTTTTCCAATGTAATTATTCTAATTTGTTGTGACTTTGGTTAAGTAAAATTTTGATTTTTTTTTTTTTATCTGAATGTGATTGATATTATTATCTATTTTGCCATGAAGTAAAAAACTTTAAAAAGTACATAAAAAATAATATATTTGTTTCACTAGAATCAAACTTAATATCTTTACTCACCCTTACCACATGAATTAAATTGAAGTGACTTTATTTACCAAAAAAATTTATTAAGGATAGTTATACAGAACTCCATTGTATTTCTCGGTATACTGAAGAATAACAGACATGTGTCAGATGTCACTACCAGTTCAGTTATTAATTGCCGAAACCCACCAAAACATTTTCGTATTTATAATTTGCTCCCAATTTAATTCTATATTAACTATTATATCCTAATAATAGTCAATCGGTGGAGGCGAGCATTATTTGGTAGGGTTGAAGAGAAGATATGGGTTTTGTCTATCTACCGAAAGGGAAAGAAACAAGCCTACATCATTTGACTGTTTGGGTGCAGAAGCATTTGGCCTTTTCTATTATAACTTCCAACAGAATTTGCTTAAGGAACTAATATTTTAGAATTAATATTTGATTTATTATTGGATGTACTAAATTTTTTTATTATGTTATTAATTAATAAAAATAAAATATTTTAATAAAATAGACTTATGTGAGATAGTCCTTCAACACGAAAGTGATTCCACCAATGCTGTAATAAAATCCAACAAGCAGACTTGTCAAACATACTGCTCCAAAAGCTAACAAACAAACAGAGGGTATCCAGGGAATAGAGTTGTCAATGAGCTATACTAACTTGTAATTACTCGTGAACTATTTGTAAAAATTCTGATAAAGCTTGACTTGTATTTGAAAAAATTTAATTTTGAGCTCGTTTAATAAAATAAGATATTATAACTCTATAGTCTAATGTATATTTTAGAATATTGTACATAAATTATCATGATTATGTGAATACGAAATAAAGTAACATAAGAGCAAATACACTTATGTACATTAAAATTCACTGCCTTGGAAGATGAAGTTATTGGAGTAAATTTAATGGAGTGTCATTTAGTATGCTGTTAAAATAAAAGTAAAATATATATATATATATATATATATATACTAGAAAATTATATATATATTAATTATTAAAATAAAATAAGATATGATTACGTATATATATTTAATTTTACGACTAATGTCCTCCACAAATCTATTCAATTTAACTTGCCATTCAATTATAATTTGGTATTTTATTAGTTTGTCTTTTCTCCTTTGGCCAAACCGACTTACTTTTTCCTGTCTCTTCCATTTGTCGTGTATTGCTTGATTCTTTCCCCTGTTTTCCTCAAGCTGGTCATGAGATTGTATGAACCTAATAACTAAGTTTAATCCATGTTTCAGATCGTGTCAAAGATATTTCAACACAACTGTAAGTTAGATCAGTTAATAAATTCTATCCTTGAGCCTAGTGAGTGAATTACATGTATTTTAGTTGCTAGATAATTTATGTGAAATAAATTATGTGAATTTTGAATAATTGATTAATGTTTGTTATTTGATATTGGTTGTAGTTAATAAGGGCAAAAAAATGAGATTTGTCTGAAAAAATAATTTTTATCTATGAAATTGAAATATAGTGCACATAGGATCTTTTGATTTGAAATTATGAGATATTCTAATTTTGATAAGTGTTTTAAAAAAAAAATGTGAATGCTCAACCCCAGTGTGATAAAATATGTACAGAGATTAATTTATTGTGTGGGCGCGTAAATGCCCGATAGAGGGTAATACTGTTATGCGGGGCTGAGTTACTCAGTTGGCTCTTTGTTTGAGTTGTATGCTCTGATTGCTTTGTTAAGAATTGTGAACTCAAGATATTTAATTTGATTGATATATGTTGTGAGATATATGAATTGTGGCTGTATGATGATTATAAGTGCATACGTATGCAATTAAATTTGGACATGAGATTAATTAGTAATATATGTATTATGTGTTGTACAATTTTGGTACCCTTAGGGTTAGTGGTTTACTCACTGAGTCCTTATGACTCACTCTTTTCTCTGTTGTTTTTTTTAGTATCAGGAAAACGCAATTTACCGCGTTAAGATTTGTTACCTACCAATAATGCTGAGGCAATGTATATCTCCGAATCGCGCACTTGAGGCTTAAGGGATGACACTTGCAGTCACCTTAGATGTTATGCATTGTTGTTAAATATATTGAATTAACCATGATGATTTCGTGTTTTGTTAGGAGTAGAGCTCCTTTGTATATTCTGATACTTTGGTTTATTGTTGAACTTTTAAACATGTTGTTTATATGTCTTATGGGCATGTTCTACTTTACGGGGAACTGCTGCTAAATTTTCAATAAACGTTTTATGTGAAATAGCCTGTTCATGATTTTATTTTTAATTTAGTAAAGTTTTATTAGTCTTCACTATAATTTATTTAAGAGTTAGTGGTGCACAGTACTTGAGTATTCAGGGTCATTGGGTGTGGTTATCCATTCCTCTGGCCAATCATACATTTACTTGAGGGTGTGAAAAGTTGGTATTAGAGCTAGGTTAGAGGTCCGTGACTGCAAGTATAGGATGTTGTTGTTTTGTTTGCATACGTTACCTGGGATGTATGTGGACTTAGCAATACGTTTCATTCATCTTGAAACTTCAAGTTGTGATTAAAGTAGCGCATTGTTCTTCGCTATACCTCATAAATGTATATTGAATTCCTATGTATGTGTTTTGGATATAATGCGATGTAGCGGCTGTGTTGTTGGTTGAGGGAGGTAGCATGAGGCTGGCTCTGACCAGGGATCTACCAGTCCTTAGGTATCGGCGTTTAAAAGTAGGGGTCGACGGGGAGACGTGGTAGAGGCCGAGGCGTAGGCAGAGCTACTATACCAATTCAAGCAGCAGCACCTAGTTCTGATTTAGAGCAGTTGGTGTAAGGATTATATCGTGTTAATTGTATTGTAGATGATTTAGTTGGGATTTTGGCTCAACAGCACTAGGCTCTGCCGCAGCCACCAACAACTTTTCCTATTCAGCCTCAGCAAGTGGTGAACCCTCCATCTCCAATTCACCAAGATCAGGGGTATTTATGACACTACATGACTTTAGAAAGATGCAAATGTCGAGATTTTCATGAATAGATCCAGCTCAGGATCCTTATGCTTTCTTGGAGGAGTTAGATAGATTGTGTATAGCTTTGGAATGTTATCTCGTTCATACAGTTGAGTCGGTTAGCTATCAGTTATATGATGTGGCTTATGATTGGTACAAAATATTGGTATAGCAACGAACCGAGCGTACTCCACTGGCGTGGCCAGAGTTCAGCATAACTTTTTCGGATCGCTTTTTACCTGAGAGTGTGCGAGGTAAGCATGCTCAGGATTTTGAGCGATTGGTTCAAACAGAGGGCATGTTAGTGGTAGAGTATGAAACACAATTTACTAGACTGTCTCGTTTTGTCTCGCATTTGGTAGCCACGGAGTAGATGCGAGTGAAAAGATTTGTGCATTGTTTAAAGGATTATTTATTGAGATTATTTATAATGTTTAGGTAAATTATATGGGTGCTTAGGTGCATGAGTCACTTCATTTGATATAGTATTAAATTTTATATGATTAAGTGGTCATAGAGAGACCCATGCATTTTTTATTCTAACAAGTGTAATAAACTTATATTTGTGAAGGCAGGTAAGAAATCAAAACATACGATTTGTTATTGTTTAGATTGTAAATTCAAATTGACCATTAGTCGTGTATAAGTTAAATAGATATAAGTCAAATATATTTTTAGCATATAGATTACATATAAGTCAATTATAAGTTTAGTATAAAGATTGCATAAGTCAATTTGGATATGTAATTATCATTGAGGTCATGCATAATAATATATTTGATTTACAGATTGAATAAGTGAGTGTTATAAAATTTGTCTTGTTTAATTAATAATAATAAATAAATAATTTAAAATAAGATATACTTCAATAATGCATTGAAATTATTCTATATTTATAAGTAACCAAATCTCACTTGCCTTTTCCAATGTAAGACTTCAATAAATATAATTTTAAGTAACATAAATTATCATTTTATAAGTGACCTTTCCCTGTTTGCCATTGGTTTATAGTATAAGGTATCCTTAAAACTTGAACATTTTCTAATAAGATATAATTTTAAATATTTTTTTTTCTAGTTATATTCTTGAATGGTAAGAGAAAGAAAGTGAAAAAATAAGAAGGAAAGAGACAAATGAATGTAAATATGTGTTACTGCATTATAAATATAATAAAAATACTTATTTTGGAAAGTTCTTATGGAGTAATTTCTATGAAAAAAAGTAATAATTATACTTGTATTTGTTTCTTAAAAGATCTATTAAGTTCTCTAAGTATTTCACATGTTAATAAAATCTAATTTCAAAATTCATGCCTTTAAAAGGTTTTAAATTATAATAATTTCTCATATTACTATATTTCTTTTATATATATATATATATATATATATATTATACTTAATTTAAAATATTTTAATTTGTTTACTTATTTCTTTTTTATTTATGTTTATTCATATTTAACTTAGACTATCTAATTTGTTGTGACTTTGGTCAAGTAAAATTTGATTTTTTTTTTTTTTATCTGACATGATTGATATTATTATCTATTTTACAGTGAAGTAAAAAATTTTAAAAAGTACATAAAAAATAATTTTTTTTTTCACTATAATCAAACTTAATATCTTTACTCACCCTTACCACATAAATTAAATTGAAGTGACTTTATTTACCAAAAAAATTAAAGTGACATTTTTTTTCATTAAGGATAATTATATAGAACTCCATTGTATTTCTCGGTATACTGAAGAATAATAGACATGTGTCAGATGTCACTACCGGTTGAGTTTATAATTGCCGAAACCCACCAAAACATTTTCGTATTTTTAATTTTCTCCCAATTTAATTCTATATTAACTATTATATCCTAATAATAGTCAATCGGTGGAGCCGAGTATTATTTGGTAGAGTTGAAGATATGGGTTTTGTCTGTCTACCAAAAAGGAAAGAAAGAAGCCTACATCATTTGACTGTTTGGGTGCAGAAGCATTTGGCCTTTTCTATTATAACTTCCAACTGAATTTGATTAAGGAACTAATATTTTTAGAATTAATATTTGATTTATTATTGGATGTACTAAATTTTTTTATTATATTATTAATAAATAAAAATAACATATTTTAATTAATAGACTTATGCGAGATAGTCCTTCAACACGAAAGTGATTCCACCAACCAAATAAAAAATATGAGATGCTGTAATAAAATCCAGCAAGCAAACTTGTCAAACATACTGATCCAAAAGCTAACAAATAAACAGGGTATCAAAGGAATAGAGGTGCCAAAGAGCTGCATTAGTTTGTGACATATTCGTAAATTATTTGTTAAAGACTTGATCAAGCTTGACTTATTTTTTAAGTAAGTTGATTTTGAGCTAGTTTAATAAAACAGACCAAGCTCAATCATTTTAAATCTTGACTCGAGATAGGGTCGTAAGCTCATGAACTGGTTCATTTAATAATTTTTTATTATAAATATATGAATTTAAAGTAAATATATTTATATGTAGAAAGTTAATGTAAATTATAATATTATTTGATAGTAAGATACTCAAATAATGAAAACATGGCATGTGAAACTTTTCAGAATCCACCCACATGGTGGAGTAAACCTTTAGCTTTTGAAACAAATTATCACTCCTATATGGTCCCCTTCATTAAAAGGAATTTGGTTATAGTTTTTCTTAGTCCAGGACGAGATGGTAAAAAAAAAAATGAAAAATGAAAAATGAAAAAGAAAATCCACATGTTTACAAATTATAATAATAGACTAATGTGAGTGAGGGATAGGAGTTCTAATTAGTGTTAGTTGTGCTGTCTGTGTCTGCTGGTAGAAGATAGGTGCACCCATGTGTCAACACTTTGTAATTAATAGCCTATATATGGGCATTAATTGATAGAAAACATCAAGCTCCAGTCTCATTTTCTCAGAGGGTGAGTATTGATGAGCCATCTTTTTGTAATTTTGATTGAAGATCTGAATGAAATTCAAACTAATTCATTGTTTATAAAGCAGCTCTGTTTCAAGCAAAAACAATTGAATTTTTTTTTTTTTTCCTTTTTCCTAAACTGGGTCTATTAGTTTAGAAAGTGATAAAAAAAAAAAAATATCATATTACTCTACAATGTTCTAAAAGGAACAAAACTATATGCCATTGAGGGATTCAGTAAGAAAAATGAGCCCTTTCTTGTAGGCCTAGGTCACGCAATTAAAACATCCATTTTCCACATATACAAAGATGCAAGCAAGTCACAAGCTCAGCCCCAAATAGTTTTTGCAATTCTTTCTAATCAAATGTTACAGGAAATAATTTTTTAATAAATAAAAAATATATAAAATCACAAAACACAACATGAATGAGACCACTTTTATTTAGATTCAGATTCTCTCATATTATAACATAAGTCATATCCAAGACACACCATTTTCTTTTAAAAATATATCTAATTCAAAAACAGATTTAAATTTTAAAAATAAATTTTGTTTTTGTCTATATCTCTCGTATATAATCAAATTTTCTAAAAATATATCTAATTCACAAATAGATATAAATTTTGAAAATAAATTTTATTTTTGTCTATATCTCTCATATGTATATATAATCAAATTATGTTTTTACTAAAACATGATAGATTTTGAATCTTTTTTTATTTTCACTTCACTGCACCATTTTCCTATATAAACATGACTTTTATTTTATTTTTAGTACATAAAAAACTAGAGAGAGATAAGATACTCTATTAAACTCGATAACGAAATTAAAAATGACTAATAAAGAGTATTCGTGGATGACTCGAATTTAACCCGGAAAAGAGAACTAGGCAAGTATTTTATCATTGAGCTAAGCCCCAATGAAAAACATGACTTTTCATCTACAATTAGCCTATGTATTATCCCAACTCCTAATAAAGGTCTCTCAGTCCTATCTTTCTCTATTAAACACCCTATTGAAGCAAACTAAACCACCTGCCTCTCCCTCTCTTTCTCTCTCACTGGTAATAAAAGCCTTGAAGAAAACCAAAAAGCCCAAGAGCCTCAAACCTTTTGCAGGACCCCGCGTTTTTACAGCTATAGCAACCAAACCCTATTTTCCTCTCAACCAAACAGAAATTTCCCAAATCCCCAATTATTCTCTCTTTCTATTCCTCCCTGTCTTCCACATTTTTTTTTCTTGCCCTTCGTTTCAATCTCTCGAACGAGTATTTGGATTCAGACGTTCAATGTGGCGGCCGTGGGGCAAATCAACTGTTAGGATTCACCGCAGGTCATTACCACCTTCCTCATCTTTCTCCTGCTCTTCCTTCAAAGACATCCAAGACCTCTGTACAGAAGAAACCCTACAAACCCCAGCCGCCACCGCCGCCGCTACCTCCAAAAGAGCCTCAATTTTCCACCGCGTCCGGATCGCCAACTCTTTCCTCCGAGCCTTATCCACTCCTTCACCGTCCCAATTCGAGCAACAACCAGAGAAAGCCGAAACCTGTCCTGAACCTCAACCCGAACCCGAATCCGAATCCGAATCCGAATCCGATGTTGTGATTCCAGATTCAGAACCGTCGAGCAACAACCTTGCAACGCAACCGGAGCCGCCGATTGTTATTCCGGGTGCCGAGAAACGCATTGTGGTGTACTTCACGAGTCTCAATGTGGTGAGGTCGACGTTTTATGACTGCAAGACCGTCCGATCTATTCTACGAGGGTTTCGTGTGTCAATTGACGAGCGAGATCTGTCAATGGATTCCAGATTTCTAACCGAGTTACAGGGGATTTTAGGTCAAAGTAAGTTGACCTTGCCAAGGGTTTTTATTGGTGGGAGGTACATTGGTGGGGCCGAGGAGGTCAGGCAGCTCAACGAGACTGGTGAGCTTAAGAAGCTTATAGTAGGCTTGCCCGTAGTGGAACCGGGTGTATGTGACGTGTGTGGCGGCCATAGATTTATCCTCTGCGACGACTGTAACGGAAGCCACAAGTTGTATACGGAGAAGGCTGGGTTCAAGACTTGTACCACTTGCAATGAGAATGGTTTGATCAGGTGCTCTTCTTGTTCTTGCGCGACACTATGCTCCTACTAATTACAAACACAGGAAATTGGAAAATAAAAAAATAAACGTTAATTTTTGCTTGTGTTTTTTAATGTATTTGGGTTTCTGCAGTTTTGTAGTTTTAATTATTAGTGAAATGTTTAGTTGGGCATGTAAGATTGTGTAGGCCGAAGCCCACCAAACTGGGTGAGATACAATAAAATGTCACTAACTCTATTGCCACTTCATTGTTATTTTCCAAAGGCTTTTTTTTTTCTCTTTTTTGGTACATAGCTTTTGCAAAACTGTTTATTTTCGTTTTTGGCCAAATTATAATTATTGAAAGATTGACATTGTAATTAAGGAGAAATGCTTCATTTTTTATTTTTATAAACTGGGGAATAAAATTTTCATGATTATTTAGTTTTATTACCAACTCTTAACAGGATGAAATGTCTTTAATTGAATATAAGATGTGAACACTAAATGACTACTAAACAAAAACATAAGTTGGAAATATGAGATGCCAAACATGAATGGCTTGTAGGAGATAGGAAATTGGCCTATTGGCTTTACTAGCAGTCTCTACTCTATAGACTGTTTGGATGAGGCGAGACGTGGCGCATGATCCTTGTCCTTTCGTAATTTCGGTTTGTTCGGATTGATAAAAAATTTTAATTTTAAAAAAGTAAATTTATATGTAAATTATTAAAAATTATATTCATTTATAATATGTTTTTGAATTGTCCAAAGTTTGTCGATGGATGGACAAAAAGTTTTAAAAAAAAAGACATGGGTTGCAGCTTGCGAGAAGGCAGTCCTTTATCCCAGAGGGCGCGAATCCAAATGGGGCTATGAGAAGAGTGAGAATGACTTAGAATCAGATATTCAGATGCACTTGCCTCATCAAAATTATGGCTTAGAATCTTGTCCAATTATAGACATAATATATTGTTCTACTAGGATTCTTTTGACGATGGTGGACTCGTAGTGTTGTGCAAATTGAAAAAGATATCACAACAGCCTTAAGGCCCCTATAATCTTTAATTCAATGGCGCGGTAAACAACTGGAAGTTGAGAAAGCCAAAATGGACAATGTTTTGTTATCTATTTTGCTTTATCAGATTCGAACTTTTATGGTTATACTGTCCAACTCTCTATGTGATTCGATGTCGGCTTTTTGTTTGTTTGTTTGTTCCGCCATAAAAACAAACGAAGAAGAATAAGGAGAAGCAGAGCAGAGCCTTTGCAAGCCCATTCAGAATATGCGTTTGGATGATATTAGAGGGCTTCTGAAAGAGGAGGAGCGAAGCAGAGTCAGCAGCAGTATCAGATTCAACCTCAAATAGTATAATTTAAAAATTGTCATAACTTATTTTTGCATAAATAAATAAAAATATGTTAAAACTTAATTTGTATTGGTTCTAAGTTTTATATTAAAGAAAGTATGATATATTAATTTATGTTTTTTGGGGTTAAGTTTTTGTTTATTCTTAAACATTTAAGTCTTAGTGATACAATAGAAACTAATAAAATCTTAATTGTTATATTAATTAAAATTTAATATTAAAAAGAACAATTCAAAAAATCTCCGAATCCCTTATCTTGATTTGTTTTGTCTTGATTTACATATCTATTATCAAATGATTGAAAATTTCAACCGATTGAAGAACGATTATCTAAGAAATCAATTCTAAAATTTTAAATCTCTAAATCTAAACCCAACACAACTCATTAGTAAAAAACTAATTCACAAGTTCGAAATTCCCAAATCTAAATCCATACTACTCACATGCAAATATGAAAAACTCAAGTTCTTTACTCCTTTAAGTGTGAATCTAGCAGATTTAGATTTCTAAGCATTAAATATCATCTACTGCTACCATAATATTAGCTATATTGTGCTTCCCAAACTGAAGAATCAGTGGAAATCAAAAGCTTGCTTCATAAAACTTCAAAATTAAACCCAGACAAGTAAATATAAAGAACGAGATGAGAGGAGGAGAGGTAGAGATGCAAGGCCAAAGCTCTCCTCCCTGTAGTGTAGAATGATAAAATTGGGAAAAGTAAAAGAAAGGGAAGAGAAAAGTGTAGTGTAATAAAAGAAAAGGAAACATAAAAGAAAGAGAAAAAAATGTGGTGCAATGTAATGATAAAAGAAAGGGAAAAGAAAAGTGATAGTAGTGTAATGATAGTGTGTATGATTATATATATAATTATTTTTTGTGACATACGCGTTGCGCATGAATTGTATTTATGATATATAATTTATAAAAATAATACACTATATGAATTATATTAACCAAAACAATGACAATTCTAATTTTATTAATATTAAAATAGAGAAGAAATAAAAAAAATAAAAAAATAATTTATTTGAAACAAAATAAAAACTAAAAATTATTTATGTAATAGTAAAATAAAATAAATTTTTTTCACTAAACCTTTTTATATTCAAAAGTTAGAAACTCGTAAGGGACATTTTGAATCATAATTTTTTGTGACACTTTGATAACTTGTCTTACCATTTTTCTTGTAAGGCTTGTAACTTGCGAATATGAATAAATTTGGTTTTAAGTTGCTTTTCAATAATCTCTAAAACACCTATAAATAAATAATATATAAATATAGTGTAATGACTTACCAAAAAAACACAATAGATGTTTATGTAAATCTTAATAAAGCATAAAGATCGATGCTAGTGCAAAATCCTTATATATATATTTTTTAAAAAGACGTTATCCATACCAAAGATACTGAAATACTAATTAATTACTCCTAATTAGACTCGTAGTTATTAGTATATAACAAGAAGATAAGAAAATAATAAATAAATTTTAGAAAAAAAATCAATAATAACAATATATATGGGCTAGTTTGATATGCATGAATGATTTTTGCTGAATTGGAATAGGAATGGAATGCAGGTGGAGTGAAATGATCATTCCATTTTATTGTTTAGTAGTGTCGGTGGGGAATAATCATTTCATTCTATTTATTTATTTTCAATTCAATTTTTAGACATAAAATAATATAACAATTATACTAAAATGATAAAAGTATCATTTTTTAATTTTTTATTTCTATTATTTATTAATATTAATATTTCAGTTTAAAATTACTTAACTAATTTATTTATTTAATATTAATTAATTATTTATAATTATATTATTTACTATGATATGAAAGATATTTTTGTTATTTGACTAAAATGAATTGATTTATTATTAATTTTATATATTTATTTTATATATTATTTAATGTGTGATAAAGGGTATTTTTGTCATTTGTCTAGATTAAATAATAAATATATTTTATTTATTTATATATAATATTATTATTTTATTAATATTCAATTTTTTATTTTATGTGATAAAATGATTTTTTTGCCATTTAACTGAACTAAACCAATTTTATAGAAATAGGAATGAGCAATCCCACCCCCTAGGTGGATTTGGGTGGGTTTGAGGATTCCTACGGTTACTGGAATAAAATAGCCGGAATAGAATGAATATTCTTAGGCTAAAAACGTACCAAATGAAATAATGCTCATTCAATAGAATCATGCTTAGAATGGAATGGTCATTCCTACGTACCAAATTAGCTATGAATTAAACTATGCTTTCTCTTTCGGAATCATTTTGGCCCATGTCACGCCCAATTTTACATGAGAATAATATTCATATATATGGCTTTGAGCAATGATGGTCAACAGGCATCAGTACTGAGCCTCATAATCCTTCAATTCATCCTCTGTACTATTTAATATTTAATATATTTTTTCTATAAGTGTATATACTAAAACAAAAAGAGTATATAACACATGGAGAAGTTGCAAAAAACAAAAAAGTATATAAACTTAGAGCTCCATAAGTAGATATAATGAAAGTGTATAGGAAGTTATGCTTGAAATAAACTAACCAATTATGGTTAGATGAAGAGTTCCAAGCGTGCCAATTTATTATGTAAAAATAGGTTATGCTCATGTAATTATATAGAACATAACTAGACAATTCTAACACTATTAGGAAGTTATGAAAAAGAGAAAACAATTCATATTAGAACAAAACTCTAACAATTTAATTAGAAATATATTAAGTTTTAAAATTTTAATTTCATTGTAACTATAAACATCTTGGAAGTTTTGAAAAAAGAAAACAATTCATATTAGAACTCTAACCATTTAATTACAAATATATTAAGTTTTAAAATTTCAATTTCATCCAAACTCTAAACATCAAGAGGATGTGGAAACATTAAAAGTTTATTAAGTATAAAAGATAAAATAAGAAATCAAAATATTCTTACTTAAGACTCTTTTACATATAATATATATATAGATATGCATATATATATATTTTATTCGGGATAGGATATTAGTGAATCCCATCCTTGCTTCGAACCATGCTTGTATTTTTTGGATTGGGGTAAGACTCGTCCTGCTCCTCGGTCTACAGTCAAAAAAGCTCACCCTGTCAATTAGGTTGAATCAGGGCTTAATGGGTTGGGATGAAATTGTCATCCCTAGTTGCCAACTCAGCTCCTCATTTAAAAGTAAATTAGACTCATCTACCTTTAGGTTACTGAAACAATAGTTCGGCTTAAGATTTGTGGAATTTGGCACTCCCACCTCATAGATGATAATTGACACAAAACAATCTTGGTAAAAATACTAAAAGTATTTATTTTGTCTTTAAAATATTAAAAATTCGTATTGTCAATTTTGTTTTTATTTATGACAATTTGGTTAAATATGTGTCAGGAATTTATTCCAAGTTAAAAAACAAATGACTATGAATAACTCTGGTTATCGGTTCCAACTCTAGTACAGTGTACTAATACGTTACAGCACAAGAAACTAGCTAAAATAAATCTATGAACTCTCTCGACCCTCAAATTTCTTCATATTAAAATAAGTATCTCTTGGGGATTTGATCTATTTTTAGCCTTTTCAAAATAGTGCTGCAAAGTCTTCAGCTAACTCACTAGGCGTTTATTATATCTTGGCCAAATTAGCCATAATTACCTTAGGTTCGATACTATAGAACTGTGTACGGAACATCCTTTCTATTTGAGGCCAGTCTTGAACCAAATTAAGGAGTAAGGAAACATACCAATTAAATACAACCCCTATGAAAGCATTTCGAATAACCTAACTTTCACATAATCGATCACGTCTCCACACTGGACCATAAAGCAGCCAATGTGCTCTACCGTGGATTGACTCCCTTCCATATAAAACGTTGATAATTTTGATATTTTCAATCCTCTAGGAAAATGAAATAATCGGTCTACCCTTCCAGGTATGGTTTTTTGTATATTGGGCTAGTTAAAGGTCTGGTACTTGAATCAAATTGTTTATACATAATAGCCGTTAGTTTGTCCCTTAATACTAGATCTATGTACCTATTATTTACTTGATCAAATTTGGGTTATGGTTTAGGAAATTGTTACTCTGATTTAACAAATAATCATGAGATATCTCCCCAATATGACCTTGTTGATTTATTAGTGGTACATTCTGATTCTCAACGAGAATATTTTGATTAACCATATGTACGTTTTGATTTCCAATGGTAACATATTGATTAACCATGTGTATGTTTTGATTTCCAGCAGGAACATGTTAATTAACCATTGTGATAACCCAAAGGTACTTGGTTATTTATCGGATTTTGTGGTACCATTGCAAAAAATGGTAAATTACCTCATGTTTTCAATTATTTGGTGGATACCCTAGTGTTGGTTGGACCGTCTGTGTGTTCAGTCCTTCGATTATTTGCAACTTCTCCCTGTAACAAATTAGTCTGACCATTTTTTAAGTCTATGTTACCCTAATTATTAGAACTTAAAGTAGTAATTACCTCTTGCCAAATTTGCATTTGGCTTTTTTCCAGTTGCTTTTTGAAGGCTAACTCCATTCTTTGGGTTAATCCATCCATGTTCCGCACTAACTGCAGCCTGAAATTGGCAGTTATCTCTGTCTATCCTGGTGGAAATGCAACTCCACAACCAGCGTCCATATTTGATGAAGTGGCACCATTTGTAGCCTTATCTTTCCCCATTGGATAAAAAAACCCACTAAAACGAGAAGGTAGCATAATATTTACCAACCTTAATCTCTGTGCTGGAGAACTAGATTTATTTTCCCATCCTTGACTCAGGCCACCATCAAAGGAGGCATTAGTGGCAATGAAAACTCTTGTATCCACAATCGTAGTTGCAGTTACAGGGATTTCCGCCAAAATTTTCCTATTGACTTGCGTGGTTGGCCTTGTTCCAAGTCTTACTTCTCTAGTTTATAATAAAAATGGGAAATCTTCATTGCTTGAAGTTCAAGGAATCACAATCTGGATTCTCACTTTCTTAGACATCTTCAAGTAAGATGTCCCGCCTGGTGTACAAAATTGTTTATGGCAATTTGGTTGTATCATGCCAGAAATCTATTCCAAATTAATAATCAAATGATTATGATTAACTCTGGGTTATCAATTCCAACTTTAGTACAAAGTACTATCAATAACAATTGTGATTATTTAAATATAAAGACAAAAGAAAATGAAAAGATAAATTAACATAAAGGTAATGATAAATGTAGTAAAGAGTAATTTGATTGATTGGTTTTTAAACCCTAAAATAGTAATCGAGAACAGTATTTATAATTCTTAAGGATAGTAATTCAAATTTCAAATTTATAGCAGTTGCTAAATAACCGTGATAAAACGCTCAATAACTGCTCATCAATAAAATAACCTAATTACCACATTAAAATATCAACTGGTCTTTCACTGTGCCATCCTTGCATATCAATCACTTTAGCTTTCAGTCATCTTAACCTAACTCGTATTCGGTGAATAATGACTTATAAGTAACTTATAAAATTGAATTACTTAGTGATTTTTAATGATAAAAATATAACTTATAAGTAACACTAAAAACCAATAAGTAATGTCTTAACTTTATAGACAAATACATTATACTTTTAAGATTTTATTATTTTTCAAATAAATGTTAAACTTAAATTAAAACATTTGTATCACTTTCAATCTTGCATTTTTTTCAATCAATGTTTAAAATATTCATTAAATGAGAAATTTATGATCATTAGTAAATAAACTATAACAACTTTTAGAAATTTTACTTTTTATTAGTTGTCTATTTATATGGCAAATCTGCAAGTGATTGAATTTATCTTTTAAATTTTTAAAATTCATGTCATGAAAAAGGAAAAGAAAACAAAAATTCAAGCTCATTTTATTTATTATTTAACTTTAATTTTACTTATGCATGCGTAAGATATTTTATTAAAAAAATTGAGATTAACATAATATATTAATATTAAAAAAAAGAAAAGAAAAAGTAAAGTAGAAAACAAAATATAGAAGTAAGTACCTACACTTATTTGGAAAGGAAAAATAAAATTCATACTTATAGTACTTTGAAAATAAAATCATCCCTTAAAAATAATTGTGAAGAGTGATTTGTTTAAAAATAAAATGAATGACTTATGGTGTCGTTTTTGGATGACATGGGAGGATTCATATGGCATTTATATTAAAATGTTTTATGACAGAGAGTGAAACTAATTAGAAGTGTTTGCCCAAGCTAGCTAGGAACATGCTTAAAATGTACCTGCACATAGACACATGGACACATGGACAGAGTCTTGAACATGTATGTGTTGAAGCTGAGTGGAAATTGGAATCATCCAGAAACCGGCAGCCCATGTGACGATGTGCTAATAGAACTAAAGAGGAGTTCCTACATTGCCTCATCCAGGTTGTCTTAACTATGTTTCTTCTTTGACGCTTTTAATTTGAGGTATATTTTAATTATATGTATATGCCATCGTTAGTAATCACCACCATGACACAATCTCTATTTGGGTTGCCTTCTTAAACACGCTCATGGATCTTGGGACACCTGAGCTGCGACCAAGGCCGTTTGGCATGCTGCCACTAGCATCTTGCGAGGCCTAGGCCGCACATCTGAGGAGGAGCCCAAGGATTGCTTCTAGGAAGCATGTCCTAGGACCTCGGTTCCACCAATTATTTTAATTTTTGTGTCATTTATCTTTTAGTTTTATTCTTTTTTCTCCCTATCAATCAAATTTTTGAACAACTCAAACACAATAAAAATAAATATCTATTTTTTTATAATTTACATACAAATCAACTTTACAAACCATAATTATTGGATAACCTAAACATACTAAAAATAAAGTGAGACTGAGACAATGCAGCCCATAAACCATAGCTTCAAACCATGTCTCTCCTCGTTCCAATTCAAACGGACCCATTATGCTACACCATATTCTTCACCTTGTCCATCATGTTTGGATTCATGCCTGAGATGAAAGTGTCAAATCAAAAGTTGTAGAAACAAAGATGTTTATATATCTTGTAGTGTATGTGTGTGAGAGAGAATTGACCCAAGAACTATAAGGCTAAGTTATAGGGTGCAGGTGATATCTAATTGGTCATACATGTGTTGTGAACTCTTACTCAAGCATGTGCAAAATCTCTCCCCAACATGTGAGGAGGAGATTGTTGAGTCTGCGCGTGTGAGATGAAACTCTCACATCTATATGGATTGACCCTTAATCTATGGTAAAATCTTTTGCCTGCGAGTAGCGTTTAATCTTTATATAGCTTGGTTTGGATTTTGGATTGCCAGACGTTTGAAGGATTTAAAAGTTAAATATAAAATATAAGAATGATGTCCGGCTCGTTTTTACAAATATAACTTTAAAAGTACGTTTAATAATTTTATAACATATGTATATTCTCTTTCATAATTTAAATACCATATATTTGTTAAACTATGATTTGCAATCATATTTTTAAAGTCATCTAGACAACACCAAATAAAATAAATTGGCGTTTGTCATGGCTGCAAACTATGGTTTGCAACCAAAAAGCTAAATTAAATTAACCCTATGTGTGGTGCACTCTTATTATTGCCACGGGTGATCACTTCCCAACACACTCGTCACCGATTGTTACTGCAACCATGTCATGGATTATCAATAGTTTCATTTATGAGCACCTTCACGTAGGGCTCCATAAACAAACAAACCACCAATAACTAAAAGCACAAGAATCGAAAACATCGACAACTACAACAAAGACCCCATTGACAATCATAACTATTGTCAGGTTCGAAACAATGACCACTTATCTTCTAGCATCTGGAGATGACTACAATCATAATAGGAGGAGGCAAAGACTTTCATAATCAGAGATCACAGAACATATAAATATTTTAATTAGAGGTTATCTGTATTGATGTTGCCTGATTATAAAATAACTAAAAGTTGATGAAGTACAATTATGTAATCTAAATTTATAAATTATAATTGTATCAAATTTCAATTCTAATGGAATTCAATTTAGGCTTAGCTAGCATTTTACAATTTTCAATTCAAATATAGTCCTCTGCCAAACAGAGATTTAGTATTAATCTCAAATTCATCCAAGTAGAGAAGGAGTTGAAGGCAGAAATATTTTGTGGTTTATAATATATAGTTAATGTCAAAATTTAGACTAATGGCTCTTGAAGACTAAAATTTCCTAAAAACTCTAGGTATGTAACAAGGTATAGTTTGATGTTATCCAAGAAAGGAATAGATTAAAGGACAGGGTCTACATGAAATAAAAGACAAATGGATTAGTCATAATTCTAAAAAGGAAGGTTCTCAGAAGCTCACTAAACTCTTGACAAAAAAAAAAGAAAAAAGTTTGCATTTGCAATATGAATAAGTTGGAATAAACATGGGGAATATGATTCAATGTCACACTTACAGGTTGAATAGGTCATGCGACATTTTCTTCTAATTATAAAAAAAAGAGGATAAAGTGTCTGTTTCTTCACTTTTCTTGAGTGAAGGAGACCAATCTAAATCTAAACCCCACTTTAGGTAATGGGTATGACTCCATTCATAAACATGTATATACAACACCCTACAAGAATTAAGGAACAAGTAAAAATAAAGATATGGTCCTCACTATGCATATTATGGTTGTAGGACCACACCTAAATCCACATTGATCTTTAACTATGTATATATGTATTAGTTTTGTGCACCTTACCCCAACCTCTGAACTAGTATTTTAAAGAAGATTACATTATGGTTGTAGTCATATTCAAAGAAGATTACATTTCGTTGTCCCCCATCTTCCTTCACTTTAGCTACTTGCAATGTTGCACCCTACCTCAACCTCTGCACTTGTATTTTAAGCCATGACTTCTTGTTTTTCTTTTTCATTTGTTAAACTCATCCTTCAATTATTGTGCATTTGAGAATATCTGTCCTTTAAATAACATTAATCTTTTCTTATATATTTGAAGATGTTAATTGGTCCAATAATTAAATTATCTTATTTTATTATTTTAAAATTCAATTATCAAATATGCCTTCACTAGCTAGCAACAAGATTAACTAATCAACATACGGATTTGTTTCTCGAAAATATATTAAAATTTCATCATTTGAAAAGTTGATAACAACAGTTACAATAGTCAGTACAGAAAAATCATATACACCCATATCTGGGTGAGTATTATACAAGTCAGATGAGATTGCATCCAAAGTGAAGATTGTGTTCCAAGAAATTTGAAATAGTGACAGTTAATAAGGGCCAACACTAGTTGCCATATATATATATATATATAGCTAAATCTTCGTTGGATTAGAGTATTGGCATTTTCCAATATAAAAATATTAGATCTTGTGATTGTTATAGTATAAGTTAATTAATGGGTTTCCAGCACTATTCAAATATATAATATCACACCAACTTACAATTAGTAACGAACATTGTCACTTGCTTTAAGGTGAAGTATATGGATAATTTTCTGGAAAAAAGGTTTAAAAAATAAATAATAATAATAATAAAATAAAAAGATGCCTAGTTAATGTATCCTAAAGAAAGAACTTGCCCGGACATGAATAGTTTATAATATTGTCACATACAAACACATATATGCTATTGTTGAACATTAGTTTTTGATAGTATTTGATTTTTGAATTTGAAACTTCAAAAAGAGAAGTAAAATAATTTTTATAAATTCTTTTTTTTTTTTTTAAAAAGAAAAAAAATCATTGTTGAACATTTAAGAATGAAAATAAGAGGTTTACCAAAAATAAAAAAAAATAAAAAGTAATGAAAATAGGATTATTAGGCATGTGATTAGCATGTGGGTTACAAGGACGGCGCTATAAATATTACAATGCGGATTGGTAGGCTGCCGTGTCAGACCAAGGCAATTTTACAAAGCCACACCGTCATTGTCCGCCGCAAACCCAGAAGGCACATTATCGGACTCTGCAAGTCTGACCCACCTCATTCCTCCCCGTCAACCAAGATACTGGTCTCCGTCTTCCTCTCCTCCCTACCAAGTCACCCATTTTTCGGAGCTTGCATCGGTAAGTTTGGGTTCATAATGGAGAAAAATATTGATAAATTCACCGTTTTGGACGCGCTTTCGTCTCCTAGCGTCTAAAACCAAATTAGCTTGCATACACAGACTCTCCCTAGATTCCACTACTAAAGATTTGAACTTTTTCTTTTTCTAAAATATATATACGCGTATACTTAAAAAATTGTTCTCTCTCTAAAATAAGACTCAGTAAATTTGCTCTCGGCCTGGAACAGAGGAATCAGTTTGTTTAAGTGGGAGTTCTGCAAGTTGCTTCATCTTGAAAATGGATGAATGGTGGAGATTCAATCAGTTAAAACTGCACATGGTGGTGTTCATTGTGGTGGTGTCCCTGTTTCCTTGGAACGTAAGGCTCGGTTCGTCTTTGAACAGCGAAGGTGAAGGCATTAAAGCCAAAACCATTTTCAAGCTTTTTATGAATTTTGGGAAGTGGGTTTTGTTTTGCGAATCAAAGGGTGTTTATTGTTTGGATGCAGGTTTAGCTTTGTTGAAGTTCCGGGATAGAATTATTCGAGACCCATTTGGGGCTTTATCTAATTGGAATGGAGATGGTGGAGTGCTTGATCCGTGTTCCTGGTTTGGGGTTGAGTGCTCTGATGGAAAAGTTGTGACCTTGTGAGTATCTTCTGGTACAGAAGCTCTTTTGCTTCTCTATACTCTGTTTTTACTTTCGCTTTCCTTTTTCTTACCTTAAAGGGAGTAGTTAATTAGATGAAGTTACAATAAAAGTTCTCTCATTTTTGTGCGTACAAGATTTTTCCATTGAAATCCTTGGTTGCATTTTCTATGATTCAAGCTTAATGAAATCTGAATTGTCTCAAATGGGGGATAAAGACCAGTGGGGAATATGGTTGTTTCATATAGATAGCCTGAGGAGAATTGCAGATGCTGAAGCTTTTTTTGCAAGTCATAAACTGTGAAGTACTTCATGTTTCATGCGTATGTTGTTATACATTGGAAGTATATTGGAAGCTCAAACTTCTTCTTTCATCTTCTGACTTTTTATTTCTAGTCATTTAGGCTATGCTAATTCATTTATCTATATTTGCATCTTTCTGTGTTATGTTCCATCCTATTAGTCCCCTGATTCTTCCATGTTTTTGTTATAGTGTAATCGAAGCATCAAAATGTTTAAACGCAATATTTAATGTGCCTGAAGTAAGATTTTCTAACAACTTGCAGGATTCTGAAAGATCTTTGTCTCAAAGGAACACTTGCACCTGAAATTGAGAAGCTGGCTCACATCAAATCTATGTAAGAATATATAATTGTTTAATTAATTACAAGTGGAAAATTGGCAATCTTATATTAAAAAGAATATGTAATTGTGTAATTAATTACAAGTGGAAAATTGCCGTAACTTTTTTGCAATCACTCTGCAGCATTTTACGCAACAATTCATTTTTCGGAGAAATTCCTAAGGAGATTGGAGTACTAAAGGAGCTTGAGATTTTGGACTTGGGATATAATAACTTCAGTGGGACATTTCCATCTGATCTTGGAAGTAATCTGTCCCTGACTACGCTGTAAGTTGATCCTCATTATGTTTATCAATCTTCTTTCTTTTATTTATTTTTATTTATTTACTCAAATTGTTTATGTTCAATCTTCTTATATAATTCAGTTTACTGGACAATAATGACTATCTTGGGAACAATTCTCCTGAACTTCACGAGCTTAGGATGGTTTCTGAATTTCATGTAGATGAGTACCGGCTAAGAGGTGCTTCCATGGGAGCATCAAGTGGCAGAAGATCTACTTTCTGGTATGCAAGTTATGGTATTTTTATAATTTTGTGGCTGTTAATTAAGATGTATGTGAAATAATCAAGTCGGACTGCTTGTGGTTTAGCTCATGTTGATGACTTCAACCAGATATAGATATCGACTTTTAAGTTTCATGATGCATCATGAACTTGAAATCTATCTATCTCAAATAATAATATATATTTAATTACCATAGTTTGCTTATATTTCTACAAGATCAGATAGTTCTCACTGTTAAAACCTAATAGCAGAGTTTTATTGACCTTCAATATTTCTCATAGTTCTAATAATTAACAAAGAGAACCTATGCTAGCGCTGTTCTCTTCTGTTGAGTAATGAATATCTTCATCAAATTTCTGTTGCTTATTGTTGTCTAATTTATGAAATATATTAATTAGGGACATTACCCGCCAAGGAGATATAGCCAACCGGCGGATACTGCAGGTAGCAAATGCTGCAAAATCTCCCAGAACTGTAAGAAATGAAGACCACAGTAGCATTTCACTGCCACCATCACCTTCCCCCTCTTCATCAACACCATCTTCTCTGTCTTCACCGCCAACACCATTACCGAATTCACCTTCTCCCTCCATTGCACCATTTCCATCACAAGCACTCTCACATTTCTTATCACCCTTGAATTCTCCAGAAGTTTCCCCTTCACCATCTCCCTTGGATACCTTTTTGACTCCTTCATCCCCACCTGTGCTAGCACCAACTCCAGGCTCATCAATTCCAACAAATCCACCTGCTGCTGTGTCAGCTCCACCTCAACCCAATTTGGTTACAGTGCCTTCCCCTGCTTCAATTCCAAGCCAAGCAGATAGAAAGAGTTCCAAGACAAAGCATCTTACGGTCACAATTTTAGCTACAGTTGGCGGCTTCTCTTTGTTCATTGTACTTTCAGCCACCGCTTTTGTTTGCTTCCGAAGTAAACGGGCTGTGACTGTGAAGCCTTGGGCCACAGGACTAAGTGGACAGCTTCAAAAAGCATTTGTCACAGGTGATTATTCTTTTCTGAAAAGCAAACATGATTATGTTCTTATGTTTTATGAATACAAACATTTAGGCAATAGGATGATGATAATAGAAATACTGAGTAGCAGTTACCAAACATGAAATAAAGATCTAGCCATTGCAAATTGTTCACTCCTCAATAAACTGACCTGGTTTAGTTTCGATTCTTGGAACAATTACAATCAAAAGAAATATTCTATTTTGTTCTCGCAACTGACTTCTTGACTTCTCTGCATGCCTAGCAAATAGATATCTAAACTAAAATTTCTCTTGTCCTTCTCTCCTACTGCAAGCGTGGTTTCATTTCTGATTAGCTTACTCATATCAAGCTTCTACGTTACAGGTATACCAAGCCTTAAGCGGTCAGAACTTGAAGCAGCATGTGAAGATTTCAGCAACATAATTGGTTCCTTTTCAGATGGGACTGTTTATAAAGGGACTCTTTCTAGTGGGGTTGAAATAGCTGTGTCATCCACTGCAGTGACCTCTTCCAAAAATTGGTCAAAAAATATGGAATTGCAGTTCAGAAAGAAGGTATGTAGGCGCTAAATGCTAGCAAAATATGTTGCATTTAGCAAGGTGATCCCTTAATTTTAACTTTTCTATATTACATACATTTCAGATAGAAACATTATCGCAAGTGAACCACAAGAACTTTGTAAATCTTATTGGCTATTGTGAAGAAGAGAAGCCATTCACAAGAATGATGATTTTTGAGTATGCTCCAAATGGAACACTGTTTGAGCATCTATACAGTAAGTCCCATATTTTTCTAATTAATCCTTGTACATAATGCAATGAGCTTGCTTCCCTTGAGATTGAATTACATGCATTCATGCAAGCTTAACTTAGTGTGTTTATTGGAACAAAAATGCAGCCATTTTTCTGTATTGTTTTAAGCTGAATAACTTCATTCAAAGTAGCCGTTGCTTACAATGTATTGTCCATCAGAGTTGTGGAACCATGCTTGTATATTCCAATGTTTAGATCATATTATTTTGTATGTTTTTGCAGTAAAAGAAGCAGAACAGTTGGACTGGGGAATGAGATTAAGGATAGCCATGGGCATGGCATACTGTCTAGAGCATATGCATCAGCTGACACCTCCTATAGCCCATAGAAACCTACAATCGTCCTCAGTTTACTTGACTGAAGATTATGCTTCTAAAATAGCAGATTTTGGTTTCTGGAATGAAGTAGATGCAGCAAAGAAAGGTTCACCTTCCATAGAGCTCTTGGAAACAACATCAGCAGTCCCAGAAGCCAATGTCTATAGCTTTGGGGTTATCTTGTTTGAAATGGTAACAAGGAGATTACCATACTTTGGAGAGAAAGGTTCTCATGTAGAATTGGCAACAGAATATCTAGGGAAGAAACCCCTGAGAGAGATTGTGGATCCAACTCTAGAATCTTTTCAAGCAGAGGAGCTCCAGAGTTTGTTTCAGGTGATAAAAGATTGTGTACGTCCTAACCCTGAAGAAAGACCAACAATGAAAGAGGTTGCAGCTAGGTTGAAAGATATCACTGGGATGGATTCTGACGTAACCACACCCAAATTATCTCTTCTTTGGTGGGCAGAAAAAGAAATTTCGTTCACGGATGAAAGTTGAGAAGCCAAGCTAAAACCAAATATTAGAAAATTTCTTGCCATTTTTTTTTTCAGATTCTAAGCTTGATTCTAACAGAAGTGGTGTGCAGATAAATACTGTTTGTGACTTAGCGTAGATGATGAATTGATTTTTTGCATACAAGTGAGTAAGGGAAGATGATTCCCATACCAAATAAAAAAATAAAGAAATAAAGAAAAGGCATCTGGCAACCTTTTTTCCTACATTTCTTTGCAAAGTTATGCTTGTCATTTCTTCTGTATTAACCATTCAAACATTCACTTGAGAGTACGCCAGAGGCAACGACTAGCCTTTACGAGTTGAGGTACATCTCATAAAGTAGATTGTGAAGTATGTTACAACAGATGCGACATTTGCATGTTCATATGGTTTTGTATCTGTACAAGAGAAATTATATATAATAAATGAGAGGTAAATTGTGGTGCACCTTCATCTCAGGGATCTCTGATAGAGAAAAGTTTCATACAACACCCAGAGCCTCCTCAGCTTTGCTTCAGGCACCCATTGGGCATGTGAACACATAAATCCATTCTTACATTCCCATCTTCTGATGGGGTTTTCTAAGAAGGACTGCCGCAGCATTCTATTTAATCATGAACATCACCCCTCCACTTCTTGGTGTACTCCTCATTTCCTTGGCAATTTTTAGCTGAATGGCCTAAGAGAACACATTTTGATGGGGAGGGGGGAGTTAGCCATATGAATTGTGCATGCAATTTTCTATCCCCAAGACTTTTGGTGCAGCCATGATTAGCAACATTAACTAATTCATGGAATAAAAGCTCATTCTCGTGCCTTTTTATACAGATCAAGTATGTCTGTGTTTTTTGGATCCAAGCAGAGACCTGCCTGACAGTCTTGGAGAGCAGAGGACAGGTTCCCCATAGACTCATAAAAAGCTGCTCGAAGGTGGATCATTTGCAGGTCAGGCTTGAAGACTATGGCCTTGGTGAGTTCTTCTACAGCTTCAGTTTCTTTTTGCTCATCCATCATCACTAATGATATGTGACACAGTATGTTAGTACAATTATTTGATGTCTAAGGTGATGGATATGTCTCTAGACAGACCATGACAAGGTAAATTTTGATGTAAAGGCTATGAACTTACATGGCAATGGTTGTGTCTCAGGCTAGCAATAGCATGTTAATAGATTCGGATAATGACTATAAGGATGCAAACTTATATGCCTTGAACGTATTAGTTGAAGCCAAAGCAAGAAAAATACACTTAGTTGATAATCAAGTATAGGTTTCCAATATTGACTACCTACCATGGAACAAGTAGGGAATAAGCATTCATGGTAATGAGTTATCTGCATGCATGTATTGCTTTTAATACATTCAGCCTAAAAAGAACAGGTTTAAATTGAATGCATTACCATATTGTAGTTGGCACCTACAATTATCTAATGAAAATCATATTTTATGATTTAAAATCAATAGCATAAGAAATTTAGAGATCACCGAGGAGGAGAATGTCAATATCTGTGGCACATATAAGGGAAATAATAGCTCCAGAAAATAATGGAGAGGTTTATGACTGCCTAAAAAAGAGCTATTGAAACAAGATCAAATGAATAAATGTTCCTCCAGATACAATCATAATATAATCTAATTTCTAGGGAAACTGGAGAGGCCAAAACTCTACATGTTCGTCAAATACCAATGTTAAGATAAGCCTTGAATTTGCATCATTTCTCTAAATCCAGTAAGGGTGCGGAACCTATCTTTCTTGCTTCCATAGAACTATGAGGCTAATTAATCAGGAAAATTGAATTTTAAAACCAATTTTTTTTTTTTTTTAATTCAACATTTATGTTCTCTCCCAAATCATGATTTCAGAAAATCAATTGCTCATAAATAAATGCATAATGCACATCAAGAGCATTACATTCTGGTCTCAGACTCCGTATTTCCAATATGATTTAAACAGATGGCCCAAAAAGTTGAATCGAATGGCAGGCGGGGAAAGAGTAAAGATTTACAGAAGTACCTGCTGCCCTGTATCTGTATGGATACGTTCTTAATGGATCCAATCGTGTTGCTGTATCAAGATCATTCTTTGCCATAACACGGTCAGAGAATTCTGATCGTTTCTCATATGCTGAGGCATTGTTATGTGCCTTCTCAATCAGCTTGGTCATCTCATCATAGGCATCTTTATGCTGACTTTTAAGATGATAAACACGGGCCAGCCCTTGATGAGCTCTCGTGTGCTTAATGGCTAGAGCATTCATGTAGCATTCTATTGCATTGTCCAGCTTACCACAATCCACATAAATACTTCCCAAGTTATTCAATGCCTGCAAATTATGCAGTACCCAATTAACAAGTGCATAAACACACAAATCTCCTAACAAGGAATACAATAGCATAGGGTACTCACTTGTCCTTTTCGAAGACCGTCCGAAGGACATTTTAGAGCTTCTTCCAGAAGTTGGATAACAGAAGAAGATTGAGGATCCGGACATGTATCGGCCAGTACATATGCTTTAAGGAAAAGAGCTTCAAATGACTTATGAATTGCAATGGACTCATCAGTCCTAGACACAGCTTCTTCACCGTACCCTATGTCATATAGAATCCATCCTTCATAAACTAGCCTTTCTTGCTTAGAGCTGGAATGGTTTCTAGCCAAACGCAAACTGCGCATTGCAGCCTTTTGACAGTTTAACCTAAAGAAAAAAGTCATAGACATCAGGATTTCTTTATGGCATTGAATTTTAGTAACGACTAATTTCAATACAGATTATTGCTCTATTGTTATGTTTGCGGGCATAGGGAAGTCTTTCTGACCAAGAAAATATGAATATCCATAGCATCCAGGTATCATGATCAATGACATGGACAGTATATAATGAGAGAAGCAAATATACTCGAGGATATAATATGATAAACAATACTGAAGTTTAGAAAGAGGAGATACCTACAGGTTGAAATTGCAAATACTAACCGCAAAAGAAGTAGAGACTGACGAAACTCTAGGATGCTCTTTGCAGGTTCATTTTCCAGCATCTGATGAATGATAGCCAGAGAACCAATATCATCAACAAAAGACCATCGTTCATAAAGTTGCATCCAGCAATCAGCTTGAGTCATTTTCTGAACATGATGGCTGAGGAGCTGGACCAAGTAATCCCCTGTAATCTTCCCACGAAACATCTTGTATTTAGGTTCCAAAGTTAATAAAGCTCGAACATCCCTTATTGCACTTTCATGATCCCCAAGTGCAATGGACAGCCATGCCCGCAATTCAAGGCAATCTGGTGACAGCATAAACCCAATAATTTTGTCAATCTCCAAAATTGCAGCCCTTATCTGCTTATCTTCCACTTTCATAACAGCTCTGCATACATATGGAAATGAAAGGGTGGGATCCAGTTCAGTTGCCAGGTTCACATCCAAAATCTTTTCTCTCCCAATATTATACAGAGAACGCTCCTGATACATCCACCCAGCCGGTTTATACTCAAAGATGAGAGAGCTCATTAACTTATAGGCTGAATATGGTTGACCTTGCTTATGCTTGGCTCTAGCTACACCAGCTACTGAATAAACATGACCTACCTCGGCGGCTACCTCAAAACAGTGCTGAGCATTTTTGTACTCTTTCCTCTCTAGTAGCACACAGCCTAACTGATGGAATGCAATCGCCTTCTGCCAATTTTTTGTGGCATACTCGCCCAATCTCTCTAATAACATCACAGTAGTGTTTGATACCATGCATTCCTCCATAGCCACCTGGGAGAGGAAATAGTACAGCAAGAAAGAAGCATGACCCACCATTGCCAACCTCTCCTTATTTTCAGAGCTACAGAAGATTCTCATCACCTTAGAATTATGCAGAGAACTCGGGAGCTCTCTCAGCAACACTTGCAAGCAAGACGCTAAAAGAAGATTCGCAGTCTCCTCCAATGCATACTCAATAAGTAACAAAGCGTCTTTAATATTACCAACAAGTGCAGCTAAATGGGCATCACAAGCAAGCTTCATCTCTTCACAACAGAACCTATTTGCAAAGGATAGGAGCTCCAAAACAATCTCAGGACAGAAAAGATCCAATCTTCTAGTCCTACTATACATTTCAAGTGCCCTCATTCCCTTAACAGATATTCCACTTCGAGAAAAATTAATCTTATTCATTTTGGACTCTGCAAAATAACCAAACAGCATAGTCTTTAATGGGTTTGAAAGAGACCCAATTCTGTACCGAACACAGTTGACTTCCTCATTGCCAATACAGAATGAAACATCACTTTCCTCAACCAAGCTCAAACTTTCATTTTCCACGTAGATTGAGGCACTATTCCCCTGTGGACGATCATGGGGACATTGGCAACGATCATTTATTGAAGAACTTGGAGTATACCCATTAATCAAATTAGCCTTAGGACATTCAAGAATATACCCACCACAATCCATAGAAGAAGTGCCCACCAGCTCATCGTCCCTCCTCTCATAGCGCAACCATGTCGATAGCACAACCTTTGAGAACGCATCCACGGCGTTTTGACGCGCTGCACGGAGGCACAGCCGAAGCAGCTTTGGATCTCCGAGGCTACGCAATAGCGAGTACTGCTCGATAAATATTGTCGTTGTCTCAGATTGCGAACAGCTCTCTAGGCGGCGATAAAGGTCAGCTAAAGCTTCTACAAAATCAATGGGTTTAAGATAGGGGTCTAAGGAGGGCTCAAAGACATCAGTAGAAGGGAGTCCAAAAGGAAGAAGATGATTTTCAGTGATTGAGCTTGAGTTCTTAGACTTGGGTTTTGGCCCAAATGATCTAATTCCATGGTTAATAAGCTTACCTCTGGTAGCAAAACGAGGGTATTTGCCAGTAGAGTTATCTGAGGAATTGAGGGCATGAACTTGGGTGCTCTTAAAACGGTCAATGAGCTTAAGGCCACGCATTTTTCCTTTCTCTAAAGAAAAGAATACGTTGTGTTCAACCTCTTCAGGTACAGAGTAGGACTTTGACACCCATAAAAGTTATGGAAGTGAAAGTGGAAGAAGCTTTGCCCTGCAAAAAAAACAAAAAAGAAAACCCACCAGCACAGAGATTGAGATGATGATGCAGGTCAAGTTTCTCACAGAAAAAGTATGACTTCGTTATTTCTTTTTCTCTTTAACGCCCACCATGGGTCTAATCTGGCGTTGGTATCTGTAGCAAAAGGGGATTGGAAAATCACGCTTTGCCTCCTTTCTTTGTGTGACTGAGTAGTATTGGTTGGACACAGCACAAAAAGAGAGGTTGGATATAGCCCCTTTTATGTCACGCCTTTGTCCAAAGGAGGCAGTTCCTGTTAGTTGATTAGGTTGCTAGGTAACGACTCCATTTTTGTCTTCACAAGAAGAAGAAGAAGAAAGCAAACCCAGGCACAGAGAACTACTCCATTTTGGGTCGTCATTCTTGCAGGATTTGGTCAACTAATTAGAGCCAGATTCTTGTAATTAAGAGTTCTTTTTAGCCAATTAACAACAAAAATAAGTAGACAATTGCATGTTAAGCGAAGGTGATAATATTGGAGTAAGTTTAGGAAATTATTATTATTTTTGTTTTTGAAGTTTGAATTAAGTTTTTGAAATTAAAAACACTTTTATCTTCATTGATCTCATCGACACCAAACTTTATACTGCTACAACATAAGGGCAGTCTATTTAAAAACACATGTCCCATGTCTTAAAAAACAATTATTACTAAATGACAATCACAATGATTAAATGAGTTGGTCGTATTGGTTACATGTCTAAATCATACTCTGGTCCTACAAATTGCTTTATATTTGAGAGGAATCACTTCTTCTCTATCCCAAACAAATTTCTTCAGTATTATTATATTTTGTGTACAGAAAATTCCAATTGGGCTTCAAATAGATTACATAAAAAACAAATTAAATTTCATCATAACACGTGCATTTGCGTGGATATGCTTCGTTGTGGACAAATAAAGTACTAATGGCTACAGTCTTAACAATTACATCTTTATAAGAAATAGAAATTTTGAGACTAAAGAAAATTACATTTAGTTGTGTTGAGCTTTTTACGGGTCAATTAAACAAAAAAAAGTATTTCATTAGTTCAACAAAAAATAAAATTAGATCCCATATAATGTTTTAAACATTTGAATCCATAAAAAACCAACCATGACAACAAAGAGAGCAGAGAATATATCTCCTCTCATGGAGGCAAAGTGACAAAAAAAGATCGCGTCCCACGAGCACCATGTGAGATTACTGAAACAGGTTCTTTCTCATCAACCTCTCCACCACGCAAAATTTACACCAACTTGGCCCTTTGTTTCGTGGGACAGTTTAAATGAATGACGTCTGGTTTAACAAAAAAGAACACCAGTAGAAGTAAAAGGTTGCTTGTCAAATCATGGTTTTGGTGAAGTTGGAGGGGTTGGATACAATGTCTGCTAAAATTTACTGTCTATACTATATAAGTGGATCATGTGAAACCATAAAATTTTTATTTATGCTGAATTTCTTGGCCACAAATTTCAATTCACATTCGTATCACCTGGAAAATTGAAGTAACAGACAGAAAAAGTGATCAGAAGATGGATTTTACAGGAAGAACATGATTTATTTAGATCAGCAAAGAAAGAACATGTGACGCTTTGTTTTCCATGTTCAAAGTGAAAAACTAATGGCCCGTGTGATCATGTTCCTCATACAGTCGATTATAATAATCCTACACGCCAACTTGATCAGATATATCACTACTTCAATCTCTGCATTTGAATTATACCCAGAGAAAACAAAATGAATCAGTAATAGAATAATAAAAGCAGTGTAATGCCTTTAAAATGGTCTTCCTTATAAGATGCTCCAAGAAAAAAATGTTTAGTCAGACATACAGACAGGTACATATCTAGCAAAATTGTACTTCTCTTCCTTTATCAGGTGGTTGTCCATTTGCAGTTGCCATTCAGAATCTCAAGCCCAAAATAGCTAGGAACAACACGTCTATATTCCCAATAGTAGTAGCCATTGAAGAAGTTGAAATAGAACATACCTGTAGCACTCATAAGAGATCTGAGGTAAAACTTCGTGCTGAAGCTTTGCTATTACAATGCATGCACATACAAGTATATATTTTTCTAGAGAAGACTCAACATTTTTATTCTTTACACGTTCATCTGCCATTGATCCAAGATTTTTCCTACAGCTAAAATCCAGCAGAAACTATACAAAGCTCACATATAAGAAAGCACGAAGAGCATCAGTGCTTTGATATACAGTAACTATATTTTAGATACAAATCTGGGTTCAGAACTTGAATAGGTTCATTTAAAGTTCTTCAGACCATTTTTACAACCCAAAGCTTATATTTTCTTATATACAGATATAACAGACATGGCCCAATCAGATTTGCATCAGATAGGCGCTTGCAAAGCTTAAGATAGGTTTCTACATTTCCAACTTGTTGAATCCTTTTCCTTAGTCCCTGCAGTACAGCTACCCTATCCAAATACTCCGGGCAAAATCCCAATTCAAGCATTTTAACTAGTGTTTCTGCAGCCTCATTAAAATGTCCACCTTTAATATAGCCTCTTAACAACCATGACAGACTTTTCTTTTTCTGCAGAGAGCTAGCCACTTCAATCCTGGTAAGCAGCCGCCGCATGGCATTGGCCTCCTTCTGTGAGGCACAGATGGCTAGAACAATGTCATATAGGTCACCATCAGCCTCCTTACCAACAAGTTTCATCTCCCAAAGCTGCCTTTCAGCCTCAAGTCCACGGCCAGCACAGATGTACATAGCAAGTAGCCTCTCATGAACCACCCCATAAAGTGAACCATTCCCATCTTCGATCACCCAATTAGACAACCGTACCCCATCACCCAGAAGATCCGACTGATACCTTTCTACAAGCTTGACATTTTCTTCATCAAGTTCAGCTATCAACCCAGCCCTTGCAAAACCTTTCAACTTGCGTAATGATTTTGCAAATTCATTTAGCTCCTTAACCACAGCCGTCATTGCAATGAGGTAACTGTAGAGCTCTGGCTTCAACCCAGATTCTCTAAGACGAATTACCAAACTGACTGCACCCCTATAATTTCCCTCAACCTGTAAAAGTAAATTCATGTTGTCCTTCAGAAAAAGGGAAAAAATTACTCTAGAACAGACATATAAGAAATAGCATACGAGTGCAAAGTTAGCCTTCAGAAGGAATAAGCTCAAGAGTAGCAGACCAATCAACTAGTCAGAGAGTTGCTCAGCCCATTTAATATTCTTTCACAACCCAGCTACAAGCCTACAACTATCCCAGAACCAATCCCCCCATCCAAAACACCCACTGATGTCTATTCTCTTATATTTTCTTTTTCCACTAATGCTGGTTTAGACAAGATGGGTGAAGAATGATAAAAAAATATGTAGAAAAAAATAGAGCTAAAAGAATAAATAAAACTCATTTGCTGCATTTTCTTACACCACATACAACAGGAGAGCATCGACTGGCCTGAGAAAGGAGGGTCCTAAGATATATTCTCATATGAGATAAGATTTCAATAGCTCCACCATGAATGTAAAGTAGATAATACCTTCCGGTTGGTCAAGTTAGGGGTTTATTAGTTGAAAATCTTTTTGCAAATTTCTGACCACCCAATGAGCACAGATGGCATCCTTGTTTCAGAGAGATTCCAAAAAGATGGAAACCATGAAAAACCAATGCGTAGATATGTAAAGTTACATGTAATGATGTAAACATTGAGTTGCAGTTGACTTTAGGCTGAAAAATACTCCAGTTCTATTGGTTGTTCTTGCTAGAGTTTAGCTTGAAACATGGTATGCAGTGAAATCTTTACATTGATACCAAGAACATGTAAATTGGACACTACAAGAGAGAGAACCATAGGTTGGAATTTGCAACCCTGAAAGGATGCCAAATATTAAACAGGAAGGACTTGATCAATGTATACCTGATCCTATTTGTGATAGTTGAGACCAGACACAAGGTGCTGTGGGCTCCTATAGATTCCTGGATAAGTAACGATAGTTACAAATTTGTTAGCTTCTACATGCTTGCCAGATGGGATCTGAGGCACTTGGTTGAAGACATGGGTGTGTCTTCAGGTTACAACGGAGCAGTTAAATCTTTGATTCAAATACGTTAGGAGAAGCAGTATATGATTTATATGAGCTTTGGGATGCTGCAATAGATGATTTATATGATGAGGTCAGCTGCTGCAATAGTTTGTCTGCATGGCAGAAACTCTTAAGTGAGGAACCTGAACTTCTCCTTTTTGGAGTGTAACGTGTTAAATTAAGCAAGTCTTAACATTGCTAACTGGTTATCAAATGAATATAATTATCAGGAATTGGTTGATTCAATGATGGATTGGATATTTTGTGGAATGACTCGTACAATGTCAATGTCTTGTATTGTGTTGGCATCTTTCCATTCATATTTTGGTGCCTATATATGTTTGTGCCGATGAATGAATTGTACAACAGTGTATATTTGTGTTATGTGCATGACTGCATATGTGATACTTTTTGGCCCATAGTCTGCCTACCATATCCTCATGATAGTGCTGAAAGTAGTTTTGTGATGACCCAGCTAGCGGGATGAAGCGTTAACTATGTGATTATTATTATTGAAACTAGTTTCCTAAAATCCCTGCAGATCATGATCATTCAGGATCCATTGCTGTATGGGCCCAGCCAGTAGGGTGAAACATTGGCCTTGAGAATATTTTTTGAGGATAGCTTTCCTAATATTTATCCATATGAGATATTCGGCTACACACCAATGTTAACATACCAACTTGGTACGGCCAGTGAAATAATTTAGATAATAACACACACCAATGCATCAAGAGTTGCTAGAAATACTCAGGCAGATTGTCACTTTTAATCCCTAGAGATATGAAATAAATAATAAAGTTAACAGACCAAGCAAGGATATTACAAAAGACATCTACAAAGATAAAGCAGATAATTCAAATCAAAGCAGAGAAGTTTCAAACACAAGGAAAAATTATGCAGATACAACAAATAAACCATGAAATCCAACGCATCAAAACAATGTGAAATACACCATTTTTTCTTACACTTGAAGTTTTCTGTAACTCTGAAGTATCAAATACCAGCTGATTCGCCAAGTAACTATAATTGAATATCTTTATGTTTGCAAAGCTTAATCAATATTTAAAGAAATGCATACCATCATCTTCCAAGCAAGATATCCCGTTGGCCCTCCTTTATGCCCTTCACCATCGTCCTCAGTGCCAGCAGCAAGCCCACGTCTCAATACCTCTTCTACAAACATAATCGCTCTTCTCCTCTCACCAATTTCCCAATACAAAGAAATCACCTTCTCCATCATGCTAAAACTAGGCTTCAAGCCAACACAATCCATATCCACAAGAAGGTCAACCACATCTCCAACAAGATGCTCTTCTTGAATTAACTTCTTAACCCAACCACACATAAGCGCAACCATAAGCTCCATGGTCTCCTTATCGACCCGATTCTCCTTCCGCAGCCAATCAAACACCTCAAGTGCACACCACGAATCCCTCCCTTCTTGAGAGAAATACACCAAAACGAGCTGCAATTCCCTCGCAGTGAGACGGTCATTCATTTCTTCAAGTACATCAGAGGGTTCCCTCGTCATCCGCTCTAATTCCTCAATTGCCTCAAAGAATCCCTCACCCATTTCTTCTTCGTCATCGCTGGTCAAGAAATAGTCCAACTCCACCGAATTGAATAACCTAAACCCTCTAGTTCTTCTGGGTTTTGTAACAACAAAAGAGGGGACTTTGTGGTTGCAGATTCTTGTTGCGACCCTAGAACAGAATTTGAGAGGAAACCCAACATAAGATCGATGAACGTAAACTGGGTATCTCTCAATTGATGAGGAAGAAGACAACAATGACCCCAATTCGGTCAATGGAACAAACTCATGTAAAGAAGCCATTTCTTTTCCCTTCTTAAGGTTTCAGTCCACACAATTTGAAGTCGAACAAATAAGAATCCATGAATAACAAAAGAAAGAAATAAATACAGTGTTGGTGAAGTAGGGAACCAAAGCAGGAGCTTGAGGAGTGGTGGTAAAGTCATAAGCTACAGACCACCATTGCAGTGCAAGACAAGGCACAAGGCAGATGTCGCTGAGCGTGATGACTGAGGAGAGGATTTAAGCATATGATAATATATCTGGAGACGTGTTAAAACGGAGACTACTCGGTTGTCACCTTATGTGAGTAGTAAGGAGCTCGAGAAAGGAAGATCTCAGATTTTAACGGCAAATGATATAAATTCTAAAATTTGTTTTCTGCTGAATTTTATTTTATTTTATTTTATTTTTTAAATTTCAAACACACTATTGTCTACTTTAATAAAATATATGAACAATACTATGTGTGTTTTCAACTAGGATTAGTTATAATTTTAATTGAGTCCAACTTGATTTCTATTTTAGAGTTAGTAAAGTCAAATTAAAACAAAACTAGTATCATCGTAAAACTCAAGATCTTTTAAGTAAAGTATTTATATTTGTTAATGTTGAATTAATCCGCACTGTAAACTGGAAAGGACAGTCTCGAAATAGTTTTTTATGGTCAACGTGTTTTGGCGATCAGGCGATCTATCAACATCGTATCCTGCAAAATAGAGGACAGGAGTCAGGTCCTGGGTGAACTCCCTAAACCCTCTGATGATCAAGTCAGAAGAAGAGCTAAGTAACTAAATAAGTTGAAGAAGAATAAGTTGAACTTTTCACCTTTCTTTCTCTTTTCTTTTCTTTTCTTGCCCTTTGACTGAAGAACATAAACATGTATATAGAGGAGGAGAATACTATCACAGGCTACCTGAATTGTTCAAGCTATCAAGTAGAGGGACAATCGCTACGTGGCATGCTCGCAATGGATATTATTATATTATATTAATACTAGTCCACCAAAAAAAGGGCCCAATCAACATTGCGGAACAATTGTTAGGTTGCCCAAGAGAATTGACCTTCATCTGGTAGTAGAGTCACAGAGTTTACAATAGCAGCGAAAAACGAGGGCGACCAAGTCATTGGTGGAAAAATATAAACCTAAGATGAGGCACACGTGGGTCTCGGTCAAACTTTCCATCACTATTGGTTGTCTTATGACTCTTCAAATTCCAGGTTGGGCTTTATCTTGTTATTGGACGAAACTGTAGGTAAGCACTAGAACAACACCACGTGTCCTAGATGTAAGTGGGCGTGGAGTGCGAGGAAAACCTTCAAGACCTATATAAGGCTCCTAAATCCCCCCATTTTCGTGCCTTACTTTGAGATTTTTATTGCGAAGCTCTGCCAATTTGTGTTCAGCCAACTCGACTAACCGGGAGATAAAACTCTTTACACGCCTTCCTTATTCAGTAGGTAAGAGCTTCTAAACTTCCTTCAAATTTTTCAAGTGTTGTTGAGTTTAGTTAATATGTCTGGGGAGGGAGATTCTCCATCAGCCCCACCTTTTGAGCTGTCAGATGACCACCCAGCAGATTGCACCATAGTGTCTGTAGGCGAGGAGCCTACTTACTGCCCTGAGAAAGGAAAGGTTCTTCTCCCCTCCCCAGCTTACCGTCCATCCATATCCTTAGGCTCAGACAACACCGAGTCTGAGAGCTTTGAAGTTGAAGATGAGGCCACTGCCCTATCTCACTTCTCGCCAGAAGGGGACGAGGATGAAGAATATGATGATGACGTGGTGATCTTCTGGTCTCAGACTAACACAGTCGCTGTGAACGCCATAAAGAACATCATAAGTGACTCTAAGTTGGAGACCTTGAGTAGACGGTATTTCAAACTTGTTGAGGCCAAAGTATACAAGGTCGGGCCTTATGGAGATCTCCCACATCATTCTTGCCCAAACACATTCTGCTTTTATGAGGACTACTTGAAAGCTGGAGTTCGCTACCCTTTCTATCCTTTTATTATCAAGGTTCTGAACGCCCTAGGGATTTGTCCAGCTCAGGTTGTCCCTAACGGATAGCGATTTCTGATTACCTTCATAAGTGTCTGTCAACTTTGCAAATTCGCCTGTCCTTGATAGTTTTTAGGCACCTTCATCAAATTAAGAACATGTCGAGGGGGTGGATATATTTTTTGTCCAAGTTCGACCTATACCAAGGACAACCCGACAATAATAAAGAGTGGAAGCCCCGTATTTTTTTGTTGAGGCTCCTCGTCCCACAGGTTTACTACACTAATGGGGGGTTTTGCGAACCTAGAAGCCAAAGAAACCTTCCAGGATGAACCGAGTACAATACAATGAGTACTCTAAAATCCTTGTGTACTAGAAGTATTAACGTGGTGAGTTGTTTAACTCAACATTTTTTATTTCTAGCACAGCAAGGATGGGTTTATCCGAGCTATATATTGGTTCGCACTGCACAACATTTAACTTACATTGTTGAATAGTATTTGGAATTTATTGTTACTGAACTTTTGATTTCTTGCTTTGCAGATATGATTCTGACATTTGAATAAGAGGCCACCAAAGTGAGAGCAGCGTCGAGGCGAAGTCTTGAGGCCTTAAAAGAAAAGGCAGAAAAAATGTCGACCTCAAAAGGGAAGAGGCCGGCAAAAGAAGGCGGGAGACCTCCCAAAAGGTCAAGACCTAGCTCGGTCTCCCAAAGAAACCCAGCTGAAGGATCATCCATTCCCTAGGGTCAGGAGGAGTCCCGGATGACAGAGGCAATAAAGGATGTTTTGCCCTTAAACACGATCCCAACGAATGATTGGGAAAGGACACCACCTCCTTCTAAATCAGCTTGTCTGGAAAAAAAGGGCTACGGTAGAGCCCTCCTTGAAGGAGCAAACCAGACCAGATGGCTTTTCTTTAGCCAAGGTTCCTGCGCACATTTTCCTGGGTGCTCTAGAGGATGCCTACATCAGCGACATCCTCAGTGCTGCTTTTGCTATAGCGAAGGGAACCACTATACTTACGGACGCGGCTCTTATGGACGATCTTTCGTTGGAGAGTGCTTTTATAATTGGGCTGTCATCTGGCTTGCAGGTATGGTTAACCTTTTATAACTTAAAACTTACCATGTTTGTGACATGTTTGTGTAATGTTATTGATGTGATCTTGTTGTCTGCAGTCCCTCCAATATCAGGCATCCCTATATACCAAATTGAAGAAAGCCCAGGAGGACGCCGAATACTCCACAAACAAACTGCTCGGTACCATTCAATAAAACAAAAATTTGAAAGCTCGGTTAATCCAAGTTGAAAAGGCCGAAGCTGAAAGACGAGCTGCTTCTGAGCAATATCAGTCGCTGAAAGCCAAAGTCTAGCGTTTGGGGGCCGAGGTGGAAGGATGGCTGAATCAATGCCATGAACAAAGTGAAGAGGTAGCTCAGCTTAGAGAAGAACTTGAACGGTGCCGGGCATTTGAGTCTGAGGTGGTCCAGCTGAAAGAAGAAAAGGCCCAACCGACCGAAAGCCAAGCTAAAAAAGATGAATAGATCACCAGGTTGAGGGCCGAACTAGATACATCCGCAAAGGATGCCTAAATAGCTATAGAGGTTCAAACGAGTGTCGAAGAATGATCTACGATCACGGCATTCGTCTTTATGCAAATGGATTGTCAGCTGTCGGGTATGGTTGAAAGAGCCCAACCCTTCTTTGGATATATCTGAGGTGAAGTGGCCTGGCAAGGAAGAAGCCAGAGAGGAAGAAAGGTTGGCGAAGATGCTTGCTGAGGCTGAATTTACGGTGGGCGAGGGATCTGAGAATGAAGAAGAGGGCGCCGCTAATGGGGAGGTAGAGACCATAGAGCTGGATGCTGAAGGTGTGGATGAGGATGAAGGAATGAGGATAATGACGCCGACGATTAGTAGGTTTAGGTTTAGGGACACTTAAATTTATAATGATGAATGAATTTTGTAATGGATCTTGAAATTGAATATTATGATTATATTTTTATTTTTTGATGAGCATTTGAACCATGATTATGATTATGATTATGATTAAGGGCTCCCATAATTTTTAGCATGATATAGATTTATTATCTGGCAATTAACTTGTCAATTTAGGAAGTGATGTCCAAACGAACAGCGAGCTATATCAATCAGCTTTGATGTTCTACCCTGTCCCGCATAGGGTGTCAGGTCCCACTAGGTTGGATCTCTTTTTAAAGTCTACCTTTGGAGATTTATATATTCGAGCATGGTCTTATAGAGTTGGATCCAATCTCCTGCCAACTTCTCAGGGCTCCACCTAGCCGGCGTGGGGTTCGGTCTTTTATTGTCTGCAGGTGGGGGTGCTTCCTTGCACCTCACACTTCTTGTGGGCAAACTCGGGGGTGGCCTGGACCGCAGGGTCATAACCTAGAGACCTCGCTTGCTAGAACCGTGAGCACCAGGAGAGGTCGGGTTCCCTATCAAAGTCATTGGGTCGACTAAGTGAACCACAACTATTTTTTACCCATCGGGTTTTTTGGCGAAGCCTTGTACTTTAAGTATATAGGGCATTGTCTTCTGCATAGAAAAATTTACATTTGTAACATTGAAAACTATAAAACAGGGCGATCTGCATTTATATTATTGATAATATTTTTTCAAATGTCTGGCATCAAAGCTATTCGGGAGTACTTTTCCCGCTTCTATCCTGATTTTGTATGCCCCCAGGCCCACAACATGGTCAATTTGGTATGGACTTTCCCATGATTCCTTGAGTTTTCCTTCCGAGCTGCCACTCTTGAATTGATTTAGTCTTAAAACAAAATCACCCACTTGTAGAGGTCTTAGCTTCACATTGTCGTTAAAATGTTGAGCTGTGATCTGTTTATGGACGATCTGGTGAAGGCGAGCTTTCTCCCTAATCTCATCAAGCAAATTGAGGTCTGATCTCATTGCTCTCCTCAGAATAGGTTTCGACCCTAAGAGATGGAACGCCTATTTCCACTGGTATGACCGCCTCTATTCCATAGGTCAGGTTGAAAGGCGTTTCTCCCGTGGCTATCTTCCATGTAGTGCGGTAGGACCATAATACCTACTATAGGTGTTCTTCCTAGTCCAACTTATTCTGATCTACCTTTTTCCTTAACCCTTCCAAGAGTATCTTGTTAACAGTTTCTGCCTGGCCATTAGGCTTGAAGATAGGCTACCAAAGAAAAGCGTAAGTCAATTCCCAGCTCTTAACACTAGGATTTAGTAGGTCGGCAATCGAACTGTCTCCAATGGATGGTAACTATGGCCTTTGGTATTTCAAAGCGACATATAATATATTTTCACAAGAATTTTTCCAAGGTTTTGACACTGATTGAGGTCGTTGGCTCGGCTTCAGCCCATTTGGTAAAATAATCACAAGTTACCAAAATAAACTTCTTCACTTTTCCAGTCCTTCCCCCGGGAAAGGGTCATAGGATATCCAAACCCCATATGGCGAATGGCCAAGGGCTCCTGATAGGTGTTAACCTGTTCGGAGGTAGCCTTAGCACCCTACCCGACCTCTGGCAATTCTCACACTTCTTCACCCATGACTTGGCATCCTTTTGAAGGGTAGGCCAATAATACCCCGCTCTCAAAACTTTCTGTGCCAAAACCCTGTGACCTATATGTGCTCCTCAAATACCTCTATGTACTTTGTCTAAAACGTATTCTGATTCTTTCAGACACATGCATTTTAGATACAGACGCGTATAAGACCGCCTGTACAAACAGTCTTGTATTATACAATATCTTGCAACACTTCTTTTAATAATTTTTTCTTCGACAGAAGGGAGCAAGCCGGATTGTAAATAATCCACCATGGGAGTCATCCATGACGGACTCGGTGTTCCAATAACCAAAGTTTCCGACTCCTCATAGCTCAATCTTTTCAAGATATGAATTCGAGCATTTACCTTATCACATTCATGGAGCCTAGAGAGCTCGTCCGCCCATGTATTCAAATTCCTTGGTATGTGTTGTACTATTACTTTAATAAAATTGCTAATAAGTTGTTTTACCTTTTCCAAGTATTGGATCATGGCGATCTTCCTAGCTATATATTCGCCCGTTATTTGCTTGACTACCAATTGAAAATCATAAAAAACCCTCAATTCATCCCCTCCAGTTGCTTTAGCCTATTGGAGACCCAAAATTAGAGCCTCGTACTCGACTGTATTGTCGGAGGCAGGGAAGTCAAGCTTAATAGCACACTCCATAACTTGGCCATCCAGGAACCTTAGAGTTGCCCCTGCTCCACTGTCATGCTTATTCGAAGACCCATCCACACACAATAACCATCCTTGTTTAGAAAAGTCAGCGCTTGTAGTGTTTAGGTCACCCGAAAACTCACTCGAAAACGTGCACTCCACGATGAAGTCTGCCAGCACTTAGGCTTTAATAGCCGTTTTGGGAATGTATCGTATGTCAAACTTGCCCAGTTCAACAAACCATTGAACCATTCTTCCCGAGGTATTAGGCTTGTGCAAAGTCTTTTTCAGGGGCTGGTCGGTCCTAACCTCCATACTGTGGGCCTGGAAGTAGGGCTGCAGCTTCCGGGCTGAAGTTACCAAAGCCAAAGCTATTTTCTCGATATATGGGTACCTGATTTCCCTCCCTTGGAGAACTCAGCTAGTGTAATATACAAGCTGCTGCTGAAGACCATTCTCCCTAAGCAACACCAAACTAACGGCCATAGCCGATGCACCTAGATAAAGAATCAGTATCCTTGCCCTCTATTGGTTTACCTAACACGGGAACCGAGGTTAAGTATTCTTTCAACTGTTGGAAGGCTATCTCATAATCGCTAGCCCACGAGAATGCTTTCTTCAAAGTTTGAAAAAATAGGAAGCATCTATCTGCAGATTTAGACATGAACTGTGCCAGGGCCGTGATCCGACCTGTTAGTCTCTGGACTTCCTTGGTCGATTTGGGGCTTTGCATGCTGAGGACTATCGTGATCTTAGAGGGATTGGCCTCTATTCCCCTTACAGTTATTATGAAACCTAGGAACTTGCTCACTGAGACCCCAAATGTACATTTCGTAGGGTTGAGCTTCAACTGATGATGATTTATTGTTGAAAAGGTCTCTTGTAAGTCTTTGACATGCACTTCTAAACTAAGACTTTTGATAAGCATGTCATCCACATACACTTCCATGTTGTGACCCATCTGTGCTTTAAATATTTTATTCACCAAACGCTGGTAGGTCGCACCGGCGTTCTTCAAACCGAACGACATAACCTTGAAGCAGTAGGTTCCCGTTTCTGTGATAAAGGAGATTTTTTCTTCGTCATCTTCTGCCAACTTGATCTGATTATAACCAGCATAGACTTCCATAAAACTCAGTAGCTCATTTTCAGATGAACTATCAACTAACTTATCGAGTCGGGGCAAGGGAAAACTATCCTTTGGACATGCTTCATTCGGGTCAGTGAAGTCCACACACATCCTCCACTTCCAACTCTGCTTTCGTACCATGACCACGATAGCCAACTA
Source organism: Quillaja saponaria (assembly GCA_029379385.1). NCBI lineage: Eukaryota > Viridiplantae > Streptophyta > Magnoliopsida > Fabales > Quillajaceae > Quillaja > Quillaja saponaria. Next base: position 18,848,698 of record CM055612.1, on the reverse strand, counting down.
ATCAGGGTAATATACCTCCCTGATAAAACCCGCTTCCAACAACTTAGATACCTCTTCTTGAATAGCTTCTTGTCTATCCAAAGCAAAATTTCTCTTTTTCTGCCTAATTAGCCTGGAGTAAGCCTTGACACTTAATCTGTGATATATGACAGAAGGATCTATCCCAGGCATGTCTTTCACCGTCCAAGCAAAGGCTGATGCATTTTCTCTTAAGACTGCTATCAAAGCTTCTTTCACCTCTTGCTCCAATTATGTACCTACCAGAATGGTCTTTTCTGAATTACCCTTAAATAAATTGATTGACTCAAACTTATCCACTGAATTCGTTCTTCTCTATATATCCATCCTTTTATCCGGCCTGGCATCTCTAATGTCATATTTATGTAGGATCTCAGTGGATTTTGCACTTAGACTAGCAAAATAGCACTGTCGTGCTACTATCTGGTTTCCTCGCAAAGTGCCAACTCCTCAAGAGGTCAGCAATTTCAAACAAACATGTTATGATGAAGGTATGGACCCTTACAACGTTCAAAAATGGTCGACTTAATATGACATTATAAGCCGAAGGTAATTTCACCACGCATAACTACAGCATTACCATTTTCTCGAGATCCTCGTCCTTTAATGTAACCAATAGCTCGACCAAGCCTTTCACCTCCACTGCTTCTCCGTTGAATCATACCAACAAGCCCTCAAATGGTTTAAGTGTTTACTTAAAGATCCCAATTTACTCAAAGCATTTGGAGTACATGATGTCAGCTGAGCTCCCATTGTCAATCAGGACCTTCTGCACCTGATAATTGGCTATCTTTGTGGACACTATCAAAGCATTTTCATGAGGAGTCTTGACCCCTATCAGATCCTCATCAAAAAAAGTTATGGCTCACGAGAGACTCCCTTCTCTTGATTTCTTAGGTTGTAACTCTACTGATAGTGGCCTCCTTGCCTATCACTTCCTTTCCGAGGACGTCTTACCTGCAGGTAAAAATCCACGTACGATTGTGTGTATTACTCCCACTACAGTCCCCTCATCATCGGGAGATCTTGGAGGTCTTTTGGTATCATTTATACTTTTTCTAGTATATCTAGGTTGCTCAAGACGATGAGAAGAATGCTCGCCTTGAGAACAGAGATTTTGGCATGCCTCCTGGACCCTTCTTGCTGAACGAACTCGGTCAAACAACCTCTTCTAATCAACTTCTCTATCTTATCTCTTAGTGTCCAACAATCCTCAGTATCATGTTCTGGGCTTCTATGGAACAAACAGAACTTCAAGTGGTTAACGTTTTTAGCTACTGATTTTGGGGTTAGGGGAAATTTCAGGACACTTCTTGATTGGACAGCTAAAAGAATTATTGTTCGGGTATTATTTAGCTGCCTATAATTCTCATATCTTCGGCGATGAGGTGTTCGCTCTCTCTTTTCCCTCATTCCTTTCTCCTTCCTTTGACGACTGGCCTAACTATTGCGATGGTCGGGCGAGTGCTGCCTTTTGAGTGACTGGTATGAGGGTGTTACCAGATCCCTGTCAGCTTCCTCCATATTTATATACACCTTTGCCTGTTTCATGAGTTCTTGTAAAGGCTTGGGCATTCTTCTATTCAAACTGTTCCTAAATTCAGATTTTCTCAAGCCGGCTCTCAAAGCGATTATCACCACTTGGGGATTTACATCATCCACTTCCAAAGCTGCAGAGTTAAAATGTCCTATAAACTCCTTAAGAGGTTCCTCATCATCCTGTCTAAGGGACATGAGGTAGGTGATGTCCTTCTTATGCCTTCTATTGGTCATGAAATGACATTTGAATTGAGAAACCAATTGTCCAAAGAAATGAATGAAATCCTGTTTGAGTTGGGCAAACCACCATATCGCGCTACCTCTCAAAGTAGAGCCGAAAGCCCTACATATCACTTGGTTGGGAATGCCATGTAATAAAATTAGAGATTCGAACCCGATCACGAAATCATCAAGATCAGAAGTTTCATGGTATTGCTGTAAAGCCAGGATTTTAACCCCTTAAGGGATAAGGCTAGTCGGTTACACTTTTAGTAAAAGAATGACGAGCTTCAGAGTGTTCGATAGGGTCCTTGACCTTTTGTTCTACCCTAACTTCGGCCATCAGACCACTCCTCGAGCTTTCAACAAAATCTTGAAATTGGATTCTCTATTGGGTCTTAGGGGGGGACCTGTTAACTCTCATAGTCAAGATTTCTCCTAAAGCGGTCATAATCTTAGCGAACTGCTTCTGAGTGACAGAAGTGTTGGGATCTAAAATGGGAGCAGGAAGCGACACACCTTCCACACCTTTTCCTATTCTCGACTTACGTTGTTCCTGAAGCTCTTCTTCTCGGTTCTCCATGTCGATCACTAGTAGGTAAGATAAATCAAATAGCTTCCCACGAATGATGCCAATGTTAATGTTGAATAAATCCGCATTGGGAATTGGAAAGGACAGTCTCAAAATGGTCTTTATGGTTAACGTGTTTTGGTGATCAGGTGACCTATCGACCTCATATCCTGCAAAATAGAGGACAGGGCAAGGTCCTGGGTGAACTCCCTAAACCTTCCGATGATCAAGTCAGAACAAGAGCTAAGTAACTAAATGAGTTGAGGAGGAATAAGTTGGACTTTTCACCTTTCTTTATCTTTTCTTTTCTTTTCTTACCCCTTGATTGAGGAACATAAACATGTATATATAAAGGAGAAGAGTACCATCATAGGCTACCTGAACTGTTCAAGCTATTAAGTAGAGGGACAACCGCCACGTGGCATGCTCTCAATGAATATCATTATACTATATTAACAACATCAATCACATATCACTACACATGTTAAATTCAATTCACACATAAATAAGAAAAGCAACTCACAAATGAAAAAAATAATATTCATACATCAAACGAAAGTGGAATATATATACATATATATATTCCAACTTTAGCAAAAAATTAGCCAACTTGTTTATATATATATATATATATATATATACACTATCCACATGCATGTGCTTTCGTACATATTGAATCATATTTTTAAAAAATATAAACTTATCATTTTAAGTTTTTTAATCCTATTTAAAAGAGAAATTATCAGTTAGTGTGTTAATGAAAATAGTGTAAGTAATTATTAAGAGATAAAAGATGAAGTAGTTGTATTTGGTATGTGACTAGCCATGTAATAGATAGTTAATAGGTGAGAAATTTTTTTTTTTAATTTAAAATTAATTACTTTATACTATTATAATGTAGGAGATTATAAAGATTTTCTGATTTTTAGAATAGTATAAAGATATAAGAATAATGGACGACATCGTTTTTTAGAATATTTAAATCATTATGTATTTAGACAATTTATATTTTGAACATTTATGCGAGCCTATTTGATATGGCTCACAAACTCTTAACAAGTTGTTTGCAAAATATTTCAAAGGAGATCAATCAAGGTGAATCAGCTAACTTCGTAACTCCTGATTCCCACGTTCAAGTGATTTGGCTGAGAAAGGGACTCTGTTTCTTAGACAATAGGTTCCTAGGATACTAAATAAAGCTGTTAGTGAATTGGTTCGATTGGAATGTAACTTCTGGGCATGAATTTGTAAAGAAAAGCGATAAATAAAACATGTAAAGAAATGTTGTAAATAAAGCAATTAATGTTGAATGTAAAATAGGAATTGAATTGACTGATAAGTTTTTATTTGATATTGGAGTGTGGTGTTTACAATTGATGACTCTATCCTATTTTCATAAGAAAAACTAACCGTTAATCCACTAAGCCTATCTGTCACGCTCTCCCTTAACCTCCTGACTAAGCATCCACTAATGTAGGAGTATAGCTAACAACCATAGCCCCTCTTAGCTAAATTCCCCTAAATTTTAGCAATCGATTTCTATCTCAACTAGTCCAAATAACAATTTTTTGATGTCTCGTATCTCCGTTTTCCTTTAAAAATAGGATTTGACATTGAAAGTGATCTAGCTGTACTAAACTACCTTTGACTTGGTCCAACTTGGCAGATCTAGTAGCTCCAATCAGCTGACTAACTTAGATTTGCTTCAATAAATCTATAAGCCCAATAAGTGTCCAAGCTCGTTGAAAGACCAGTTCTGAACCAATTTGAATAGGTCTTATCTTCATCCTCTCTTTTGAACCATTCCCAATAGCTCTATCTTTCCACTTAAATCTTTACCGAAAATTTCTATTGGAAAGAGATTTAAAACCAAGTCATTATACTTTCTTATTTATAAATAATAACACTAGATATAGCTTGATTTTCCTAACCAAGTGGCCTACTAAATAAGTAATAACCCAATTGACATAATTTAAGCTAGGCTTAACTTAGTTAGCCGACCTAGTTCACTAGCTGATTAATGCTCAGCTGACCAGCCTAGATGAATTTGGTCTACACCTTGCATATTTTTTGGTGTTAATATTTTTCCCTAACATCATTTAGGTATGTGCGCACGAAATACCTGAAACGATACACCTTATCCCTTTTGCAAATTTGAATTCTCAGCTACCTTAATGTATAGGCGGCCAATAAATTCCTTTCAATAACCTCTCCATTTTCCAAGGGATGATGCAAGTCTCTCCTTTTTGAATTCAAATTTCATGCTTAACTTGCTCTTTTATAATTAGCTAGCTTAAAAATTTCCCTTTTTATCATGCATCTTCTATTTTCTTTTGAATTCTCCAAATTCCTTTCAATTCTTTGCTCTCTGCTCTTTATTTCCATGACTTCTTTAGCTTAAGAATCCTAGAATAAATCCTATTCACCCTTAATGGTTTATTCGATTCAAGTTCATCAAATTCAACTAGCAATTCTTCACCATCATCACCCTTTGAAACTGTGATCCCCAAAACCCTAATTCCATATTCTGCTTGACCCAATTCCTTCATCATAGGGCCAACAAAATGATTTACTTCCTTTTTTTCTTTATTTTATCTCCTGGTAGTATAGTACGTCGAACGCCTCCTAAAATATAACCTATAATTAGAATCTAAACGAACCTAGAGCATACTATTAGGAAGTTATTTAGTAATTAAATCTTCATGAATATTTTTCTATTTTATTTTATGCTAGAGACAAAGTCAAATCCCTTTGACATATTAACTAATGTAAAAGCAGTTATATTAGAAATCTATCTGTTTTTTTTTTTTTTTTCATATTTCACAAATATGTATGGAAGTTCCTTAGAATTCAAATACCAGTGACTTTTGATCTTGTCCAATGTTCTTTGATTCTCCAAAAATTCATTTCTCCTAAAGAGTTTCAGTTGCTCATTACCTCAGAATGGTACTCGGTTTATAAGTGCCCTTCTGAATTTCGAGTATGGCCACGCAAGTCCCCTCAATATTCAACTTGGCTTTTGTACGTCTCGGCTGCCTATGCCAAAGATTGGAAGATATAGGAAAATTTGATATTATTTCCCTTTCTTATTAGGATATTTCCTTTGATACTAACCTGCTCTTCGGTTTCTTTGGCTTTTGGTCCACTTCCATCAATGGATTCATCTTTCCATTTACGATGATGAGTCTTATGCTCATTAACATTATATCACTGGGCTACCTGTTGACGGAGAAGAACTTTCCACTTTGTTTAGAGAGTTTTAGGTGACAATCTTGGTATTATCTTTAACAAAAATACTACTTCATACTCAGCTTTCCTTTTAGCCCTATTATGGATGTCGAGCACAACGCTTTCATGTTGTATTGGCTCTATAAATATTTTATCTGCACCAACTCTGTTGCTATTGTTTCTAAATTTTCATACTTCATAGCAGTTATTACCTCAGGTGAAGTTTTGGCTTTAGCCTCTCTGTTATTTTTTTTACTGTATAAAAGCCTCTTTTTAACCTTGGATTAGCTAAAGAACAACCAATAATTGAATACCTGGGCCCTTGTGGTTTGTAAAATTGTAGATCTACCACTACTTCCCAGAATTTCATGCCTCATTCTCAACTAATATTCCACCACTTAAAAGCCCAACTGTTTATGGGCACTTGCTATGGTTGATTCCCTCGACTAGGCTTTATGTATTTTATATGGCAAACATAATTTTTAGTTTGCCTGCTCAAAGGCCTTCTTCTTTGTTCCTTTATCGTGAAAGCCCTGCTTGGCTTGTGGCTGACAACTTAGGATATTTCCCCTCATTCTTTTGAGATGGTGCTCGGTTAGTGCAAACTGCCAGAGACTTTATTCATCCCACTACTCGGTATAACAAGTCTTTTTTGAAATTATACAATTCTTAATGCTTTGCTCGGTAGTTTAGGTTGATTCAAGGTATTCTATTACCCTTTGTATCTTTGGCTAAATACAAGACTCGGCTAAATTTGCCTTTGTCTCAGCTACAACAATTGGCTGAAGACAACTCTATGAAACTGAACCTGTTTTAGTACTTACCATTTGAGACTTCACTTGGGGAGTCAATTGAATTCATGAATTTGTGACATTTTGTTAAGTCTCTTTTCTTTTTGTCTTTTGTTGCTTTTTACTTGACAAAGTTGATTGATGAGTAATCAGATGACTCGACTGAGCCTGAGAAAAAGAGAGCAACATCGGCTACAAAGACTCCTTCAAAGAAAAGTAAAACCCATGGTTTTTTCAAAAGTAAATCGAGTAAGATGAACTTTAATTTTCCTTTCTTTCATTTTTCTGACTTTGCAAATTTTCTTTTCTTAGGAACTAAGCCATCTGGGGCTATTGATGTAGAGACCTTCAAGAAAACTCCTATAGGCATTAAAGCTATGAATGTTAAAAATGCTTAATCGACAGTTTTCACATGCCTTACTAGTCCCTGTTCCCACAAGAAAATCCAAAAGATCGCTAGTCGAGCCTAAACCTTCGGCTAAGGTAGTTTTTGAACAATCTCATTTTAATTGCTTAATGTATTCAGCCAATTGATCTTTCTTTTTTGTTTTTGAAGAAAATAAACTTAAGACTCATGCCCACTACTTCTTTATCGGCTGCATCCCCTGTAATTTCTGATGAAGTCCTAGAATAGTACTTCAAGTATCCAACCCCTTTTTCTAGCCCTACCATAATGGACACTTCCTCTATCTCCATTCAGCTGGAGATTGTTGAAAATCAATTTTTGAAAGGCTTCCTGTCAGATCCTAAAATAGCTGAGACCCTTAAGCTGTCCATGTCCAAGGTGACTATGTTAGTTGATATTTCTTTGGTGTCTTCTGCTTTAAAGGAGGTCTTCAACCAAATGGCTTTGCTATTCAATAATGTTGATTTTCTTTACAAAGTCAATAAAGAGCGCAAAGAGATTAGCGCTTCCCAGCTGACATAGCTAGTTGACCTTAAGGTTAGAAAAAGCACTTTTCAGACTCAGTTTGAAGCTGTCGAAAAGGATTGGCAAGAAAATCTTTTTGAGAAAGTTAGGATAACAAGGAAGTTGGAGGATCTAAGCAAAGAACTAGCTTGGATTCAAACTGAAATAGCTTCCCTCCAGCTTCAGCTAAAATCAATCTGGTCTAAGCTTAAAACCAGCATAAAGGTTAAAATCGATTTGTACAACAAAAGCATTTCCCTGGATTCTGATATTGCTTATCTGATGCAAAAGAAGACTATTTTGGAAAGTGATCTAAGTGCTAGAGCAGCTGGTTTAGCTAAAGTTGAGAAGTCATGGGCTTAACTGAAAGAAATGTTAGCTAAAGCAAAGAAGGAACAAACTGGTGCTGATTCTAAGCTTGCTATCATACATCCTAGCCAAGTTGATGCTGCACCACCTACTGTTGTTGATCCCTCAACTATTGAAGATGTCGTCCCTTTGGCAATGATCCCTCCACCACCAAAATGAAAAACCCTATTTTACTTAGCTGCATTACGCGGCTCTTTTTTTTTTTTTAAGCTAAGTAGCTGGCTTGTAGCTGCTTTTAAGACTTTTTAAAGCATTTCTTCCCAAATGGAAGGATAATAAAATTTTAAGTATTTTCTATTGATGGTCCTGCTTAATTCTTGTTCTTGCATGTTAACTAGTCGATAAGCACCACCTTGAATAACTCGGGAAATAATAAAGGGTCCTTCCTAATTTGGCAACCATTTACTGAACTTAGGGTCTTTAGTTCCAATTGTTAAAATGGTTTTCCAAACAAGGTCACCTTCTACAAACCTCTTTGCCTTGACATGCTTATTATAATTCTTAGCCACCTTAGCTTTGTTGAGCTGAATATTATTGAGTGTGATTAACTAATCTTTATTAGTTGAATCTAACTCCATAAATAAGGCTTGCAAATACTCCCAGGCTCCAAGTTATTTTGCTTTGCTACCCTTAAAGACTTAACTACAATCTTTAATGGTAACACAGCATCTTGACCATATGTTAACCAATATGGAGTAAGACCAGCTATCGTGCTTTTGTATGCCCAAAGAACTTCTAATAACGCTTCATGCCATTTCTTAGGCTTATCTTCTAAATACCTCATAATCATATCAGTTAGGATTTGGTTATTAGCCTTTGCTTTCCTTTTAGCATGAGCACAGTATAGTTTTGAATGAACTATTTTAATACCAAATTCTTGCGCAAAAGCTATCACCTTATCCCCAGTAAAAACTGTACTTTAATTAGATGTTATCATTTGAGGAATACCAAATCGATGAATAATTTAGTTTTTAATAAAACTGATCACATCATCTTGTGTTACATTCACCATCGACTAAGCTTCCACTCACTTGGTGAAATAATATGTTGCTACAATGATAAAAGAATGCTTCTAGATGAAGGAGGATAGATCTTACCATTCAAATTCATAGCCTAACCTCTAAAAGGCCATGCATTGATAATATGATGAAGTTCCTCAACTGGCACTCTCTGAATTGAACCATGTAGTTAACATGTTTTGAACCTTTTAGCATACTTGTAGTAATTAGATGTAATAGGTGGCCAATAATAGCCATGTCTATGAATCAACAATCGGATTTTAGGCCCATATCTATATGTTCCACAATCTCCCTCATGGACCTCTCGCATGACCTTCAAAGCTTCATTTTTTTCTAAACACTTCAACAGAAAACCTTCATGCCATCTTTTGAACAATTTATCATCTACCAAGGCATATCTTAAGGCCTTTTATTTGAGCTTGAAGTCCACAAAACTAGATGGATCTTTCAGATAATTGATTAACTTAAATCTCAAATCATCAATTACTGTTTGCTGATCGATTGCTGCAACGTTGGGAAGATGAAAGACAACATCTTCAAGATCAATCTTAAACCCATAAGTATATTGGGCTAAATTATTGGCATATCCATTTTTCCCCTTGATATATGCATTATTACTACATCGACAAATTGCTGAAGTAAAGTATTAACCATTTCATAATAACTTAATAAGTTTGGATTGTTGCATTTATACTCTCTAGTCAGCTATCTAATCACTAGCCAAGAATCTCCCATGATTTGAGCGAACTGTGCCTTCATAGAAATCAATAATTGCAACCTAAGAATCAAAGCTTCACACTTAACTTGATTATTAAAATTGTTAAGTTCTAACTGAAACATGAATTTGTCAATTTAGCTAGTAAGACTAATAATAACAACTCCAACACTTACTAATTTATGAGTCTTAGACTCATCAAATGCAAGATCCAAGGCTTCAAATAAATATAATTGTGCCTCAACTAGTGGATCTTGTACCTCAACGCATGAATGTTGAGCTAAGAAATTCGCTAAAGCCTGTCCTTTGACAACTCTTAGCAGGATATATTTCAAGGCAAAAACATTTAACTTAATGGCTCATTTCATTAATCTTCCTTGTAAAACGGGCTTATTGAGCAAATATTTCTCTATATCGATTTTACACATGACCAATACCTCTTTAAGGAAGAGATAATATTTTAATTTAATGCAAGCATGGTACAAGGAAAGACATAAATTTTCTATTGGAGTGTTTCTGCATTCAGTATTATTTAAAAGCCTACTCAAGTAGTGAATAGCTCTTTTTTTTCCTTCCTCAGCATCCTGTGCAAGTAGGTAGCCGATAGATTTCTTATCAATTAAGATATAGAGCTTAAAAGGTCTACCTGGTATTGGAGGTACCAAAACTAGTGCATTGGCTAAGCTTTGCTTGATCTGTTCAAATGCCAATTGTTGTTCTTCTCTATATATAAACTCCTCAGCTCCTTTTAACTTTAGCATAAAAAAGTTTTCATTTTGCTAGTCGAATTAGTAATGAATCTTCTCATAAAGTTGATTTTACTAATTAAGTTTTGCAGTTCTTTCTTATTTTGTGGTAGTCTTGCTTCTAACACTACTTTAACTTTGTTCTTGTCGATCTTAATTCCTTGCCGATGTAAGAGAAAATCAAGAAAATTACCAGCCGAGACTGCAAAAGCACATTTAGCTGGGTTCATCTTCAAATTGTGGAATCTCATCTTTTGAAAGCTTGCTCCATATTAGCTAGAGAAAATTATCCCTTCTGACTTTACCACCACTTCATTCCTAACAAACCTGGATAACGAAATGTAGTCTTATGAATGTTTGCTTTGACTGCAAATATTTGGTTATATCCTAAATATTCATCCATGAAGATAAGAATCCCATCATTGGAAGCTGCATCCACAAACATATCGGCTATTAGCATAACATACTCATCTTTAAGGGTAGTCAAATTCAAGTTTCTGAAATCTATATAGATTTTGACTTTTACACACTTCTTTATAACAGGAACTATGTTGGATAGCCATTCCACATGTCTAGCAGTGCATATGAATCCAGCTTTCAAAAGTCTCAATTTTTTCTTTGATTTTTGGCATCAACTTGGGATTAAACCTTTTAGCTAACTGTGTATAAGGCTTGAAGTCTTCATTTATTAATAACTGATGCTCAACCAATTGCCTAGATAACCCTGGCATTTCTTGGTATTCCCAAGCAAAATAGTCTTTGTACTGTTTGTTGAGCTCAGTTAGTCGATATCTATCAGATTCAGTTAACAGGCCACTAACTGTTATTTTTAGCTATTCTTCAGTACCCAAGTTTACATCAATCAAAATATCTTGAGCTTCAAAACTAGGCTTCTCTTTTATCGACATAGCCTCAAACTCTTCTTCTTTTTGCATTTGGACTTCTAGCTGATTATGTTCTTCCTCATACTCCCTAAATGTGCTAGAGTTTTGATCCTCATTCTTGGTTTTGGCTAAGAGAGTAAGCTATTGTATGACGTTTTTGACTACTTTAAGGTTTTGATATTTTAAACCTTGTAAAAGAAGCAGTGATTTGACCTTAGTTGTTGACTGGATCTTTATCTGAAAACCCTGAGCAGTGAAACTGCAAAATTCTAGAGATCCTTTTTCATAATTGCTTGGCAACTTAATTATCTCCACTCACGATAAGTAGAAAATAGTCTCTGCTATCTTAATATCAAATGTGAATAGATTTTGATCAGCTGATACCACTTCTATTTTGTCACATTCCCAAAACATTAACACTTGGTACAATGTGAAAGGGACACACTAATTGGAATGAATCCAATCTTTGCTTAACAAAACAAAATAATTGGGTTTGGCATCCACCACAAAGAAGAATGAACTTGTAGTTTTGCTTCCTATAGTGATCTGTACTACCAACATTCCTACTATGGTGGTTGATTCTCCTGTAAAGTTAATAATCTTCATATTGGTAGATATAAGATTGACTTTTGACACCCAATTTCAACATTGTACCAATATGCATAATGTTTAAAACTGCTTGACCATCTATGAAAACTCGGCTGACTAGCCTGCCATTGATATGAGTTTTTATATACAAAGCCTTAAGATGGTTAGTCATAGCTTTTGAAGTTTTCTTAAACTGTATCATGGCTAGCCCAGTCTCATTCTTATCTAGTAAGGGAGCCCATTCAGATTTTTCGACAAAAACATCTCTTTCTAACTCCACCAATGCTTCATCCTCAACTAAGAATTCTCTTGGCAATGTGTTGATGTTGCCAATATTTACTGAGGGTTCTTCAGCTAGATTAGCAACATCATCGAAATCGAATATGGCTGCTATCTCACGATGATCACTAGGTCATTTACTTCTGATGTGGTTGTGTCAGCTTTTTAAGGAGACTCTACCTCTTCCTTTACCACTGCTTTAGCTTTTTCCAGCATTTTCAATATCTGTTTTAGCTTCTGGTTGGATCTTTGTTTTTGTCTCCTTCACTTTTGAGTACGAGTAAGGTCTACTATTAAGGTTGGCTAGAATGGCTCCTTTTTAACGTACTTGTTTAAGAACCACTGTCCTTTTTCTATAAATGCCTTTGGCTTGATCATCATCTAACACTTTATCTACTTATTATTTTTAGTAAATATCCTTAGTGTGGATATTCTATTTTCAATTTTGGAACTTGATTACTTTTCATTTGTTTTTTGGAATTGGCTCATCGTCAATCATTAGGAATTTTAACTTGTCAAAGACACTACTTCTGCCTCCTTCTGGGTTTATTGGAAAGTGAAATCTGTCAATCACATTTGACCTTTTGACTACAGACTTCAACTATTTTGGCTATACAGTTAATTGCCCTTTAGCGATAGCCGATGTCTCAACTTTTGCCTCTTTTTTGACTTTCCACTACTTCTGTATGGGTTGTTTTCATGCCAAGTCTTTTGGATATGATTTAGATTTGGGTAATGGACCTGATATAATAACCATGTTGGCGGATATGACTAGAAACGAATCAATATCGATTGGTATTTCATATGTTCACTTGTTAGCTAATTTGAAACCTCCATCTTCCAAGGCTTTTTGGATAGCATTCCGAAAAGTCAAACAGTTTATATGTCCTTTAGTAGGTAGTCGAAGATCTGATCAGTTTTAGAGATGTCAAATAAGTAATCTTCTTTATCCTTCATTTTAGGGATCTTCATTCCCTTATTTGATTTGAGAGCTTGGCAAAATTAAGGTTTTTCTTTAAAGATCTCAGCCACTAACATATCAGCTAATGGCTCTTCTTCACTATTGGTGGTCTATCCTAGATCAAGGTCAACTGAATCAACTACTGACACCATATGTGTACTTTTTCCACTTCTGTTGTCTTTCCTCTGTTCTTTCTCTAAAATAAACTGCTTGACTCTAGTGGTTTTAGACACCAACTGAGTCAAAGCAGTACATTCTTGCACAACTAGTTTCTTCTTCAGCTGTAGATGCATGTTTCCCACTGCCATAACAACATTCTTTGCTTCTAATAATTGCACATTACATCTACTTCTCAACTTCTTAAATCTAGATATATTCTGCTACTGGTTCATCTACCTGCAGCTTCAAGTTCATCAAGTCAGCTACTGTTACATATAATTGCAGCCTGTAAAAACAATCATGGAAGAGCTTCTCTATATCTAACCATTTCTGCAGAGAATTATGAGACAATGAAAAATACTATGTGAAAGCGGTCACTGGTCCTGTCTGCTTGGGTGGCCCTTGATTTTGCATGTGATTTGGCAATTCAGCATACACTGGCTAATTAGGAGTAATAGGTGGATGTTGACCCTATAATTGCTCTACTTCGTAATCTCCAGGTGTTCTGTACTGACTTCTAAATCCAGCATTTAGATATTGTTTTGGAAAGGCAGCCGACCTAGTTATGGTATCTGTCTAGATGGCTCTTGGTTCTGCATGTAATTTGGTTATTCAGAGTACTCTGATTAGGTTAGGAGTAATAGGTAGAGGTTGACCCCATGGCTACTCTATTCAGTAACTTCCTTGTGTTTTGTACCGAGTTCTCCAAAATCCAGTAATTACATATGGTAGCTGAGCTGCAATCAAACCTTTCTGTGGCATGTACTGAAAACTATTGGGTTAGAAGCAGTTGGTATGGATGGTAATCAAAGAGTACCTGACACAGTTGGCAGTCTTCTGTCCATCTAAATTTGCCCATATTGTAGAATTGGCTATGCTACCTGACTGATAGGTTCAGTAACCACTTGCCCCTAGGTGTAACTGAGAAAGGAATTGTTTGTGGCTATTGAACTGGTTGCTCGCCATTGAAAGGGGTTACAGAATACTCCTTTAGCTGTTGAGAAGTCATTTGAACTTGCTCTTGGACATTTTGCACCTCATTGTGGACCATCGACTTCATGATCTCGGCTAACTAATTTGACATCTGGTATATCAAATCATTGAGCCCCAAATCGATCTGCTAACAGATAAAAGAAATGGTCATCTCTGTAGAAGGGCTAGAAGTTCCATCTCCTTCCATAGTTGGTGCGATAATCTTCAGCTGAGGAGATGGTACTGTCGAAGTAGGAGTTTTCGCAAGTTGTGAAACCTGAGGATCATTAATGATAATCTTCAGTTCTTAAGTTTTGACAAATTGTAATTTTTCAAATATTTTTAACTATATGATTAAAATATCATTAAAAAATAAATGGAGGATCAAATTATATAAAAATTAGTATATTTTTTTATTTTATAATATTTTTAAATAGTTTTATATAAAAATTAGTTTTTTTAATGATATAAAATAAATGGAGGATCAAATTATATAAAATTAGTATATTTTTATAAGAATATTATATATAAACCAAACATATATTCTTTTTTTATTAGATTATTGTAAATAGTGACACTTCAAACTATTTTATCTTTAGTTACATCAGATGGATTTGAACACAACTTTCTTGAATGGTGACCTTGTAGAAGAGGCTTACATGGTGCAAGCTGAAAATTTCAAAGAAAATGAATGTAACGAGCTTGTTTTTAGACTTAAGAAGTTCATTTATAGTCTAAAATAAGCATTCAGGCAATAATTCTTAAAATTTGATGAGGTAGTCACCTTTCTTGGTTTTGTTAAGAATATTATTGATTAGTGAATATATCTTAAGGTTAGTGGGAGCAAGTTTATCTTATCGGTTCTTTATGTTGAAGATATCTTGCTTGCTAGTAGTGACATTATTGGTTTACTTTATGAAACAAAGTTGATGTTGTCTAAGACTTTTGATAAGAAAGATCTTGAGGAGATATCTTTTGTTCTTGGTATTAGGATTTATCATGACAGATCTTGTCATTTGTTAAGTCTTTCTCAATAAACATACACTGATTGAGTGCTTACTAGGTTCAATAAGTACAAAAGTAAGTCTAAGGATGTACAGTCGTCAAGGGTGATAAGTTTAATTTAGATCCATGTACCAAAAATTATTTTCAGTGAGAGTCCATGAAAAATGTGCCATTTGGTAATGCAAGTTGAAATCTTGTTATATGCTCAGATTTGTACCATACTTGACATTGCTTTTGTAATGGTAGTTCTTGGTAGCTACTAGTCAAATCCAGGGCTAGAGTATTGAGTTGATGTGAAGAAAGTTATGAGATATTTATAAGAAACTAAAGATTTTGTGCTGATGTATAAATAAATTGATCACCTTATTAAATTGATTAGTTACTTGGATTCTGACTTTGCTTGTTGCAAAGATGATTTAAGATCCATTTCAGGATTTATTTTCATGTTAGTTAGGAGAGTTGTATCTTGAAAGAATTCTAAACAGACAATCATTGATTTTTTTAACTATGTATGCTGAGTTCATTACTTGTTATAGAGCATCTACATAGGGTATATGGATGAAGAACGTGACAACATACATAGTGTGGTTGATTTAATCTTTGAACCTATTAAGATTTTTTGTGACAATAGTTCTATCGTATCCTTTACAAAGAACAATAAGACTTATAGTGCATCAAAAGCTATTGATATCAAGTACTTCTCTACCAAAGATTTTATGAAAAAAATGAGACATTGTGTTTGAACATATTAATACAGAGAAAATATTAGCAAATTCATTAACCAAGGGATTTAGGATTGGGGTTTTCAAAAGTCATGTTGACATAAGTATTGTGGTGTTTTTTGATGTACTTGGTTAGTGGGAGTTTTTCATGTTTTGCTCAGACAAGGTAGCATGTTATGTATGCTGTTGAAAGAGCCATGTGCTTTTATGTGATCAATTGATTAGGGCTCAAGTACACCTATTTGTATATGATGTGGACTAGTAGTAAGTGTGGGCTGAGTATCTTAAGAAGTCTTTAATTAGAGGACTTTTAGGGTTTGATTATAAATAAGTAATGTTCCATCTTATCTCTCAGTCAGTATAATTTTTACCTACTAAGAGTTGTTAGTAGAGAGTACAGAGAGGAAGACTTAATTGATATAAGAATGCAATTAAGGCGTGCTTATTTAAGGATTCAAATATTATGTTGTTATAGCTCAATTAGATACATGTGTATTATATTATACTATGTTCTAAATTTATGTATGTGATCCTTCAATAAGATTACATCCTTTTGAAAAACTAGGTTACATATGGGTCTATTTGAGCATGACAACCCATTGTTTGCTCCCTACAATTTAGCAACCTACTAAAAATCTTGAACCAAAAAAGAAAAACCTTAGCTCTATAAAAGATGGAATAAATGTAGGTACTTCGAAGGCTGTGATTGTGGTAACTATGAGGTTAAATATGTGTGGGAGTTAATGTCTTCAGAAAATCTCAAAACTGCTAAAAGAGAAATATATATTATGGCAGTGGAAATAGAGCTCCAATGGGGGTGAGACAGAAATGAATTAGGAGGAGAATATGATGAAAGGTATGTAGAGAGATAAAGTTAGTCCCAATTAAGTTGAACTAAGGGTGATCTCAGTTTCGGTTGGTGGATTTTTGGGACAAATAATAACCGAACAGAGTATTTTGGTTTTGCCTAAAATAGCTACAATTAGTTTTTAGCGATTTTGGGCAAACCCATAAATTGAAACCAAACTGACTGTGGTGGGTCAGTTCGATTCGATTTTAGTTAGTTTTTTAAGGGGCCATCGGCCTAATATTTTTTACCCTAGTTTTTGGCCTAAAATTGTAGCCTAAATTTGCACTACATTCTAATCATAAACTTATTACATGTTACCACTAACAAATAAAATTAAAAAGGTCTTGCACTACATTCTAACAAAATTCAACCAAATAAATTAAAAGCAAGCATAATAAAATTCATCACAAAAGATTGATGATAAAGTATTCACATCAATTGAATCTAAAATTATCTCTTAGATAAACATCCAACATTAGATATCAAAAAGCTAGTAGGACATAGAAATATATATAGCTATAAAAAAATAAAAATAAAAAGATTTGCAAAATGTCATTAAAATCATAAGATCTCTGAAACTTAATTTCTTCTTTCCACCCTTTGTAGCATCTGAAGCCTTGGTCTACAAAGATGAAAGCACTATAGTAAAAAAAAAAAAAAAGGAACAAATACCAAATCATCAAGAAACCATGATAATGTAAACAAGTGACCTATAAGAAAAATAGCTATAGTAACACAATTTTTCATTTTAAAAGTATATATCTTTTACCAAGAAGCTAAACCTAAACAAGCAAGTTATTTTGCTAGTGAAGTATAGTTGATGATCCAATCAAGTTGATCAAGAGTTTGCTAGACTAGGTTTATTTAAGATATAATGAAATACTCAACCCAATCATCCAATAGCCACTAGAGGAGAGAGGTAATAAATGCCACACTAACCTACTAACATATTTCTTTAGCTACAACACAAGATCTTATTCAAGTAGCAAACCAAAACTATAGTTTAACAATTAAAAAGCTCCTGCATTGCAGAATTGAAATTGGAAAGGATAGGTTATAAAGTTGAAGGGACAAAAGAGTGGTCTCTTTCTTCAAACTGCAGTGGACTTCTAAAGATATGTTTGATATAATAAGATTGCAACGACTTAATATTATTCAACTTACTTTCTATTATGACAAATCAAAGTTATGATATACTACTGACACTCAACATAAGAAGTTTCATTAATTAGGTCAATGAAAATACACATCAAAAGGAAGAATGAAGAAAAAATCCCAAAATAGAAAACAAAGTGCAAAACTAATTAAAAAGCTTAAAACAATTAAAAAAAAACACATATCTACTAGTTGTCAAATATCATAGGAGACTTATGCTTGTTAGTGAAAGTAGAAGACTATGTTAGAAGGGGAAAAAACAACTATAATAAGTTAATTACACCATTAAGTATTCAAACTAAAATAAAATTACTAAACTACAAATTTAAATATTTGTAATCTCCTTTGATTGTATGAGTTCTTCTAATTTTATTTTATTTTTTTACTTTCAATGGTAAGAATGGTAGGGCCAAAATAATTCTTCAAGCATATAAGTCATTCGGTAGTCTCCAAATGCAATGAACTTTGAAAATCATTTAAAACACAACCCTCAGTGCTAAAGACATATTCAAAAGCTACAGTGGAAACTGGGATTGCTAATACATCACAAGCAACCATTGATAAAACTTTAATTTTGCATGCATTAGCCTTCCAACATAGAAGAATATCAAAACCATCCTCCTCGAGGATAACTTCCTCATCCGCTCCATCTTTTATTTAATTAATGAATCAGTCCTATACCTTTTGTTGGCTTGGCTTCTCTATGCACCCACCACATCTTCAAAAAGATCTGCACCTTCAATTTCATCAAGTGAAGTATTGGATTCACCACATCTACCAAGTTTGGACTTATCATTTGTAAGAATCTGAACCTCAGCACTATAAACATCATACAATCTCATCAACTACTCCTTAACTTTAAACTCTATGTCCATTACAACATCTAGTGGATAAGCAATGTCAAAGATATATCTTAGATATCCAAGCTTGTATCGAGGATCAAAGATAATTGAAATGAACATTAATAGGTTAATTTTCTTAATATTTTCCAATACTTCTCAAATTTAAGCTTCATGCTCATCACCATCCTTTGTAAGACATCATCATTTTTCACCTCCTACAACTTAGTCAATTGCATTTTCACCGCCCCAATTTTATTGTAACAAACATTTAATGTTACATGCAAGGTTCCTGAAAAACTCAAAATAATATCATGGAATACTTTGAGAAATCCAACAAAAGTTAAAGCATTATCCTAACCCATCCTTATCCTTTGATTTTTTTTTTCCCTCTTCTTCTTCCTTATTTCACCTTCATTTTTCTTTGGCTTAAATCATTTCCTATACCCTACATCTTCTGTCATTGCATCAAAAGCTTTATGGAATTAAACGGTTCAATCAAGTATCAAATTAGTGGAGTTCTATCCAGTTGGAACATCAAGGCACATAAACCCTTTTCTTTGAACTTTCTCAATATTCACAAACTTGGTAAATCATGAAAACCTATAAGGGGAATACCT
Organism: Quillaja saponaria; assembly: GCA_029379385.1. NCBI lineage: Eukaryota > Viridiplantae > Streptophyta > Magnoliopsida > Fabales > Quillajaceae > Quillaja > Quillaja saponaria. The sequence continues at coordinate 18,829,539 of CM055612.1, read as the reverse complement.
AACTTAATTTACAACATTCCGACTTGCAGCAATTGAAGGCTGCAATTCCTTGATTCCATCTGAAACAACTAAGTTCAAGATATGAGCACAATATCTCATATGCATGAACTCTTCCTCTAATATTGCTCCCCCCATCTACTTATTTTCCTTTTCAAGTATCGTAGAGCTATTGTATTGACATTAGCATTGTCCACCGTAACAGTAAACACCTTAATTCCCAATGCTAAAAGACAATTCTCAATGGTCTTGCCTATCTCCTCACCAGTGTGACCAGAAATTGAGGATTCTTTTATGCAATGTCCATTTATCCTCAATAAAATGTGCAGTTAGAGCTATATAGTTAAGGTTTTGATTTGATGTCCAAGTTTCAGTAGTTAGACAAACCCTTTGTTTTGTTCTAGTTAATATATTCTCAATTTCTTTTTCTCATTAATGTAACTTGACTAAATCTCCTTAGCAATGGTCATTTGAGATAGATAATCATATTATGGAACTAGAACAGATAGAAGCATACATAATGCATAAGACTCAACATGGTTGAATGACAATTCCTCAAGAACGATGTATTTAACTATGACTTTCCTAACATCATTAGCACCATATACTTAGTCTTTGTTATGAAGAGCATCACTAGATTTATTCTTTAACATATCATTTATACGTAATTGTCCTTTTCCTTTTATTTTCATCATATATTTTTTACAAGTAGGGGGATGATTATTCATTATACCAGTGCCATCTATCTTAGTAGAACACTTAACTTCTTTACCACAATGAGTACATGTAGTAGCAGGATGAGAATCCAAACTTTCCAATGACGAGGGGACATTGAGAGAACACTTAAATTCTCTCTATATTGCAGATTTCTTATTTTTCGAGAAAGCCTCTACCTTAGCAATTTTTCTTATTTCACATTGAGGGTGAATTGTTTTTGATACATCAGTAATCTCATTTATATCTTCAACTTCAGTTACGTTTTCCATATTAAGCCTGCATTAAGTAAAAAAAACAAATAATCAACCACAGATGACAAAACCACTTAACAAGTGTAGGAACTGCAAATTACAGCCTAAGATTGTTGTTACATACTTCATAAATTGCTGCCTCTTTAAAAGATAAAAATAGAAGCAACAGAAAATCAAAGCCAATCACTGAATTGACTTATATTCATACCCAACCCAAAATCAGAAATAAAGAAATTACATCTATCTCACTATCTATGCCACTTCATAATTCAACTTCTAGTGTATAATATAAACATAATAGAGTATAGAAAAATGCAACCTTTCTAGTTTCTATTCTATATATATCCTTACACAAAATAAGAGGAAATTGCCCATTTAAAACAAACAAATGATAGCAAGCTCCATCATTCAGACTCTTAAGTGAAAGAGCATGACCTAAAAACTATAGTAGAGGTAAACAGGAAATTCAAATAGATGACAAAAGCACAATAAATAATTGCATCAAATAGCCTGCCATGACTATGTACTATAAAAATTGTAGCCTAAGAGATTATAAACAACAACAATCAACTGTTAGATTTACTACACAAGCGCACGTATCGTTTAAACAAGTAATAAAGAGTAAGTGAGATTGTTCCCACAAAGAATTAAGTCTATCAAGTCAAGTACTAAAATTTACCAATTCTAAAATTATCCAGACAATTGAATAAATGAGATTTTTAATTATGATTAAAAATAAAGCAAACAAATAAAAGAAATGAACTTGAGATTATGTAGAGAAGACCTAGGAATATAATTTCACTCACATCATTTTAAATTACCTTTATCCTATCATGCTTAGTTCTGATATTATGTTATTAACCTAGGGTTCCAAGTTATTTATAAGAATCTTTCAATTACTTATAATTCATACCTTATTTAATCAATTCACTATATGTCTATGAGAATTGAATTAAATAAGATTCATTAAAAACAACCCTAAATTGGCTACATATGATATATATAGGTATATGTTTATCCTATACACGAATTAAATTCAATCAATAAAGTGAAAGAATTCAAACATGTACTATATCACTCAAGGCTAACCCAGATTTCCTTTGTCAATGTTCCTCTAGATTACCAGATCTATCTAATTGGTGATCAAGTAATTAGAAGCAATAAACATATAATGATATAAATAACATAAATACCAAAACCTAAACAATCCATAAGTAAAACTAAATCAAACTACATATGAGTTCCATCATAAAGGTAGAAAAATGAATTAGTTTATGCTACTAGAAGTAAACATGACTAAAACTAACTAAATCATAACAAATATACAAAGAACTAAAAAAATTAAAGGAATAAGGAAAAACTATGAAGATGACAGTCTTCAAGCTCTTTGACATCCCTTGCTCCTCTAACTTCAAAGCGCACTTAATCTCTTCTCTATCACGAATTCTAGACTATATCTAAACCTCAGCCCTCTTCTTTTATTTATTCTCTTTTTTCCTTTTATTTTGGATAAACTAGAAGTCTTCAAACTCCTCATAATCGGTACAAGCACCGCGGCTTAAACATATGTGGCGTTGCTACATCATAGGATTTTGTATAATTTCAATAGGACTCATCATTCGTCACGTCGCAGCCTCACATTCATATGCGCTATAGCATTAATTCCTTGATTGGTTTATGAAAGTCATCCTTCCTTTGACGCTACGGCTTCATCCTCATAGTGTTGCTATGTCTATCTTCATGGATTACAGCTTCAAGCTCCCTAACTTATGTACTTTTCTCTCTTTGTATTAACACTACGGCTTTATAATGGTCGCTCTGCGACATTGTTCTTTCTGCCTTTTTTTCTTAATTCTTCCTTTTGGGGTGCCAAGGCTTCAATTTATGCAATGCTGCTTTGCCAGTTCATCAGCTTCCTTTCTTTAATTCACGCTAGGACATTGCAAAGACACTTACAACAAATTAAATATAAAAATTCGGAAAACTAATCTTAATTAAGATAAAAACTCTATAAAATTCATAAAAACAACCTAAAACAACTCTAACATTATATTTAACTAGTACTCTAACATAAAATATCAGGATTAGGATCAAATATGAATTAAATTTATAATAAAATAACTCTGTTATTCTAGAGATTTAATTAGTTGAACCACAAGCACTTTCGAATTCAATTCATTTATTAAATTATATTCCCATAACTTTTTTTAATTTTGAATTTTTATCAAAATTTACTTGTTTTATAGAGATTCAATTCAGGTTGGTCATTGAATTTTTTTAGATAATTATTTCCTTAAGTTTGGTCATTATTATTATTATTTTTCATTTTTATACTTAAGTTTTCAAGCAATGATCCAAACAATATAACTCAATTTAAATCAATCAAATTCTATTAAAATAATTTGCTTCAAACATTAAAGTAGAATTTAAATTAGTAAAGTCTATTGGTGTTGTATACCAAAAAGCTGAGATGGAATCTTGACTTCACTTATTATATTGGGGGGTTTATGGGAATGGAGAGAGATATCTCCCATTGTTAAGCACATAGGCCCAATGAACATATTTCAGACAAAAATAAAAATTTTAAATTGAATTTAGTTCAATATATGAATTTTTCCAAACTTACTCTAAATTATGTAATATTTAATAATAAAAATGTTAATTGAAAATGAAAAAGAATTATTTTTATATATAAATATCTAAAGAAGCCTTTTTATTTCTTGCTATGAGCTAAGCATATCGTTTTGTCTAATTTCTTCCCAATAAATACTTTTAACTAATTAAAGTACCACTTAATCATAATTATTGTAACTATAAATTAATAATTCCAACAAAAAACCACACATCTTAAGAAAGTTGTGCATATATATGTTTCAAAAGAAAAATTGGTCAGCAACAAAATTGCCAAAAGTTCCAGTTTATAATTCCAAGCAACGAAACAAACAGGCAGAACATAACACAATAAGCCATTAATACGCTGTCAACTTCAACATTTCATCAGGTGCTCCATTCCATTCCACCAAGCTCTTTACAGTTTTTGTTCTTCACATTCTGCTGATTAGGCTCAGATGATCTGTTTGCGCTCATATCCCCATATTGATTCAGTCCAGTTTCCAAACCAGACATCAATGTATACCCTGGATTGAGTTGTTGTTGAGTAATTTCCATTTGGCTCTGCATTTTCATTTGTGTCCCATATTGTCCACCTTTGTGGAAGGAAAAAAAGACATGATCTTAGTTAAAATTTAATTTTGAGAATGAATGATTATCAAACTTCTAATCATTTACTCTAATAACATATCAAAAATTTAATTCATCCAAAAATTTAAAGATCTTAGGTGAGAGTAAGAGAGTTTTAATAGTCAACTAGTTAAATGTTATAATGTTTAATTATTATATTTTTTATTTTTCATACAATACAACAAGTTTAAAAACTTAAAAGAGGAGGGATGATTTGGAAATTTTTAAAACATGATAGCTTATTTCTTGTTTATTAACTTAAATTTGGAAATAAATTATTAAGATAATCTTGAAAAGTATAGACTTCATAAAAATATAACACTCAGATAATGTTTATAAAAAAAAAGTGCAAAAGTACTTTTTGTAACACGATAAGTTAAAAATATGACATATGATATTATTAAAAAAGCCCGAAAGTACTCTCTCGAAGAGTTTAAAATATGACATCCAGATATTACAAAATTAGTTATGTTCTTACCTTGGTTTGAGTTCTCATGCAGCAGTTGTTCCAACCCAGACTGATTTTGGTTCCCTTTGGACATTAACTCAGAACCAGTTTCCCAATTCATTATTTCTGCAGCTAGTGCTTGCATTTGCTCACGTTGCTTCTTATGGAGTTCCCTCAGCCTATTCACTTCAACTTTATTTTTTTCGATTTCAGCTGCCAACATGTAAAAAAGTTTTTTCATTCAATTATATATATTAACATTTTACACAACCACACAGAGATAGAGAGATATAGAGAGAGATGATGAGTTGATGACCTTCTGTAAGAGTTTTCTTTTGGGTACAAGCTGTCAACTTCTGGTTCAAGCCTTGATGCTCTAGTATTAACATTTGATGATGATTCTTATAAGCAGCTACTTCTGGAGACAACAAATCTATCTGAGCCTGCATATGAAGGAAAATTTAAGACATAATAAAACATTGTCAATTAGCCACATAAATGTCAAATACATCAAAAAATTGAAACTTTTAGGTCTTGTCTCTCAGGAATATGTCTTAATTTTTTTTTAATTACCTGAAGATCTTTCACCTTGTTTTCTGTATCAGTCACATATTGAATCTTCTTCATCCTGGATTTCTGAGCCGAAACTCGATTTGAAAGGATCCTGGAAATAATTATACATAGAATACAAAATATTTCGAATCAAACTCTTTTATTCATATATAACATGACAACTCTTGCAAGATGCAATTATACCGTTTGAGCTTCTTAGGATCCATGTTGAGATTATCAACGTTTTGGACAGGACAAGTTTGGACACCTTTGCCTGCCTCAGTATTGGCAGGTCTATAATCACCACCACCACCGGTAGCAGCAGCAGCCATTGCACCACCACTTATAGCAGCCAGATCAGGTGCAATTGTGTTTGGCAGTGGCATCCCAGGTGGCTTGGTCCCACTGCAACTGATCCCAGCAGAACCACCACCATGACTCATAGAGTAGGGTTTTTGCCATGCTTGAAAAGAATTAATAGGGCTCAAAGGAAGTTTAGCTGGAGCCATCTTTGACAAGGAAGAAGGATTCATTTCAATGGGTTTCTTTGGCCATGGTTGGTTTCGCTGGATATATCCAGTATGTCCTACATTGTTTGTGATCTCCTCCATTTCTCAGTTCTCTCTCTCTGCCTGCAAAAGAAGAAAATAGCATAAAAGGCCTAAACGAATTTTCAGACATACAATTATTATTCATATTTACATGAAACCAAATAAAGAAAAATGAACCTTTCCTACTCATACTAACCCTGAGGTAATTTGTTTCTGTGAATAGCCTCTGAAACTTAAAGGCTTGCCTTGGCCTTATATATATACACAAAGAAAGAAGATGTAACAAAATTAATACCAAATATACTAATTCTTCTCTACCATATTAATCACAGGGCTTGGTAAATTTAATGAAGATGTAATTATTGCATGAATTACAAAACTACCCTTACATTTTGGTTTGTTGGCATTGGTATTTGTGCTTATCTCTAATTAATAAGGGTATTTTAAATGATAATTAAATCATCTAATTCATTGCTATTTAGGGGAAAAAATTTAATTAAATGAAAGCATACAATTAATTTGGGATGATGAAATTATAGCTGTATTTATTGTTAATTTTGAATACATGAGAAAGGCAAACGAGTGGCTTGAATTAAACTAAATTTATGAAATATGAATAGAACCTTAATCATTTTAGTACAACCAATGTTTCAGCACATTTGTGCCATTGGACTAAACTGTACGCGCCATATGTTGAGCCCACTCTTATTAGAAGAATCATGATATTGGTAAGAAAATGTCTCGTGCATTTTTTTATTGAAAAAATAGAAAGATGAGTAAGATATTCTACACAACTGGTAAGAAATATTATACTTATATCACTATCACCTTATATGTTAAAGAATCTCCAACACACTTATGTGTGACCCGAAACTAAATATTCATCCAAGAGTAGTCATGATCATGCCTGAAAGCATAAACATACCTTCAATAATAATTGTCAAGGAAATTCAAACTCTCGATCTATTCTTGATAATATCTTGTGCATTTAGATTTGTAACTAATACTAACTTATATTACTATATAATGAGAGGGACCACACATTGACTTTTAAAAAAAATCTATATTGATCATATCGATAAATAGAAATTACATAAACTAAATGATTTTTATGTAAAAGTATAATTTCACTTTATCTTTTTTCTTCAGTCAGAAATAATATATTGTTTTAAATTCATATAAAAGAGCTGATATTCTATAATTATCTCTAATGACAATATATTTAATATTACAATAGTTAATAGATAGAGTTAAGACATAATTATTGATACAATACAAGAATAATTTTAGGGGTGGGACTCAATTAGCCATATTTATGTCTTATTTCGAAACTCATAAATGGTTGTCATGTAATGTCAAATTTTTCCTTATTTAGAAAATAAGATATCAATAATCAGAAGGCAATTAGTTTTTAAATTAACTTATTAAAAATAGAGGCATATATTACTTAAATATAATTTAAGGTTAAAAATTCAATACGTTTACTTATTTAAGTAATTAAATACTGTCTAAAATTGTTTAAACAAATTGGTTGTTTTAACTTTGATAATATACTAAATTGAGTTAGGGTTTTGAAGTTAATAAGTAGATTAATAGCATAGAAAATCATAACGTAAAATTGAAAGTGTATGGAGAAATTAAACAAAATTTAAATTTTTAGCTATAACTAATGAAAAAACACAAAAACTGTAAAATTATACATATTAGATTGTAGAAATTAGATAATTTTAGTATATGTAGAACGATTTATATAGCTAATAAAAAAAAGGGTGAAAGCTTTATGGTTCAGGCACCATGAGTAGGGAAAGAAAACAAATTAAATATTTTTTTATTTACCGCATGGAGATAGGGACAAAGTGAGACGATGATATTGGGTGAGATGTAGGGTTAGACATGAGCCAATCTCAAACTTGGTCAACTAATTAGCTCGATTTGGGCTTGAGATAATTTTTGATTGTTCGAGCTCAACTGGCTCGAGCTCAGCTCGTGACTGTTCGAGCTCAACTAGCTCAAGCTCGTGAGACATGTTCTTAAACCAAGTGTTTTTTTTTTAGTTAAATCAATGTACCTATATCTGTTCTAAGAACAATGTATTTTTTTTATGTTTAAATCCATGTACCTATATCTGTTTTAATAACAGTAACAATATAAATCATTCAAATAATCAAATATTATGGATCGAGATAAGATTTAGCATTGGGCTTGGAGCTTGGAATTTGGATAAGGTCAAAAGGATAAACTAAGAATAATTAGTAAAATATTATGAACAAAGCATATTAGCAAGCAACTCGAAAGCTTATTGATCTTGAGCCTAAAAGTTTGATATTCTAAGTGACCCAAAATCTTGTTCGAGCTTGGCTTGAAGACTTGGATAAGCCAAGCTGAGCCGAGCCTAGCCGAGCCCGAGCATTATCAAGAAAAGCTCAGTTCGGCTCATGAGCTAGCCCAATAAGATAAGAAAGTGGGGTGGGTTAGAAAATATAGTGTTAACTATCATATAACATCTCAATTTAGAGTTTATTCTTAAAATAGATACTCACATTTTTTTTATATATCGCTAGAGGCATCCACTATTCTTTTTTATATCATTTGAGGTATTCTACTAAAAATCGATGACTATATATAGTTACTAGAAAATAGTGACATGTTAATTTGCACATCATTACTATTTTTTTTTCTTATTTTAGTTTTTGTTTTATTATCTAGCATTTATCTGATCATTACACTAGCTAAATGTCTAAGACAAATATTAAAATGTATCAATTACTATGACATTTTATTTTATGTTCTCTTTTCATTTATATTTTTTATTTTTGATAAAAAGAGAAATAAAAGAAGAACTGCAAAGAGGGACAAGCAACTTTATGTTTCCTAGCCACCTCGGAACCATCATCAAGAAGGGGGGGATGAACATCCAGGTGAGGTTGGATCCAATCACATAATAAATCATCTAACATAATGTTGGCTAGCTTATCAGCTACCCTATTCACCTCACGGTAGACATGTGTCATGCTGACTTTCCAATCCCTATCAAGAATGTTCCTGATGTCATGAAGAAAAGGTTAATGGATACCTCTTATCCCAAGTAGCTAGTAAGAGCCCATAATTCGAATTTAACAGAACAACACTATCCAAGTTTTTTCCCGAAACCATACTGCCATTGGCGTTCACTATTCCTAATAACCCCTGCTGCACTTGCCTTCCCTAGATTTCCCTGAGATGCTCAATCAATGTCAACTTTAATCCACCCTACAGGAGGCAATTAAGAGAAAAAATCATCTTTTTCTTGCTTGGAGAAGCTAAGCCAAAACACTTAGCTGAAAAAAAACACTCCTTCATGTATCCATGAATTACCATCTCTAGGTTTGTAGGCCACTGAAAGCTTATGTCAAAAAAAATTTTGTTTCTCCATCTCCAAAGCCACCATACCGTTATTCCAAAGAGAGACTCCTACTTACTACCAAGAAAAACTTTCGGAGAGCTTAAATTGGACAACAACCAGTCCTTTAAATAATCAAAGAACATTGAACCAAGATGGCCCTTGCTTAAAACCTGCCAGCACTGAGCAACTCTGGGCCAATCCCTCAATGCATGAAGCACTGTTTCGTCTGCATGTTGCAAATCACACACAAAGACGGAGCACCTATAATTCTGGTGGCTCGTTTTGTGTTGGTCAACAACTTATCATGGGCAAGCTTCCAAAGAAAAACATTAATCCGAAAAGGTCCATATTGACTTCCACAAAGGCTTCTCATTCAAGTGATTATTTTACATGAGAGCCTCATAAGCTAAACTACTAGAGAAAGTACCCTTACTGGACAATCCCCATGATAAAACATCGTTCCTAAGTTCATCTGAAGGACATACAGCAACATAATCTTATCATAAACATCATGTGGAATGGTACAAACAACCTTATGTTCATCCCATTATATGGTCCACAAAATCTCTCACCAAAGAATGCACATCTTGAGTATCCCATTGACTAGAAACCAACCCTATAAGAGGTCCAACTTCAGGAACCTAGTTGTTGACCTAGAACCAAGTGGATATACCATTATTAACTATGCACCTAGTGCCTTGGGGAATGTATGTCCAGATAGAACACAGTGACTTCCACAACCTCGAATCCGACAACATGGGACATAGGGCTAGAGTGCATCAGTATCGCAGAGGTATTTCGCCTTGAAAACCTGGGTACATAAACTTTCTTTATCCATAAGTCCAGCCAATTTTCATAAAAAAGGCTTAATTAGAGGTTCGAATATTCTTAAGACCAAGACCTCCCTTCTTCTTACTCCTTGTTATAACATCCCACGGGATTTTATGCTTTTTCTAATGGCCTTCATCCTCTCCCTATATGAATTTCCTACTCAGTTTTATAAGATCACCATACACCGATAGAGGAAGAGCATTCGATTGCATAGAATAAACTGGGATGGCTTGCATTATGGATTGTACAAGTGTGGTCTTTCCCACTATGGATAAACAATTTATCTTCCATTTGGACAATCTGAATTTTACTTTGTCAACAATGTGATGAAAATGTCTCCTAGTAGTGTGTCCATGAACCAAAGGAACCCCTAAATACTTGCCCAAGTCATCTGTTGATTTAAAACCAATAATGACAACAATGTTCTTCCTTACTCCATTCTTCACTCTATTACTACAATATGCGTGTCTTACCAATATTCACCCCACTACTTTGAGGATGCACCAAACTCATGCATAATTTCATTTACGACTTTGGCTTGTTACTTGGTAGCCTCGGTGAAAAGTAAGAGATCATCCACAAACATTAAATTAGAAATTGAAGGCCCAGTCCTCCTTATCTTCATAGTCCCGTTCTCTACTTTATCCCCAATGAAATGACTCAATCTCTCCATGCAAAGCACAAAGATATAGGGAAAGATAGGTCACCTTGACGAATCCTCCTCGAGGGACAAAACCTCTCCGTGGCATTCCCATTCTAAAGAACTTGAAAACTTGTGGGACTAATACAATTCATTATCACCTCTACCAAGCTATACTCAAGGCCAATTGCAATTAGAGTATGCTTTATACAACTCTAATTGAGTCTGTCGTAAGCTTTTTCGAGATCCACCTTTAGAACCATAAACTGAGGCTTACCTTGCATAGCTTGGATGGAATGGAGAATCTCTTGTGTGATAAAAATATTATCTTGGATTCTCGACTTGGTGTAAAGTTCACCTAGTTAAGAGCTACAACTTTAGGCATATGGGTTTTAACCGACTCACAATGATCTTGGGAAGCAGTTTGTAGACAACGTTGCATAAACTTAATAGGCCAAAAATGAGACATGCTGCTTGGATTTTCCACTTTCGGAATAACAATGATGAAGGTGTGATTCGCAACACCAATTAGACTAGGATTTGAAAAGCAATCCTTAATAAAATGGCAAACCTTTGGACCAACAATCTCCCATTGGGACTTGAAAAAAACTGATTGAAACCTATCTAGACCTAGAGCTTTGAATGAGTGCATGTCAAACATTGCACGCTTGATTTTTAAATTATCAATGAGGCTTTACAACAACTGCAAATCTCCATCATCAAGAGGTGGAAAGCTATGTCGTGTTATAAACTTTGGACAACTCATACTCTTTTCATTAAACAAGGAGTGATAAAAACTACTAGCCATGGCATTAATTTCCTCTTTATTATTCATCCATTCTCCATCTTCATTTTGAATCGTAAGAACTCTCTTACACCTTCTATTGGTAGCCAAGGTATGAAAAAACTTAGTGTTGCTATCACCATATAATATCCACTTACTGTGGGATTTTTGGTACCTATTTAGCTCCTCTTGTTGAAAAATACTGAGGATTTCATCATGAAGCTCAGCTTCCAAACTAGACAATATTTCACTAGAGGCATGGTCCAAAGACAGCTGAACTTCCCTAAGCCGAGCCATAAAAGTCTTTTTCTCACTGCCAAGTTTCTTAAAACTAGATAATTCCATTGTCTTAGGGGTGTAACAATATTTTCTAGCATACTAATCATAAGCACACTAGTATTCCATGTTCACTCATAAATAGATGGAAACCTTATTGAGTGATCCACATGGCTTCAAACCGAAATGGCCTTGAATTTCTACCATTTTCCAAACCTTCTGTATTGAGTAAAATGAGGTTGTGGTCAGACTTGAGTCTAGTAAGAATATGTACCATAAAATTGGGATGAGCCATGATCCAATCTTCGTTTGCTAGAACCTGATCCAACCTTTTGAACACACAATCATAGCCATTCCTTTTATCCCATTTCCAAGTGAATTTAGCACCTTTATAACCTAAATCTTGCAAGTTACAGTATTCGATTCATTTAGCAAACTTTAGACATTTATATAGATTTGTTGGCGCTCCCCTACGATTCTTACTTGGACTTGAAATTTCATTGAAATCCTTCAAGACACACTTAGGACTAGCTATGCCATGCGAAATGTTTTCAAGATCCAACCAGCACCCTCGAGAGATATCGTCTCTTGGATTTGCATAAAGAGCCATGAGATACCAAGGTCTACAATTTCTTGCTCGGATGGTACAATGTATGAACTAAGAGGTAGATTAGCACATAAGTAATTCATTGCCCTTAAGTTCCATAAGACCCATATTCCCCCACAGTACCCCGAGGCTTCTTTAATAATTAAGTTAGTAAACCCAATCTTCCGAATAATTTGTTTAGCCTTTTCTCCACTTACCTAAGGTTCCACAATAACCGAAACATCAGGTTTATGCATTTGGATCATTAACTTCATAGCACCGATAAAGTTATCGCTTCTAGCTCCCCGACAATTCCATGAAAGAATTATCATAAACATAAAATAAATGGTTTTAACAAATTATACCTAGAAACACCTACTGACCAATAGCTCCATTGGGGCCATCCAAAACCATGCCCTTATTCCTCTCATTCATTATGCCATACACTTGGCTGCTACTGCCTTTCATTTGAGCAAGCCACTTTGCTGACAGAACACTCCCATCAGATGGCCTGGGAGGATGTTCTTCAATAATCTGGTTCTCACACACACTATGTTAGGTATTTTTGGAAGTTGGATTGCAGATAGTAGGGCTCACATGCGTTAATACCTCATTGTCCGTGCTCACTTCCAGCTCCTGCGTGTTGCATGGTCTTATATTATCAACATGGCCTGTATTAGTATTCTTTAATGGTACGGTGTAAGTTTTAGTTCTTGGGCTACAAGGCTAGAAAGAGGCCTATGCTTAGTTGAAGCCTCTAAAAGAGGATGGTGATCATCTCCTGTGAGCGTATAATAAGATTCACCCTCAATTAAAACTTGCTTTGACCCCCTATTGTTACTCCCTTTATTTTTGGTATCTTTCCCCTTATTACCTCCATTGACTCCCATAATTTCCTCCCTAATCTTATCATTATTTTCCATGATTTCCTTATTAATCAGTATGTCAAACCGTGTCACATTCCCTAGATTCCCTTTATCATGGTAATAGCTACTTGTATACCCCTTTCGTTCCCTGCCTCCTATCACCTGCTACCTCATCATGGACCAAAATACCCTGTGCCTTAGGAGGCTTTCGACCTTTACGAGCGAAACATCCATTTCCCATATTAAGCATCCATGGGAGGTCATAGAGTTTTACTCTTAGCCCAGCGAGGATCAACTTCACTCATTAAGACCGTAGTTTCACTCAACTTCTTTTTTACCACTTAGTTCTTTCCCCTTCCCAGGGCATAACTCAGCAGCGTGACCATATAATCCACATACTCTACATGACGAATTTGTTTGTTTAGCCTATAACGAGAGACTAATGACTTGTTAAGATTAATCTCAACACATACTTGAGCAAAATTGCCTCTATCTACCTGGCTTGTTGTAATATCACACTTAATTGGTTCACCCAGTCTTTTCACTAATCTCATAAGGAATTTCTCGTCATGGAAAGGGATGTTTGGGAAATGAATCCAGACCGCCACCTTGTTCAGTGCTGCCACTATAGGATTAAAATCATGTTCACGCTTCCTTATAGTCAAATAGTGATAAAAAATCATCGAGGGTCCTCCTGTAAGAACTCTTTCCAAATCGGCACTCTAGGAGAATCTAATAAGAAAAAACTCGTTACCAAGATCGATTACCTTCAAGACACCAAAAGGTTTCCACATTTGGTATAACTTCTTGCAAAGAAATTTATAACCAACTCATTTTCCAAGCATCCTGATCACCAGAGGTTTTCTCTTTGGAGCTCTCAGCCTTGCCTTTTCCTCTTTTGTGATACGAATGTTTGGGCACTAGTTATGATTATGGTCAGCATCTTCAACATCATCTTCATCATCACTAACCATCCCACTCCTCATCTGAATTCTGTCATTCAACATCCATCCCCTCACTTGTTGGTGCACCACCTAAAATAGAATCTTTGTATGACACCCTACCATATGCCACTTCCTCCAAGGTTAGAAAATCCATACTCACTCCTTCTCTCTCAATCCCCCCTGTTTTAGCTTTCTTATTGCTCCTTTGGAGCAAGTCCTCTTCCTCAGTAAATTTGCCTTGCTCACAAAACTTATCTACCCTCCTCTCAGTAGCATGCGCACAAGCACATGTATGTGGCCAATATAATAAAATAGAAAACAGACATTAAAATATGAGTTCCAATATTAAAGCATGCAAGAATATAAATAAAATATGAGAAGTATATGCATAGACAAATAAATTAGAAAATATTTTAAAAGACCAAAATAATTAAATAAAATTTTTATAAAATTTTATTATATACATAGTTTAAGGTTTTTATTAAATTTTTTTAATAAAAAAATATTCATAATTTAAAAGTTATATAAATATGAATAACGTGTAACGCAAGGGAAATGTAAACTAGGTATATTATATTCTCACCAACCAAACCAATGAACATTTTATAAATGTTAGAAATTCTAAAATAAAAATTAATTTAAAATTAAATTAAATTTCTTGTGCTTCGCACAGAAGCCAAAATAGCTAGCTAGTGACAATAAATTATTTTTACTGAGATAAATTTATCAAGTAAGAGATTTTTTAGCCAAAATAATTATGGAATCCAATTCATTTTAAATAAAATTCAATAAATTCTTGTATAATAATACAATTCATTATAATCACATTTTTATATATATTTGTTTCGAACTCTTATCAAAATTTGTCAAATCATTTGCATAAAATTGAACCCAATTGGATCAATTAAAATTTTAAAAAAATATATAAACTTCAATTTGTTTTATATTTACATTGAGTGTCACAACCTTAACAACTGCTTTTTTAGGATAGCATTACAATGGCATCAGGAACATCTGTTATTAGAGCTGTTGAAACTTTAAACACCAGCAAGCAAAAGTAAATGGTTAATAACGAAGTGCTATTCAATTTGTTTTTGATGTTCAGTAAATTTGTATTGAATACAAGAACTTTCAAGCAAATTTTAAAAATTGAATCGATGATAAAAAAAATAACTCGAGTCATTGACCGGTTTAATTGTTATATGAATTGATAATCAAATCGATAAGTCATAAATATATTTATTTTGATATTTATAAAATTAAACATTATATAATTATGCATACTATGATTATATTAACAATATATTGATATTAGATGTTAAAAATTCAAGTTTTAAATTTATTTAATATAATCTCAACTGAATTAAGTTTTAAATTCAAACTAGTTGGGGACTAAACGATGTATTTCCTTCATTCGCATGGATCAAATGCATCAATTTTAACGCCTAAAGTAATCATATCCTTCTCAAAAAACTTCTCCACATGTAATTGCTAGTCTTTTTTTATCTTGTTCACCTGCACCAAATCACCTCTCTAGTATAGCATCCACTAGCCCACGTTGGATATATGTGCTTAAACTATCACAAGCAGTTCTCTCTCATTTTTTCTTCAATAGGTGCAACATCCACTTTCCTACATATCTCCTTATTCCCTATTCTATCTTCTATTGTATGTCATATCATCCATCTCAACATACGCATCTTAGCCACTCCCATCTTATGCGAGTATTATTTCTTAACTGCCTAATATTTGAAACCATACAATATAGTCAGTCTCACAGTTACCCTAACCGCTTTCTTAGCATTTTTTCTAAGTTGTCTAAAATTCTCATAATTATCCTTAATTCTACACTCATGTAATCTTTTTTAACACTCTTCTATAGTCTTAATAGCTCTTTGTACTTCCTTATTCCACCACCATGTCTCCTCAGTTAGTGCTCCATTTTCATTACTTTCTTTTAACACCTCTTTAGTCTATTTCTAATGTGGCTCACCATCTTATCCCAAACCTTGTTAGTCTCCCATTCTACAATCCATGAGTCACCACGTACCATCTTTCTTTAAAAAGAGTCATGTTTTCCATTCAAATTCCACCAGCTAATTCTATAACTATGCAGTCTTGGCAATAGGTTTTATTGATCTTTCTTGTGAGAAAAAAAAATCTATTTGCGATTTTTTTTGGTCCATTACTAAGGGTTACTAAATGTGCCTTTCTTTTTTTAAAGAATGTGTTAGTTAAATTCAAATTTTACGCCACCACAAATGGACTCTCCACCCTCATCCTATCTCCATAACCATAAATCTCATGTACTTTTGAATAATTTCATCTAAATCTTTTCAAACCACCTTCTCTATTGCTTCATCTAGTCTTGTTTGAGGAGAAGAGGCACTAATAAAATTAAAAGTTTCCTATCCTGTCATCAATTCACTAAAGTTATATCGCTTTTTTCTTTTAACTTCAATAATCTCGTCATTGAGATTTTCAACCACAATAATCCCTACTACATTCCTACTTCAATCATTTCCCATATATTGTATCTTGAATCATGTTCTTTATATCTCTCTAGCTTTTTCTCATGCCTACTTAGTTTCTTACAAGCAAGCTATATTGAGCTTTCTTTTAATATGGAAACTCTTGCTCATTTTCACTGCACCCAAGGTCTAATGCAATGAGTTGCTAAAAGGGTGACACTCCAATGAATGTTTGATATGATTCATCTCACATGGTTTCCAATGAATATTTTGATATGATTCATCTCACATGGTTTCCAATGAATATTTTGATATGATTTATCTTATATGGTTTAATTAGTTATACGCTACCCATCAAGGCATCATAATTATCCTCATTTATTTGAGTTTGGGACCAACATGGTATGCCCCTGAAGGAGTTTCCATTTGATATAATCATACCTACAAAATATTATATGTTAATTAGTATGTTTTAACCATTCATAAAGCACTTTGAATTTTATTGTTTAGCTTTTGAACTAAATTTGAATGCATATCACTATGTCTCATTAAAATAGATAAAACACAGTTCATTTTTAATCATTTAGATTTTAAAAAATAGTTAAACTACTAATCGATCTTGGGTCATCTAATTCTCTTGGTTCTTATAATTTTTACTGATTTTGCATGATACAACCATTAAAACGGTTTTGTGGTCCAAATCAATCTAAAATGCCATTAGGGTGGCGATTTAACAGGTTGAACCATCTAGTCTGACCCTGATTTTACTTTCAAGTTCAATTTTATTTTTGGATGATTAAACACATGTCCAGATAAATAATGTTAACGATAAAACGTTTAATTGAATTCTAGCTTATCAATTGTACTTGCTGCTGACCAAAGACATAGAGCTTCAACAATGCATTCCATTTCTTTTTCAGCTTTTGATACTGTGCTGTAAAACATTCCATTCCCAAACACAATATTGAATGAGAGTGAGTGTATTGTTGTCCTCTGTGTGATCAAAAAGAGAAAGAGAGAGAGAGAACCTTCTTTAAGTATGATATCATCTGAAACAACAGAAAACATTTGCTTTAAAGCTTTATTTTCAGGTTGAAGATATAGATTCTCAATCTTACTTTGTTGAGCCAAACACACTTCAATTGCGACCTCCTCCTGCATGCAAATTATAATATCCCAAGAGTAAAAGGATAGGGAAAAAAATTATTCGATCCATAAATTGTTATAACACAAACAAGAGTTATATGAGCATAAAGAGGGGATGGGAATTACTTCATAAAATCTGGCTATATTTGCAAGTTGCACTGCATGCTAATTTCCTTGAGTCTAAAAATCAAAAATCAACATGATAAATACATTTTAATATATATCTTAATTTATAGCATTTTAATATCCTCTCAAAAATCAAAATGATAAATACATTTTAAAAAATAAATATATGTTTGTAGCATTCTTTGACTGGAGCAAAAAAATTAATGGACCGAAATACACATAAACTAATCGGACAACACTTGACTGCTAAACTTACATTTTCTTTTTATGCATTTTTAAGTAATATTGCTTTAGCCATTAAAGAGGATAAGAATCAAAGGTAATTCAGTATCTTTAAAAATCTCATGAGCTAGTTTGGATTAAAAAGAATTCGATTTCTCTCAAAAAGCAATTTTACTTCTCGAACCTCTCTCAAATTATATATTTCTCACTAACAAGAAAAAACTCTGTAATCATTAGCATATTCATCTTAATCAAATCCACAAAATCCTTCAAATTATAAATATACCTAAAACTCACTGCTAAAATAATGTTACACCCAATAGTCAATTTTTTATAAACATAATAGTTTTGTTTGGCAATAGATTTAGAAAATATAGCAGTTATGTTACACCCAATAGTCAATTTTTTATTAACATAATAGTTTTGTTTGCAATAGATCTAGAAAATCTTTAATTTCTTTCAAGGAAAATAATAATCCACTTTTTCTTCTCTCCTCTCGCCTCTGATTTCACTCCAACCGGTTTTTTCCTTGAATTTTCTTGTAAGAAATATAATGTGTATATATGTTTGGAATCAAATTTTAATCTACCTTTTATGCTTCAAGTCTTCCTCATTGAGATCTGGTTTACCACATATTGTCACACCCTCAAATAGAGGTATGACTGGCCTGAGGAATGAGTAACCATACCCCCGTAACCTCTCAAGTACATCTCTAACTTATAAAACACCTTATAGTTAAGATCACTAAAATATTATTGAATTAAAATAAAATCTGGACTTGACTATTAAATATTAAACGATTACCGAAAGTATCGACAGTGGCTTCCCTTAAGATAGAACATGCCCATATTGCATATAAACAACTTTTTTATAAAGTTAAAAGTAAATTATAGTATCAGAATATACAAAGGAGCTATGCTCCTAACCAAAACATGAAATCACCATGGTGAACTCAATATATATCTAACAACAATGTATAACACCTAAAGTGACTGTTGTCCCTTAAGCCTCAAGTATGAGATTCCAAGAAATACCTTGCCGCAGTAGTGTCAGTAGGTAGCCAATCTTATCGCAGCAAACTGTGTTTCCTCTTATACAAAAAAAAAAAAAAAAAAAGAGTGAGTCGGAAGGACTCAGTGAGCAAACTATATACCCTGAGGGTATCAGCATTACCTAACACATATATCACTAATTACTCTCCCGTTTAAATTTAATTATACACGTTCATACTTATAGCTATCACACAATCATAGTTCATATAATTCACACTTTTCAACATAACAACTAAATTATACAAGGCAATTCAAGTATACAAACAAACAAAGGGCCAACGAGTAACTCAGTCTCGCACAACAATATCTTTCCACACCAGGCATTTACGCGCCCGTATAACAGATTAATTCTCCATACACAATCCATCCCACTAGGACTAAGCACTCCATTTGTTTTAAAAAAATTTCAAAATCAGTACATTTCATATCAGAGTATCATATTAAAATATCTTGGGTGCACCTGGATTTCAATTTCGGAAGTAAAAATTATTTCATAAAAAAATTCATTTTTGTTGGCCCTTATCAACCACAAACAAAATCATACACAATGTAATTCATTAATCAAATTCACATAATTCATTTCATACAACTATCTGGCAACCAAAAGTGGACGTAATTCACTCATAAGGCTCAAGGTTGAGATTCGACAATCCATCAAGCCTGCGATGGTGTCGGAATATCCTCAACACGCTCTGAGCTGAAAATCATAAATTTATATATTATTTAGAGTGATCATTATATAATTACTTCTAAAAAATCATCATATTATATAATTATATATATATTTAACATTTTTCTTAAAAGCTAATCTCTTTTCGAACACTCTATTTACTATTTTAAAGTAAAATTATTTAATTTCATCATTTAATAATTCTAATTTTATAGCTTGACGTTAATTCATCTAACTTTCATATCTCCAATTTAGTAAATAAATAATGAGATATAAATAGATAGATTATTATGCAAGTATTGATACTTAAGTTCTTTAAAGCAATTTACCCACAACTAACACATGCTTCATCTGAACTTATGTGCATAAATTAATTTTTATGTACATAACTATTTTCAAGTTGATTACAATTTAACTAATGTGCTACCACAAAATTTTAATTTACACAAATTATTCAAAATGAACTAACCATTTAATTTAAACTTTTCTTCCAATAATACAATTTGATTTTACTATTATATCTAATTCACTTAATCCTCCTTTCATTAATTTCAATTAGTTCTTAAATTACTTCACTAAGTAATGAACATATAATATATGCATACATAGCAACAAGTAATTTCCTAACTTCCTACATCCACACTTGGCTACCCATCAACCCACAACCTAAGCTTATTTAATTAGATAGCTTACCCTTGCAGATTTGAATTAGTGAATAGCTCACATCACAGCCAGCTGCACCAAGGAAAACGATTCATGGGTGGACAGGCAAGTGGCACACGGTTTGCAGAAATTTTTTTGTAGTTGCAGGCCAAGTTTCAAGTAGCTAAGTTCCCACCTTAACTTATGGCAGCTGTGGAGCTACTATGGCCAAACAACCAAGGCCAACAACATCAAGACTCATAGCTGAAACGAACCCAGAAAACAGGGCAGCCTTGACAGCCCTCACCACCACCATATACCACTACAAGTTTTAGCTTCAACTTCACTACAATAACCCCAAACAACCTAGACCTCAAGCTAAGTTAGAGGTCTGTTCTTTCCCTGGCTGTAATCCTCACCAAACAGCACGGCACCCCCCCACAACCAGTTAAGACAACGCCCACCAGTTTAACTTGCAAGAACCCATCAATCTAATAGGTGAAGACATGGACAAAATTGGTTAACTAAGAGCAAAGAAAACAGAAGTTTAATAAACTACCATGAACTTAATTGGCCAGCCAAGGGATTTCAGCTTCATTCACCTACGCAAGAAATAGGGACAGCGGTTTAAAAGCTTAAGTCGGTGAAAGTGATGAAGAAAGAAAAGAAAACAAACAAGACAAAGAAATAAAATATTAATAATAATAAATAACCTTTTAAACATGTGGTATAAGATTAATTCCATTATATATTTATATATAGTTAGATAATTATTGATTTCTAATTTATTATATTTACATACATATAATAATTTTATCTATAATTTCATGAGCTAAAATCTAAATCTAAATTGACTGATAAGGTGTGGACCTTAAGTTACCTATATATATATATATATACCCTCTAATTTTAATTAATTACAATTTTTATTTATGTATTCACGGCAATCGATGTACAACAGTCCAAATCGTATGTTAGACAATTGAGTTATAACACATATTGAATCAGTGTTTGGCTCAGTTTCTTCAGCATGAGCAATAGCTGTGTGTTTGCCTAAGCAATCACTCACTTGGAATGGTAGTAATACCATGTTGGAGTTGTTCAAACCCTGCATTTCTTTAAAAACTTAACTACAAATCAAAATCATGCACCCAAGTCAAAATTAACAGAGAAAACAAGAAACCTATTATAATATTAGTACACAAACAAACTAGAATAAGGCTTGCTATCTACCCATCATGCACCCAAATCAAATTTAATATAGAAAACAAGAAACCTACTACAATATTAGTACACAAACAAACTAGAATAAGGCTTGCTAGTTACTCGTTGAGTGTAATCACACTTATAAACAAAAAGCTAGTTAAGAATATTAGGTAAAGGGTGACTTAGCAAGGGAGTCTTCTCAAGTCTTAAATAGCTAGATTTTGATAGTGAAATAAAAGGAAAAGAAGCTCTTGTGCATATTAATTACAAGCTTAGCAGGTAATTGCCCGTTTTTACCAACTAAGAAAATAGTTGTTGTACTTCAAAAAGTCAAATTTATCCAGGCAATGAATGTTATGAGGACAATAATTTGGATTTTATTAAGGTATTTTCATCATTATATGTCAACTTACTTTGAATTTTCTTTTATCCACCCTAGTAATGAATTGGATTTCTTTGAGTGTTATAATTAACGTGTTGTTTATCCTGTACAAGATGCATTGAAGTTAGGGACTATAATTAAAAAACTACAAAAGGTCAACTTGGGTAATAAATAAATAAAAATAATGTTACTTTGAAATAATACCAAAATAAGTTTATTTGTGTTATCACATGCAAAAAAGGGAAAAATTATTGAGTCTTTTTTTTTTTATAAGAGTACACATGTTATGAGTTAAAAAAAATATCCATACATAAATCTCATAATATATTATTCCAACTTCTATTAAAATAATCAACTTAACTAAGTCTTAAATCTCAAACTAGTTGGTATTAGCTATATGAATTATTTTTCGTCATTCACATCAATACAAGGCATCAATTTTAGTAATGCCTCCCACGTAAATTTTGGTCTCTCTCTACCCCGTCTAACACCTACCACCTACACGAAGTCTCATTTCCTAACTACGGCATCCACTATCCTACGTTGGATATGTCCAAACCAATATAAGCAGTTCTCCCTCATTTCTCTTTGATGGGTGCTACCTCAACCTTCCTACGTATCTCTCCTCATTTTATGTTCCATTCTTTTTTGTATGTCCAGTCATTCATCTCAACATTCACATTTTAGTCACTCCCATCTTATACGAATGTTGTATCTTAACTTCCTAACATTAAGAACCATACAATATAGCTGGTCTCACTGCTGTTTTATAAAAATTTTCCTTTCAACTTATTTGGTATTCTAGGATCACATAAAACTCCTAATTCACTTCGCCACTTCAACCACCTTGCCTTAATTTTATGGCTCACATCATGTTCAATAGTGACTTTTATTTTTTTAGAAATGAACCTAAATACTTAAACACATCTTTCATTGGGATTGCCTGCTCATCTAAAATTATTTTAGTAAAGCCTCCTCTAGTGTGACTAAAATCACCCTTAATATAGTTTTCGTTTGACTCAACCTAAGACCTTTAGATTCTAACACTTCCTCCATAATTCTATATTTAGACCCTCTCTAGTTTTGTCTACCAACACAATGTTATCAGTAAACAACTTACACCACAAAGCACTATCCTCAATGATGAAGTAAATTCGTCCATAACTAAAGCAAATAGGTGTAAGGGCTTAAGGATAATCCTTGGTGAAACCTATTATGATTGGGAACTCTCCAGCCATTGTAGTACTCTGTCTCTTCCCTGACCTTTGTAATAGCATACTCACCATGATTAAGCTCAACAAGTTGGGTTGTTTAGGCTTGTGTTGCTTGTGTGCTTGTTTCAAGTGCAGATGATAGAAGGACACTAACACTAGATCATCCACATTATGCTCAACATATAATTCTACAATTCTATAGCAAAATAGGTTTTTAAAGCTAAAATTTTGCAAGTCATGTTGAACCAATTTTGTTTTGTCGTAAAAAAAGATACCAATAATTAGCATGTATATCGAAAGACATCTACTTGACCATCAATGTACATGAAGTGAGAGCTTACTTCTGTTAATTGGCCCATGTGATGCAAATGGACAACAATGGAGTCTTCTACATCATCCATTTCTACAATTCAATAATACAAAACACAATAATTCAAAGAACAAAGCACAAAAACCCAATGTTAATAGACCCACCACAATCGATCCCCATAGCCATATGTTCCAAATAGTTTAAAACTAAGAGAAATACATTTTTCTTTACAAATCAGTCAAAGTAAGAACTAGTGGAACAACAAATTAACCACTTTAGCACTAATATAATGAAATTAGATTTAAAAAAATATCACACCCCACATGGAGGCATGACTAGCCAGAGAAATGGATAACCAAACCTTTATAACCCTAACTTTACCACAACTGAACACCTATGACTCTCAAAAAATTATATTTAAAACCAAGAAAAACTTTACATAATGAAATTAAAAACGTAGACTTGTTATTGAACATATAGCATTTATTGAAAATTTTTGCAGAGGTTCCCTATATATTGGAGCATGCCCAAAATACAAATATATAATCCCTGTTACATTCAACCAGTTTACATAAAATTACTATACACTGGGAGCTCTACTCCACTTTAAACCACAATAATTAATGAACTGGACTATAACACAATACAACATTAGACACACAAGCCCTAAAGTGACTGCAAACTCTTACCCTTTAACTTCAAGTATGAGATTCTACTGAAGTACCTTGTCGCTCACTACCGACAAGTCTCAAACTCGTTGATAATGTAATCCAAAATCCTTTTACTGAAAAAAAAATAAAATCAAGAAGAGAAGAATGACTCCTAAGGACTCAGTGAGTGAAAAAATGTACTCAAAGGGTACTAGCATCACTAAACACAAGTATTTTATACATAGGATAATAATATATATAAAAATCAAACAATTTCCAAAGAACATAAATTCTACAATAAATTAATTTCATATGTACGTAATTGTAAAAACATAAAATAAATCAAGCATTGTCAATGAAATACATTTCACAACAAATGAATCAAACATTCAAATCACACAAAGGGTCAAAGGAGTAACTCAACCCTGTACACCAAGACCTCTCACCGAGCAGTTTTGCACCCGAAAACCAAACAAAAGCACTGAAATTCTAAATCATTGAATCTCCAGACCTCCTCCAAATTTACCCAACAGGGCTAAGTTACTCGAATATCTTTTTAAAACACTTATCAAAATCATAATATTTTAAAACATTCTAGATGCATTCGGATTATTTTTCGGAAGTAAAAATCATTTTGGAGAAAAATCAATTAATTGGCCTTATTAAACACAAACAAGATCACACATTAACATAATTTACTTAGGTTTATCATGGCAATACAATTCTTAGTTACCACTATAAATCATATATACATATACATATATAATACATCAAAACTATCGAAAACACCAATCTAGCAACCAAAAGGTAGCAGTTAACCACTCACCGTTTATCTTGCGTTCACATATGTCATTGATTCAACAACCTTTTTCAGAACTACGGTTAAATTTTTACAAGTATTATCTAGTTGTCCACTTTAATTATGAAAATTCATATATACTAAGTTTCAAGTATTTATTTAAAGTTAACTCCTTTTATCCATTTTTATAACCAATTTGGAGATATGATTGATTTTATCTTCCATATCTAACCAATTTCAATACAACTAAGTTCAACTATTATTTCTAGGATATTAGCTATCTTTCTTATTTAGAAACTTTTCCTAAAATCAGCCTTGAACTTACTCATTTCCTCACATGAACACAAACAGAGCATTCACACAATTCCTGGTTGTCAACATCGAATTCCAAGGCTTATAGAATTCTCATTCTTGTGAATTAAATTATGAAACTTTCTAGCCTAGTGTATCAAGATATTAGAAACATTTAATCTTTAGCACTCCACTCCTAAATCAACCTTTAAGACCCCTAACATAAGCTACATCAAAACAGGTTTAGTTAGGACCCGAAAATCACAACTATGACTTCCAATGCCTCCAAAATACACCTAACATGGAATTAAGGCCTACATCACTCTAGAATTGTCCCTTAATATGTTATGAACAATTCTACTTAGAGTTCTTAAGCTAAATCAAGCCACAACCCCATATAAAGGCCTCCGAACTGACTAAAGCTATCCTAAAATCTTACACAAACCTAGACGTAGTCCAATAGCTCTATCGATAAATATACTGAGAAATAGGTTACTTTCCAAATATCATCACAAGATAATAAGCTACACTTTCTCTTTAGAACTCCTAAATTAATTCAATCTCGAAAACACTCGAAATACTAAATTTCTCTAACTCATCAAATTTGCCCTGCATCCCTTCAAAATCCACCTAATTCCAATTTACAATACTTCACCCTCACAACTAAATATCCTTTGTTCATACTCATTATTTAAAGTTAATCAAGTACTTGAGTTACAGACTTTCATTATTAACATAATTAAATTCCAAGCTTTCCTTTTTAATAGTCAATTGACCATTATTTCCTTTATTCTTTTCACAAAATCCCCACTATTTTACTTTTTTTTTTTTTTTTCCTTAACTTTCATTCATAATCAACTAATACTCTACTTCAAATTTTTTAACGGACGACCTAGAAATCAAACAATTGACCCTCCACCTTCAAAGGAAATCACTTCCATGCAAACCAATTTTATTTATCAATTGTCCTACTAGCTAGAGTCACTATCTCCAAATAACCACAATATAAAGATTCATAACTTCAATATCAGGGCTTGTTTAGAGATTGTGTTAGCTTATTACAATAAGAATAATAAAAATTAAGCAAAACGGTGGATAAACTGCATCCAAGCATCCTCAAGTCCAACGAGCACACCATATGGGAGTGAAAGAGACATAAAGTTTATATGTATGTGTATTGAAAGAGAATGCCACCCCCGGAATAATTAGCACGATTCTTCTATAGAAACTGAAAAGGTTAGCATTTTTATCTTTGCTTATTCTATTACATCTTTTCAACAATAATGTATAAATAAAGAAGACAAAGTTCTTGCATCTCATCTATACTACTAGATAAAAAGGGGTTTCTAGTTTTAATGCAACCTTTTCTAACTTGCCAAAAAGCCATTCATAACTCAAAATCCAAATATAATATGAACAAAACACTACATCTACGAGTTATAAGTTCTCCCTTTTCTAGCCCTTGTTTGCAAAACCATCCAGCCAACCTCACTCATACGGGAAACAAAGCAGGGTTGACTTACCAACACATATACTTCCTCTCGGCTAGGATTTAAAGCTTCAAGTTAAGGTTAGAAAGTAGACCAAGCAACCCCCACACATACACACACCCACCTTCTCATGATTGCACCCTTTAACATAAATGGACTAATTCAAGGCTTGAATCAGCCTACTACCATGAAAACAGATGATGAAAGTAATTGCCAAAGCCTCCCCTTAATTTAACGGCTACCTAACCAAGACTAGTAACCATAAAAAAGAAGGAAGAAAACTGGTACTTCTAGATAGATGAGTTATTGGTTAGACAAGAAAGAAAATGAAGAGAATTTTAGAGCTTGTTATGGCGGTGGAGAAAGAAAATGAAAGGGAAATGGATACCCGCCACAAGGAAAAAGGAGGTAAGCCATAAAATAAAATAAAATGATATAAGAATAAAACTTGGTAAAAAATTAAGTCAAAGTCCACATAATTTAAATTGTGGCTATGATTTACTTTTAGTTGAAAGTATATATATTAACAATTATTATTCTATACTTTATGATATGCATGAACTAGCTTTTTTTTTTTTTTTTTTTTTTTACAATTTACATAAAGTAAACTCTAAGTCCAAGTCAGCCCATAATGCAGTGGAAATATATATATATTTTTTTTTTATGCGTATATATATACACACTAGTGTTTGTTCATTTTAATTCTAATTTGTATAAAATTTTATTCACCTAGTCACGGCATATTACGTATAAATATTTTTAAGGTGTTCGTTAAGCTATCGGGTTATAACATGTTCAATTGTATTATTATTTATTTTATTTGATTATTTTATGACTAAAATTTACAAATTATGTTTAAAACTTGATTTTTACGATATAGAGTTCTAAGGGTTATAACTAATATTTTTACTTGGATAATTGAAACACACCTACTACAGACAAATCCCTGTATGAGCTAATAACGGATCCTAATTGAGATTGTATAGAGAAATTTTAGGGTTTCAAATTTTGGATTCCAAAAGAGAAAGGGGTGATTTAGGTCCTAAGGATTTGGCTCCTAAAGATTTGAGGGTAAGAGTTGATAGTGAAAAGCTGAATAGGTATTTATCAATTGAACAGTGAAAAGCTAAATAGGTATTTATCAAATGAATAATGAAGAGCTGATTTAGGAATTTATCAACTAAATAGGTATTTTTTTATATTATTAATTAAAAAAATTCCGCTCTATGAGTCAAGCACATGTATCTAGTCTAGGACTGGATGACCGAGTATATATACCCAGTAACTAATGGGTCCATAATATGTCTAGGTAAAAAATGGGTACGAGCCAGGTCCATTTTCCATTAGTTATAACCCTTATTAAAGGTAAGGGTTCAATGCACTATGCAGTTGTAATGCACAGATATCAGGGGTTTATTGTTGTTTCGACCGTCAAGTTGGTAGGCATCATATTAGCATTCCAAAGCAATCCTCTATATATATATATATCTCTTGGTCATCTTTTACATATCTCATTACTTTCAACAATTAAAACAATTGTTCAAGTAATATCTTGATTGTGTTGTGAGAGGGATGGACTTAGGGAAAAGAAAAAAGGTTCCTCAAGCAGAAGATGAGAAAGATAGAGATGCTATAAGCACTGAAGACTAAAAGAAGACATGGAAGACATCGAGCATGTCATTGATGTTGAAGAATACATTTCCCTTTCAGAATATTCCAAAGATTCATACTTATGACATTCTTCTCTGTCCTTCAGCGACTCATCAGATCACTTCTTGCTGTCCAGCAACCTCCTCACTGACTCATGGTCAGGAAGTGCAGAAGAAGGTGGTTTTTACCACCTTCAAAAGAAGAATACGACTTAGACAGTCAGAACAATCATCCACTCTGTTATGATGAGTGAAAATTCTCATTTAGTTTTAAGTCTATATTTTCTATTTGTTTAAGTGTATATTTCTTTTTCAAACAATCATACTGTTTTTGGTTTTAAGAGTATATTTATGTTTGTTTAACAAATTATGTTGTTCTTAAGAGTATATTTTACATACTTGACATATAATTTTTTAATCTACGGGTTCCGTTAAACAAAGCCTAGAAACAGAAGATAAAGAAAGTGATAGAAAAACAACCCAGGAATCAACTGAGGGAAGCACAACCATCGTTGATTCTTACAAAGAAGAGCTAAAAATCCCA
Source organism: Quillaja saponaria (assembly GCA_029379385.1). Taxonomy (NCBI): domain Eukaryota; kingdom Viridiplantae; phylum Streptophyta; class Magnoliopsida; order Fabales; family Quillajaceae; genus Quillaja; species Quillaja saponaria. The sequence continues at coordinate 18,800,610 of CM055612.1, read as the reverse complement.
ACAAGCGGATTCAAAAAGTCATTTCCCAAGCGTTAGTTTATTTTTTTTAGAATGTTTAATAAGAAGATGGAGAGACACTAGATGTCTATCCAATATATAAGATTGTTAATTTGTAAAGACAATTTTAATAAGATGATGAGAGAAATAATTAGATGTCGATTCTAGTCAATATTTAACAGATTAAGAAATATTGAATAATTGAATGTGTTTTTCTTTACTAAGTTGTATGATTTTTAGTAAATTTGAAAAAGTTAAATGCCAATTTTTGAAATTTACAGACTATATTTTAACAAAACTAGTGGATGTAATCATATCTACAAAATATTATATTTTAATTAGTATCTTTTGAGTTTTATTTTTTAGCTTTTGAACTGGATTTGAATGTATATTAGTATGCCCCATTAAAATATTTCAAATACAATTTAGTTTTTATCTTTTAGATTTTATTTTATTTTTCAAAAAAATGATTCAACCACTAAAAAATCTATGTTGGGTCATCTAATCATTCTCTCGGTTCTTAAAATTTTTACTGATTTTGTAAGATACAATCATTAAAATGGTTTTATAGTCCAAACCGGTCTAAAATGTCATATGAGTGACAATTCAACAGGTCAAACCATATAGTCTTACCCGATTTTGAAAATACTACTTTCATGTTCAATTTGATTTATGGGTGATCAATCACATGTATAGATAAATAATGTTAATAATAAAAAATTATTAATTGAATTATGGATATCACATGTATTAATATAAGCATTTAATTTATTTTAATTCCATACTAAAATTATGATTAATTGTATTTTCTCTCATTAAACTACTACTCATTTAGTAATATATATAAATACTCTTCGAAAAAGTATTTATATATTTTTGTATACAAAAAATTACTTATTATCATTACTAATCAAAACAAAATATTCTTTGATAAAGAAAACAAAGAAACTGAAATGAAATATTCTATAAATAGCAATTTATTAAAATAGAAGTCATTGCCAACATATAAGCATGACAAATTCTTACATTGACCATTTTCTCATTTGAATGAAGCCTATTTAATACACACAAGGCATTGTGATATGGTCTCTAATAAGCATGTCCTACTTAAGAACATCTACTAAAACACAGACAAAATCCAACAAGATAAAAACCAAACACGCCTTGACTTTTACCAAAGCCAATAACATAGAATTTGCTCACTTGAAATTATTAGACTTCTAATTGTTAAGAAGATTCATGTCCACAACATGTTCTCCCTTGTAAGAACCTGAACCAGAATATGCGTTGGTCAATCCCACACAATTCATAGCTCAGAGGGACCAGTTAATGGGTCGGCCAACTGGTTCATGTTCACAAATGGCTCAGTCCCAGAACCAACTGGTTGGTTCATGCCTATGTTAAAATGCTAGAAATTTTCTGCTAGTGCTAGCCTTTTCATCTTCTCCAAGTATTGTAATTGTTAAGTATCAAAGGCATACTACTTTAACAATTCATTCCTTTCATTCTTCAGTTTTTGATATTGAGTTGTAAAACATTCCATTCCCAAACACAATATTGAATGAGTGTGAGTGTACTGTGGTCCTCTGTGTGATCAAAAAGAGAAAGAGAGAGAGAGAGAGATGTCACATCCTTCACAAAGACATGACTGACCGGAAAATTAGATAATCAAATCTCTGTAACCCTAACTTTACCACAACTGAACACATAACATTTATTGAAAATTTTGACAGAGGTTTCCCGTAAGGTATAACATGCCCATATAATATAAACAACATATATTCTTGTTTTTATACAACAACAACAAAAATCACAAGGAGCTCCACTCCGTTTCTCATCACAATAAAAAATAACCAGACTATTACACAACATAAGACCAAACGCCCCACAGCTCTAGTGTGACTACAAACTTTCATCCTTGACTTCAAGTATGAGATTCCGAAGCAATGCCTTGTCACACGCTATTGACAAGTCACAAGCTTGTTAATATTAACATATAATAAATTCCAAAATCACTAAGATTACACTTACATTATTACGGAAACATAAAATTTTAACAAGCATCATTCAAGTAGTACTCTGTATACTTCAATCAAAGTACAAAAATCATACAAAGGGCCAACCGAGTAACCTAGTCCCGCATAACAAATATCTCTCCCTACTAGGCATTTATGTGCCCGCATAACAAGTTAATTCTCTGTACACAATACATCCCACCGAAGCTAAGCACTCAATCTTTTAAAATACAGGTGCACTTGGATTTCAATTTTGGAAGTAAAATCATTTTGGAAAAAATTCACTTCATTAGCCTTTATCAACCACAAACAATTTCAGCCATCAAATATAATTCCAATCACTCAATAAAATACTACACATGCTCATTTTCTCATATAACACATCTAGCAACCAAAAGATACTAGTTAACCAGTCACCGGTATACAAATCTTGTTCGTTACTTCATCTTGCGCTCACGTGTGTCATCAAGGCCACAGTAGGGTCCAGAACTGAAATTCATATTTTCACGTAATACTTAGTTGATAAACGTTATAATTATAATATTTTAATTACTAACTTATATATCAACTTATATGGGTTTCTTGAAACTAAGTCTATTTAAGTTGTTTAATCAATTCTTTGTAGGACACTTGAATCCATATCTTGTTTATATGTTTTATATATATAAACCTATCAAGAAATTAATATTAACTCATACATTCAACATTTCTCATTTTCTAGCATTAACTCCAAGTTGAGTTACTCTTTTTGAATTTATCCAAGAGCTTGAATCATGTCATTTTAATATTAATACAATTAAATTCTAAAATTTATCTTTCCTTAACCACTTAACCACATTTCTTTGTTCTTGCTTTTAGACTATTTATTCAAGTTTACATAATACTTAACTCTCAAGATCTCACTTTACTAATTTTCCCCTTTTAGGCATTTTCACAACTATATTGAAGATATACTTGATTCCAACTTATATACTTAACTAATTTCAACAAAGCCAAGTTCAAAATCATCCTTAGGAAATTAGCTATCATTCTTATTTAGAAATTTTTCTTAAAATTGTTATAACACGAAGGTTTAGTGCATAATTTGAGATTTTCATTAAAAAAAAAAAAATTAAGGCAGGATATACAGATAGATAGATATATATATATGTATATTTCTAAAATTAACGATTACTACCTTATTGGTTGTTTGGGGCTTAATTTCTATTTCATAAGAAAGGTATTACAGGAGGACTTAAAATTGGTATGTATATACATATAATAAATTATAGTGGGAGTCAATGATTATATATGTATATAATTATATTTTTTTATCATCACATGTTCAAAAGTGGATCATAAGTGGATTGGTCAATTGTTTGCACTAGCCAACTTAGCCCTTTCAAGCTTGTTTTTCCCTGTTTATTGGTCAATTGGATTTTCCAACTCCTTGCTTGGTCGGTTAAGCTTGTGAAAGGTAGCTAAGTTACTCCTTCACCGTTCCTATGTTAGTAGTTTAGTTCATATATTCTATTTGCTAGTTAAATAGGTTCTTATAGTTGGTTTTAGCATGAGTTATCTTAGTTTCTTGTTAATGTTACAGCTCGGTTTAAAGGGAATTAATACCAAGCAGAACTAATCTCTAACTTAGCTTGAAGTTTTAGATGGTATTGGGGTGTTGTGGTGAATTTAGATCTAGATTGTGGTGGATTAGGTTAACTGTGAGGTTTAGCAGATTTTGTCTGCACCGTTTTCTTTGGGTAACCAACCAAGATTGAGATATAGAGGGGTATGGTAGTTCGGTCATGGTAGCACAGCTACCATAGGCGTAAGCAATGGCCTGCCCGAGTAGAGTTGGTTGGAAAATTTTGGCCATTTCAGCCATGTAACGCCCTTGTCCTATGAAGCAATGAATCTGATTTTTGTGCTGTGGAGGTAGGCTATGGTTGTGAATTAACTCATATGTTAAGGGTAATCTAGTAAATCAAGTAAGTGGAAAGTAGGGAAAGAGGTATGGCTGGTTGTGGGTATGGAAGATTAGGAAGCTACCTATTGCTATACAAATATATGTAGATGTTCATTGATTATTAAATTAAATTAAGGACTAATTGAATCTATCTAAAGGAGAATTAAGTGTATTAGAAATAATCATAATTAGTAATTACTTGTAATTTTGGAAGAAAAGTTTCAGTTACTTAATTAGTTCACTTTTGATAATGAGTGTAAATTAAATGTTGTGGATAACACATTAGTGAAGTGAGATTACCTTGGTAATAGTCATATGCATATAAATATTAATTTGAGTTACAAAGAAATAGATGTACAAAATTTGTTATTAGTAAAGAATTTAAATTCGATCGACATATATCTCAGTGGTCATATATATATTGCATTAGAAATATGGAAGTTAAAAATTAACGCTAAACCATAACAATTAGAATTCTTGAACAATGAAAGTAAATAACCTTATTTTAAAATAGTAAAGGTAATGGTTTGTAGAATTAATTATATAATGATTACTATAAATAATATATATGAATTCCTAATTTTTCAGTTCCAGAGTATGTCGAGAATATTCTGACACCTTCGCAAGCTAAGCGAACTGATGAATTCCATCTTTAAGCCTTCTGAGTAAATTATGTAACCTATGGTTGCTGGATTATTATGTGCAATTATGTATATATTTGAATTGATGTGTTATATGAAGAGATACATACATATATTATTTTAGTGATTCAATTGAAGTTATTAATGCTTGATATGAAATGTGGTTGATAAAGGCCAATAAAGCAAAATTTTCTAAGAATTAATTTTTTGTGTGAGTGCATAAATGCTTGGTGGGAGGACATACTATTATGCAGAACTAAGTTACTCGTTGACCCTTTGTTTGTTTAATTTGTTGATTTGTATGAGTTAATTGATATGTTGAAATTTGTGAACTACGAGAATTGTGATTGTATAATAATTACATACATGCATAAGTAATTTAAATACGAGTTTAAACTATGATATATGTGTTATGTAATGCTAGTACCCTTAGGGTACATAGTTTGTTCACAGAGTCCTTGTGACTCACTCCTTCCTTTGTTGTCTTTTTTTTTTTAGTTTCTAGGAAACTACTGTTGGTAGTGACAAAATTTGCTACCTGCCGACTTTGCTATAGCAAGGTATATCCCGGAAATCGCACACTTGGAGTGTAAGGGACGACACTTGCAGCCACTTTAGGTGTTATGCATTGTTGTTAAATATATTGAATTCACCATGGTGATTTCATGTTTTGTTGAGAGTGGAGCTCATCTGTATATTTTGATACTATGATTTACTGTTAACTTTATAAACATGTTGTTTATATGTATTATGGGCATGTTCCATCTTACGGGGAATCATTCCTGTTATTTTCAATAATTGCTTTATGGTTAATAATTGAGTCCATATTTTATTTTAAATCAGTAATATTTTATTTGTCATAACTGTAATGTGTTAAAAAGTCATAGAGGTACAGTATTTGAGCTTCCAGTGTTACGGAGGTATGATTATTCATTCCCCAGCTAGTCATACTCTTATTTGAGGGTGTGACAAAAATCATCTTTGAACTCACTCAATTCCTTGCATGAATAAAAATAAGGCATTCATACAATTCCTGGTTGCCAATCTCTGATTCCAATGCTTATAGAATTCTCATACTTGGCAAATAAATTATAAAACTTTCTAGTTAGCTTATCAAACTGTTGGGAACATTTCATCTTCAGCACTCTACTTCTAATTCACCCTTTAAGACCACCCAACATCAGTTTTTTCTAACCATGACTTCCAATACCTCCAAATACACATAACATGGAATTAAGATTTACACCACTCCAAAATTGTCCCATAATATGTTAGAAACAATTCTTATTCAAAGATCCTAATCTAATTCCAACCATAACCCCCAATGAAGTCTCCTAGATTTACTGAAGCTCTCCTAAAATCATATATGAACCTAGCTACAATCCAATAGCTCTAATGATAAATATACTTAGAACCAGGATACAAAATTTTCTAGACAACATCTAAGACCCTACGAATTTTCTCTTTAGAACTCTAAATTTACTTTAGTCCTAAAAATCTCCGAAATATTGAATTCTTTAACTTCTCAAATCTGCCTTGCATCCCTTCGAAAACATTCAACTTTCACTTTCAACACTACACTCCACAACTAAACATCCTTTGCTCATACTTACTACTCACTTTCATCAAATCCTCAACTCACCATATTAATCAACCATTCTTTGCTTTCGTTTATAAACTTTTTTTTCAAATTCCAATAACAACTAACTACCAAGAATTACATTTACCAAATTTTACTCATAAAGTTATTTCTTGTAAACATTTTATCAAACATCTTGAGTGCCTAAATTACTTTCATTGATGTGTATATATATACACCATTAATTTAACATAAATCCATAACTCTCCATTTTATTCATGCTCCAATTGTATCTAAATTAAACTAACTACCTAAATTTTATCAAAGCTTGAATTAACTATCCTAATATCAACATACTGCGATTTCCAATATTTACTTTCCTACTAATCATATATTCATTCATCGTCAATCTAAATTTCATCTTATTAAACCTATTGTTTGACCTTCTTAATCAAATTTTAAAAGTGCAGAAATTTTTGTTCAAAGCAAACAAGGATTAGAAATTAACCCTTCAAAACTTCTAGTTGAATGACCAAGAAAGGAGGAGAAACCGAAACTTGGTGGCTACCCCCATACCCAACTTAAGGTGGCAAAGGAGAAGCTACCTCTTACCTTGCTGATATGCCCCTCAAATCCAATCAAAGCTCCTTTCTAACAACAAGATGAAGAAGGGAATGATCACTTGAAGCGAATCCCAAGAAGGGGACGTTAGGCTGCTACCTTCAAGGCAAAACTGCCACTCAAATTTGAGGAAAAAGAAGAAGTTGTTAAATCTACCAACAAAGGCTGCAGCCATGAAAAATCAACCAAACTCTCCACTTAATTCCTCTACTTCCACTGCTATTGAAACTCCAAAAAAGGCAAACTATTTAGTTGCTAGCTACCACCTAAAACAAAGGCAACATGACTCACAAATTAAAGGAAATAAGGCAAGGTTTGTTCATTTTTATACAACCAAAGATGTGATAACTTCATGGTTATAAGAAAGGAGATTATGGCAACATGGAGGAAGAAGAGAGGAGTAAGCCATCCAAGGAGGAAGGCTGAAATTAATGAAAATCCATAAAGTTCTAGAGCCCATACGGGAAGGAGAAAAGAAAAATAGTTGCTCATGTTTTGTCCTTGGCTACAGCAAGAATTTGGATAGAAAATTCTAGAGTAAAGCAAGTCAATGGAAAGCAGAACAAGAGAAAGCTTTGGCCAAGTTGAAGAAAAAAAATAAGTCATTGCAAGCACTTGAAAGGAAAGTAGGATAAAACAAATATAAAGTTTAAGTCAAAGTTCTACTTTAATTGTGTGGTTCAAATTTATTCTCAAGTTTATATATATATATACTTATTTAATTTGCTTGTGGTAGAGATTAAATCTTAATATATATACCTATACATTAATTATTCACTCATTTGAATTTACTTGATCACAATGTTATTTACTTTATAACAACAAATACACAATTTTTAAAATATATACTAAGGTTACACTAAGATATCGAATTATAACATGTTCTATTTTATTAATATTTAATTTATTTATTTATTTTATAATGTAAATTTACACATTGCGTGTAAAACTCGATTTTACATTATTGGTTTATAAGGGTTATAATAAAAGAACCTTCTTTGAGTATGATATCATCTGAAACAGCAAAAAGATTTGCTTTAGAGCCTCATTTTCAGCTCGAAGATATAGATTCTCAATCTTATTTAGTTGAGCCAAACATAATTTGATTGCGATCTCCTTCTGCATGCAAATTATAACATCCCAAAAGTAAAAGAATGGAGAAAAAAGTATTTGATCCATAAGTTGTTATAACAAAAAAAAGAGTTACATGAGCATAAAGAGGGGATAGGAATTACTTCATAAAATCTGGCCATATTTTCAAGTTGCACAGCATGTTGTTGCTGTTTCAGACGATATTTTAGTGAAGACTGCCTATTTTTCATGACTCTACAAATCAAAAATCAAAATGATAAATACATTGTAAACAATAAATATATGTTAATTTGTAGCATTTAATATATTTTGACAAGAGCAAAAAATTAATTAACAAAAAAATGCATAAACTAAACTGCTAACCGGATAACACCTAACTGCTTAACTTATATATCCTTTTTATTCATTTTAAAGTAATAGTAGTCTAGCCATTAGAGGATAAGAATCAAATCTAATTTGAGTGCAATATCTTTAAAAATCTCATGAACTAGTTTATATTGAAAAAGTTCAATTTCTCTCAAAAAACCAATTTCACTTCTCGAACCTTCTCTTTAAATATATATTTCTCACTAATAAGAATCTTTGTAATCAGTAACTTATTCATCTTAATCAAATCCATAAACTCCCTCAAATTATAAATATACCTATAAATCCTTGGCAAAACTAATTTTACACCCAATAGTTAATTTTTAAATAACATAATTGTTTTGTTTGGCAATAGACCAGAAAATCTTTAATTTCTTTCCAGGAACATTCCTCTTCTCTCCTTTCACCTCTAATTTCACTTCAACAAGTTTTTTTCTTGAATTTTCATGTAAGAAATAGCATGTGTATATAAGTGTAGAATCAAATTTTATTCTATCTTTTCTGCTTCATGTCTTCCTTATTATGATCTGGTGTACCACCTATTTAATCACTGTTTGGCTCAGTTTCTTCATCATGAGAAATAGCTTTATGTTTGCCTAACCAATCACTCACTTAGAATGGTGGTAATACCATGTTGGAGTTGTTCAACCATGCCTTCTCAAATTTGATGTAAGCAATGATGGTTGCCTTGAAATATTCCTTTTATTTAAGATCAATAATCCATGGGTTTCTTCAAAAACTTAATCACCTACAAAATCAAAATCATGAGCCTAAATCAAAATTAAAATAGAGAAAACAAGAAACTACTATAATATTAGTACACAAACAAACTAGAGGCATGCTAGCTACTTATTGAGTTTTACTCACACTTTATACAAAAAGCTAAGTAAGAATATTGGGTAAAAGGTAAGTTATCAAGTGAGTCTTCCTAATTCTTAAATAACTAGATTTTGATAGTGAAATAAAAGGAAAAGAAGTACTTGTGCATATTAATTAAAATCTTAGCAGGTGATTACCTGCTTTTACCAAGTAAGAAAATAGTTGTTGTATTTCCAAAAAGTCGAATTTATTCAGTCACAGAATGTTATGATCATGACAATAATTTGGATTTTATAGGTATTTTTGTCATTATATGTCAACTTACTTTGAATTTTCTTTTACCTACCCTGGTAATGAGTTGGATTTGTTTGAGTGTAATAATTAATGTGTTGTTTATCTTGTACAAGGTGCATTGAAGTTAGGGATTATAATTAAAAGACTACAAAGGTCAATTTGAGTAAATAAATAAATAAAAATAATGTTACTTTGAAATAACACCAAAATAAGTTCACTTTATATCATATGCAAAAAAGGAATAATTATTAAGACTTTTTCTTATGAGAGTACACATGCTATCAGTTTAAAATTTTTCTTATGCATGCTTAATCTCACAATATATTATTCCAACTTCTATTAAAATATGGAAGCTCATTCAGTGTACCAGATAAAATTTGGTGTTGAATGTCCCAAGAACATGCACATTGCCTATGTGTGACACTTGTAAGTTAAATGAAATGAGAATTGTATATTGAGATGATATTAAATGTATAAGAGAGAGCCTTTATTTATAGGCTAGAGGTATAGTAAACATAGAATAAATATCAACCAAGTACATGATTAGCAATTACACATAATTATAGGCCTAATTTAGAGACATAATAGGACATAAATCATAGGTCAATTGAGAACACTTGATTTTTGCTAACACTCCTCCCTCCCCCCTTCCCCCTCCCCTCCCTCTTAAAACTCAAGGTGGTTGATAAGACACCAAGTTAAGTTTGGAAACTAAGTGCTGAAAGTCTTTATAGAGAATGACTTCTTGAAAATATCTATAATATGGTATGAGGAAGGAACATGAATGAGTCGGAGAGTGCTATGAGTGAGATTAGTGCGCGTAACATGACAATCAATTTCAATGTGTTTTGTTCGTTCATGAAAAACATCGTTTTAAATAACTTGAATAGCACTCTGACTATCACTGTGAAATTGGTGTAGCTGATAACAAATTAGTACCATAAAAAATGACATATATGTCTTCTAGTACTCACGGTAACCAGATTAACTCGATAGTAGTATCTACAAAAGCTCGAGACTATTTTTTCAATTCTCTTTTACAGGGGATACAATAGTGTCACTATCATACGCTTAATATGAAAATCAGGTCAGAAGTATATTTGGCTTGAGTAAGATAATAACCGGATTGATTAGAAGTAACCTCAAAACCAAGGAAATAATTGAGTGTGCCAAGATACTTAATTTCAAATTATTGACAAAGAGCTAGTTTAAGATCAAGAATGCATGGGCCTTCACTACCTATGTTAATCATGCCATCAACATGTACTATAACCATTATTAAACCAAAATTAGTCTGCCAGTGAAGCAAGGCTGAATCATAACTACTTAATGTAAAACCAAGTTGTGTTTGTATATAACTGAACTTAGAAAACTAAGTCTTGGGAGCCTGTTTGAGACCATATAATGCCTTTCTGAAAGCGACAAAACCTGATGTGGAAAATGAGAAAAGCAGATGAAGGCTTCATGTACACATCCTCAGTCAGCTCTTTATTAAGGAATGCATTTTTACCATCCATTTGGAAGACATATGATTGTAGCATGCAGAATCAAGTAACCATGGTTTTGTATTTGAAGTTACATAACATGCATAAAGCTAAGAAATGAAGAGTCAATATTGTCATTATTGTTACCATACTGGGATTGTCTATAATGGAAAATAATCACCAATTCCTCTAGAGTAAGTTGCATGGCGGTGAAAGAAGAAGAGATAACAGATGACATGTTGTCCAAAGTAACAGCAAATGGATAAAATGGATTTTGAGGGCGAGCCTTATGATACCACTGATCGGTGATGCCGAAAAAAGTGGAGACTCGTCAAAGATTAGGAATTGATAAAATCAGTGTCATTTTGATCTAGAGGTCTTACATGACCTATTTTTAAAGAAGATGAGACAAATGGAGGTCTAAAAACACCTAAAAATGAGATAAGCCAATCTTGTACTTGCAAAATAAAAATAAGAAACCTTAAATGCTTCTGATATCAAGTTGAATGATATGAAATGTATAAGAGGGAGCCTCTATTTATAGGCTAGAGGTGTAGTGAATCTAGACTAAATATCAATCAAGTACATGATTGGCAATTACACCTAATTACATGCCTAATTTAGAGACATAATAGGACATAAATCATGGATCAATTGAGAACCCTTGATTTATGTTAAGAGTGTAAAGCTAAAAGTATAAAAACATTAGATCTGCTACCTTAACCAAAGGTTTCCATTTGTTTTTGTATAATTGCTCATAGCCCTCCACCACAAGATAACCAATCCTCTCTCAACTCTCCTATGTTCAACCTCTCACCTTCTTATTTCCTCTTAACTCTCTAGATATGATGCCTCTATTAATGAATGGAGTTTATGAAGAAAGAAAAATAAAAGTGACCCAATTTTGTTTATAAAAATTTCAGGTCTTTCATCATGAAACCAAATCTCTTACGTTGGTTTCTTTCTGAATCGATGAAGTAACACAAATTTACTGAAACCAAGTCTCCTGCAAACTAAAAGTGTGTTTCTTTCTAAATCAATGAAGCAACACAAATTTATTTGAAAGTTGTATCTCGTAATTTAGTTTGTCTCGATGCTCAAAAGGAAATAAGAGTTCAAGGGGGGAAGTGCTATGAGGCAAAGTTATCGTTTTTGTTAAGGTACTAGGACTAAAGTGGAATTATTTGGGCTTGGCCTCTTGGGCTAAACATTTACAGTAGAGATTTGAAGTTAGCATAAACCGGCCTAACCTAAACATTGCTAAGAACCACCAATTTGCTTGGTTTGATGCAATGTTTCCTACTTTGTGATTGAATATTGTATTCTATTAGCTATGGGATTTTTAATTGTAGTGTTTTGATGTATTATATTTAAAGGTGTTTTAACTAAGTTTGTAAGTTTCAGAATTTTAATGAAATGCAAGTGTTCATAATACATGAATTAGATTCTGTCATTATGATAGTGATGGTGGTGCAAATTTACTTTGTAATTTTGTGTAATAACCAATAATGATGGAGTCAAAAGGCACATTGTTTTTTTTTCAAAGAAAACATTATTTACATTCTAAGTCTCAAATAACACCAAAACCAATTTTCTCAATTCTATCACAAAATACTGCTTGCATATTCATTTAAAACAGCTTACACATTCATGATATCCATGTCCCAAAACAAAAACTGCTTATACAAAAAACTAACATAGTGACAGCCTTCCACTGCCCCTTGTAACAGCGGACTCGCCATGATTAAGCTCAACATGTTGGGTTATTTGGGCTTGTGTGCTTGTTTCAGGTGCAGATGATAGCGAAACATTAAACACTGGATCATCCACATTGTGCTCAACATATTCTATCAACAGAAGTTAGGGCCACCTTTGTCATTTCGATCACATCTTTGTTAGAAAACAGGTTATGAATACCATTGGTACAAGTCGACAATGACATTTTCCAAAATGGCCTCTTAAAGCTAAAATATCGCCAGTCATATTGAACCTTTTTTTTTTTTTACCATGAAAAAAAAAAAAAAAAAAAAAAGAAAAGACAAGTAATTAACATGTATATCAAAGACAGCTACTTAACCATCGATGTATATGAAACTAGAGCTTACTTCTCTCAGCTGGCCCACGTGATGCAGATGCACAACAATAGAGTCATCTACATCATCCATTTCTACAATGCAATAATACAAAACACAATAAGACAAACGAAAAAGCACTAAAATCCATTGTTAACAAACCTACCATAATCGGTCCCCACAACCATGTGATCAAAATAATTAAAACTAAGAGAAATACATTTTACTTTACAAATCAGCCAAAGTAAGAACTGGTGGCCTAACAAACCACTTTAGCACTAATATAACAAAATTAGAAGTAAGAAAAATATAGTTTACTTGGATAATTGAAATACATCTACTACAAACAGATCCCCATATGTGCTAGTAAATTGTATAAAGAAATTTTAAGGTTTCAAATTTTGGGTTCCAAACGAGAAAGAGATGATTTAGGTCTCAAGGAATTGGCTCGTAGAGATTTGAGGGGAAAAGCTGAATAGTGAAGAGCCAAAAAGTATTTATCATTTGAGCAGTGAAGAGCTAAATAAGTATACTGAATAGGAATTCATCAGCTGAATAGTGAAGAGCAGAAGAGGTGTTTATCTGCTTAATAGTGAAGCCTTGAATTGGTATTTATCACCTGAATATGCATTTATCAGGTAAATAGCAAAAAGGTGCATAGATATTATTTTATATTATTAATAAATAAATAAAAATACAAGTCTATGGGTCATGCACGTATGTCTGCTGGGACCGGATATATCCAGTAACTTATGGGTCTATAATAGGTCCAGGCCGTGTCCATTTCCATTAGTAATAACCCTTTATTAAAGGGACGGGTTCAATGCACTATGCAGTTATAATTCACGCATATCAAAGGTTTATTGTTGTTTCAACCGTTAAATTGGTAGGCATCCTATTGATATTCCAAAGTAATCTTGTATATATGTATATATCTCTTGGCCATCTTTTACATATCTCAGTTCTTTCAACTCCAAAAACAATTGTCCAAATAATATCTTGATTATGTTGTGAGAGGGATGGACTCAGGAAAAAGGAAAAAGGTTCCACATGCAGAAGATGAGAAAGATAGAGATGCTATAAGGGTCGAAGACTGAAAGAAGACAAGGAAGACAATGAGCATGTCATTGATATTGAAGAATACATCTCCTTTTCAAAATCTGCTTCTGAATATTCTAAAGATTCGGACTCATCACATTCTTCCCCATCCTCCAGCGACTCATCATATCACTGTTACCAGTCCAATGACCTCCTCACTGACTCGTGCTCTGAAGTCGAGAAGAAGGTGGTTTTTACCTCCTTCAAGAGGAAGAATCCGAGTCAAATAGTTAGAACAATCATCCACTCTATTATGATGAGTGGAAATTCTGATTTTGTTTTAAGTTTATATTTCTGTTTGTTTAAGTGTATATTTCTACTTTAGACAATCATTCAGTTTTTTGTTTTAAGAGTATATTTATGTTTGTTTAATGAATTATGTTGTTCTTAAGAGTATATTTCTACGTACTTGACATATATTTGTTTCAAGCAACAGGTTCCATTAAACAAAGCCTAGAAATAGAAGATAAAGAAAGTGAAAGAAAAACAACCCAGGAATCAACCAAGTGAAGCACACCTATTGTTGATCATTACAAAGAAGACTAACCATCCCAACAAGCAAAAAAAGTTATTTTCCAAGCATTCAACATCAAAAAGTTTATATTTTACAATTTTTAATATGAAGATGGAAATAGATTAAGAAATATTGTATAATTAAATGTGTTTTTCTTTACTAAGTTGTATGATTTTTAATTAGTAAATTTAAAAAAGTTAAATGGTAATTTTTGAAATTTACAAACTATATTTTACCAAAACTATTGGATATAATCATACCTACAAAATATTATATGTTAATTAGTATGTTTTAACCATGCATATTGCATTTTGATTTTTATTGTTAAGTTTTTGAACTAGATTCGAATGCATATAAGTATATCTCATTAAAATATTTAAAACACAATTCAGTTTTAATCTTAGATATTTTTTTTAAAAATGGTTTAACCACTAAAATCGATCATGGATCATCTAGTTCTTTCGGTCCTTGTGATTTTTACTGATTTTGCTTGATACAACCATTTAAATGATTTTGTGGTTCAAACCAATTTAAAACACCATATGGATGGTGATTCAACCAATCGAACCGTCTATTCTGACCCAATTTTGAAAATACTACTTTCAAGTTCCATTTAATTTCTAGGTGATCAATCACATGTAAAGATAAATAATGTTAATGCTAAAACGTTTAATTGAATTCTATATGATCAATCACATGTATTGATATAAACATTTAATTTATTTGAATTAGTTTAATTTAATACTATTAGTTTGATAATTTGTTTGATCAAATATTAAAAATATGATAATTTCATTTGTTTGATAATTTGTTTGATCAAATATTAAACTTATGATCAATTTCACTTTCTTTCATTAAACTCCCACCTGATTTACAATGTCCTCCTATTTCTACCAATTTAAACATTTCACCTTTATAATTGAAACCATCTGACAAATTACACGAACCATCCAAATTAATAATTAACTTTAACTGCTTAATAACTAAAAAGACTTAATTATCCCTTTATACTAATTAATAATTATTCTTCTTTTTTTCAATTCCACATCACATCCATCATATCTTTGTCGTTTGTCCCCCTTCTCTTTATGTAATTCATTGTAAAGAACTACACCATCTCTTTCTTTATTAAAAACCATATCATAGTTGTAGGCCTTCATCAGTTATTAAACTTCTTTCAACTTGAATACATTCACACAAAACTTCTTGTTTTATATGTTAACAAATAAGTCATAACTGCAACTGTGCTATTGACCTTTAATATACATGATTTTCATTTGTATTGTAAAATTACCATAATGGTTTAATTTACTAATTTTTCTTCTAAAAATTTTAATTTCTATATATTGTTTTATACACAAAAATTCCTTATTATCATTACTAATCGAAACAAAATATTCTATATGATTTCACCCAAAAAAAAAAATCTGTATGACAAAGAAGACAAAGAAAATGAAATGACATTTTCTGTAAATAGCAATTCCATAGCTCAGAGGGACTAGCTGATGAGTCGGCCAACTGGTTCATGTTCACAAATGGCTCGGTCCCATAACCAACTAGTTGGTTCATGCCCATATTAAAATGCTGAAAATTTTCTGCTAGTGCTAGCCTTTTCATCTTCTCTAAGTATTGTACTTGTTGAGTAGCAAAGACATAGAGCTTCAACAATTCATTCCTTTCCCTCTTCACCTTTTGATACTAGGCTATAAAACATTTCATTCCCAAACACAAACACAATATTGAATGAAAGTGAGTGTACATTTTCGACAGAAAACAGCAAAACCTTCTTTGAGTATTATATCATCTGAAACTGTTAATGTCAGATTTGTCCGAGCTAGAGAGCTGGAAAGGTGGTCTCATCAATCCCTTCTTAATTTGTCCAAGCTGGAGAGCTGGAAAGGTGGTATCCTCAATCTCTTTCTCCTACACTTATATTCATTCTTCGGTAGACTTGTAGAGGTGGTCCTGTAGACCTTTCAGCACTCCAAAGCTCAAGTCAATATAGAGAGATAAGCAAATATATGTAGAGAAAGAGTGAGAACCAGAGAACTACCCCCCTTGGAGCCTCAAGCTCCTATTTATAGAGTTATCTGCCCAATAGTATGGTGCCATGTGGCAAGGCGCCACGTGTTACATTGGTATGGGTAAGGTGAAAACCTGTACTAACATTAGTCCCCCCAACACAAATGCGATAAACGAAGTGAATCGGACTTGAAGTCTGTAAGGGCAAAACTAAGCTACCAAGATTGAAATTGTGAGGATCAAGGTCGAAATCATAAAGGTTGAACTCAGGTTATGAGCTGAGTTTATGAGATCGTGGAGGTCAAGTAATAAGGTTATTGAGACCGAGATGACAATGTCAAATTTCAAAGCGAAATTGAATTTAGTTAAAACATGATATTGCAGTATCCTAGTTAAGGCAATGATTAAGTTAAAATGGAAAGGTTCCCGATTTGTGAGAACGAAAAGATCAAGGCATTAGAGCTGCGAAAATGGCAAGGTCGAAGTTGCTAAATTAGAAGTTAATCTAAAGGTTAGTAAGTCTAGAATCAAGATTTATCTTCAATCAAGTGTGAACTCCTATTAGTCTTAAAACAGGTATAAAGCTTAAAATAATAGAACATGGGTGTGTATTATGTACTACTGTCCTTTCGAGCGTGAACTTTGAAAATTACTTGTTTGTGTACCTCGGGTTGATAGCCTATTCTGTGTACCTGTAACTTCGATAACTATTCATAAAGTTATTTAGGTTCTATGAGGTCGGGCTCATTGTGAGCTTCTGACTTACTTTATCCCGACCACAAAAGGTGTTCAGATTCTTCAAGGCCATGCTCTTTTTGAGCTTCCGTATCTTTGGCGATAAATGTATCAGAGCATGGACTTACAAGCTCAGACATAGTAGCCGACCCTGCCAACTTCTCAAGGTGTCACCCCGCCGATATGGGGTTCTACCTTTAAGGTCTGTAGGAAGGGAAACACGTCCTAGTATTTGTACAATCTGTCCGAACCAACTCAAGGGTAGCTCGGGACACAGGATATAACCTGTCTACCTCGCTTGCTAGCATCTTGAGCACTAAAGGAGGTCGGGTTCTCTTTTTGAAGCAAGGATTGCCAAGGTGAACCTTAACCATATGTTCCCCTTGGGTTTTATTTCCAATCTTTTTGATTGGTTTTGGCGGCTATGCCTCTCCCTAGTATTTGCACAATCCATCCGGACCAACTCAAAGGTAGCTCGAGATGCAGGATATGACCTGTCGACCTCGCTTGCTAGCATCTTGAGCACCAAGGGAATTCGGGTTCCCTTTTTGAAGCAAGGATTGCCAAGGTGAACCTCAACCATTTGTTTCCCTCGGGTTTTCTTTCCAATCTTTTTGATTGGTTTTAGGGGGCTATGCCTCTCCCTAGTATTTTCACAATTCGTCCGGACCAACTCAAGGGTAGCTCGGGAGCAGGATATGACATGTCGACATCGCTTGCTAGCATCTTGAGCACCAAGGGAGGTCGGGTTCCCTTTTTGAAGCAAGGATTGCTAAGGTGAACCTCAACCATTTGTTCCTCTAGGGTTTTCTTTCCAATCTTTTTGATTGGTTTTGGGGGGCTATGACTCTCCCTAGAATTTGAACAATCCGTCCAGACAAACTCAAGGGTAGCTCGGGACGCAGGATGTGACTTGTCGACCTCGCTTGCTAGCATCTTAAGCACCAAGGAAGGTCGAGTTCCCTTTTTGAAGTGAGGATTGCCAAGTTGAACCTCAACCATTTGTTCCCCTTGGGTTTTCTTTCCAATCTTTTTGATTAGTTTTGGGGGGCTATGCCTCTCCCTTTCTACTTCGCCTGTAGAAATTTCCTGCAACTATGGCCAAATAGCCGATCTCAATAGAAAATTCGTTAGCCACATATCATGGTTAAACATGTAATAACATGTTTTCTGAATAAATATACAATAATATGTCAAAAATACAGTTACATTACAATTAACATTTTGATCCGACTATAAAGTGTAGGATGTAGGCGAGGTGAATTACTGGTCCACTATACCTAAGACGCCAATTATTTTGTTAAGTGAGTGATTAGCTCATCTTTGTTATGGCCCCACAATTATGGTGTTTTAGGCAAGCTCATGAATCTTCAGTGAATAATTTAATATCTTCAAGACTTGGAATATTTTTGTTGTTGATGAACATGTAATCCAACAATTAAGCAGATATAAATTAAGCTAAGCATTCGATTCTAGTAGATTTGCATGAAGATATAAACTTAACAAGAGATTCTATAAGAACATAGAAATTTACATGCAATTTATGCAAAATTTATAAAGTTTAGGCCATTTAAAGAATTTAGGGCCTATTTGCAATTTCTAGAATTATTTAGAGCAATTATATGATAATATAAAAGCCTGAGGTCTATTGTACAATTATTTCGAAGAATTAGACAAATAATATAAACCTTGGGGCATAATTGAAAAATATAAAAGAGCTTGTGGCAATTATGTAAATTACTAAAAATATAGGCCCTTTATGTAATTACCAAAAGGTATGGGCCTAATATATAAAATATTTAAATTATTGGGCTAAAATTATAAATTCTATAAAATTTTAGGCAATTTTCATAATATATGAAAGTACATAAACTAAATTGCAATAGATAAACCTAGTTAAGCTCGGCCGAGGAGGACATGAGGCAAGCTGCTCACTCTTGGACGACCTGTTGCATTGGAAAAGCTGATGACCTAGTTGAGCTGTTGTCTTGGATGAGCTGATGACCTAGTTGAGCTGTTATTTTGGACAAGCTAATGACCTAGTTGAGCTGCTATCTTGGACAAGCTGTTGCCCTTGGACAAGCTGCTGGTCTGGACGACTTACTACCCTTGGACGGCTGCTGGTTTGGACAAGCTGCTCACTCTCAATCGCTGTCTTGGACGAGCTACTGCCCTTCGATGAGCTGCTGCCCTTGGACGAGCTGCTGGTTTGGACAAGATGCTCACTCTTAGACGAGCTGATGATCTAGTTGACCACTGTCTTGGACGAGCTATTGGTCTGGACGAGCTGCTATCCTTGGACGAGCTGCTCACTTGGACAAGCTGCTCACTCTTGGACGAGTTGTTGCCTATTGGACGATCTGATGACCTGGTTGAGATGCTGCCCTTGGACGAGTTGCTAATTTGGACGAGCTGCTGCCTATTGGACAATCTGATGACCTGGTTGAGCTGCTGCCCTTAGACGAGCTGCTGCATTTTGCTAGTGACCTAGACTACTTGTTGTCCTAGACTAGTTAGTGTATTGGATGAGCTGGTTGCCTACAAGACAACATGCTATCCTAGACGAGCTACTGCCCTGGACGAGCTGTTGTCTTGGACAAGCTGGTGACCTACATAGCTTATTGTCCTAGGTTCTCAGCCGAGCTCTTAGAGGTCTCCATGTGAGGTCTTCAGTTGCTATACTGTGTTCAAGCTAGAGAGCTATGTGAAGTCGAGAAATCCAAATTATATGGACTTCCCACGGACAGCACCAATGTTAATGTCAGATTTGTCCGAGCTGGAGAGCTGGAAATGTGGTCTCCTCAATCCCTTTCTCCTACACTCATACTCATTCTTCAGTAGACCTGTAGAGGTGGTCCTGAAGACCTATCAGTACTCTGAAACTCAAGTCAATATAAAGAGATAAGCAAATATATGTAGAGAAAGAGTGAGAACCAGAGAACTCCCTACCTTGGAGCCTCAAGCTCCTATTTATAGAGTTATCTGCCCAATAGTATGGTGCCATGTGGCAAGGCGCCACATGTTACATTGGTATGGGTTAAGGTGAAAACCTGTATTAACAGAAACAATAGAAAATATTTGCTATGGAGCCTTATTTTCAGCTCGAAGATGTAGATTCTCAATCTTACTTATTTGAGCAAAACGGAATTCGATTACGATCTCCTCCTGCACTCAATCTTACTCATTTTCAGCTCAAAGCTAATTCGAGTACAATATCCTTCAAAATCTCATGAGCTATTTCGGATTGAAAATATATCAATTTCTCTCAAAAAGCAATTTCACTTCTCAAACCTTCTCTCTAATTATCTATTTCTTGCTAACAAGAAAAAACTTTGTAATCATTAACATATTCATCTTAATCAAATCCACACACTCCCTCAAATTATAAATATACCAAAAAATTCAAGGCGTAATTAATTTTGCTATGAATAGTTCATTTTAAAAAAACATAAAAAAAACATAATAGTTTTGTTTGGCAATAGACTTGACCTCTTTCAAGACAAATAATAATCTATTTCCTCTTCTCTCCTTTCGCCTCTAATTTTATTCCAACGGGTTTTTTCCTTGAATTTTCTTGTAAGAAATAGCATGTGTATGTATGTTTGGAATCAAATTTTAATCTACCTTTTCTGCTTCATGCCTTCCTCATTGAGATCCAGTTTACCACCTATTGAATCAATGTTTGGCTCAGTTTTTTTAGCATGAGCAATAGTTTTGTGTTTGCCTAAGCAATCACTCACTTGGAATGATGGTAATACCATGTTGGAGTTGTTTAAATCATGCATTCTCAAATTTGATGAAAGCAATGATGGTTGACTTGAAATAATCCTCTTATTTGAGATCAATGAGCTCTGCATTTCTGCAAAAATTTAATCACCTACAAAATCAAAAATGTGCACCCAAATTAAAATTGAAATAAAAGAAAATTAAAAAAAAAAAAACTAAAAAAGCTAAAATCCTTGCTAGCTACTCATTGAGTGTACTCACACTTTAAACAAAAAGCTAGATAAGAATATTGGGGAAAGGGTGAGTTAGCAAGTGAGTCTTCCCAGTTCTTAAAACATAGGTGTTGTACTCCAAAAATTCGAATTTATATAGGCAAAGAATGTAATGAGGACAATAATTTGGATTTTATGAAGGTATTTTCGTCATTATATGTCAACTTACTTTGAATTTTCTTTCACCCACCCTGGTAATGTGTTGGATTTGTTTGAGTGTTATAATTGAAGTATTGTTATCCTGTACAAGGTGCATTAAAGTTAGAGACTATAATTAAAGGACTACAAAGGTCAATTTGGGTAAATAAATAAACAAAAATAATGTTATTTTGAAATAAGACCAAAATAAGTTTATTTTATTATCATATTCAAAAAGGGAATAATTATTAAGACTTTTTTTATGAGAGTACACATACTATTAGTTTAAAATTTTTCTTTATGCATACATAAATCTCAGAATATTATTCCAACTTCATATTTTAAATTTGGAAGCTCATGCAGTGAACCAGATAAAATTTAGAGTTGGATGCCCCAAGAAGGTGGACATTGTCTGTGAGTGACATGTTTAAAGTTCAAAGTAGAGAAATGAGCCATAAAAATCATTAGAATCTACCACCTTAACCACTGGTTTCTATTTGTTTTTGTATAATTTCTCATGGCCCTCCACCACAAGGCAACCAATCCTCCCTCATCTCTCCTCCTTGTTCCTCTTACCTCTCTAGATATGATCCCCTATTGATGAATGGAGTTTCTGAAGGAAAAATAATAATAATAAGTGACACAATTTTGTTTAAAAAAAATTACATGTCGTTCATCATGAAACCAGATCTCCTACGTTGGTTTCTTTCTAAATCAATGAAGTAACACAAATTTACAAAACCAGGTCTCCTGCAAACTAAAAGTGTGTTTCTTTGTAAGTCAATGAAGCAACACAAATTTATCTAAAACTGGTATCTCATAATTTATCTCATCGCGATGCTTAAAAGGGGAATGAGAGAGTTCAAGGGGGAAGTGCTCTAAGGCAAAGTTATCGTTTTCAAAGAGTTAGGACTAAAGTGGAATTATTTAGGCTTAGGCCTTATGAGCTAAACATTTATACTTGAAGTTAGTAAACCTAAACATTTTTAAGAACTACCAATTTGCTTGGTTGGATACAAGATCATTAACTAATGTATTCTATTAGCTATGGTATTCGTAATTACAGGATTATGATGTATTGGATTTCAGGGTGTTTTAACTAAGTTTGTAAGTTTTAGAATTTTAATGAAATGCGAGTGTTGATAATACACGAATTGGATCTGTCATTATGGTGGTGGTATAAATTTACTTTGTAATTTTGTAAAGGAATAATAACCTATATTGAGAAAGTCAAAAGGCATATTGTTTTTCATTTAAAGAAAACATTGTTTACATCCTATGTCTCAAATTACACTAAAAGCAATTTTCTCAATTCTGTCACAAAATACTGCTTGCTCATTCATTTAAAATTACTTACACATTCATGATATCCATGTCCCAAAATGAAAACTGCTCATATAAAAAACTAACATAGTGTCAGCCTATGCCTTGCAGTACCTCTGCCTCTTCCACGGCCCTTTGTAGTACCTTGACTCTTCCCATGACCCTTGTAGTACCTCTGCCTCTTCCTTACCCCTTGTAACAGCAGACTCACCATGGTTAAGCTCAACAGGTTGGATTGTTTAGGCTTGTGTTACTTGTTTGCTTGTTTCAAGTGCAGATAATATAGGGACATCATACATTGGATTATCCACTTTGTGCTCAATATATAATTCTACAACTCTATCAGCAGATCTTAGGGCTGCCTTTGTCATTTTGATCATATCTTTGTCAAAAAACATGTAATGAAGACCATTAGTATGGGTCAACGATGGCATTTTCCAAAATAGGCTCTTAAAGCTAAAATATCGCAAGTCATGTTCAACCATTTTATTTTTTTTTGTAAAAAAAATAAAATAAATAAATAAATAAATAAAAAACCAATAGTCAGCATGTATATCAAAGACATCTACTTGACCATCGATGTATATGAAGCAAGAGCTTACTTTTGTTAATTGGCCCCCGTGATGCAGATGGGCAACAATGAAGTTTTTTACATCATCCATTTCTACGATGCAATAATACAAAACACAATAAGACAAAAAACAAAGCACAAAAATCTATTGTTAGTAGATCCACCAAAATCATTCCCCACAACCATGTGTTCTAAACAGTTTAAAACTAAGAGAAATACATTTTTCTTTACAAATCAATCAAAGTAAGAACTGGTGGCCCAAAAAATTAACCACTTTAGCACTATAATGAAATTGGAAGTAAGAAAAATAGAGTTTACTTGGATAATAGAAACATAACTACTACAGACAAATCCCCGTATGAAGTAATAACATATATTAATTGAGATTGTATAGAGAAATTTTAGGGTTTCAAATTTTGGATTCCAAATGAGAAAGGGATGATATGGGTCTTTATGATTTGGCTCCTAGAGAGTTGAGGGTAAGAGCTGAATGGTGAAGAGCCGAATATGTATTTATCATTTGAGCATTGAAGAGCTGAATAGTGAAGAGCCGAATATGTATCTATCATTTGAGCATTGAAGTGCTGAATAGCTATTTATCAGCTAAATAGTGAAAAGCTAATTGGAAATTTATCAGCTGAATGGATATTATTTTATATTATTAATTTAAAAAATATGGGTTTATGAGTCAAAGCATATGTGTCTAGTTTAGGACTCGGTGACCGGGTTTATAAACCCAATAACTAATGGTCCATAATATGTCTATGTAAAAAATGGGTCCAAGCCCAGGTCCATTTCCACTAGTAATAACCCTTTACTAAAGGGGAGGGCTCAATGCACCATGCAGTTATAACACACGCATATCAAAGGTTTATTGTAGTTCCAACTGTCAAGTTGGTAGGCATCCTATTTGCATTCCAAAGCAATCTTGCATATATATTTATATATATATATCTTTATATATATATATATATATATGCAGATAATATCTTTTACATATCTCATTACTTTCAACATCAAAAAACAATTTTCCAGATAATATCTTGATTGTGTTGTGAGAGGGATGGACTTGGGAAAAAGGAAAAAGGTTCCACATGAAGAAGATGAGAAAGATAGAGATGCTATAAGCATCGAAGACTGAAAGAAGACAAGGAAGACAACGAGCATGTCATTGATGTTGAAGAATACATTTTCCTTTCAGAATCTGCTTCAGAATATTCCAAAGATTCAGACTCATCACATTCTTCTCCATCCTCCAACGACTCATTAGATCACTCCTATCCATCCAGCGACCTCCTTACTGACTCATGGTCTGGACAGAAGATGGTTTTTACCACCTTCAAGAAGAAGAATTCAAGGTAGACAGTCAGAACAATCATCCACTTTGTTATGATGAGTGAAATTCTGATTTAGTTTTAAGTCTATATTTCTATTTATTTAAATATATATTTTGTTTTGAACAATCATCGAGTTTTTTGGTTTTAAGAGTATATTTATGTTTGTTTAATGAATTATGTTGTTCTTAAGAGTATATTTTTACATACTTGACATTTTTTTTTTTAATCTGCGGATTCCGTTAAACAAAGCCTAGAAACAGAAGATAAAGAAAGTGAAAGAAAGACAACAGAGGAATCAACTGAGGGAGCACACCCATTGTTGATTATTACAAAGAAGACTAACCATCCCAACAAGTGGATTCAAAAAGTCATTTGCCAAGCATTCAACATCAAAAAATTTATGTTTTACAATGTTTAATAAGAAGATGGAGAGACACTAGATGTTGATCCAATATATTAGATAGTTAATTTGTAATTTTTATACGATGATGAGAGAAATAATTAGATGTCGATCCTAGTCAATATTTAATAAAGTAAGAAATATTGAATAATTGAATGTGTTTTTCTTTACTAAGTTGTATGATTTGTAGTGAATTTGAAAATTTTAAATGCCAATTTTTGAAATTTACAGACTATATTTTAACAAAACTAGTGGATATGATCATGTCTACAAAATATTATACGTTAACTAGTATATTTTAACCATGCATAATGCGTTTTGAGCTTTATTTTTTAGCTCTTGAGCTGGATTTGAATGTCTATTAGTATGTTCCATTAAAATATTTCAAACATGATTTAGTTTCAATCTTTTAGATTTTGTTTTTTTTAAATGATTCAACTACTAAAAAATCGATGTTAGATCATCTAATCATTCTCTCGGTTCTTAAAAATTTTATCGATTTTGCATGATACAAACATTAAAACGGTTTTATAATGCAAACTGGTCTAAAATGTCATATGAATGACAATTCAACAGGTCAAATCATCTAGTCTTACCCGATTTTGAAAATACTTCTTTCATGTTCAATTTGATTTATAAGGGTGATCAATCACATGTATAGATAAATAATGTTAATAACAAAAAGTTCTTAATTGAATTCTGGATATCACATGTATTAATATAAACATTGAATTTATTTTAATTTAACACTAAAATTATGGTCAGTTGTATTTTCTCTCATTAAACTACTACTCGTTTTGTAATGTATATAAATATTCTTCTAAAAGTATTTATATATATTGTTTTATACAAAAAAATTACTTATTATAATTACTAATCAAAACAAAATCTTCTATCTGATAAAGAAAACAAAGAAAATGAAATGAGATATACTGTAAATAGCAATTTATTAAAATAGAAGTCATTGCCAACATTCAAGCAGGACAAATTCTTACATAGACCTTTTGCGCATTTGAATGAAGCCCATTTAAGACACACAAGGCATTGTGATAATGGTCTCCAATAAACATGTCCTACTTAAGAACATCTACTTAAACATAGACAAAATCCAACAAGATAAAAACCAAACACACCTTGACATCTACCAAGGCCAACAACATAGAATTTGTTCACTTGAAATTATCAAACTTGTTTATTGTTGAGAAGATTCATGTCCACAACATTTCCTCCCTTGTCAGAACCAGAACCAAAACCATATGGGTTGGTTAATCCCACACGATTCCATAGCTCAGAGGGACCAGCTGATGATGGGTCGGCCAACTTGTTCATGTTCACAAATGGCTCAGTCCCAGAACCAACTGGTTGGTTCATTCCCATATTAAAATGCTGGAAATTTTCTGCTAGTGCTAGCCTTTTCATCTTCTCCAAGTATTGTAATTGCTGAGTACCAAAGACATAGAGCTTCAACAATTCATTCCTTTCATTCTTCAGCTTTTCACACTGAGCTGTAAAACATTCCATTCCCAAACACAATATTGAATGAGTGTGTGTACCGTGGTCCTCTATGTAATCAAAAAGAGAAAGAGAGAAAGAAAGAAAGAGAGAACCTTCTTTGAATATGATATCATCTGAAACAGCAGAGAACATTTGCTTTAGAGCCTCATTTTCAGCTCGAAGATATAAATTCTCAATCTTACTTAGTTGAGTCAAACGGAATTTGATTGCGTTCTCCTTCTGCATGCAAATTATAACACCCCAAGAGTAAAAGAATGGAGAAAAAAGTATTCGATCTATAAGTTGTTATAACACAAACAAGAGTTATATGAGCACAAAGAAGGGATAGGAATTACTTCATAAAATCTGATTATATTTTCAAGTTGCACTGCATGTTGTTGCTGTTTCAGGCGATATTTCTGTGAAGACTGCCTATTTTTCATGAGTCTACAAATCAAAAATCAACATGATAAATACATTTAAAAAATAAATATATGTTAATTTGTAGCATTTAATATCCTCTCAAAAATCAAAATGATAAATACATTTAAAAAAATAAATATATGTTTGTAGCATTTAATATATTCTTATTGGAGCAAAAAATTAATTAGCTGAAATATGCATAAATTGACCCAACAATACCTGACCGACTGACCGAATAACACCTGACCGCTTAACTTACATATTCTTTTTATTCATTTTAAAGTAATAGTAGTCTAGCCATTAGAGGATAAGAATCAAATCTAATTTAAGTGTAGTATCTATAAAAATCTCATGAACTAGTTCGGATTAAAAAAGTTTGATTTCTCTCACAATACCAATTTCACTTCTCGAACCTTCTCTCTAATTATATACCTAACAAGAATTTCTATTATCATTAAATATTCACCTTAATCAAATCCACAAACTCCCACAAATTATAAACATACCTAAAAATCCATGGCGAAACTAATTTACCCCCAATAGTTAATTTAAAGAAGAAAAAAAAAGACATAATTGTTTTGTTTGGCAATAGATCCAGAAAAACTTTAATTTCTTTCGAGTAAAATAACAATCCATTCCTCTTCTCCCCTCTTGCCTCTTATTTCACTCCAACAGACTTTTTTCTTGAACTTACTTGTAAGAAATAGCATATGTATATATGTGTAAAATCAAATTTTAATCTACCTTTTCTGCTTCATGTCTTCCTCATTGAGATCCAGTGTACCACCCATTGAATCAGTGTTTGGCTCAGTTTCTTCAGCATGAGCAATTGTTTTGTGTTTGCCTAAGCAATCAATTAATTGGAATGGTGGTAATACCATGTTGGAGTTGTTTAACCCATACCTTCTCAAATTTAATGGAAGCAATGATGGTTGCCTTGAAATATTCCTCTTATTTGAGATCAATGAGCCCTGCATTTCTTCAAAAACTTAATCACCTACAAAATCAAAATCATGCACCCAAATCAAAATTAATATAGAGAAAACAAGAAACCTACTATAATATTAGTACACAAAACAAACTAGAAGGCTTGCTAGCTACTCGTTGAGTGTACTCACTTTAAACGAAAAGCTAGATAAGAATATTGGGTAAAGGGTGAGTTAGCAAGTGAGTCTTCCCAATTCTTAAATAGCTAGATTTTGATAGTGAAATAAAAGGAAAAGAAGTACTTGTGAATATTAATTAAAGTTTAGCAGGTAATGACCTGTTTTTGCCAAGTAAGAAAATAGTTGTACTACTTCAAAAAGTCCAATTTATCCAGGCAAAGAATGATGTGATCAGGACAATAATTTTGGATTTTATAGGGTATTTTTGTCATTATTGTCAACTTACTTTGAATTTTCTTTTACCTACCCTGGTAATGAGTTGGAAGTGTTATAATTAACGTGTTGTTTATCCTGTGCAAGGTGCATTGAAGTTAGTTGCTATAATTAAAGGACTACAAAGGTCAATTTGGGTAAAGCTTAGTTTGATAATACTCTTTGCGATGGTGCTTATACTTATAAAAAGTAAAAGTTAATTTTTTATGTTTGGTAAAAAAAAATTAAAAAAAAATTTCAGATGCTTCTGCTCTATACTTTTAAAAGCCAGAGTTATTTTAAAAATAAAAATACTTCAAACAGTATTTTTAAAAGTTGGCTTCTGCTCTCAAAGATTTTAAAAACTAATATAACTTTAATTTTTAGTAAAAAAGTAACAACATTATCAAATCAAGTCTAATTTTATGGTTTCTATTATTGAGAGCAGATTTTATATTATTTTACCAAATACTATTACAATGACTTTTTAAAAGCAACTCTAAGAGAGTCAGAAAAAATTAGCACCTCTAAAAAAGTTACAACATTACTAAACTAAGCCTAAATAAACAAATAAAAATAATGTTATTTTGAAATAACAACAAAATAAGTTTATTTGTATTAACATAAGTTTTTTTTTTTTAAATGAGAGTACACATACTATGAGTTTAAAAATTTTCCTAGTGCATACATAACTCTTAGAATATATTATTCCAATTACTTCTATTAAAATATAGTGATATTAATTACACTAATCCCTCTATTTTCAAAATTTACACAAAGATATGAGACGCTATTAATTATAATTAAATGATATTTTAATGATAATAAATGTAATTTTGCCAATCTTAAAATTTATACACCCCTCGAAGATATGGAATGCAATTAATTACAATTAAATTGAAATTGATAAAAATATAATATTTTAATGATAATAAATGTAAGTTTGCCAATCATAAAGAAAGTGCTTTTTGTTTTCCTATTACAAGAAAGACTTAGATTCTTGGTGTCTGCACAGTGGAGAGGGTGGCTGAGAATGCTCAGGCTAGAGAGGATTTCACATCTTGAATCTGAGAGGAATACAAAAATAAAAAATCTCTTTTGTAAACAAAAATAAGACTGAAGTGGTTAGAGTTGGGGGATAAGAGTACCAATTTTTTTTCAAGTGGCAACAGCTCAACTGAAGACAAAGAAATTCCCTTGTTGATTTAGAGGATGCCAATATTGGTCATAGTTGTGAAGGGGATCAACAAGTGGCATGCATTACTACAAGTTATTTTCAAAATTTCTTTCAATCGAGCTCTCTCAGGTGCAATTTTTCAAGCAGTTCTTGATGGGCGATTGTCTTTAAGCTTTCAGACTTTATTAATCAGAGACTAAAGGTCAATTTAAAGTGCTAAAATTAGAAGAGCTGCTTTCAGCTTCCACCAACAAATGCCACAGGTTTTGGTGGAGTAACAAGGAATTGTTTTTTAAAACATACTCTAGTCTTCTGAGTAAGGATATAACTAGTCTTTCCACTCACAATCATAGTCTGCTCTCTTTGATTTCTAAAGTAACTCCACAAAAAAATATGACCCAAATCAGACCAATGACTCTGCACCATATTCTACAAAATTATCTCAAAGGTGTTTGATTCTCGGCTTACTTCAGATAATATCTTTGAAGGATTATGCTCAAGCTTGGTTTTGGTGACAAATGTGTTCTATGAATTATGGAGTGTTTCAACGGTGGTGAGCCTCGGGAGCTTTTCTATCCAACCTGAGGTGAGTCCCTCTTCCTTGATACCATCCACTGGCAGTGGTATTAAATTGAATTTTGATGCTGTTGTTGATAACCGAAACAATACAAGGTGTGTGGGGTTTAAATGTTGGTGCTACTATAATACAAAACATTATCGATGATGTTTTGGAAGCGATGGCGCTTCCATGTTCTGCTAGCAACCTATGCCCGGGGCCAGTGTAGGAATAATATTATCGTAGAAGGGGATGCCAAGATAATGGTTGAAACTGCTGGTCGAAAATTCGAATAGAATAGTGTCGATTATTCAAATTCGTATATTTGAATTCAAACTCAAATTTATTAAGATATTTTGATAAAAAAAGAATTTTTATTTAATTTGTTTTAATGAAAGGTCCCTCTGTCTTCGGCCATGGAGAGGTCACTACACTAAGGGCCAGGAAGTACTTTTGAAGGTTGTGGTTGACAACAATAAAACGCACTCTAAATTCTGTTACAATGGACCTACTGTGCAGAAATTGCGATCTTCCAACTTCCAACGAGTCCAAGACGAAAGCGGAAATTGGATGAAACCCAAAAGGAATTAGGAAAACCCAACTGCAACAATCAATTGCTACACAAAATTTTCATGTCTATCACAGTTGTATCCTTCCAATTTGATCCATTTCTTCTCAAACACTTCAGACCCCTTTGTCAGTTTCCTCCTCAAATAGTCAAATCTAGTAGCTCTAGCTGTTTTGGTACGAAAATTCCATCACCCACTTCCCCAACCCCAATTTCTCGTCGGAATTTGAGGTCAATACAGGCGATCAGTATGCTCCACCAGAACCCAGCCGTCTCCGACATTTATGCAACAGCTTTATCCGGTGTTATTGCATTGTCATTGCTTCGATTTTGGGAAGAAACAGCAAAACGAGGGCTCTTGGACCAGGTCATTTTTACTAATCCCACCTTTTCAAAGTCGAATCTTCCTATGAGTGTACTTGTGGTTGTCCATGCTTCTATGGGTACCAGTAAACTTCTTTAATTTATCTTCCTTATGTTTGCAATTTCTAATTCTAGCGTTTTGGGGCTGTTTGACACTTTTAGTAGCTTGCTTATGACGCTAAATCAATTTAACTAATTAGACTAGTTTTATGACTGATTCTTGGAAAACATATGTACTGAGAATGATTTGGGAAACTAGATTTTGTTGATTTTCCAAGAGAATTTATCAAGGATTGGCTACTCACAACATATTATACCAGGAAGTAGAAGTAGAAGCTCAAGGCTCTATTTCATTATCATAGTGTTACCAACTGATCATGCATGATACACAATTATTGTTCATTGCAGGGGCTTGCTTAGTTTGATACCCACAACTTCAGGTGACATTTATGGGATATTCTAGAATAATAAACAATTTGTTTTTAGTAAACCTGGTGGAGATACTAAATAGTTGGAATCGAAGTATTGTGTTGAACAAGTAGGTGTAACTTGAGTTCTATGATAGCGAACTCAATGGAGTCCACTATAGTGATCCAAAAAATATGCTAGATGTGCTCAATTGGGTGAAATTTTTGAATTAGACCGGGCTGGGCCATGAACCAATGTTACGACTAGCACACTTAATTATTAGAATTTAGAAAACATGGATGAACAATTATCTGGCTCTAAAACTATGTGAAGAACATTAGGGCTGGAGAACTATGAAAATTATGGTGAATTTGTTAACCCTGGTGGCAGATATTAGTAATATCATCATTTGGCTAGTTAAGGACTATGTGACTAACGGTTTGATTTGATTTCATATGCACTCCTTTCACCCTAATATCTTAAGAACAATGTTTTAAAAAGAGCTAAGCGCATCTAGGCGATAAGGGCTTCTATTGCCTAGGTGCTAGGTGCTAGGTGCAGGCACACGTCTAGGCACAGGCGCACACTTACACATAGGCGCATGCCTAAGTGCACTTAAGTAAAAAAAACTAGAATATTTTTAGGAGAAGATATATATAATAATTGTGAGAATGTGGGATTAAACTTAATGTATATATGTATGTGTGTATATATATATATATATATCACAAAAAATATTGTATTAAAGATCTAAAGCTTATAGAATGAAACATGAGCCATCTCAAACCCTAGATTTTTTTTTTTTTTTTTTTTTTTTTTTTTTTTTGTGGAAAAGATAAGGTTTTGTGGTTTTATAAGTAGAAGGTTAAGGTTTGTATGGTTTTTGTAAATTGTACACCTATTATTTATTTACTATATATTTTATTATGATCCAACCAAACAAGACCCTAAAAAAAAATAAGCTACAACAGTCCAGGCATGCGGTTCAGCCGCCTAATGCTTCAGATGAAGCGCGTGCCTAGAGTGCACCTTACCTATTAGTGCCTCGCCTATATCAAACTAGACGCTTTAGGTGTGCCTCGCCTGCACTTTTTACAACGCTTCTTAAGAAGGGATGGCAGAATATCAACGCTTTAGGTAGCTGACAAGATCTTCTTGTGAAGCCCAAACCTCAAAAAATAAGAGATTCTTCTCTATTACTATGAGGAGATTGAACCTTTCCTCGCACACCCTCCCCCCTCCCCTTGTCTCCTAACAGGTTTTTCGCTAAATGATGTTGGAACTAAATTCAGTTAATTTGAAGTGTTGGTATATGCTTCCATGTGGGTAATGGATATTGGACCTCACAGAAGTTGGAACCTGTCCCAATTGCTTCCAGTACCTTTTGGTGGCACAGTATTTTCCCAAGTTTCAATCATTCATCTTGGACTTGGAAGCTAAATTGGGAATGTTTCGCTATCCTAAGGCTTGTTAAATTATCTAGTTTACTGAGTCTGAGACTTTAAGCATAATCTATTAGTATTAAGTATGAACATTTGTACCTCTCCTAACATTTATGCTCATCTTTCCCATGTTACTCTCAAAAATATCTTGTGGTACTTGACCTCATATCTGGGAAGTTAGTACTCATAGCCAGTTGTCTTGCCATATCAGAGTATTAATTGGTTAGGGTGTCTAATCATGCTACCTTGTGCTTGGAAATATTTATGGGCATATCATAGTATTCACTGGCCAGTTGCCCTTTGCCTCATATCTCGATTGAAATTGTTTTTCCACTCCTTCATTTCAAGCAATCAAAACAAAACAGCCTATTCCAAATAGTCCTTCTTCAACGTATTGACTATAGAGAATAAGTACACCACTGCAATTGTAGTATTACCTTTACCTTGATCGAGGACTATTTGAATATTTTCTGATTGAAAAATTAGACTAAAATATCTCTTTGATTGGAGATGAGAATCAATATGCTACTTCATATTTCGTGACGGGAAATACTTGCACAGAGTAGACTTCTCTGTAACTTATTTTGCATCTCATAAGCCATGATTACACTGTGCTATTTTGTCATTTTGAAGCTATCTATAGTTCTGTATTTCAAAGATGATAGCACAAGCATAGTTTTTTATTTAATGGATGCCATAATCTTTTTGAGAGGATCTTTTTGTTCAGTTATCCACTAGCCATGTGCACACCCAATGTGTGTGCAACTAAAAATCAGAAAAAATAGAGATAATTATGATAAAGGTGGGTTGGGGGAGAGAATGGGGTAGGAAGATGCTAGAGGTGGTTGGGATTTGGAAAATCAAGATAGTTACCCATTTGTAAATATTTGATGGATTACATTTTAACTTAAAACTATTTATCAGAGGTTATGACATTTTGGGAATATTTTAAGAAAGAAGGCAAGGTGAAGGCTTCCAGTGAGTTTTCTTAATTAATATTACATATGCATATGAATTCCACATTACATAATCTTCTATGGGAAATGGCATTATATCTGTACATCATTCTCGTTCATCTCTGCAAGAATCCTCATCACTTTTCTTTCCTTGTTTAGAAACTAAATAGGAAACTTGTGCATGTAAGTAGGGGTGGCAATGAGCAGCTCAGTGAGCTACTCATTAAGGGCTCGGATCAAGCTCGGCTCATTTTTTAACGAGCCGATCTTAGCTTTATTTTAAGCTTGTTTAGTAAAACGAGCCGAGCTCAATCTCTACAAAGCTCAGCTCGTGAGCTGGCTCGTTTAATATTATTTAATAAATTTTTTATTATTTATATATACATTTATAATAAATCTATTTATATACAAAAAAACTAACATAAATTGTTGACTTGGTTTAGTGGTAATTTGTATAAATACTCACTAAGTGGTATTGGGTTCAACTCTCCTTGCCTACAAAACTTTTTTAGAATTTTCAAAAAATCTTCGCGAGCTCTTACGAGCCGAGCAAGCTTGAATATTTGATCACAAGCCTGAAACGAGCTCGAGCTTGCCTAAAATGAGACTAGCCGTGCCGAGCTTTGCCAAAGCTCAGCTCAAGCTCAACTCGTTAACAGCCCTACATGTAAGCATCGGGCTAGCCTTCTTGCTTTGCTGGCCACTCTTCAGGTAATCCTATGACTCAAGATGTTTTTTAAAGTTCCTGCAACATATTTCCTTGATGAAGCAGCTATCACCATTCATTACTGCTGAGGGTCAGGCACCAATCTTAGCAGCTCTTATTCCGGGAATTAATATAATACGCATGCTTCTCGTGGGATTTGGACTTTGGAAAGACCCGGCCACTGTGAAATTGATGAGCAGATTTGGAGACTACAGGTTTCAATAACAAATATGTATTTAATCATGCCTCCCTGGATAATATTTTATACGTTTCAGCATAACTGCATATCATATTATACTTCTGAGGTGAGAATTTTCCAGTCATCTACTGTCCATCTGAGGAAAAGTCAAGTTTATCTTCTATGGATTTTTAATTGACTTCATATCATGCTTTTACATGATGTTTTCTTTCGTCCTGAGTCCTGACTTTTCTCTGTTCAACAGGGAACTTCTTAGAGGACCACTGTACTATGCTTCAACAATTACCTTCACTTCTATGGTCTATTGGAGAACCTCTCCTATATCAATTGCAACAATATGCAACCTATGTGCCGGAGATGGTACTGTTAGTTCAGTCAATTTGTATGTCTGTTCACTTGACTGAGTTTTAGCTATGTTATTTTTCATTTTATGTTTGAAAAAATTACTATAATCTCAATGAGATTTCAAGGAACTGAACCAACCAATACACTTGCTATTTCTCTGAGGCCATCAATGGCTGCTCTATGTACTACTTTTACTTGCTGATTCAGGTCTCGGCAGATATAGTTGGCAGGCGATTTGGTAGTAAGAAAATACCTTATAACAGTAACAAGTCCATAGCTGGTTCACTTGCAATGACATCTGCCGGTTTCTTAGCATCAATCGAGTAACTTCTGTTCTGGCTTCTGAGTCAAACGAGTATTTGCTTGATTATTAGAATCACACTTTTGTTATGATTGTTGAATTATTACAGGTACATGTATTATTTCTCGTCATTCGGGTTTATTCAGGAAAGCTGGGAAATGGTTTTAAGGTTTTTTAATTGTGTCCATCTCCTCAACTCTGGTGGAGTCTCTTCCTATCAGCTCTGAGCTTGATGACAACCTTACAGTTCCCCTAACATCTATACTGGTGGGCAGTATCGTTTTCTGATTGCAGTAGTATATGTAAAATGTTGTAATCAATTAGGGGTTTCATCTTAGGGAACATAATGTATTTAAATATATTCATACGATTAGCTGGTAGTTTGACATGAATGTATCTGTTATGGGATTTATGTCACGTAATATATTCATACTATGTGATGACATTTGACATCAATTTTTTTTTACCGTCTAAACAAACGTGTAAATCCAGGCAATATAGTGCTCTATGGATAAGGGAGGAGGTTGTCTTTTCAGGAATCACCCGGAGACTTTCTTTTGAGAATTTTCAAAACTTGACTTCTATTCTAAGTGGGCTGGGCCAGCCCTAACTAGAATTAGAATTTTAACAAGGTTATTCGATGATTTAATTTCTTCTTAAAAATAAGAATTTTTAAAGTTAAGTTATATTTTTAATATATAATGCAGGGAAAATATCACAAAATATATATATAATTTTGTACTTTTCCACGAGTATCTCTTACCAAAATTTAATTTTTTGGAGGTTTTTAGTAAGATGATTTTAAAATTCAAATATTTAATTTATAATTTATTTATCACTACAATCACTCACAAAATAGTATTCTGCTGCCACCATTTCCTATCAAGCTCAGTTTAAGAATGTAAAAAAAAATTAACTCCTCTTAGAATCTTAATTGAATCATAAAAATAAAAGTAAAAAATAAGAAGAATAGGATAATTCTTTAGACTGAAATAATAATTTTGTGTTTATGGATTATAATTTATTAACAAGCAAGCAGCAGCGCCACAGGCTCACAGCGACCTCCGTCCTCGGATATCTAATTTTACGGCGATTCCAACAGGTAGACGCATATATCGGACATCTGATTGTCTTCTCCGGGCACCGATCAAATCAGGTATGAGAATTTCACTTGATTCACCACGATTGGAACGACGGTTCCAGTTGGAAAAACTCAGGGTTAAAGATCCAGTTTGGGAAATGAAACGGTAGCGTTTCATGCGAAAAGGAAGGAATTGGAAGTTAGGGTGGTTGCAACTAGATAGGAGTCTGTAACTGTCTAACTCTTCCGCTGAATGTATTGTATGTGCATTTGATGAAATACAAGTTGAATTTGTAGAATTTTCTCTCTAGCTTTAGTAGTTTTCCTTTAGTTTCTTAGATAGTGTTTGCATTCTTAGAAAATATTAGGCTCTTAACATAACCATGGCTGCAGCTTCGTGGCCCACGTTATTTCATTCTTTGATGTTAGTATTCCTTAATGAGACGAAACGAAAATTGAATAGCTCTTCCCTGTTATGTTAGTTATTCAAAATCTTTAAATTTGGCTAGTTTCTACTGTCTAATGTATATGTATGTTATAAATGATCACTAACAAAAGGAAAGTGTTAGTTTGGTTGACTGTAATATCTGCTTCCCATGAAGCAAGAAGCCAAGAACTTCTTTGTTAATTATGGGGTTCTTTTTATAGAATGAATAATTATTGCCAGTAATGTGCATGCCACTATAAGTAAAGAGATTCTTTCAATGGTTTCCTGTGCATCTGTTGAATTGAATCCTTATATTGAACAAATATCAAATTCTATGTTATCTGGAACAATATTATCCATTATTACTGCTTGTTTTTTCTCTCCTATATGACTTCTATCCATGTCAATCTTGGTGTTGTTTTTATTGTCATTGAGTTACTTGCCCAATCGTCTCATGGAGCTTATTGTTTTATATGTTAAAAAGTGTCATTACCATCTTACTGACATAGACACGCAGAAATGAAATTCTTAGCACCAGATGCATTCCCCATCATATATTACTGACTAGTAGTAGTCTGAAGTCTAGTATCAACTTAGCACTCCACTTTAGCTGCAGTTGTGGTAGAATACTTTTACAATTTCACATATGTTTTGAAGATTGCACGTTTAGTGTTTTCTTATTTTTTAAATGTTAGAAAGATTTGCCTGCTTTTACTGTCTTTTGCAGATAGTAGGGATCAGTTTGGATAGGGAAACCCTGCTCAAGGATTTATGTCACATCCCAACGAGGATAATATGTCATCTCATGCTCAGGTATGCCCTTTTTATGGTATGGATTAAACTCCCTTCAGTGTGCAACGAGTGATTAAATCTATATGTGGGATTTGACTTTCCTTTTTTGCTCCTCAAGATCGAGTGCCTTTTGATTCTTCATTGATATGGTTCTGAGACTCTCTACTAGAGCATTGGATATTTTTGAATTTTGGATCTACTAGTGTATGAGATCTTAATTGGAATACTTTGTCAAGTTATGTAGTATGTATGATTGCTTATCAACAATCTATTTTCCCTTCTACTTTGACTCCTGAAAAGGAGGCCTAAATAATGCCTACGATTTTATTAATGGGTCTAGTGGCACCTTCAACACCCCCCCCCCCCCCCTCTCCTCTCATAAGTTCAAATACAATTAGGTGAGTTTGTCCATCTATCACATGAACGGTATAAAAAATTTAGAAAAGAAAAATAAAAGGGAATCATTTTATTTTATTTATTTGTTTGACTGCCCAACATTTCTATATCTCCACTTATTAAGATATCCTTTGCTGAAAAATGCTCTTTTATTCTCCTGTGTTATTGGAAACAAAATATATTCTGTTAATTTGATGTTAGTCTTGTACTTTTTCTAATGGGAGCATAAGTCTTGTCATTGCATGCAGTGCTTTACAGTAGCAATTTCACTTGTTTAGTAGGTTTTGCAATTTGGTGATGTTTACAAGAAGTATGGAAGAACAATTGTGATTTGACTGCTGTGATGTCATTAATGTGGAACATTTGGTCAGACTTTTTTTCTATTATTTCTTTTCCTCCTTCTTCAAAATTGGGGATTAATGTTATTTCAGGGGTAAAAGAAACCTATTAGTGCAATAAGCTTCATAGCATGTAGTGTATTGAGGAATCTTTCTCTTCTTATATGTGTGGACCTAGATTTCTTTAGACATCCATTTTGGTTTCAAATTGTAATATCGCTCAAATACAGGTTTTATGTAAAGTTGTCTTTCAATTTGATGCCTGTCATAGTTATCTGCTTTGATTTTGATGTGTCGCAGATTTCATCTCATTTTTTTGGGGATCTCCTTGATTCCATTATAGTTGATGTGGCATCAGAGTGTCATAGAATAGCAAGGTTGGGTCTTGATCGTAATATGGAAGAAAAGGAAGAAGAACTGAGGCTGTCAGCACAAGCCAGGGTAAGGGTAGCTGATCCTAGTAACAGTAATGAAGCCAATAGCAAGTATATGGTAGACATATTTGGGCAGACTCATCCTCCTGTAGCCAATGAAATATTTGAGTGCATGAATTGTGGGCGATCCATCATGGCTGGGAGATTTGCTCCTCATTTGGAGAAGTGCATGGGAAAGGTGGCTCTCTCTTCTCCCTTCTACGGTAGATGGTACACTAATATTTTAGCAAAATTCTGGCACGTGATATCATTAATTTCAGAGACTACTATTTTATGATTATCTGTTTGGTAAAATTGCTGTTCATCATGATCTTTGAAATTCAAGTTAGAGGAGATCCATTTCTCATGCATGACAATGACATCTATTAAAATTTATTTATTTATTTTCATTTCCTTGTTCTCCCATTACAGGGCAGGAAAGCTCGTCTGAAGGTAACAAGAAGTACCACAGCTGCACAGAACCGGTACTTGAGAAGCAGCCCTGTTTCCACGTTTTCCCCTTATTCAAATTCCACTAGCATGAACAGGTTAGGAAATGGATCGTCTGGTGTTGCAGGGGAGGAGTTCCCAAATGGCACATTTGATCCATGAGATAGCAGCTGGATAGCTAGCTTCAAGTTTGCAAAGAACGTATAGCATACACCTAGTTGACAACTGATTTTCAATTAGCATAAACCTTTCTTGGTGGTGAGATTTGTTACTAAAACCACAGCATCATTTAGTTGGAGTGGGAGAGCTTCTGCGAGAAAATACACACTGTTCATTCTACCTGATACCCAGTTATTTGGACATAAAACAATTCACAGTGCCTTTTGTACATTTCTGTGATATGTCCAGCATTACAAGTTTGGTAAATTTAAAGAAATTAAGTACTGTGGTTTTCGTTTTGTTCTGTACAAAAAGGTTCTGTTGCCGGGACTTGGGACTTGCACCCGGTTCTTTCGGGTGAGAGCCGAGACCTACTAGATTACAACAAGTTATAGTCAACACCATGTGCTTATATTAATAGGCTCATATATGTGTAAAAAAAATTATCTATCTCATGTCATGTATATGCTAAATAACCCGAGCTAAATTTTTACAAGGTCACAAAAAATTATAACACATCACTTCATTATATTAAAATCAAGAGTTTATTGTTGAGTGATTTTCATATTAAATTTAAAATTTATGTTCAACTTAGAGTCTCTTTATGGAGTCATCTAAGTATTATTGGGGATATTTTTTTGTACTTTTCCTCTTTGTACTATGACAATTTATGAGTGGACATTTTTTTTTGAGTATTTTAGTCTCTTACACTTTTTTTGTAGTTTCTTTCGTCACTGAACTACTTCTGATAACTTGTTTTGATATTACAAAAATCAAATGTGGAATATACACGGATCACACTAACCCAAATTCACCAATTGACAACAGATTTT
This sequence comes from Quillaja saponaria, assembly GCA_029379385.1. Taxonomy (NCBI): domain Eukaryota; kingdom Viridiplantae; phylum Streptophyta; class Magnoliopsida; order Fabales; family Quillajaceae; genus Quillaja; species Quillaja saponaria. The sequence goes on along the minus strand of CM055612.1, from coordinate 18,760,364 downwards.
GTGGAAAAAATGTCATACACATACACCACACAATACAATGTACACGTAACAAAAACCATTCAAACCAGTGGACCCCATCATACACAAAAATAGTCCACATTATTTATAACCCTTCTCCAAAACCAACTGCAAAGTCTCCTCTTCTAATTAGTCAAGTATAACCATGGCTGCCTGCGTGACGGACACGGCTCGAGCCATAGCATGCAGAGACGGTGAAGCGGCTGCTCACTTGAAAATCATCTCCGTTTTCGTGATTTTCTTCACGAGTATCGTCGGTATGACGACGCCGGTACTTTTAGCCCGTCATTTTCAAGGAAAATCTGTTTATGATAAGGCAATTGTCATGATCAAGTGCTTTGCTGCCGGAGTTATACTCTCTACTTCTTTAGTCCACGTACTTCCCGACGCGTATGCGGCACTTTCTGATTGCCAAGTTGCATCCAAACATCCTTGGAAGGACTTTCCCTTTGCTGGTCTCATCACTTTGGTGGGCGTAATCCTCGCTTTGTTCGTGGATATCACTGCAAGTTCTCACGTGGAGCACGCGCAGTACGCGCCGGTGGGGACACAGGAGGAAATAAAGAAAATTGGGAATAAGGGATCGGGCGAGTTGAGAATGGAATTGGGCGAGTCAAGAATGGAATCGGGTGAGTTGGGAGTGAGGGAAGTGAGTTGCCACCGAGTTAAGGAGGAGGAGGAATTGGTGAAAATGAAGCAGAGGCTGGTTTCAAAGGTTTTGGAAATTGGGATAATATTTCATTCAGTGATAATTGGAGTGACGATGGGTATGTCTCAAAATGTTTGCACTATTAAGCCTTTGGTTGCTGCTTTGGCTTTCCATCAAATTTTTGAGGGCATGGGACTTGGTGGCTGTGTTGCTCAGGTGAGTTTGAGATTAATTTATATATAACCATTAATATTTATTTAATTTTCGGATTAAATTAATTAATTAATAGAAATTTTTATTCCATTTTGAATCTTATTGATTAATTTAGGTGTATGAGATTAATTTATATATAACTATTAATATTTATTTAATTTTGGGGTTAAATTAATTAATTAATCAAAATTTTAATTCCATTTTGAATCTTAATTGATTAATTTACGTGTAGGCAAAGAAACCGTGAATCATTGAGGCGGGTCTAGTTGTGGAATTATATTTGTCAGTATGCGGAAACTTTGAATGGATGCTTCACTCTTGATGTTGATGCCTGAAAATAACAAAAGAAATTCACATGCATGCGTTTAAGATTGAATACAACAGGAGTTTTTTTTTTTTTTTTTTTTTATATTATCCTTGGACTTTTGTTGCTATCTGTGATTTGGGTTTATCAGAAATGTTTTTTTTCTTTATTTCTTTTCTATTAAGAAAACTTTCAGATTGGATAATAAATGTTTTTTTTTTTTGTAAGTTCTTATTAATTAGTCAATGATATGTAAGGGTTATACTTACTATTTCTTTGCAGAGGTCACATTACACACAAATTTTCACTTAAATTTCTTGACGTTGTTGTCAAAGACTAATACACAAAAAAATTCAATTTGATTTGAATATTAAATTGTAGATGACCATATATATATATATAATAAGTTGTTGGAATAAAATGTGCAGGCAGGATTTAGTTTAGGGACAACAGCGAACATGTGCTTCATGTTCTCAGTGACAACTCCAATGGGCATAGTGTTGGGGATGATACTGTTTGCAGCAACCGGTTACGACGACAGTAACCCTAATGCCTTGATAATGGAAGGTTTATTGGGTTCAATATCTTCAGGAATACTCATTTACATGGCTCTAGTAGATCTTATAGCTGTTGATTTCTTCCATAACAAGATTATGAGTTCTAATCTTGGATTGAAAAAGGCATCTTTTATTGCCTTAATTCTTGGTTCAACCTCCATGTCTATCTTAGCACTTTGGGCTTAGAAATTTTGATTTCTTTTCAAACAAAGTGCATGTATGTTTCTTGGGAAACTTCAACATATGGAATTCCATTAATGTGTATATTTACTTCTAGGTTGTTGGTGGAATTAATAAGTAATGTTTAGCTTTGTAATTATATATCCACTATGTCAATCAAAACCAATTCAATGATTTATATATATATATATATATATATATTATACTCCTTTTTAGCATGAGACTGCCAATTTTAACTAGTGAGTTTACGTTACCTCCGCCCTTCATTTGTAGAAACCCCACTGCATCCTTACCTGCTACGTTACCTACCGCATCCTTTATTTTTTTTAGCTTCATTAAGTAATCATTTATATATTTTAAAAGTTCTGGTAACCTTTTTGCCATAAACTAAGTTCCTACTTAATCTTTAGTACCAATTTTCTATATGAATGAAATTGAATCATATATATATATTAACAGTTACAGTGCATGGTTGCTTGTATATATGTTCCAACCTCTGTTGTTACAAGCTAAAGTTCATACCTCTTTTATTACAAACCAAGTTTCCTACGTACTTAATCTTTAGTGCAAATTTCTCTATAATTTTGAAACATCATCATAAGAGAATTCTTAAAAGACCATAAACTAGGTTTCATCAGAATAAGAAACCATGTCAAATACTCATACTAACAAGTTTTATTTCAGAGATGAATATATTATGATCACCTGCGACAAAACTCTTACCATCTCTGCATGGTATAAAGCAGGCTGGTAGCTGTCATCCTGTAATTACTAATTAACATGATTTAACAAGTTCTGTATTGTTTGTATTTTATTGATAACTCCTAATTAACCTATAATAAGGTCCCGTAGCTCAGTTGGTTAGAGCGTTGGTCTTATGAGCCGAAGGTCGCGGGTTCGAGCCCCGCCGGGACCAAATGTTAAAATTGATTTTGTGTTTTCAATTTGCATCAAGGTTTTGATTGTATATTAAATTCTAGATGCAGTCCAGTTCTATAACACATCAAAATGCCATGTATATTAAATGTGCTTATTGGCCTAATCGATCAAATTGCTACAGAATTTGGCCTTTTTTTGTCTCCAAAAAGAATTAGGCAGTTTGTTGAAAAGCACATTGTTATGTGTCATTTTTATCTTGTTATGCCAAATGTTAAAATTGATTTTGTGTTTTCAATTTGCATCAAGGTTTTGATTGTATGAGAATATTGATTTAAACCACAAATTCTAGATGTAGTCCAGTTCTATAACACATCAAAATGCCATGTATATTAAATGTGCTTATTGGCCTAATCGATCGAATTGCTACAGAATTTGGCCTTTTTTTGTCTCTAAAAAGAATTAGGCAGTTTGTTGAAAAGCACATTGTTATGTGTTATTTTTATCTTGTTATGTGTTTGTCATTGCTATGTAAATACAGGCTTGCAAACCAGCTACATTGATTGCTGCTATTGGGCTCGCCCGGAAGATGAAACTTTAAAGAAACAATTTCATTGAGCCTAGGAAACCATCAATCAATTCTGCAGCTCCAACTCACTCATCTATTCTAATGAAGAGGTTAGCACTAGCAGAATTAAATGAACGTAGAGCCAAAGGGTTGGGTTTAAATTACAATAAAAAATTCAGTCCGGGCCAATAATGATGAGGAAGAAGACACCAACATAGAAACAATGGAAGAGGAGACAATTGCAATTTCAATCCATTCTATCTCAGGGATTAGGACGGCTCAAATTATGCAAGTTCAACGAAGCTTAAGACAAAAAAAAGGTATCAATTTTAATTGATTCTAGCATTACTCATAATTTTTTGAGTGATAAAATTGCTAGAAAGATGGAACTAATGCCAAATGAGGAAGGAAAATTTGAAGTTTCTGTGGCTAATGGAGAGAAGATAGCAAGCTCAGGCATTGTGTAGGTGTTCCAATAACAGTAAAAGGAATCCAATTCATTATAGATCTCTACTTATTACCCATCAAAGGATATGATGTATGATGCATTGTTTGGAACTCAATGGCTAAGCACTTTGGGGCCTATTTTGTGGGATTGATAAATGGGAAGGAGATCAACTTGCAAGGCTTAAAATCATTGGATGTTAATTAGTGGATGGAGTTGAATTCAAGAAGGAACTATGAAAGAAAAAAGTTAGGCATTTGTTGCAAATACATGCTTTAACTCTTCACAATCAGTAAGGTGATTCAACTATTTGTGTTTTTACTTACCAAAATCTCTAACAGTTATTGCAGACATATGTAGATGTGTTTATAAAGCCACAAGGCCTACCTCCTTGCCGAAGATCATCAAATTCCACTTAAAAGAAGGTAGTGAACCAGTGTACCATACCGTTACCCTCATTATTAAAAAAATAAAATAGAGAAGATAGTGATAGAACTTCTCAAGAACGGTGTGATTTGACCAAGCAACAGTCCTTATCATCACCAGTTCTGCTAGACAAAAAACATGATAATTCTTGGCAGATGTGCATGGACTACCAAGCCTTGAACCAAATGACAATTAAAGACAAGTTTCCAATGTTGATGATTGATGAGTTGCTTGACGAATTGCAAGGAGCTACACATTTTTCTAAATTTGACTTAAGATCAAGGTATTATCAGATTCGTATGCATCCTGAGGATATTAAAAAGATAGATTTTCACACTCATGAAGGTCACTATAAATACATGGTAATGCCTTTTGGGATAGCAAATGGTCCTTCCACTTTTCAGTCTCTCATGAATTCCCGTTTTTAAGTAATATCTTCGCAAATTTTTGGTGGCATTTTTTGATGATATTCTTATATATAGCAAATCTTTGGAGGAACATTTAAGACACCTTAATATGGTCTTTTGTGTTTTAAGATCTCACAATTTGTATGTTAAGACAGAGAAATACAGTTTTTGTCAACCAAACGTCAAGTATTTGGGCCATGTCATCAACAGGGATGGAGTTGTAATAGATCCAAACAAAAAATTAGAAAAATTGAAGCAATGATCAGTTGTCCAAAACCACAATCTGCCAAAGCTCTATGAGGCTTCTTAGGGTTAACAGGCTATTATTGTAAGTTCATTCAAAATTATGGTAAGATAGCTAGGCCTTTAACCAACATATTGCGAAAAGGTAAACAATAGGAGGCCAAGTCTGAGGAAGCTTTCGAATGTCTCAAAGTGATGATTAAACCCCAGATTTAGCTTTGCCAGATTTTTCGAAGCAATTTATTGTGGAGTGTGATGCTTCAGGAGTTGGTATTGAAGGGGGTGTTAATGCAAGAAAACTGACCAATAGCATTCTTTAGTTATGCATTACAAGGAAAAAATTTGCTTTTGTCCACTTACGAAAAAGAAATGATGGCTTTGGTTCTTGTAGTCCAACGATGGAGGCACTATTTGTTGGGACAAAAATTCAAAGTTAAGACAGATCAGATGAGCCTCAAGCATCTATGGGAACAAAAGATTGTAACTCATGCCCAACAAAGGTGGCTATTTAAATTAATGGGCTATGATTTTGTAATTGAGTACAAGTTAAGAAAAGAAAACATGGCAGCGAATGCTCTGTCTAGATGAGGAGAACTTGGTGAAATGTTAGCATTATCTGCATCAATACCACATTGGATAGTAACTATTCAACAATAAGTACAGCCCAGTGTAGAAATACAGGAGATAGTACAATGAATTCAAGATGGTGAAGCTATAAGACCATAGGCCTAGAAAGATGGAGTGTTGTTTTTCAAAAATAGAATATTCTTGTTACAAGGGTTTTCACTGATTCCAATCATCTTGGAAGAATTTTATGCTAGCACCTACGAAGGGTATCATAAAACACTCCAATGACACAAAGTTGTGTTCTATTGGAAAAACATGAGAGAAGCTCTCAAGCATCATATTAAGGGATGTGATATTTGTCAACGCAACAAATGAGAACACATTGCTAGCGACATTGTTGCAGCCATTGCCAATTCTTGCTCAACCATGAACTGACATTTCCATGGATTTCATTGGCAAACTGCCTCAGTCAAAAGGTAAGTCTACTATTTATGTGGTAGTGGATCATTTATCAAAATATGCTCATTTCATTCCAATTCAACACCCATATACTACTATCTCAGTTGCTACCGTATTCTTTGAAAATATCTTCAAATTATATGGGCCGCCAAAGTCAATTGTTTATGATCAAGACCCAATTTTCACAAGGTCATTTGGAAGGAATTATTTCGTTTACAAGGCACTAATTTTAATTTCTCTTCGACTTATTATACTCAAACAGACAGCCAGGTGGTCAATCAGACTCTTGAAATGTATTTGAGGTGTTTTATAGGCAACAGGTCAAAAGAATGGGCAAGATGGATTCCATGGCCTGAATATTGTTATAATGCAAGTATACATAGTGCCACCAAAAAGACTCTCTTTGAAATATATATGGTCGTGCTCCATCAACATTGCTCTCTTACGTACCAGGAGCCACTCAAGTTGATTATGTGGAAGTTGAATTAAAAGTTCGTGACTTGATTTGAAGGAGCTGAAAGAGCACTTGCTTCCTAAAACAGAATAAGAAATTTTATGATGCTCATCATTTAGACAGGACCTTTGAAGTGGGGGATTTTGTGTATCTTCGACTCAAACCATACCGTCGACATCTACAGCAATGAGGAGAAATCTGAAGTTGTCTCCACATTTTTATGGCCATTCGAAGTGACTCAAACAGTTGGGGCAGTGGCTTATAAGCTCAAATTACCTGAAGGAAGTAAAATTTATCTTGTTTTCCATGTCTCTTGTTTGAAGGTGATTGGGGTCAATATACAAGTTCAATCAAATTTTCCAAATGTATTAGAGGAAGCAACAAAATTTCTGCTACACCACAAGCAGTGTTGAACCATCAAATGCAGAAAAGGCATAAAGAAGTTCTGATTCATTGGCAAGGTCTTCCTCTGGCAAATGCCACTTGGGAGGATTAGGAGAATTTGAAGATTCAGTTTCCAGAATTCATTATTAAGGACAATGGGGACACTTAGAGGGAAGGAATGTTATGTGTTATTTTTATTTTGTTATGAGTTTGTTACTGCTAAGGGGTTATGTGTTTGTTACTGCTATGTAAATAAATGGTGGCTAAGTTAGAGATTAAGGAGTGTGTGGAGTGATGGAGAGATACTAGGAGTGGTGTAATGGTTAAGTTGTTCCTAGTTAAGAGTTATGTATTGGTGTTCTTATTTAAAGGAGTCCAAATGTAACGGTTTGCCTTCTTAGTCTTTTTGATTCAACAGCTCGCTATGCTCGATCAACATAACACATATTCACTAGAAGATTGATTCATCTAACTCAGAAAGTAACAATTATAATGAAATTTGGGAGCAACACATGGATTTCATCAGGTAAATCAAACCCGAAACCAGTTCAAATTGCACTAATTCAATTACCATGACCCAAACATACATTTCATCAAACACATAGAGTGCAACCCATACCACCAAACACATGAACTAACTAACTATTAACCCATTAGATTGCCAGGCTTTCTACCAAAAATTCAAAGGTACAAAGAATGAAGCTAAGCCCTTTCACCTCTAATCCTACGAGCGAGCTGAATATCCTTCGGCATGATGGTAACTCTCTTTGCGTGAATCGCACACAGATTCGTATCCTCAAACAAACCGACCAAGTAAGCCTCCGCAGCTTCTTGCAACGCTGCAACAGCACTGCTCTGGAATCGAAGATCGGTCTTGAAATCCTGAGCGATCTCTCTAACCAACCTTTGGAAAGGGAGCTTTCGGATCAGAAGCTCTGTGCTCTTCTGGTACTTCCTAATCTCCCTCAGCGCCACCGTCCCCGGTCTAAATCTATGAGGTTTCTTCACCCCTCCAGTTGCCGGAGCCGATTTCCTGGCGGCTTTTGTTGCCAGCTGCTTTCTCGGTGCCTTTCCTCCTGTCGATTTACGAGCAGTCTGCTTCGTCCGTGCCATTTCAAAGCAGAAGAGAGCCTGATCGGGAAAAAATGACCAACAAAAAGTGTTTGTTTCTCGAGAAAATTAGACAAAGGCCTGGAATTGAGAATGATTTTCAACATTATGGGTTAGGAGGTATTTCTAGACTTGGAGTTAGGGGGAAAAGATATCTGAGGCGGGAGCTGCAAAATTTGGTTTTCTATTGCAGAGTAAATTGGAGGCGTTGATTTAGTGACTGACGGTCGAGATTCTTTTCATAAGGTGTCAGTCCGTGGACATCTGAATAAACCAATAAGATTCTTTAAATTAATTGCTCTGCCATTGGAAGGTGGTGAAATTTCAATTCTGGGCCTGTTAGGACCTTGAGTAGGAATCTAATTGGGCCTCAGCGCTCGGACTAAAGGCCTTCCAATAGTTAGAGTTAACAGCAAAACAAAAACAAAATATATTAATATAAAATATTGGGGGAAAGGGAAGCTGTTGTAGAAACTTAAAAAAGTTTGAAATTAATATAGCTTTGCTTGTTTCCTAAGTTATCAACTTTTTGCCAAAATTGAAATGGGATAAGGAAAACACATTGTTTTCTGAACTTCCTAGGTTAAATGCCATTTAACACTTCAATCTTCCTTATTTTATTTTTTACCAAACAATGCATAAAACTATCACTAACGATGGGAAGACAAACTTATAGGTTTAAGAGTAAACAATGCATATTTTTTAACAATGAAAGGCATCTCAATTACATGGAACTTTGTAAGTAAGAAACATGAGAAGAGAGAGAGAATCTGATGAGGAATATTGTCTCAAAATAAATACTTAACTATAATATCAAAATAACTCATTATAATAGCTGAAGACATGATCAGACTCGTTTATCGCATTGTATAGGATTGTATAGTATAGGATTATATAATGTATTAAGTTGTATAGTTATTTTATTATTATATTATTATTGTCTTATCATTTTTTTCTGTACTATATAGCCTTATACAATCATATATATTATAAGATGAGATTAGTAATATAAATCTATACTATCTTGTTGTTGTCAAATATTATATAAATATTAATTGAATAATCTTAAATTATTATCTTAATTTCATATGATGCGTCAAATGAGTCTAGCAAAAATCAGTTAATACATAGATTTTAGTATGTCATGAAAATTGTATCATAACTTAATATGTAAAGTTCGGTAGAAAAGTGAGTATATTCTTTTAACAAACAGCATACGGAAATTGATTATAGTTAGTTGCGTCATGTGCCCTCTTCCTGCTCTGTTGTCTATCCATACACCACTATTAATTGCATCGAAGGAGAAAGGATTAAATTTGGTCACAAGCTTTTCCCATTTTGGCTTTTATGTTTTTTTTTCTTTCTAGGTAAAGTAATTAAGTTTATTGCAAAATCGACATAAAAGCTTCATACAATAATTTTGGAACATAATCATAAATTATTATATTATTATTTGGTTTCACAAATTAGCGGGAATTTTAACCTATGTAAGTGATTGTTATCAAAATTCATTTTTTCAAGTGTCATTTCTATCATTTTATTTAAAATTAAAAAAAGGACATAATAATAATGTAACTTACAATTTACAAATTCTAAGTTTTGAGTCCGATTGCTTTTCTCTCCTCATGGAAAGATCTTTCTCCTTCAATTTTTTTTTTCTATATTTGTTTTGTCATGTAATGGTCTATTTGGAGAGATCTTTCTTCTTCAAATTTTTTTGTTTCTCTATTTGTTTTGTCATGAGGCTAAAACCATGGTCTAAGGTTTGAGACCATGGTCTCTGTCTCACTGTATTTTCAGTATGTATTTGAGATTGTCCAAGTGTCTGTTTAGGAATGCGTCTCGAGATGCAAGCTGCGCGTCTTGAGATGCATAGGCTGAGCCGCGACTTGTTTGGGTCATCGCGACCAGCATCCTATGTATCCTAAGATGCTTGTCGGAGAAGTGGCCTAGGGGCATTTCTCGATCCTACATCCCACATTTTTCTACTTTTTATTTTTTTATATTTTTTTTCTCTTTGTTTCTCCACTAACCAAATGTTTAGATTCATAACATTTTGACAGCCTAAATATGCTAAAAATAAGGCGAGATGGTGATTGTTTTCACAATGCCGCCAATCTAAATGGACCCCAAAAGTTGTGTTTTGTAATCATAGTTTGAAAAGCTGATTTGTGTGAAAAAAAAAATGTATTCAGTTTTAGTGTGTTAGAGTTGTCCAAAAATATAGTTGGTGGAGAAACAAAAAGGAAATAAAGTAATTAAAAGATGAAGGGTGAAAATAAAATAAAAATTGGTGGACCTGCATCCTGGGACGCACGAGATGCGGGCCGAACAGGGCCTAAGGCATCTCCATCTCTCTCCATTTCAATTGGTTTGATTCTAAGTACCATACATATTACTATCACTAAGTGATATTGCTAGATTTAAAGCTAATTTTATGCAAACAATGTCACATGGAAAAAGCTAAATAAAAAATTTTCATTTAAATATATATATTTATAATGAGAGGAAGGGTTGTCTTAATGATAGAATGATTTTAATGATATGTAAACTAAAAAGTCCTACATTACCCAAATAAAAAATAAAAAATGACAAAAGATAGATAAGAAATAATTGTGTTTGGTGACAATTTTATAATTTGGGTGGAATTTAGAGACAAACTTCATAAAACAAGAGCTAATTAATAAATTAGGATAAATACTTACAAAGTTTAGTTAATAAGTTCTTGAATCCAAAATTTTAATTATGTGAAATTTCTTTTTCCATTATAATTATAATTCAATAGAGGCATTTGTCAATTATATTAACAAACTTCATCGATATGATCGAAAACATTATATATAAATAAAAAATAAAACTTCAAGGTTCACTTCGTGATCAAAAAATTATGTTTCATTTATTTATTTCATAGATTCAAATATTTTTGAAAAACTATTCATAAGTTTGCTGAACATCACTGACAACTAAACAAAAACATTAATAGAAATTGAACGAAAAACTAGAGTCTGTGAACTGATTGAAAATATGCAAGAGTTTAAGGAGAAAGTTAGTAATTTGACCATTATTTTAGAAAGATAACAATAGAAGACAGATGCCGCTAGAAGAGGTGACGAGTGGCCTCTTATTTTTTCAAGCCAATAGTAGAGACAGAAGATCACCAATCATCTGTGATTGTGGAATTAAATCTTAAGGTTATGCTTCTTTTGTTCTTGACATTTTTCTGTTTACTTTGTTTACCAATATCACTTGCTATATGAAACCTGAAATCAAACAAAATTGAAGGATAAAAATAGAGATATATATGGAGATATAATGGGAAAGGAAGCGAGAGAGACAAGGAAGAAGAACCAGCAGAGAAATTCAGAAAATCATGAGGAGAGAGAAAATTGAATTTAGATTTAAATTTTGAAATTTTGAAATTGTAAATTGTAAATTAAATTATTTTCAATTTTGAATAAAAAAATAAAGTTGAGTTTTTTATCACTTGAAAGAAAGTGTGAACACAGACTTCACAGTAAATGTGGGTAATAGAACTTAATTCTATTATCGAGTTAAGATCATAAAGTTTTAAAGTTGTTAAAATCTTATATAATTCAATAATGATCCAATTTGTACTAATTAAAATTTTGATTAATTTAACTTAAATTTATTTTGTATTTCATATACATTTTTTGTTTAGCATGATTTAAAATTATTCACGTATCTATTTGAACTCTTGTATATAATTAACATTGATTCTAATTTGACAAATCATAATTCGAGCCAAACTCTATATGATTTTCATATTATATAAACATAAAAAATTCAAGTTGATGTCCTATTGATCAAATTAGCATTGCTAACAAATATTTGCAAAGCCTCAAGAAGTGCATTGTATAAATCCGTATTAAGATCCATGTTATCATTAATAGGACGATCCCACCTAAATAGTATGTGAATATGCAAAGAATGGTGTTTGGTCACTGTTTGCTAACATTACGGCAAAGGGCAGGACATTAATAGCGTAGAGCATACATGTGCCCACAATTGCAGCATTCAGTTTGACTATTCTGACTCTTTTTCAAGAGACGCCCAACAACATTGACCAGAACACATGGAAAGTCTGTACAAGTGTTTTTGTCCTTTTCACTAGCTACCTAAATGTCACTATTCACTCACTAATCCCACCCATTCTTCTCCCCGTCAACTTAGGCACAAGGCAATAGGTATGGTGCAGACCATTAGACCTACATATATACATGTCTATGACTCTATGCCCCTTTTGAGTTTGGACTAATAGATCTTCTATGTCACAAAATTACAATACCATCACTTAGGGAGTAAGTAGCCAGTGATTTTAATTTTGTTTGTTTTTTTACTTTTTAATCCTTCATATTAGAAAGTGTCTTTGTTGGAGTAAAATTTATTTTAAGATACAATTTTGATATATTCAGAAATAAAAACGAAAAAGTTAAAGTTTATAGAAATGCATGAAAATATATATTATAATAATTATAAATATCTAATCTTATTAATTTAATATATAAAATATTATTAAAAACATAATAAAATAAAATTGTAAACAGAAAAATTAAAGAAAATATTAAATTACAATCACATCTAATTAACATCTAATTAACAGTGAAATGACTAACAGGTGCTCAACTCATATTTAATGAATTTTTTTTTATTTAAACCAATATATATATATCTTAAATTTTAATATTATTCATCACAAAATTAAACTATATTAATGCAAAAGTATTTATATAAAAATAAATAAATAAAATACCAAGAAATCAAATATGGGTGAAATTCTAAAAAAAATTATTCTCTCTAAACTATATCATCTGAATATGCGTTAAATAAGATTAAAAAAATAATTAAAATTATAAAATATAAAAAAAAAACTAGTGCTAAAACTTTAAATTTTAAAATTTTAAAAATTTAAAAATGTCATATTTTTATTGGCTTGTTCCAATAATGAAAACGACCTTTGTTTCAGGTAAAAATACCACTGTTTAGTGTAAAAATGCCACCGTTGAGTCTCGTACTCCAACCCTTTTGACATGAATTTTCATAAATTATCATTGTTTTGATGTTTATGTTAGCATTGCATAAAATTTGGCACGTTTTGAGATGAAATTTGAGTAAATCTAATTCACTCCAATGAAAAACAAGAAAATAAAACGAGAAACAAGAGAACAGTGCCACTGGAATTGGCAAACAGGGAAGGTTTTGAAGATGCATAACAAACAGCGTTATCTGTACAAAAAAACTGGAATTGCTGTATAGACAGACGTTGATACAGAAAATGATTCTCTACCTCTCTTTCTCTTTCAAGCTTCAAATTCCGTAGCACTGGATGGTGGAAAACCCTTGCTCCTCATCCTCTTCAAAGAACAACGCAGCAAAGAAGATGAAGTTTCTGACACAGAATCACTGTTTACTTCATTCTCATTTATTACAGAGCTTGGGGAATCGATCACAATCTCCATTAAAGCAAAGGGTTCATCTCTGTTAACCAAACCCAATTGAGAATCGTTTTCATTCTCAACAATCCTATCCACAATTGAAGCTCTACAAATCGGACAATTCGAATGCGAATTCAACCACATATCGATGCATTCAACGTGAAAAGCATGCCCGCATTTGGGTAAGTTCCTGCCAATTTCACCGTCTTCGAATGCGCTCAAACAAATCGCGCATTCCAACAATTCGTTTTCTTCCTGTTCATCTTTCTCTGCTGTTGCTTCGTATATGAACAGGGGTATGGAAGAAATAGCTTTTGAATCCAGTCCTTTGGTTGGGGAATTGGAAATGGATGAATCTTCAAAATTGAAGGTGCGGAAGTGGTGGAATCGAGCGGAAGCAGGGCCTAGTACGTGAGTGACAGAGGTTCGGCGTCGACGTTGTCGAGCTTGTGCTTGTGCTTGAGCTAAGAACCATTTGGCATACACATGGAGAACCAGGACGAAGAGGATGACAAGGAGTAATGAAATTATAGCTGCAAGCATGATGTTGCTGTTGTAGGAAAATATGCTCTGAAATGTTTCACTCATGGACTTGTTGGATGAGTCAGGTGGAGGTGGACTCAACATTGTCAATGAAAATGGTGGGTGGGTACTGTGAATTTTTGATGCAGAGGAAGTGGATTTGAAGGGCGTGTGAGTTTTTGATTCAGATACCCAATGAGCAATGGAACCTTCTTCTTCTGCTGCTGCTTCTTTTTTTACTCTTCCATCTGTATGACAAAATGTTTACGTGAATTTCAAGTCGTTGACAAGGGGATTGAATTAGGGGTAAGTTGCCCCTTGCCTATAATACATTTGCGTGTAATATATAGTCAGCAAACACTGTCTGTTTCTTAATTCTTACACATTATAAATGGGTGAGCATAAAAGGCCAAAGAGATGCACTTGAAGTCAAAGGAGAATCCCTGTATCTAAGGAGGTAATGCATGAGAGGGTGAAGAGGAAGGAGCTGAAAATTGAAATGAATGACTCGTGAAGGCGACGGCAGAAGAGGGTGGTTGGGTTTTATTGGATTCATGTGGGTTTCTATGATTTTATTTAAGTTGGGAAAGGATCCCAAGGTCTATGAAAAAAGATTTTAGTAATTATGGTCCGAAGGACCTAAGCTAAGCCAATTATGATAGCCCCCTTTCTTGTGTTTTCACTCATTTTCAGGGTTATATTTTGTTTATAACTATTTGTCTTGGAGCTGGGTAGGTTGAGGAAGGGGACCCATTCTCTTTAAATATTAATGGTTTCTCAGGGGTCCCATGTGAATGGAACCAGTCCGCTGCAAATTGCAGTGAACTATGCAAGATGCCACCATTTTTTAGCTGCGCGAATGATCTATCTTTTTGGAGCAAGACAGTAACAGGCCTTTTTTATAGTCTTGTGACATATGAACTATCTAATCCAACAGATTACTATGTAAGAAGGACCTGCCTGCTCCAAGTCTTGAATCTTCTTTTCATATACAGGTCATTTGGACCGTAATCCAACAGTAGACCCTCAAATGAAAGCTACAAATCAGTGAAAGGAAACAAAAGGAAGCACATTCCAAGATACCTATAGTTTTTTAAATGTTCCCAACAATAGAGGTCATGATAAAGGGGAATTGTGCTACACAACCTTTTTAAGTTTTAACCACAATAGAGATAGAACAGTGGAATGTACAAAAGCTACAAATGTGGACCTTCAAACTTCTCAAAGACCCTTTCAATGTGAAGAGAAATAATTTTGAATTTCACGAGCAAGATCACTATTAAAAGTAAAGACAATGTGCAGTGGAATCATGAGTGGCAGGTACTTTTATGCCAATGTTGTATGTTACATCTTGTGAAGGAATCAGAATGAAAAGAATGGAAATTTGCATAGCTTTTCAAGTCATGAAAGTTACAACAAAAGGTTCACTTATTGATTTCAGTCCATTAGTTTGTATCTTTTCTCTTGGACACCCGAAACTCCCATTTGTATCTCTATTATAGTATGTAGAGGCATCTGGAAATGGACAAATATGTTAGAAACACATTCAAAGTAATTTAACAAAAGTATTAATTGAATGTAACCATGACAACAAAATTTGAGCTCCTAACAGTAGCACAGCTCTTAAAACATGATACACGCAATGAATTTTAAAGTTCTTTAAATGCATAGTGAGAAGCAGGAACTATCTACCTCGTTGACACCAAATAGAAATGGAGAACATTGGATGAACATTTCCGGAATGGCATCTAAGTACTTTGTTTTCTTTTTCCTTTATGGCTCTTTCACTTTTTTACTTTTTTGCAATACTCTATAGTATATACCACCAATTTAATAAGATCATTGTGCAAATTCTGCCATCTTTTTTCTTCAGACTAAACCTTTTCCAGATGTACTCATCTCAGAATCATAGATGGGGAAAAAAAGGAGCTTGTATGTTGGTATGTATCTAGAAGTTACCTCTATGTGTGGAATTTCTTTCAGAGGCCTATCAGCAAAATATGCATACAATGCTCTCAAAACCGCCTGAAAATGATAAATCAGTAAAGAAGCTCATAAAGATTAGAACTATTCAAGCACAAAGATCAGACAATTAGATAAGTATGAGCTTGATGCGATATGTTATATGACCTGGTGTGATATCACGACAACAGGTGCCCGCTGTCTCTCAAGCTCAATAATTACTGGCTCTAGCCTGCACCATGAGTTGTTATGTTGAACAACAAATACTTGTTAAACCTTATGAGCTGATGTCATGTGAAAGGTATGAAGTGTAAACACCTTTGAATGACATCCAAATAAGACTCGCCACGAGGATACCGATATCTAAGCTTGTCCTTCTTGCGGGACCTGTGATGAGTAAAGCAGAGAAGGGGATTTGCAATCACAATTTTCTAAGCATGTCTTCCCTTTTTTCTCTTTCCTTTTTCTTATATGACAAACTACACACACTCAAATTCTAAGGGAGGTGTGTTTCTGTGTGTGTGTGTATGTGAGAGAGAGAGAGAGAGAGAGCGAGCGAAGACAAAGCATACTCATACTCCTCGGGCATGTTCTTCTTGATTTCTTCATATGTCATACCGTCACAGACACCCGCATTTATCTCATCAAGTGCACGCCATTGTATCTACCAAAAATGTAGAGTCTTGAATCTTAATAATAAGTAATTTCATCTACCCCAGATTTTTGTACTGACAAAAAAATATTATCTACCTAGAGACTGATGTATATAACTTTGACTCTTTGAGAACAACTTTACAAATAATGAAACTAACCTTGGGGAATCCAATGATTGGACTGGCTGTGAGAATCGTCCGCTGTAGTGTGCTAGTCCATATCTAAACCACAAGACACCAATATCACCATTCACTCAAAATCAAAATGCTTATACATACTCTCCACATGAACTCGGCCAACATGAGAACTAGTTCAGCACTAATGAGTTTTCTTTTTCTTAATAATTTCAATAAAGGGTAGACTTTACTGTGATTATTGCTGTGTGTTATCATTATAACAAGTATAAGGATAATTGGATACTATATGAAGTTTAACAGTTGATACTTTAATTCGGATAAGATAAAACAATGTGTATTGCTTTAATGAAGGCATGACACCTTAATTTATCTTCCTTTGCTTCTATCTTGTACCTGTTCACATTAAATTATTCTCTGAATTAACTACCCTAATCAGCTATTATGCCCCCTCATCCCCCTCTTTTTACTTCCAGGAAACAGACTATCCCTTCACCACCTGTTTCATAGAAACCATGCTAAATAGTAACACTAACTGTTGTCTTTGCAAATTCAATGTAAAACGATAGGGTAGAATTTTTAACAAGACATACCAGCCAAAACTGGCTTACAATAAGAGCTGCTGTTGGATCAAAAATGTTGCTGATTTACATATGTTAATTTGCATTAGTTGCCACGGCCACTGAATATGACAACTAACCATTACTGGGTGTACCATATAGCAGCTTAGTATAAAAGTAAACTAATAAAATGCAGTTTTGGCAGAAAAAGATGTAGGAGGGGAAAATCTAAGATGGTCTTTCTCCCTCTAGGAACAAGCAACATATTCCTACAACCAATTGCCTCAAAAGAGGAACAAAAAAATTAAAATGCATCTGCACATAAAAGCTTACAGAAGCAGCTCTTTCTGATTTCAGACGTTTTTCAACAAAGTTGGCAAGTTTCTTTGCATAAAGTTCTCCAGCATCACTGTTTAAACAAGTTACAGTGAATTCTAGTTAGTAATTCTAAATATCTAATAACTAATCTATATAAAAATCCAGAAATCACAAAGCAATAAACAATCATCACTTCAAATAGAAATCACAGCCCATGCACTAGAGCCCTTAAAATTTAGTTTCTCAAATAATCTCAAATAAACCCAGCAAGTCTTGGTGCTGTCGGGTGTGAGGAGTTGTTTCTTTTATATGG
This sequence comes from Quillaja saponaria, assembly GCA_029379385.1. NCBI lineage: Eukaryota > Viridiplantae > Streptophyta > Magnoliopsida > Fabales > Quillajaceae > Quillaja > Quillaja saponaria. Next base: position 18,742,588 of record CM055612.1, on the reverse strand, counting down.
TACATGCTCTTTCATCCAACCATATCAATAATATTTTATGGTCAAAAGTATGTGTGGTCAAGGACTCCTTCCCCTTCTTCAGACTCCAATTCACACTTTTCATAGAGAAACCTATGATCAAAGTCAAGGGGAAAGGACATGTGAACAAGATGACATGTGTTAAAAAAATAGAATAAGAAAAAGGATCGTGGGCTTGATTGATATCTCAATGCCTACACCTATAAGCTTTATTTATAGTAAATAATAAAACAGAGACTTCCACATCTAAGCAATGTAGAACTACATAATACAATAATATTATGTTCCTAACACTCCTCCTCAAGATGAAACATATAATGCTCAATCTTGTATAAATAAACCCAATTATCAATCTCAACACTCCTCCTCACTTAAAAGTTACAACAACCTAAGAACAATACTCGTGTTGGCTAGAAAGAGGCACATCCAGGTTTGCCAGAAAAATAAACGTGCATCGCTGGAAAGAAAGAGGCACAACAGAATTTTCAAGAAAAATAGAAGGAGCACCATTGGAGAGAGAATTCCAGCAACACAGCAGGTAAGTTCACGAAGGTAACCATTGAACCATCAAACCATTTGAGTTGTCAAACCGTAAAACAATAAAGGCTTGAAAAGAAAAGGGAAGGAGAGAAAAGTGTGAATAATTAGGCTTGAAAATAGGAAATAATTAGGCTCGAATGGAGGAAATAACTAGGCATAATGATGGTTGGCTGCAAAGCCCTGGCTAGAGAAAAGAAAGAGAGGATAAGGGTTTTTGAAAATTAGGCCAAGATTGGACTTAGGTTTCAAACCCGCTCTGATACCATGTTAAATAAAATAGAATGAGGAAAAAAGATTGTGGGGTTGATTGATATCTCAAAACCTATGCCCATAAGCCTTATTTATAGTAAATAATAAAACATAAACTTCCACATCTAAGCAATGTGAGACTACACAATACAATAATATTATATTCCTAACAATATGAATCCAAAGTTACACCAGAAACAAAAAAAAGAAAAATAAAGTAAAGCAAATTTTTTTGGGTTATTCTATTAGTTCCAACCAAAACTTACACTCCTTTCTATTTGAATCAAAAAGGAAAGCTTTTACATGGGTAGGATATTAGAGGTGAACATTATCTTCCTCTTCAGTTATAGGATTCCAAACCAACATCCCCAGCACTTCAAAAGATATTGAATTGGTTTAAGGCAACAAATTAGGGAAATAGCTGTGACTTTAGACTCTAAAAGAACATGATATAATGAAGTATGTATGCTAAAACCAAGATAATCAGCTGGCTTTAGCATTGCTCCTAATGCTTGGGTCAACTACATTAAATCTAATCACGAATAAATTTGGAAGTAATATCTTGACAATAAGTTAAGTGTACATATACCTTATTGCAGTGTCTCCGCCAATTCTACCTCGAACATTATCCTTACTTTCTCCATGCCTAGTAAGTAATATTGGGCGTGGCGTGAGATGCGTATTTACCTACAACCAATAAGTTAGTTCTTGACAAGAGTATGAACATGTACTTTCAGCTATGCAAGGGCAAAAGTTATTAGAAAGTCTATAATAAGCTCCAAATGAATATCTTCTTTATATATATATATTCATACCAACTTTCTGCAATATGAAACCACTTAAATATCAAATTAAGGTGACCTTGACAAAACCATGTTTTCATCTTTTTTAGCCATTTGGACATAGCAGATTAAAACAGAGGCTATATGCCATGGCGTGTAGGTCACCAGATACTAGCTGTTTATGGCACCAACAAACATGCCAGAGTTTCCAGTTTATAAAAGAAAGAGAGAAATGTCCCCCTCTATGGAGGAGGGGAAGCTCATTTGTACTTAGAGAAACTTCCACAATAATAATCAATCCAATATCTGATTGAATATGTGGGCCATGATGGTGGTAAGGAGCTTCGGAATTTTCAGAGAATGAAGAATTCAAATCCACTAATTTGTCAATCTTACATTCTAGGATAATTGACAAAGAATAAGCTAAACCAACAGTAGAAATAGAGTTAGATGCAGATATACATATATATATATATATATATATATATATATTTTATAAAGGTTGTCCTTTTTTTCTTTTATTCGGCCATGCAGTAACAAATCAATTTTACAAAGCCTTACAACCGTAGATAAATATAACATGGCCTTAAGTGTAATTGATCACATCTTTCATAGGAAAACATACCAAGAAGAAAACTATCCGGCCGGGAAGGTAGCCACTGATATTGTTCACCTAATTCAACAGACAAACCCTCTTGCATAAGTAACAGAGAAAGTGACACTACAGAAAAATATGCTAAAATTGGCATTGCAAAATTTCAGATGCATAGACATCTAACCATAGAAGTATGCAGTTTCAGGAGGACAGAAACTAACCTACTCAACAGATGGAATAATAGTAGTCATACCAATAACTTGCTAACAAATAATATTAAATTCAACTATTAGTGGTAATATAGCTAGCTGATTTGCAGAGTTGAGTAGTAACATGCAATAGATTGAAATGACACTATACATCTCTGTCCCACTTCAAGTGTCACTTTAGTATTTTGGATTTGTCCCATCAAAATGTCTCTTTGAAAAGTCAAGCATGAAAGTTGTCATTTGTCAACTTTCCCATATTATCATCTAATTCTAACTCGAATTCAAATTTAGCTTTATCAAACAATTAACATCGATGAAAAAAAATATTGTCTTTATATGTGGGTAAAGTTGGAATGTCATTATCAAACTTTACATTTCTTAAACTCCGTGTAGTCAATAAGTGACACAGGAATAACTGGCATGTCAATTACAGACTTGATATTTGTAAGTGATTAACGGAATGTTCAGAACTCCAAAGAAGCAGTCCATATTTTTAACTGCGATAGTCTCCATTGAAGAAGTTCCTAAAGATGGCAAGCTCTAATAAAAACAACTAGAACGCTCCACATGCAAACCGCCAGAAGGACCTAAATTTTTTACTGATCCAAACTGCAGTTTACATCAACGATCTGCAAACCAGTGGATCAGCAGCCAACCCACATATATCCGAAGTGAGGAAAACTATAAGTACTTAAGGTTAGATGAAACAAAAGTTTCCACTTACATATACCCTATGTGAGGAAAACTGTAAGCAAAATAGATGTTTAACCAGCCCATAAGTTCCTAAACTGAAATTTTGTTTCACCATCTAGAATTAAAAATACATCTTGCATCAATCGCATGGAGGATTTGCCATTTGACCTTGTCTATTCACCAAATTATCATCTACTATGTGAACAACATACATTGACATCCTGCATGTACTATAGGCTGGACCTGAGTTCAGACATATAGGAAAGTTAAATCAAAAACATTATAGTAACATCCCAAATAAACTTACTTGTATTTGTCCACCATGTCCACTGACCATATCAATCATTTTGATATAAGATCCTTCTTCAACTGGCTCATAAACCTGGTAGAAGTGTAAACTGTCATCCCTAAAAGTTGACATTAAGCATTTGTTAAAGGCCACAGGAAGCATCACAAAGAGTAATTGAAGGACCTGCCTTTTCATAGTTGGCTAGTCGATTTTTAAAGTCTTGTAATCCAGCTTCAAAATCAGGCCTGCAAAAGCAAAGTAATTACACACGTACTGACATATCCATCAAGATAAGAAGTCATTGGTTTGAGAAGTAAACATTACTCTTCTGCGTAGTCTGGGCTTTGCTGAATTTTAAGACGTATATTTCTTTCAATGATGCGTTCATCATTGCATAATGTTTCCAGAAAAATAATCTGCACATGAAGGACAAATGTATTTGGAAGAGTCCAAGATTAGTTATGTAAGTTTCATACGGAGCATATTTGCAACCATACCAAAGCTATGAACATGATACCTTGCATTTTCCTTCAGCCATTCTCATCAGCATATTCCTTCGTTTCCGGGTACTGTTTGTGGCATCAAATATACCCACCTAAACCAAATTGTAACTGATGAAATTAAAAATTGTGGAAAAGGCACATAGCCAAATAGGTTATAAATATCCAACACAAAAAACTTACCTGGCCACCTTCTTGCATCCAAGATATCATATCTTCCATGGCCAAGGCTGCTACCTAGTGGCACGTGATATATTAAAACTATGTACAAAGAAAAAGGTTGACATGGTGTTAACATTACAAAATCATCAATGACAAAACAAATACTACTATAACAGCATTCTTTTCAATAAAACGGTAGTCCTAACAGGCTGATCTGTATGTTTTTTTCATTAGTATTCTACTTTGACTGGACAGCATATTGTGGCTAATTCACATATGATATTAGTTATTGGTACAAAAAAAACTCACTCATTAGTTTTACCAAAAAAAGAGGAAAAAAATTAAATAAATAAATAAAACTCACCCATTAGACAAATTCTTAAACCATGTTAAACTGCCTTCTGTTAGCTCTTCCATCCTTGTTAATTTCCCACATAAATGTCATGTTTAAGCCCCAGTTTTATGATTCAAACTTAAATCATATATTTGGACAAAGAGAGGAAAAAAAACTCAATTCATCTAAATATTGCTATATAAGGTAAAAGGGTTTTGTAGGATCGAAATTTTTACCGCTTCCTTGTACAACTTTAGGTTTCTTTGCAAAAAGAACTAGTTCCTGTTTACTTGTTCACCTACATGTATTCAGATCTAGTTCTTTGCAAAAAGAACTAGTACTTGTTCACCTACATGTATTCAGATCTAGTTCTTTGCAAAAAGAACTAGTTCCTGTTTACTTATTTACATACAATAAATAAATATATATATATATATATATGGGAAGATGACCGGATTCACAAATCAAACTGCGAGATATATATATATATATCTATACTATATAATATTTTGATTTTCTTAAATATCTTTATGAGTCTTTATTATTACATAATTATCTTTAACTGTTATTTTACTACAAATAAACTATTTTTTTCTAATTATTCTTCGTTTTAATATCGATAAGATTGTAATTATTTTAAAACTTTTAATTTCTTTTCACTAATTTTTTTCAATATTAATGAATTTTTCAATAATTATATGTCAATAGTAATTAAAATTGAATTTTTTTAATTATTTAATAAGTTTCTAATAATAATATTAAGAGTATAATTTTTATAATATTGTTGTGTTAATTACTTTTATTTATAAATTGTTTTTTATAAAAAAAATGCTTATATTATGAATTAAAGTTTTTATTGGCTTTATCTATTTATTGATATAATTTAACATAGAGTATTCTTTTTTATCAACTATAATTTCTTGATATGTATATCAATTATTGATGAACATATATTTATATATCATAATCACTATTCAAGCTCAACGTAAACAAAGCTAGTACATATTCCAGCTTTAATAGGATTTACTAAATAATGAAGCAGCACCCTTTACACTTTATTTTTTTTTTTTTGCAGCAAGCATCCTCTTGAATATTAATTAACTCGACTATTACCACAAAGAAAAGAAAAGAAAATGAAATTTTAATTTATGAAAGTAAGAATCCAATCTGTCAATGATTATATCTACAAAGAAGCAAAAGGTCATTGCAAAAACTCACCTCATTGCGTGCCTCAATGCCTTCAGGATTGTCGGCTCGAAAGAAATCAGCAGACTGCAAAAAAAATTGTGGCAACAATTGAGGATCACCCTATAAAAAATTGACAGACTACTGAAGTAATCTATTTCACAAGAAAACCCAGGTCTCAAGATGTAAATAAACGTACCATAATAACACATCAAGGTGCAGAATACAATTCATAGAATTAAACCATTAACTAGTCCTCTTTCAAAATGTTTCTAACTAAAAGTAAATCAAATCAAACTCTATTTCCATTTATGATAAAGGTCTTGTTATCCATCTTTTTTGTCTTTTTTGGTTAGGAAGAAGGCCCTACAATTTTAATCTACTGTGAGAATGTCATCAATGTGCATTATGGAATCTGAACCATACAAACCACCGAGACATTTAAGATCAAGAAAAACAGTAACTGCCACAAGCAACAGGCCCTCCTGTGCAAAGAATCCTTCTCTACATTTCAAGTATCGACTGCCAGATTTAGTCCTAACATCAACTAAACACCACCTTCTGTTTAGGCTCTAAGCAACCTATTATATTGTCACAACCCATTACAACAGTTCTTTCCCAATTATCATCCAACTGACTCAAGAAGAATTTAATACTGATCCAGAATGTCCCACTATCCATGTGATAAAGAATTCTTAGAAGAATGTTTTTGACTATTATTTCCACCGCCCCTATCTCTGCAATGTCAGATAGCATGCTAAGTTTTATTTACTACAAGTAGTTGAATTCCTCCAATCCAATCTAAGTGCAACGTTCAGCAAAGATAAGCATGCATGATATCAAGTTCATGAATAAAGTACCAAAAGAAACCACTACTGCATTTATATTTCTGGTATAAGTGACAAGTTCACAAGGAGGCATAAAGAAAATTATACAGTTATCAATAGTCAAGTGGACAAAACAAGTTATTTTGTAACCTAAGTCTACCTGATTAGTTCCGTGCTTGAGGCGACGATACTGCAATAACCAAAAGCAGAATGTCAAGTAACCTTCGTCCGGAAAATATTCCTACTAGCTTATAAAGAACAGTGCTGATAAAAATGTCAGTAACCTTCCCAACATTGAAGTGTTTGGTTTCATGACCCAGCCAACGAAGATACCTTGTAAGCTTAGCTGCAGTGAATGTTTTACCTCGAGCTGGCAAACCCACCTAAAGTTAAAGCAACCAGTTAGAATTATCTGTTCTTGGGTATACTAAGTTACTAACTTAAGAGATTGTTCAAGGTAAATGCAAATATGATATTTTGGAAGTTATTTCAAAAACCCAAACTTCAAGAAAAATATTTAATATCCAATCTCACAAAATTTGGAACCAAAATATTAAACAAAAGGGAAAATATGTAGATAAAGAAAGATGATTGAAGTTATCCAATTTCAGTAATCACTATGAAGATAAGTTACCAGGATAATTGCTAAATGTCTATCCTCCTTGGGACCAAGCATCTGATCAGCTACAGCTGCAGCTGCAACAGCACCAGCGGCTGCTGGCATTGAATTCTAGCAATCAACAAGAAAGGTGGAACAAGACAACTATTTGTGAACATCCTCAATACACACTAAATAAATTAGCTTTCTGGCATTGTTCCTAGCGATAGGAGAAAAGGCGAGATTAACCTTGGTTTCTGTATCCAAATTGAGATCAGTAGCAAAAGTACTTGCACTAGATGATTTAACCAGCCGAGGAGATCCAACACCCCTATCAACAAAAAGTCCTCTATTACCCTCTTGCTTTTGAAAAGGTGAAAATGTTCCAACTGACTTAGACTCAACCATTCCAGAACCTGAATACACCTTGGATGAATCTGGGACAATAACCTCCATTTCCTACTTGAACATCAGCACAATCTATTAGATGTTAGAATATTAAGAAGAAAAGAAAAACGCTAAACAAACTGTAAATAAGCACATAGTCTTGGGAAAAAAAATGGAAAAGATATAATAAGATATTCTTGCAGATACTTTATTGTCTCTTAACCTCCACTTCCTGCTTGAACATCAGCAATCAATTAGATGTTAGAATATTAAGAAGAAGAAAAAAACACTAAACAATCTGTAAATAAGCACATGGACTTGAGAAGAAGATTGAAAAAAGAGATTCTTGCAGATACTTCATTATTTCTGATCAGATAAATATCATCCCCTGGTCAATATTTCAAAACTGGTGAAAATATAAATTTGGAGCATGGGATAAAGTAAAACCTTTATAGTTGGAGGCCTATCAACAAGAACACCACCATCCTTGAAGGAGTGTGAAGAACTGCTTGAACCATCGGTTCTGGAAAATATACCAGCTCGAGACAAAGACCTGGGAGTCTCTGTCATGTTAGCAGCATATACAAGAGCTGAATTTGCAGAAGTTGAGGGTGCTGGTACAACATAATGTTCAAGATCAAGTTCCAGAGTTGCTGAAGAGCCATGCTGCACAAAAGATGGAGCGAAAATGTCATACCAAGGTATGCCACCAACTTTGTCAAAAATACATATTGAATCAAACTTTCACAGGGGAAAGAGAGAGAAGGTGAGAAAGAGCTAAAAGTTAAAACTAAAGTTTTGGAAGGTCACACTGGAAGCAGTCTCTTGAACTGTAACATAATCATTCAGCTGCATCTTGTGTTAAGATTATACATAAAAATTTCCTAAAAAAGGAAGGGACGCTGATATTTTTGACAAATACAGACTGACAATATACATATATATATATATATATAAACATGGTCCCTACAAGACAAAGTTAAATTGGTTTGCAATAAAGATAAACCACTGACTAGATTAATGAAAAACATTGGTAAAACCATGAGGAAAAAAACTAGCAGGGCATGGTAAGTACTGAAGTTCCCGGATAAGGATTGAAACATGATTTGAAAAATAGTTACTAGGAAGAAACTGTATATGTGATTGAGGCATTAGGTAGAGGACAAAACGGATCAACAAATAGCTGATCAGTATCAACAAAGATAATGAAGTTTTTCTCTACATAACCACAAAATCAAACATGCTTCAGATAAATTATTAAGTACAAGACATGTCCATTTTTTCAAAAGGGTTATGATTTACAACTCGTGTTGTATATGGTTCAATAGCTCACAAGGAAGCAGAAAATGTGATGCTATAGTTTACATGCAAAATAATACAAGCGATTAGCATTTTTATACTGTTTGCTTGTAGAGATCATTGGAAATATGAGAAGGTGATTTCCATGGCAGTAAAATTTTAAAAGGGAACTTGAATATCAGAATGTAAACCCTCCAAGAAAAGGAAAAAGGAGATATAGGGAAGTAAAGTACAGTGGTAATTGAGTTGTAAGTACCTCAGCACTTGCCTCAGGCATTGAATTTATGCTAACATCAGGAATCCCCCGTGCTGCTGAAGGACGGAAGTTCTCCTGATAAGCCCTCCAACTGGCTGCAAGATCAAACGGTGAAACCCTGTCTGCTTTAATAAATACCCTATATTCAAGAACCTCATCACCATTAAGCCTGAACAACGCAAGCCTCGCATCCCCTTGTAAGTTTCCCCTAATAAGTAGGCGGTTTGGACCCTCCTCAACTATACATGGTTCATTGCAGTGCTTTGGCTTCAAAAGGAATTTGAAATCCAAGGTTTCTGAATCAGAAACAAGATAAGAACGTCAGGTTAGATACTTTTTCTTTATTCGAAAAGACAGTAGCTGAAAGCGTGAAGCAAATTCTCTTTTTTCTGCACAATTCAAGAGACCTAAATAAGGTTCTCAAACTTATGGGGGCTAATAACGCTACTAATGGAAAATAATGTTGTTACTTTTTCTCATCTTTTCAGCATAGGATATCAAATTTAGAAGACAGATGGAAGTTTAAAACATCATTATTGTTTGTTTCAATTGACATCAAATTAGCATTTTATAAATTTGTTCAGACACATAGAAGAAACAGCTACAGCTAAGGTAAAGCATGCAGTTCATTCTTCAAAACTTCATTCTATTCCATGTTTGTCATTTTCACCAACTGTGAGATAATGAGCAGTGCTAAACGTATAATATTTCTTGATAGAAAGATTATTAACAATTAACATTAAACTCATTAAGTAAAATATAACGAAACAGTAGATTACCATGATTAGGAGGAACAACGAAGCTCAATTCCCACATTGACGCCGATTCCCGTTCCATAGAAAGCTAATTTTGGTTCAAGAGAGACAAACAGTTACACCCAGTAACGTATCAATAAGCAGTCACAAAAAATGACGAAATGGGTCAAAGAAAATTTACAGCTTTTGAAGATTCCCAAGAGCCAACAAGTGGAACAGAACCATAGACATGAGGAATTAGCTCGCCTTTGAGCTTGTAATTCTCCATCTTGAGCGAGACATAAAGCTGCCCACCTGCTTGATCAAGATTTTCTCGCTCTTCTTCGCTTCCATGTGACCCACCATCCGTATTCTTTGACGTACCCGTACCCATTCTCTACCTATACACACAGTCTCTCACTTGTACTTTCTGCTTCAAAGTTTTCTTCTTTCTGCTTTGTAATTGAAAAAGAAATAGAAGCTATGGCTATAATCTAAGTATACTCCGTATGCCTTTTGTGTGTGCGACTATGGGTTATGGATAAAGGATAGAGAGAATTCACAATTGAGAGATGGAGATGAAAAGAGAGAAACCTTTTTCTTGTCTGAGCTTGTGGGCAGTTTGGATTTATATGGAGACCTGGGAAAGTGAAAGTGAAAGTGACGATGATTTGGAGGCCTTCTCCCTAATTCTTATATATCTTACCATCTTTTGTGAGGTTACTCGCTCCCCTTGTTTCAGGTCTTCAAGCTGAAACGTGGACAAGTCTTGATTTTTGTGCTAAAAGTTATATGCAGTGAAAAATTAAATTTTTAAATTTTAATTTTCTAATTTGAGATACTCTTTATAATTTAAATACTTAATTATATTTTTAATCTTTCAATTTAATCTCTCAAGTTTTAATTATAACAAGTAGGTCCCTATAAGATTTAACTTGATACAATTAAGTCTCTACTATCAATTACTATTTAAATTAACACAAATTAAGCTAATATAGAATGATAATTTCTATCGTGTCTAATATGTGACCAATCAAAAATAACCACGTGGTTTATATATTTTTTATAACAAAATTAAATTATTTAAAAGAAAAAAGTATTATAAAAACAACAACAAAAAATAACATGTCCTTTTTCTCTCCCTCTCTTCTTGCTCCCCACTACCATTCCTCCAACTAGTTTCTCCATTATTAGAAACTTGCACACATAAACTTATATTCACAAATTGGCAACACCAATAAATAACAGTAACCAATCTAAAAACCACAAGCAGACATGAACAAAAACGGATGAAAAAATCTAGAGCTAAGTATAAACCCTAATACCAATCGAAGTTGATAATTGCAAATTATGAAATTGACATTGTGGAACACAAATATATCGGGCGAGAGATGTTAGCAGACAGCCACTCAACTGTTCAAGTGCAATACAATGGCATGGTGGTTGATTCTAATTCGACAAGAGTAGAACACATATTGTTAATATAGTGTAAGGACCCAAGACTAATAACCAGCACCTAGTACCGAGGACTAGAACCCATGACCCATGACCCATGACCTAGGACTAGGACCCAGGACTAGGATCCATGACCCACACAACACAGACTGATAACTAATTTCACATTGCATCTAAAAAAACACTATTAAAGCTGGAAGGTTTGAAGGAAAAAAGCAGGATAGATTGCAAACACAAAAAGTTAAGAAAAAATGATTTGTAATTGACAATAACATTGATTTCGAGGAAAATATATAGTGAGGATCTTCTAAGTTGACATTGTCTTCTTCTGTTTCACCCTTGTTTTGTGTGTTTACTCAGGACCAAGAACAACAGAAAAAAAAAAACACAATTCAACCATAAACTTTGCTAATGGAAATTAGAAATCTTAACAGTGGCTACACAAAATGGGATTTAGGAGTTGGGATATAGGATTTGGATGAAGACCAAGGAATTGGAGTGGAAACTTTTGGGAGAGATGGCAGAGGAAATAGAACAGAGTCATTTTGGGTTGGAAGAAAGAGGGTAGAGAAAATTGTTGCCATGTTGGACACCGTTTGTGTAGGTAAAATTTTCGTCAGTTAAAATTTAACCACGTAAAATTTTTAGGAGTTTATTTGGACGGCAATTGATGTCGAGACTTAATTATAATAAATTAAACTTGGTAGGGACCCAATTGTTTCATTTGAAACTTGAGGGACTAAATTGAACTCAAAATTAAATTATATGGACTAAAAGTATAATTAAACCTATTAATAATAAAACATTAGGGTGACTATAAAAAGAAAAAAAAAAGAATATATATACAAGTAAGTATTAGGACATATTTAGAAAGAGAAAATTTAAAAAGGACTTTTTAGTATTTGGAAAAAACAAGCAAGATGTTTAAGTATTTTAGAAATATAAGTAGGACTATTTAATATTTTATCCCAAATATTTTGTAACGCCATTAGTTTTTCATCCTTCTAATAGTGGGAAGTGTTAAATTCTCCAAATTTTAAATTTTAGTACCATTTTACAAAATCTCAAGAAAGGAGGATATAATTTATTTTGTTAATATTACTTTCTAAATGTCAAAGGTACATTTATTTTTATTTTTGTTTTAACATGTAAAATGGACATTTTTGTTAAATTTTCAACTAGTCTTAATAGATAGAGATTTAATTGATAATAATTGACATTGAGGGATGTAATTGGTAGTTTAAAATTCTTTTGAATATTGAATTGATAAACAAAATATTGAATGATGTAATTGATAATTTTTAAAATTTTCAATGATTTTGTTTTATATAATTGGACACATTCAATCCAACAACGACACGTGGTAAGGCAACCCTTAGACACTTGTGATAGCCTGATTGGTAGCCTTCCACTATATATATATAAGCCTAAGGCACCAAGGTAAGCTCACGAGATTCCTCTCTCTTTACATGTTTATTTCTTTATGTTATACTGATTTTAGCATCAGAGTAATCATAAATTTTATTTTGGAAGAGACTTAAAAATTTAAGAAAAAGATCTTGCGAGGAGTCCTAAAAAAGCAACCTCAAGACTTAATTAATGAAGAGATTTCGAGATTTCAGGAGGGGATTGTGGAAGGAGTTCTCAACTAGTTGAAAATTAACACTAAAAACGAAATGGATAATTTACACATCTTTAAGGAACTGAACTAGTTGCATACTTGTTTTAACTTAGGCTTTTGTTTTTAATTTTGAACCTAATCAATTACTATAGGAAGGTCGTGATCAAATGTGTGAGTACAAACATAAAGAGAGAAAAAGAAATTAAGATGATAGAGGATACCAACTCCAAAACCCATTAAATATAAAACTTCAATTACAACTTAGAATCATACATTTTCCTTTATAGCTGTTAAGTTATTTCTATAGTCAGTCAGCAGGACAAATGACTGATATATAATGGGCCAGTAATCATGTCAGTTGGTGCAGTTGTTCGATCATTACTTCTGTTATGGCATAGTCTTCATAAGTAACTTTTTTTAGGAATTAAAAATTAATTTTATACAGAAAGAATAAAGGATAATTATTATCAAATAATATATCTCTTCAAGAACTCGTGTAATTCATGTGCAATTGCTCTCCTATTTGTACCTATTTGTACTCTGTAAGTAATTTTAGAATTTTTTTTTTTTTTAAATTTCAATTTGAATTCGGTTGATAGAAAGCAATATATAATGATGATTTATTGCATGCAAGGATTTGTAGCTTTTTGCTTATATGATTACCTACATACCAAATTATTGTGGAATAGAGATTTGATCTTCATGAGCGCTTTCAACCTTGTATCAATTATTTTGTGATGATTATGAGAGTGTTATAGTTTAAGAATCATAATCATCATTTTGGAAGAAATATGTTGTACAATTTGAAAGTATAGAAGTTGGGATACCATTTTCTTATGATTGTTAATTCTTATGTTATTTTACAATTTCATAGAATGGTAAGAAAAAAAAAATATATTTTATTTTATAGAATTGTAAGAAAATAAAAATTATTTATAAACAATGTCATATATGGATTATAATTCCTAGAAGAATTAATATTCAAGTCAATTTTAATTTTCACAAATAAGAAAACAACACGTGATTTTAATATCAAACACCATTTTTTATTTTAGTCAAATGAACTAATGTGTCATAACCTTATTTACTAATTATATAAAACTCTTTACACTAACAGTGAATTAAATATTAACTATTCTTAAAATCCTACTCTTGTGTGTTGTAACAAACTGAAGTTAATTATAATATGACAAATGAGATTTAAAAAACATATGTAAAAAGTGTACATAATACAGTTTATTCCAAATGAAACTCATCATATACATATGCTTAGATAGCCAAATATGAGGGTGCACACTTTGGACAATATCACTAGCAGCCAAAGCTATTAAGGTAAACAAAAGAGGGGAGTGTTGATTTTCCAAAACTTGGGATTCTGTCATTACATCAAACTTGAAGGGAGGAGTGCAATTTGAACTTAAAAAGAAACCTTACTTCAAGAAAACAAATTCGGATCCGGTTTCAATTGGTTCAGTTTCACACCTTTTTTTTTTGCTTCAGGACACGCTCCAATATTTCAAGTTAGGGTTTGCGTATAAATTTCAAGCAAAAAACCCTGCAACCCCAGCGTAGCAGTTTCACAGTTCTTCATGTTTTTTCACCTTGCCGTATTCAATCAACCAAGCTTCTAGGGAGAACTGAGCGTGGGCCGTCACCATGAGAGCCAAGGTAAGCAAATTGGGCATCCGATCGTCTTGTACTAACCTTTTTCTAAACTTGCATTGGGATTTTTCTAATTTTCGTTCCCCATGATTGCATTCGCTATTTTGTGTTTACAGTGGAAGAAGAAGCGCATGAGGAGGTTGAAGAGGAAACGCCGAAAGATGAGACAAAGATCCAAGTAGTATTACAGTAAAATTTTCTTAGCGGAGTTCTCCTAATGGCGACTGTGCCTATTGATTTTGGCTATTTTTGTTTTTGTTTTATTTTGTTAAAGATGGTATGTTCTAGGTCCTTTTGGTTTTGAGATATTTTCTGGTCATTAATGTGCATTTTGAAAAAAAAATTTTAAATCAATTCTGGCTTTTGAATGATGGCTTACATAAATCTTCTACCTTGTTTGATTGCAAGCATTTATTGTTCCTCTTTTAAGAGGGTACTTGATTGATTTGTTGGACTTAAATTAAGAGGGAGTTTTCCTTTTGATGAAGCTGAATAGCTGATAGTAATTGATTTTAATGGTCTTTGGCTGCCAACCATTTTTTGATTTAGTATACTGTTTATTTGTTGTAGGCATTTACCTTTGACCCATTGAAAAAGATGTTTTAAGTGGCTTTAGGTTGCTTATAGTTTAGTACATATAGCATTGAAACATTACATAACGGGGAAGTTTATACCTGTTTGCGTCTTTCATAAGTGATCTGCAGACATTATATATTTCTGATAGCTAATTTAAAATAATTTTTTCCTGCATATTTAACAAGTGTGACATTTAGCAGATTGCTAGTTTTTTCCATTTCCTTGCTTCTTTAAGTCTTCGAATGCTTGGATTGTCTCTTCATTGAAACCACCTGCAAACTGAATGGTCTGGTTGTTAATTAGGACAATGAAATCTAATGTTAAATTTCTAGAACCCAAAAATGCATTCTACCTGGTGCACTCTAAATGCAAATCGAACTCCTTGTACCATGAGGTTATCTTCCTGCAGGCATTCAGTAGACTGAATTTCCTTTGTTATCCGTTGCATGAATTTTCTGGCCAGCCTCAATGAGCATAGTTTCATCTGCAAAAAAATGAGGTTAATGTTTGCAATTTTCAGCTCTTATATGGTAGGTAGTAGCGGATATGGTTTCTTGTAATATTTGAGTAAACATTGATTCAATAATAGATCTAGGCTCTTCCTGAGAAGGTGATTGAAAAAAAGCTTCAATGTGCATTGGTTTAGGACTTTGTAGCTCAATGTTAGTTATGGTTCTTCAAACATTTTAGGGTAGCCATTTAGTTGAAATTTTCCATCACCTCCAAACATATAGTTGTGTGAGCTTTGTGCAAATTTTTGTATTCCTTTTGTCTTAATTGTAATGGTTGTAGAATTTTTCAATTAGTCTAATTTAATAATAAGCATTTTCTTTTTTAATGCCTTCTTTATGTAGAAGAAACAGATAATGTGGATATGTTCTATATGTGTGTGAACAAGACTTGCCTAATATTTTTGTTTCTAATACCCTTTATCTAGATGCACGCATATTATGTATTGGAAAATTGTTCGTTGAAAAAGTTAGATCTAGCTATCTGCTACCTACCTGGCCAATAAGCCCAGTGTCCAGCATCCATTCCGAAGGGATCTGGAAATTCCTGTATTGCTTACTTGTACTTTCCCTTGTCCTTTCTGTATTGCTGACACTGCTCTCCAATCTGTAAACCAAAATTGGAAGTTGTCATTAGTTAATAGAACTACATGAAAATATTAATTCATTGTACTTTAGCTTTGTACATGCTCGCCTGTCTTGAAGCGTTTGAATCCTTCTCAGATCTTGGTTGAGAGGCTCGTTAGGGTTGTCTTCAAACATCAAAACTTCAGATTCTAAATTCTTCAGATCTCTGTAGCTACAAGCAGCTTCCCGCATTGCATCTGCTTTCTGCTCAGGCCATTGTGGAAAATGCTTTAGTACTGCCCGCTCATCAACCAAGGAAGATAAATTCCCATCTAGCCATTTGACAAATGCCTCTACATCATAAATATCTGCATAAGATGCCGTCTCTACCTCTTTAATCAAGAACCTTATAAATTCCCCTTGTGTTCTCACATCTGATTTTATCTGTCAAGGATATACTTTTGTCAAAACTCATAAGAGGATGTTCTTTATTGGACATGTAAATGTAAGTAGTTTGCTACTATCTACTATACTTACAGCTGAAAGATAAGTTGAGCGATTTTCAATTTCTCCAATCATGTTCCTTGTAAATGCAACTGTTGGGAGTCCATTAGGACTGGTTCTGTTTTCCATGTGGGTGTCTTTCCTTGTAAGTGAACGGTACAGTTCAATTACTTCCGGCACACGTCGCACTGCTTTTGACCCAACTCTTGATTTTGTTGGTGCTGGAGGAGGTGGTGGTGCTGCTATTAACGACATTTTATCTCCCTTTTCTTCCTTGCACAAAGAGGGAGCAGCGGAAGTAGGCCTTGGCGGAGGGGTTGGTACTTTTATTGGTGTTTCCTTTCTGTTTGCTGATTCTTGGAAATCTGACTTTGAATGCCAATTCTGAAATGCTGGACCCTGTTCCAGTGCCCTGATTGGGACTACTGGTTTCTGTTGAATGGCATCTGAATTGTTGTTGTCAATGCAGTTCTGCATCTTCTTCCAGAGAATAGATTTCCGCTCATTGTTGTGTGCTTTAAGAGAAGTTATCTGTGTTTTTAGGTTGGCTACCTCTTGCCTGAGTTGCTGGTTTTCTTTCACCAGCAATTCATTCCTTACCAGTTGGAGTTTAAGTTCTTTCTTCAAGGAGATGAACTCAAGGTCATCTTTTTCTTTTAGCGAATCCTCTTGTTCTGCCTTCATTAGAAGGATGGCTACACAAAATGGTTATCACATTGAAGTCTTGATTATACTTCTTATATATGAGGTCTTACCTTAAAAGTAAGGTTGCATTGTACTGGATTGGAGTGATATCTGAGACAATGCCCCTGATTATGGTAGGAATGGCAAGACACCTACTCAAAGTATGTGCATTGACAAGGATGCTTTGGACATTTGCAATTTCATTCATGTATATCATCATGATATTTATTACTGCAGATTGTATCGTAGACGAGAGATTACTTGGGGTTGCTGGCATAAAGTTGCTAGTATTCGATAGCTGTCTCTATTAAGTGATGTTAGGTACAACTTTAAATTTTTTGGTCAAATTTACCTTATGTATTATTGTCAAATTTTACATTTACTCTTGTGGGTTTCTAATTTTTCATTCTGATAGCTTACCTTTTCATTTTGGGTAAGATTGGTACATTCTCATTGCAATAGCTTTATGTTGTTGTGATCATGTGGCCCAAGTGGGTGTAAATGCGCCATTTCCCTCTTCCTTTCTCAGATTTCTTTTTTTGTTATTCAAGTTGTCGGGGAAAAGTGACATTTTATTTACTGTATGTAAAGCATTGCCAGAGAAGTAGATTGAAAATTTGTAACCTCCATCTTATGGTACTTCCCTTGCAAATACTTATTGTCCAAGTGTAATCTTTGGAATGGGATGTTGGGAGTTATTAGGCCCATCTAGCTTCATTACGATGGCCTCTTTTCATCTACCATGTTCTTGTAGTTGAATTACTTTGTGATATTCTTTGCTTGCGAAGCAATGAATAAAATAAAAAAAGCAAAAGAGGCGAGCAAATGGTATTATTAT
This sequence comes from Quillaja saponaria, assembly GCA_029379385.1. Lineage (NCBI taxonomy): Eukaryota > Viridiplantae > Streptophyta > Magnoliopsida > Fabales > Quillajaceae > Quillaja > Quillaja saponaria. The sequence goes on along the minus strand of CM055612.1, from coordinate 18,724,515 downwards.
TCTGAGGTTTCTAACAGTGAAAAATTAAAGAGAAAGATAAAAGAATTGATGCTTACTTCCTACCAAATAAGATCCTTCCGATGTTAGTATTGATTTGTATGCCCCCCCTGCCCTCTCTTTCCTTCCTTTTCCCAATCAATCTTCTGGTTCATACTTCACTCGGGGACAACAGCTCTTTAGGTTTTGGGAAAAGGGACTGGATGATAATATCTTTATCAAAAACCCCATGGTTGGAAATCTGATGGACAACAAAAGCTAATGTGCCTTTTAATTGGCAAGAAGAATGATCACTTGTTAGATGGTGTGATTTAGTTGTCTATGGTTGTTGGACCAGATTCAATTATTTTTTTGGTGCAAGTTGAACCAGTTTCTCACATCATCATTTACTGTCAGACTACACTAGCAATTAGGTTGGGGGTTCTTTGCATAAAAAAAGAAGTTATGCCAATGATTTGAAAGACATTATTATTCCAACTAAAATGGAGGTGCAATTACTAGGGTACCAAGAATGGGAAACCCGTGTCAGTATTTTCGAGAGAAGTGCCTTGAAGTGAAGGATAATATTTCAAATATTATTTTTGTTGGACAATATTCTAGTTTCGATATAAAAAGTATCGAATTTGATTCAAAATATTATTTTTTTCAAGACATTGTCCTGCACAAACTAACCCAGTTTCTAGTAATTATCAAATCAATCATTTCACATACGGTGGGACATTAGTTCCTTGATCAGTATACAATCACTATTAACAATATGAAGGAATGTTGGCAAGAGAAAACTTTTGTCATCCATATCAAATATGAGAATTAGCAAAAATTAAAGTCACATGTGATTCCATAGTAGACTATTTAGTGATTTCAACTATTGGGAAAACCTCAAGCGATCATTACGTGAAGAGCTTAAGAGTTAAGACAAGTATCTCAAAAAGCATGGGAAATTTGCTATCATCAAGGATCTCTATAACATTGGAAGGCAAATTTCTGTCACTTATCTCTTTGTAGTTATGAAATTTTTGAAAAACAGAAAAAAAAAAAAAAAAAAAAAAATATATATATATATATAGAGAGAGAGAGAAAGTCAGTTAAGGATTTAATTACCAGATTATTGTTCTTTAGAGTTGAAGCCTTAAAGGACCAAGCTCACTAATTGAGTCTGCTGAATTAGACAAGATTCTAATGGAGAAGCAATGAATTCCTATAATCAATCATCACATGATTATATGGAAGATGTATTCAGAAATGATTTTGTCGCAGAACATAACATTAAAAATTTTTAAAAATATGATGAAACTACGATAGAATTGTACTATTGTAATAAATTTAAATAAGATAAGAAATCTTATCTCTTTAGATTACATTTTAGAGTACTTTGTTATGATAAGAAATTTAATTTTTTAGCTTTTGAAGACTCTCTATATAAGGCGACGAATTCTTCTCAGTGAATGACATCGACTCTTAAAACACTCTTCTCTCCATCGTAAACATTTCTGTCTTTATACTCGGTTTAGGGTCCATGGTCTTTGCAATCTTATCAAATTCTTGTATTTTAATTGCATTAATGAGGATTGAACGAGGAACAGTTGAGAGGGTATAAGACTAGGTTTCTTGACAATAAAGAAGCAAAAATCTGTCTACTTCAAATACATGCCCCAAGACACAGGGAAGTAATCAGCCAAAGATCTATCTTTTAGTGTTCCATTTATAAAGTTCCCCTCATGCCCGGTTGTGCATATTTATTGCAGCATTTGTTGCAGGGCAACTAGTAGATATCTTTTGGTCATGAACAATTGATTACAAATGAAAGGAAGGTTTAACACCGTGGAAGATTCTAAGATATAAAGATTCAATATTGAAAGGAAGGCTTGGCACACTAGGATAGAGTATTTGGATTGTTACAGATACCAAATATGTCTAAGAAGGCCCAGTTTTGGTTTTTGGCCCATTTGCATGTCCAATTTGATCAAACAATGTGTCTCTCAATGAACAAGAGCTTTCAATGAAGTGTAAAATGCTTGAGAGAAAAACCATGTGGTTTAACATCCTGGAAATTTTGATAAGAAGAAACCATAAACTGCAAAACTAAAACTCAATGTTTGGGCATTAATGAAGAATGCCAATTTAAGAGAAACAGCTAAGACTGAAAATTTTCTCTGAAACTTTTTCTGGAGTTGTAATGTTCTATAATAAGTAGCTTCTTCATTGCGGATTTGGTGACCGGCTATTAGCAGCAGAAACCCTTGAGATCCCCATTCAAGCAGTTATGGTATCGTCCTTGTGAACAATCACTTTAATGAAGCACAAGCAATCATTGTTCTCACCTGTTGCTGTTTCAATTGCTCCGGCAAGCTCTACTTCAATGCGGACCTGTGGTTCAAAAAAACAGTAAGAAAGAATCATATATAAAATTTTCTTGCTATTGATTTCCTAGCCTACCATTCAATTCCAACAAGTAAACCAAACCAACCTTTGTTGTCCAGCACATCCCTTCACCGTTGTGGATTGCATCCATTAAGCCAGTGTTTCTTGATGACATTATAAGGACCATCATGGATTTCAACTTCTATGGTGTGTCCACCATTGTTTATAAGAAAGATGATGCTCTTTTGCCCGCATGGTATCATTGTTGAGATATCTTGTGCAGTCACCAGCAAGTCAAAATGTATATTAGCTATTCATCAGTCGATTTATATTTCACAGTATTGAGAGATTTGATAATGTTTGCAAATTAAAACATTTAAATTTTGGAAAAAGCTTGTAAGACCTATGCTTCAGGATTTTATAGAGACTATTTTCACCTGGAAGCTCCTATCACCATGCAAGCAATCACATGTTTTTTTGGTTCTGACTGGGCATATCCAAGTGTGGCACCAACAGACTACCCAATTGAACTGTAATGCATTTGGAACTCATACCTGCAACACCAACTTTTGATTATTTTTTTCTCTTATGTTCTTAAAATCAATTAAGACAAACACCAAAAGCTGATTATGTCCTGGTAATTTAAGTTTCTGACAATAAACCAGGAATTTCCTGTCTCTGCTATAACAGCTGTCTCACCTGAAAGCATCTTCTGAATATACTGACAGAGAACATTACCCTCAAAGGCTCTTTAGGTTCACCTTTGAGAGGTTTCCCCTCTGGGACGTAGATTCTGTGATAATTTTCATAAGCAGTGGTATTCCGGTTAAGCCTTTTCGCAAGTGCTGGAAGAAAGTCCTTCATTAGTACACAACCAAAAGCAGGGCCATTAGCAACTACCACACGATCAGGCTGCACAATAATTGCCTTCTCCTTCTGAAGGAGCAATTAGTAAACGACAGAGCTGTATCCAATAAAACTTGGCCCAGCAAACAAGTATGCATCAGCAGATTCAACAATCTCAGCACAAAAGGCAGTGCATACAGCTCCCCAGAATGTCCCAATGAAGTGAAGGTGGTGCTCAGGAACCAGCCCTTTTGCAGATGGCCTCTCAGCAAGAGCATAGCCACAAGCATCTTCCAATTCAACAAAGGCCTCACAAGCTTTAGCCACTCTGAGTTTTCATCCACCCACCATGACTGGCTTCACTGCCTTGTTCAAGAAAGCAACTGTTGCCTCTACAGCAGCATCTAGCCCCATCTTGTTGCTTAATCTGTAATCACCATACCATTATACCAAAATCAATACTCTCTTGAAGGACTAAATTCTGGAAACCAGAGTTTGGACCAAGAAACTAATACCTTGGTGACAGAGAAAATGGAATGGGCTCTCTGCTAAAAGTTGGATGAGGGATCCCCTGCAAATTACAACTAATGCTAATATAAACAGGCTTGCTTTCTTTCAATGCATTAGAAATAGCTGTATCGATCAGTTCATGTGCATCTTCCAAATTATTTATCAAAGCCTACAAACAGATTATAGAAAGAAACCATATTGCCAAAATGATTCAAAAAAAAGAAAAAAAAAAGCTGGAAAAAAAAAAATAAAGAAAGAAAACTAGAATTTGTGACACCATATCAACCCAAGTAAAAAAAGAAAAAAGACAAACCACAAGCTAAAAACGCAAGAATGGCATCAAGGACAAGCTAAAAACCCAATAAACCTTGCATAAAGCATATAAACTGATACAAGACAGATAAAGAAGTACTGACCTGAAAACAAGTGACGGGTTGGAAGCATCTGATTTCTTGACTGAAGTCTGGTAATCCAATAGTATGATGGAGAATTCTATTAGTCCCATAATCATTGTTTTTATTGTTGGTCCCCCACAATAAAAATGACTGGAAGATTCTCACTAGAAGCCCCAGCAATAGCATTGAGAACACTAAGTCCACCCACAGTAAAAGTAACAACACAAGCCCCAACCCCACGGGACCTGGCATACCCATCAGCCGCATAGCCAGCATTGAGTTCATTGCAGCACCCAATATTGTTAAGTCCAGGGTCAGCAATTAGGCGATCAAGAAGCGTAAGATTGAAGTCACCATGCTCAGAGAACACATCGTTAAGTTAAACCCCGATTTCAACGAGACGGTGAGCAAGGTGGCGACCCAATGTGGCATCAGTGGAGGCAAGTGTTGAAGGAGGGTGAGAATAATGGACTGAATTAACAGAGCCATTTAGCGAGGGAAGCCCACATTCTTGTTGCATTGTTTGCACGAGTCTAGTGAACCAAGCACGGTGTCCGTATACAGTATTGATTGCAGAGAGAAACGGATCTCTAGAGAAGTATAGAGAGAGATTGAGAAAAAGGGAGAGAGTGTACGTGTCCCTATATATAGGCAATTCTATCTGAACGTGAGATGAGCAGATGATGTTTCTTGTTGAAGACCCCTTTTCCATATTTGGCAATAGAGTGTGACGCAAGTATTGAAAACGTCTCAAGTTTTATGGAAATGATTGGTTCTTCCCAATTTGTATCACAACAAGCTTTTCGGGTTTTAATCAGTATGATAGTCATTTTATTAGATTATGCTTTATATACAAATGCTGTAGCTATTTAACAGACCTTTTTGTCAAATTTAATAATAGATGTTTAACAGTTTATATTTTATCTTTTATAGTAAATTTCTGTTTAATATTATGGGTTCATTTTTTTCTTATGGAAAAAGTTCTAATTTAGCAAGGTTAGTTCTGTCACAAGTGAGAGCATTTTATAAATGCTCCTTAACAAGTGTCACAGAACACTCAATCCCAGACACCATAATTCAGAATATTTCTCATTTTACTATATTCACCATAATTCAGAATATTTTTTCAGGCCTTAAAATAACTTGTTCATGAATATTGAATAGTCAGCTATAAATTATCATTTGAACAATGGATAAAAGAGAACTCGTATGTATAGACCAAAAAAGATATCAAGAACAAGATGTGTAGAACCCTAACTGGAACTAGTGTGACTTGACAACTAATAAAAAGTGTAACGAAAGAAATATGCTATACACGTGGCAACCTGGCCACATCTACAAAATGACAAGCAAGATTTGTCAGCTGTTCCTAGCTCTCAGAATTGGTCAAACACAACATGGTTCACGAAGCCTCCCAAAAAAACCTAACCCAACCTATGCTACAACTATAGGGAAAAGGGCTAAAAGGTTGGTGGGTGCGACATCATCAAGTTCTCAGGCCCCTAGGAACTCACCTTCAAAGCATTGGTCGTCCTGTGTATCTAGCTTCAGAAGTAAAAATTAGGACAAAGTTCTCATGTCTGTTGTCCGGTTGATCAGTAGGGACCCGTCTGTGGCATGCCAAAAGGCGGCATTGGAGGCATTCCAATTCCACCCATTCCTGGCATAGGTGGTGGTTGGGAGGCACCAAAACCTCCACCCATCCCTGGTATTGGTGGTGCAGGCAAAGCAAGCGGTAGCAACTGGGCATACATATTCTGGAGATGACATAAGAATTAAGAATTAGTTAATTTAAAACACATAAATAATGATCTTCCTTTTCTTTTCCTCTTGTGGACGGACACCTGTGCATAATAAGCTGAAGCTGAACTCAACACCACACTCCAACATCATCGATTAAGTGAATCTAAAGTCCATGTAGTACCTGCTGTGCAACCATGTCCTTCTCCTCCTTCTCTTTAGCTTTCTCCTCATTTTGCGACTCAATTTTATCCTTGATAAGCTCATCCACCTTGCCTGTGTATTCTCGAATAAACTTTACGCAAAACAGAAAACCAATGGTTAGGAAAAGAGGAAGAAAATTGTTCATTCAGTGATAATGTCATAATGCTAAAAGCAGAAAACAAGTTACCTGCAACAGATATGGGAAGGCAAAATCAATCATATTGTTCATCCATGCCAACTCAAGCGCAACATCCGGACGTATTACATCATAACAGACAAAGAGGCATGATGCAAAACACTCTTTCTTTCCCTGCACGTATATTTAAAAAAAAAAAAAGGTAAACAAAGGCACACAAATACGCTATTGGTTAAGGCCTAAATATACCGAACACATCAAGCATGATACATCAGAACGGGAAATACAAAACCCGCATCACAGAAGCGGGGGTGGAACATGGGGGGAGGTAAGCCCCACCCCATTTTTAATAGAATGAAGGTTTAAGACAATGACTCTAGCCAAAGCACAACCACCAAATAGCATCTTCTCAAAGGGAAAAGCCTGATGAAGCTCAAGAATAATTACTAGCGTTAAATTTCATTTTACAAATGTCTACTCAGTCTAAAAGACTTTCGAAAAGAAAAGAAAACCAAATGGTTTTAAGGGAAAAGAGAGGCAAGGACAATACTATCTACATCATGGAATTGCTAATTTGTATGTGCATTTTGTTTTCCAAGTAAAAGCATTAGCAAATACTGACCTGCTCAATAAAATAGACTAGCAACTCTTCTGCAAGTTCACGATCACCAGATTGGGCACATGTTTCCATACAATCCTTGTAAAGATTATCCTTCTTTGACAAAGCAATCGACTGCTTCCATCTTCCTGCTTTTTTATAAATATAAGCAGCTACACGCCTCATCTCAAGGAGCTCGTGTTTCTCAATCTGTTTGTGCACATCATTAATATCAGTAAATATAAGTTCAAACTTAAAATATCCGGTCATTAAGAAATTCCAACATCAGCTCAAGTGCATGGCCCGAGAATTAAAAGTGAAAAGCTCACCTTTTGTGCAAGACCTATCTGATCGAAATTATCATGCAAATCTATTGATTCACGAAGTCTGTCATAGTCCTCTTCCTCTATGTAAATTTCATTCAGAGCTTCATTTACAGCAGCAACATTGTTGCTTTGAACTGCGACCATGTATGGCTTCACCAACCGGAGGTGGCCAGCCTAAAACCCAGAAATTTGCAACCAGAAACAAGACTGTAAGAAAAGGCTTTTTCACAACCTTAATTATTAATTTTTTGATAAGTAATGATTTAAAAAAAGAAAAGAAAAGAAAACTTAACACCTTTGCTGGGATCGAACCTGGGTCACCCTTTTTCACAACGTTAATTATTTCACTAAATCAAAACAAAGAAGAAGGCTACGAGAAATATTAAGAAACATGCATACCTTTCGCATTATGTCCACCACCCGAGTATGGTCCACACGAAGGGCAAGCACATTAAGAAGATCATTGATAAGATCAGGATGTTCTTGCAAGTAGAAGTGCACAGCCTTGTAGTAGAGCTCAACACTTGCAACTTTAACAATTATATCTTTGAATTGCATGTGATCCCATGCTTCTGGTGAATGGTTCATTACAGTGCTTGCAGCATTGTCAAATTCATCATATTGGATATATAGATAAGTTAGTTCCTTCCAGTGCTGCTGTTCATCACAAGCTCGGATAAGTTTCGGAATGTTGAGACGGGTTGAGAACAATTTGATGTGCTCCATTAGCTTCTCAGTACGATATCTTGCATACAGAACTCCCAGTTCAGTAAAGATGCCCATATGTGCTCGCTCCAACCCTAATCCACTCTCCATAAGAGATATAAGTTCATTGAAGCATCCCCGGTTCTGATAGTACTCACTCACCTCTTCCAAATCATCAACCTTCAGCAAACAAAACAGAAACACGAAAGCAAAGGAAAAAAAAGTCAAACAACAGCAAGCACTAAGTGGAGAAATCAGCAATAAAGCATTCTCCACTCTACCAGCATGAAAAATGTCACACATGTAAAGAATTTATAAGAGGAAAAGTTGCACTTGAGGATTCAAAGGTTATTAGAAACTGAAATATTTATAACCCAAATCCAGACAAGAAACAATTAAAAAAAATATATTAACAGATGCAACCTGAATGATGATGTTGAGACCACAGATCTGAGCCAAGCGGAATTCCTCAGCATCAACACAAGCAAAGCACACTTCCTTCCATGTTTTTGAACTGTTAGCTTTCCTAGCTGCATCAACAGCGCCTTGGAACTGTTGAAGCTTCACTAGGGTGACTGCTAGCTTAGCCCAGTTAGAAATAAATGCATATATGATCTTTGCTGCCTCATACAGTGCCTCATCATACAAGCGATCTCCAACATTTTGCAGGTTAGCAACATTTGGCATCAGAATAAACTCCTCAATGTCACCCAGCCGATCAGTCTTCGCATATGCATAAATGAGCTCACTGTCCACCTTGGGCTCTTTTGTCTTTTGCCTAACCATGAGAAGATATCTCACCAAGTCATGATATACATCTGCATCTTCAGAAGCACGAATGACATCTAGAAACTGAGTGGCATCATCTGCACGAATGAATGACTCAATTGCATCACTGACTAAGCCCTCCTGTAACTGAGCCTTTGCCACCTGGCTCCAAACAGCATCTTCTTCAACACGGAATGCAAACTCTACTGCTCGTTCAATGCTCCGTATGTTGTCCAATAGAACATTAACAGCTTGAACATTCAAATTGAACTTTTTGAAGATTGCAAAAGCTTCTTCATATAATTGCGCTTCCACTGCCACCTCCCCAACCGCAGGTCCATCAAAATTGTCTAGCCGATTAATGTAATCCATAACTCTTGATGGATCAGCCTTAATTGCAGTCAGGATCAGCAAATTCTGCAGATTGAAATTACCACTGAAAGCAGAATTTTGGAGCACAATCTTTTCAAGAAGCTCAATCAGTTCGTGTGGAAGATCAGCAGTCATAAAAGCCTTAACTGCTGCTGAAACTTGCTCCGGACTCTTGCTTTCAGGCAAAGCAGTGGATACAACTTGATCAATCAGCTGTCTTCTATATTCATTATCTGGATTAAGAACTTTCTCCCACAGGTCAGCATCCATCCTCTCCACAACATATCTGATTCACAGTAAATAGGAAAAAAATAACAGAAATAAGGAAAATAACATTAGTGTGCCAAAATAAACATTCAAGGCATAAAACAATATCTCAGTAATGAAGAACAATGTACACACCTGGCCTGAAGTTTAAACAACGAATTTTTATTTGTAACAGTGACAAGTTCATCATCACATTGCCCTCTACGGTAAGCAACAACAGCAAGGGTGGGATCTCGTTTTTCACAATATTTACCAACAACGCGAGAATCATAATATGGGTTGGTTGTGAGGAAGTGCTCTGGATTATTGTTGCTGTCTATGATGATTTTACCAAGAGCATTGTGGACGTGTACATCTTGGCTTCCTTCACTCACAAGATGCTCCAAGAACTGAGTTAGTAAGCGGAGACGATTCCTGCAGATAGAAAGCGAAGAGAAAAAGATTTTAAAAAAAATGTCAAACGGGATGTCAGGTAGGGAGAAACTAAGTTTTAACACACCTCTTCTCGCATTCGTCAACTAAAGGCTCAACTGGAAGAAGAGAACGAACTGAAAGTATAAGTCCTTTAATAAAATCTTCAGGGCATTCATCATCTAATAGCTGCCCTACAACTAGGGGGGCATTCCCAGGATTCACCTATTGGAGCAAGGAAGAAGTATAATGCTTCAGTTGCAGTTAATCAACTTACTTTAAGCAATTAAACATTGACTGTTGAGAATATAGAAACATAAACTTAAAATTTAATAGACTACTCGGATAGTATTACCTTTTGAACATATCCTTCAATATATCGAAGCATGTTATTGATATAAAGATAATGGGTGAGGTCCGGAACAAAGCCAAAACGATCACAGACATTAATCAAGGGGCGGGCATCTGGAAGCTTGGCCTCCATTAGAAAATTCTTTGTTTTTTCAGCATCGTAAAAGTTAGATTCTCGTGTCACACGTTCCACCTCTTTAATTTGTCCAGTTTTAGCAGCTGCTTCAATGTACTTGAAGTGAATATCAGGATCCTCACTATACAAGCAGAAGCATCAACCAAGTTTAGAGAAATCAGAAGAAAACAAATCCACTGCATCCACTTCAGAAGAACTGATTCTTTTTCATTTTCAATGAGAAGAAAAGATTACCTGGAGCTCAGGTATGCTCCTAGGAAGAAGTATAATCCTTCATAGGACTTGAATTGCTCAAAAAGTTTAATACATGCATCAACACCCAGCTGCTCAGAATATTCTTTAGCCGTCTGCACATCATATACTAGTAAGACCAACTTCTAAAATTTGGTAGAGAAGCAACATCTCTTCTATTGATCAAATACTTCACCTGAACAATAATCTGAAGATTCCCCCTAAGGTTAACAAGTAGAAGGTCTTTCATGCACTCAAGAGCCCATTCTCTGGAAAGGGTTCCAAAGAACTCAACAAGGGACTGAAATGCACCACGTGGTTAGAAAATACACCAACTTTGTAATGGACCAATATATTTGAGCATTTGAATTTCAAACCTGTGGCTCAATGGCATGTGTATTCACAATGATACGTTTGATGTCAGGCAACTCTGTATAATGCTGCACAATAAGAGGATCTTTCAGTACATGAATCATCCTGATAAGAAATCATGACATCATTGATCAAAATTCAAGAATTAACAAACCTGAAGTGCACGCAGATAAAGCCCCGCCTTTTCACAAAGTTGTGCTATACGTGGCCGGTCATAATGGCTGAACATGCCATTGGCTAGTATGGCATCAGCGACATTTGGGAATGTCACAAGATTAATTTCCAAAACCTGAACAGGATAGAATACAACATTGGTAATAAAACATGACATAGTAAAGTACTTAATACATAAGAGACAAGACTAGAAAAAGAACCTTTGTTTGAAGATATCCATGTTCAGGTAGGTTTGGCTTCAGTACATCCAACAAAAAGGCTGTTGCCTCACGGATTAGGTTCCTCTGACAGTAAGCATAAAAGAAATAAGCAAGAGTACGGTTATCAAGACAGAATACCAATGAGCAGTCACTAAGACACTAATGTGCAATACAAACAAGATGCATATGATTAGGATGGTGCCAACTTCAGCTCAATCTGCATCACGACTGCAATGATAAAAAATAAAAGGGAGTACTCCAAAATAAACCTGAAGGAAAAGATCTGTTATTGTGTTATAGTCCACTGGGCAACCTTCTTCCATTTGTGACATCATTAAAGCAAAATTAACAGCTCCCTGCAAGGAAAAAAGTTGAAGTCATACTACACCAAAGGATTCAACTCAATCACTAGAAGAATATGATTTCACGAACATATTGTCATTTGCTAGTGGTAGACACTAATAAAAGACAATAATAAGGGTGTCCAGCGCATCAACAAAAGTTCATTTCCATGTGGAAGCATATAACTTGATATATGCTACTTTAAGGCTTAAGCAAAATAAAAGTTTTTATCTAGAGAAATATTAGTCTCCATACAAATTTAAAAAGTTATTAGAAGAGAAATCATAAAATAGGTAACCACTTCAAATTTCTGATGTGAAAGAAATTACAGACCTGGGGATCTGTCCTTAAAATTGTTTGAAGAAGGAACAGATAATCAGGTGTATACCCAACCTGCATTAATAAAAGAAGACAAAGAATACGTTGAATATTAGCAACAAAGAAAGAATGATTACAAAAACTAGCATAAAAAGCAAAGAGACAAATGAAAGTTATGACTAATAACTATTATGTGAGTGGCTTGATTGTGGGACTCAGTGGTTACTTTGGAAGCTAAGTCTCTTAGCTTGCTGAGCACACCAATGCTTCCCTTGCCTATGAAGTCTTATTACTCAACCTTGGTACTTGGTTTACAATAAGCCAAGTAAAGGCCTTTGCTGGAGTAGCCACCGATATTTTTTTCCCGATAAAAAAAGAAATTTTATTAAGGAAAAGAGAGTAGCCACCAATCTACTTGTCTCACATAGAGTGCAGAAAATATAAAAGGTAAGAGAGAAAGCTATTTGGGGGTTCCTTCACAAGAAAGTATGTGAAGGAGTGGGAGTAGGAGATTGGGTGGTTGAGTAATACTCTGCTGTGATTTCTTGTTGATTCTCAAAGTGAATTTCTTGATTGTGTCTGCCTGTTGATGTAGGCATAGCTGAACCAAGGTAAATTCCTGTTTGGCTTTATTTTTCTTAGTTTCTACTACTTGACAAGTAATATTCCCGGGTTTGTCAAAAAAAAAACTAACAAATATCATTCTAATGAAAGTCATAGAGCTTCATAAAAAGATTTGGGTTTTTACCTGCTTTGAGTAAATCAGAATCTTGTCAAATTCCCTCCTTTCAGCAAAAGCAGCAACAACTTTTGGGGTGGCCCTAGCTTTTATATATATCTTTAAAGCAAGGTCATTATCCACCGTCTTCATTGTAACCATGTACATAATGTTAGGAAGATAAAAAGAAAAGAAAAAAGCAAAGATAATTAATGTAGCAGAAACTTTAAATTAAGAAAACTGACATAAATGAGATTTCAACAATAACATTATAGAAAATATAATTAATTTAACATAGTTGAACTACTTTTAAAGGGGGAAACAAAGGAAAAAAAAATTGGACAATTTTTCACCGCAAATAACTATAAATAAGAGGCTAATTTGCCCAAAACCCATATTCCCAGCATTCAAGAAAAAGAAAAAAGAAAAATATCTATATCTCTTGATTAAGGTCACTTTTCCAACCTGACAGAATAAAGTCAGCTAGTCCAAGATGATTTGAAATTTGTATGTTAGAAGAAAGAAAGGGAATCACAGCTTTTTTCATTTATTTCTCTATGAAGAAATTGAACAACTACGGGAGAGAGAGACAAAGGGAGGGAGGGGGAGAGGGAGGAGGGAGAGAGAGAATAAACAATTTTATTTTTCATCAGACCTTGACAAGGTCACCAAGCTCCTCGCTACATTCAAGCTTGTCCTCTGCTAACCAATTCTCCAAAAGATTCTTTTTGTTCTGATTTACAACAAGCCGGGATAGTTCCAATGATTCATAAGCATTTAGTTTTCCTCTGGTTAACAAAGTGCCAAAGTACTGCAACAAGGGCGGCGTCTGCCCAGCTTGCACAGGAACACTCTGCAACAAATTAACAGCACATTCAAATTAGAGTCTAGAACCAAAGAGTACATTAAGCTCTCACACTCCCAAGATCTTACGAAGGACATCAATAACTGGAAGCAGGAAATTACCAGGAAGGAGCAACATGAAATTGGCAAAGGAATGCAACACAATGATATACCTGAAATTTAGCAACAGTGTCAGGAGTACGGAGTATCCCCTTTGGAGACTCTGCAGCAAGCTCTGCAGCTTCTTTGTACTTGGTTTGAGCAAACAATTCTTGGAACCTCTGGACAACCTGAGAAAATTACAGAAATTAAAGAAATGCCAATTACTCCCGTGGTACTAAAGAAAATTTGATCAACATAACTAGAATTTTCAGTAAACAGAATTAAATCTTTAGTGGCCAAGTCATGTGGGTATTAATTCTACCTACTATACTTTCTGTTTTGTGAGAAAAGTATTTCAACATAAAACCGAGCTTCAAATCTTTAATGCATCTAGCTCGGATTGGTGAACCATCCACACAAGCAAAGTGTTATCAAAGGCTCTAGGCGCACCTAGGAGCTAGGGTCCCTGGAGCCTAGGAGCCAGGGGCAGGTTGCAGGTGCGCGCCTTAGCAAAGTTAGGCGCATGCCATGAAAAAAATATACATACAATAATTCCAAGCTTACAACAAGTAAAAATTAACACCATTAAGTTATGACATAGAAAAAAGTATCCACAGGCAAGAAATCCAGCAAGTAGAAAGTCAAGGTTGATAAAAACAATCTAGGTAAAGTAAATATGTTAAGCAAGTAGTCCACTAAGCTAACAAGTAAAAATTGAATTTATACTTCTTTCTTAAAGATGTCAGAGATAACTAAGGTTTAATGCTGATTATTTCTGCTGAGTATCCTCTGTTTTTCAGGTACAAAACAGGGCAGAGATAGTTAAAGTTTAAGCCACACAAATGCTTTGCTTTTTGTGTACAATAGCAGAGATTAGACTAAGCAGAAGATGAAAAAGAAGACTTAGTAACTAAAAAACATGATAGATAACAGGCAGACTTACACTGAAAATATGCTTTGTTTTTTGGCCAGGAAACTTAGACTCAGTAGGCTGCTTAGTATTAGGATTTTGGTTCAGCTGTTGTGTTAGGGTTTTTCTTTTAATGCTTTAGCAACCTTTCAGGTTTCTATTAGGATTATTCCCAATATTTGACTTTTTCTATTTATGAGGAAACTGAAAAACTGAAGAATTTTTTCAAAACAAAATAACTTGCAACGCCTTAAGTGCACCTCAAAACATGAAAAAGACGCGCACCTAGCGCCTTAGTGTTAGCGCCCGCCTTTAGAGGTGCAGAGGCAAGGGGGTCTACACCTTGCGCCTAAGGCGCGCCTCAGGAGCCCCTTTAATAACACTGCAAGCAAGTCCCACAAGACAATCAAAATATTTACAATGAGGATTCTCTGCATGAAGGTCATACGCCTAGAAGGCCTACAACAAAAAATATCTTGTTTCCCTTGCTCAATTTTACTTCTTGCTCTATTGCAGACTGAGACCAGAGTTCATTTCATCTAACAAAACTTTTTGTCTCCAGAACCACACCCATCTGCAACTAACCCCTATGACTGTAGACATCTACCCTTTATTTGTGAAACATACCATATTACCAATGTCCAAACAAACCCTTGGATGTAAGGTTTCCCAAGACCCTTGCATCTTCTAACATAAAACACAGCAACACAATTATACTGTAACTTCAAAAGTATATTACGATCACAGATCACTCTAGCCATGAACCCACCAAAATTTAGATGGTACACAACCTCCTTGGTCTGTCCGTCAACATGATAACAACTTCATATTTCCCCCCTTTTTTGACCACTAATATGTTCCCCTCACCTCTACTAATTTTTTAAGTGAACTGTTGTAACCTACATATTTTAGACTTAGTTTCACTTAACCCAAAAATATGACTCAATAATCAAAATCTAGAACCCTGCACCAATTAGAATGAAATAACCTATAAATGAGGTGTGATAAGGCAAACTGTGCTGCTAAATAAGCTTAACCATAACCAAGATAAAGGAGCTTGGCTTGCTTATTAGTTGAGTGGGGATGCTAGTTTGAGTAGTAGTACTATGCTTAATTTATAATAGGAACCATTTTCAATAAGCTTAAGCTTTTAGAATAATTGTTAATCTAACAGGGTAGTGTAAAGGTCATTGGTCTAAGTGTTGCCAAACCCTCAATATCTTAGTTCAACTGGCTAAGACGGGGGATGCTGGGGGGGGGGGGGGTGGTTGGCTATCCCAGGTTCAAATCCTACCATCTATAAATGTGTAGTTATTTTCTCCTTTATGTGAAGTTGTAATATTGTTGATTATTAAATTGAGTTTAGTGAAAGCAGATCTCATAATACTTTGGGAAATATATACACCATCAAGTCAAATCAAATCTCATCAATTCTTTTAGACAAGAATTCTAGACTTAGCTACAGCCCACCATAACATGTCCAATAAATTAATCAAAACCAACAATAAGATTTACCAGCTCTTCTGCACCAGGAAGGTTTCCTCTTTTTGCAAGATTAACAGCAAGTTCCAGATTGTTTAACTGAAACGTAGCCAAATAACCATCTAGAATTAGAGGCAAGTTTGAAATAAATCTTCCCCGTAAGAAAAATGAAAGATCCTTAAAAATACCTGGCCACTAACGAAAGGTACAATTGTTGCCTCATTTACAGTTGCAAGCAACACCTGGCCACGCCTGTTGATGGCATAAAAGCCTCCAATTGATGAAGCCTCTGATGTCAAAAATATTGGATCTGGACTGATTCGATTTCTGTAAACTGCGGTGGCTGTCTCCAGATCATATACAAATAGAAGTCCAAGCTTCGTGATAACATATATCAAGCCATACTTGTGTGATATCTGTGACATAAAAGAAAACAGATTAATGCATCACGAACTTAAAAGGACAACAGATATTGATAGGTTATACTGATACCTGCATTGACACGGGAAAGTCATCAGCGAAGTCAGGGGGAAAAAATAAGTCTGCCTGTTTCTTAGTAAATGATGGTTTGCCTGTTAATGAATTAAATAAAATCACTACCAGAATACAGCAAGGAAAACAGAAGTTGTCATACAAAACAGCAATCTGACTTTGGGAAAAGCTTCAGAAAGTGATTTTAGTTTCATATACCACGAAATTAACAATTTTAAGGGAAAACAACTAAGAAACAAAAGGAAAAAAAAGAGAATTTAACTATATCGTCATGTGTTGGTTACATTGCATGTAAAGAAGCATGACAATAACAAATAAGTGAACCTGGCTGGGCTCCAAGTTCAATAACATGCATCTTCGACGCAACTTGTCCAGCATTGACAGTCTTGGAGGCAAAAGCGATAAGAATTGAATCTTTCTCATTCCCAGGGACCTGTATTTAACACAAAATTGATCAGTAAGTAGAAATCAATCAGCAAAATAACTATTAAGACATTAATCAAAACCTTATCAAATGAATCAAAATCAACAGTTAATTTACTTTAAATGTGGCAAATGATGCAGCATGTGCCTCAAGAGCCTGACTACGTTGCTGATCCACAGAGAAAAGTTGCATGTTTCCTTTGACTAGCTGTGGCCTCTGCAAAAGGAATGACTCTAAATAAAACCAGATATCCACATGTGTATATTCAAAATGAAAATTATAGATTAATGGTAGACATGTCACGTATTTCAAATCCAAAAACTGATATGCATTTCGCATGATTGAAACACAATCAACCAGTGATATCTGAAACTTGTTAGCCCAAAAATAAAGAAACATAAGTTAGCAAGAAAGGGAAGGTGAATTATCAAGACCTCAAGGATGATATGGCCTTTGGAAAATAAACAAGAAAGAGATAAAAGGAAATGGCATACCTCTGGCGAACCAGGAGCAATACCAACCAAAACCAACCACTTCTCAGTAGGATCACACCGATAGTTGATGATTTGGTTACTTGCAAGGTTAGCTGTCCGCTCAAACATCTTCACAGGCTCACTGTCACCTGAGTACAGATAAAGTGAAACATTATATGTATGCCCAAAAAAAAAGAAGCAAAATAAGAAAAAGGTAGCACAAAATTTCAAAGGCAGAGATAGTACATAAAAAAGGAACCAGTAAATTGTTAATATATGGAAAAGTATAGAAGCCTTACCTTCAATTGACCAATGATACACTGAGGTCTGAGTGACCAAACCTAGCATCTTTGGGGTTATCCACTTCCAAAAGACAATCTATACAAAGACCAAAATACAGATATCAGTAACACTTAATGCTATTGAAACTTACATACCATAATAAAAAGTTTAAAGGTCACATTAGCTTCTTTGAATTCAAATTATTCAGAAAAAGTTATCACCTGCTCAGGCATCTGATGTGTTTTTAACTTTGTCTTCGTTTCAATGTTGAATATTTGTAAATGATCCTGAGTGGTTCCTTGAACTTGAGCTGCAAATTTAATGTATCCATTTGTGAGCAAGATAGCATTCTTATGGATTAAAATGCAGTCAGATGTGCTGTGACGCTTAAGATTAAGAAAACTTATACATCAAGTGAATTGGAAAGTGATTACCCTTTTATTAAATTTTTTCCCGAATGAAAAATATCATTAGTTCATTAGTACTGAAAATGCAAATCAAAGTTCTACCTTTAAGAGCAAGAATTCTGGAATTAGGGTTCATCAAGGCCGAATCGGCAGTAATGGGGCGTCTTAGAGGCTGCATGGGCAATGACATATCGACGATAACGATACTATTCTGAGGTGCGGTTTCCCTAACACAAATGTACTTATCCGATTCCATCGTCACGTGATTAAATGTAATAAATTGCGGGTTAATCCCAACACTCGATAACTGCAGACAGAGCAAATGAAATCAAACAAAAGAACAGACATAACGAGACCTCATTTACTCACTAATAGAATAAAAAATCAATAACAATCCGAAATTGGGTCACTGAGAAGGCATAGTGAAAATGCTGTCTAATGATGGGATCTGAATACATACAGCTAATTTGGGTGAAATTTACAGCGAAAACAAAAAATCTTGATGAAATTAGCTCCAATGTAATACAAAAATAGGTGATTATGAATTGAGGTAGAGATAGGAAAACTCACCGTCACAGCCTCTTTCATGGTGATGGGAGCATTTGCAGCCATGGTGACTGGGTCGAATCTTCAAAATGAGAAACCCCAATATGAAAAAATTGTTCAAGTCCACGAAAATGTTTGGAACGCTGCGAGATCTAGAGCTGGAACTCCAGCAACAGAGAGAGAAAATAGAAGGAAGATGGAGAGTGGAAGAGCAACGGTGGGTAAAAAAGGAAAGCACAGATAGTTGTTCATTGAATAACAGCAATCCAAGTGTATCACCTACAAAGCGGTGGTGTATGAAGTTTGGGCCTCTCGTTCTTTATAAAATTATAAATCCCAGTAGCCCAACCCAATTCGGTTTATTCTCATTTCAGGTTGGGCTTTTAGAACTTGGGGCTGAAACTTCATCTATTTCTCTCAGCCTCGTTTTATTAAAAGTCTCTACCTAATGAAGCATTAGTGCATCAAGTCGGTTCGGCTCAGTTTTGAGCCTTCAACCAACTGACTCGAGCAAATCGGTTTTCTTAAAAGGAATAACTGTAAATAAAAACAGATACCCACATTTAAATTAATATATTTCTTAAAAAAAAAAAAAAAAACTAATTTGACAATGTGATATGTATAAAATAATCATCATAGTTTTTGGTTCTCTTGTCTGGGCTGCTATCCATTCTAATAGTGAATGGTTGCTTTTTTTTGTACAATTTAATTGCTGCTTTCACACATTTCATAACTCACAATGTCATATGAAACTCACTTATTTTGTCTTAAATAATGTGAAAGTAACCAAAAGGCTGTGTGAGAATAACAACTTTCATTCTTCACAGATTTGCTCATGTTATCTAACTTTACATATAATTGAGGAAAAAAAACATTTTGGACTTTATTCGGAGGTTATATGGGAAAGAGAGAGAGTAAGAGATAATTTCTTAGGACAACTCCAAAATAAAATTTTCATAAACTTAAACTCAACTTTTTTTAAAAGGAATTTGTTAACCAGTGCCTAGTCACTAGTTAAGGATTAATTATGGGTATTGAAAATGTAATAATTTATAAATTTCATTAAAAAAAATTAATTGTTAGTGTTGGAAACCTAATAAATTACAAATCTCATTATAATTAATGAGAAGATAATAATTAATAATTATTTTTTTATTTTTTATTTGATAGACAAAATTATTCCAAGATTAGGATAGGGATAGTGTTAGGATTGGGATTTAGGGTTAGGGTAAGGGGTAATTTTATCTATCAAACAAAATAATTAATTATAATAAAATTTAAAATTTATTAGACTTTCAAAACTAACCATTAATTATTATTGAGATTTGTAATTTATTAAATTTCCAACAGCTATAATTAATTCTTAATTAAGATACTGGTTAGCAAGATCTTTTTTTTAAAATTACAAAATAATAACTGGTTGGCTGTCTCGTCTAATTAGTTACTAATTTGAAGTTTCAACTAAATTATAATTCATGAACTACTTTTCTTTTATGTACATATCTTGTTCTTAGGTCAATCATTTTTACCATGTCAAGTGGTCAAGTGCTTTATTTGTATTTAAAAAAAAATAAACAAAATCATATTACCATGTCAGAAGTGACATCTAAAATCTTTTATTGTCAGACACCTTTTTGTAGCCTCAAATCACACATTTTCTTTAAATTCCTCATCCTCCTCCCTAGGAAAACAATATTGCTATTAATTACTAGTTAGCTGCATGTGAAGTTTATTAATTATGTCTCCCTTGCATTGGCCTCAAATCATACATAGTCAACGTTAGAACTAATTAATTTTTGTTTTTGATATAAATTTCCAAAACAAATGTCAATTACATCCCATATTCTCATTATGATTTATGTTAAACTTTTAAGATTCTATGCAGACGTGTTAATAAATCAAACTTAAGTTAAATTTTGATATCAAACTTGACCGATTCTTAGATTATTCAATTGAATTGGTAATGTATATTAATGATAATAATAATAATTTACAAAAAAATGTTAATATTTATTTTTCCCTCCCACATCATTAATTTATCCACTTTTTGTGAACCATACCGACAGCCCCAACCAACTCTGCACCCAACTCCCACAATTGCTTTTATTCATGAATCCGCAATATTCCTTGCTAATTTTCAATATTATTTCCTCTTCTACCCCGATCAAATCTGGATATTCCGAACTTGTCCTTTCCCCTTCTTCTCTTCCTACAGCTTTAGTCTCACATGCCAAACTTAATATCTTCACCTAACCGTTCGATTCCCAATTTACTCCTATGCTTGAAGCTAATTTACCAATCCTTCCTTTACCATAATTTTCATATTCTTCAAACTCAAATCAAAATTAATTTCATCGTCGTCTTTTTTGTTTGAAATTGGAGTTCATCCAGTCGAGCACACAACGAGAGACAAATCGACCACTTTATTAGGCGAAGCCGAAGATAAAAATGGATGCTGCAGTAGTTGATCCTAGCTCCACAGTCAGGTCGGGTCTTTATGTAAACATTTCTCAACCAAATCTTAGCTAATTTCTGATAATTGAGCCAAAAACTCTGGCAATGAATTGGAATACGCAATCAGACTTAGCGTGTCAATGCTATGACCCTTCCATGTCGATTTTCCGGTTATCATCTTGATGATCGTGCAGCCCAAGGACCAAAAATTTGGCTCCGGACTTTGTAATTCCAGGCGAATTACTTCTGGCACATCCTTACAGGGCTCCCACGTGGTACAATGACATCTCTCCTCGTGTCTTTTGAATATTCCATGGCCGAGCCAAAATTAGTGAGTTTGGCTATAATGGAATTAGGTCCCACTAGAATGTTCTTTCCTTTAACGTCACAATACGCGATGCCCCGCGACTGTACGCAACTGAGTCCTTAACCACACACCAGGTATTGTATCTTACAACCCTCTAGTCCACGTCATCATCCTTCCCGCCAATTAGATATGCTAAGTCAGCAGCGGTGCCACCTTGTAAGTACTCCATGTGCAAATTTCAATACGACGTCGTTGCAACCTCGCAACTGACATCATAGCCAACATACCCAACAACATCTGAATTGTGGTAATAATGTAGCTGAAATGGCAAACCAATAATTTATGCAAAAGGGTTTTTTACAGTTAATTATTTTCTTGGAGAAGGATATTTAATGATCAATTAGTCCTGTATTAAAAAAAGTGAAAGAAAATTTTAAACATGTGAAATTAGATAATGATGATGATAAATATAAGTAGAGGCTGCTAAGGTCTTAGAGTCGATGTGGCTTTAGTTTAAATTGTTAAAACAGAGGTGTCGGGACTACGAGGTTCTAAGTTTGAGTCCTCCGTCAATTAATATGGTGGATATTTTCACGATATTTATGAAAACTAGACACCACGTGACTAAGGTTGTGCAACTAGACAGTTCGATCCAGGTAAATGCCATATACCTCCTAAGTTTGAAAATTGGGTGTTCAATGGGAGATTTTTTTCATAAATATTAAGGCCCATAATATATAAAAAAGAAGAAGCTATATTATTGAATGTTTTACTAAAACAAACATAAATTTCAGGTTTTCAATATCACAAAACATTATTAAAAATAAAAAATTATCATTACAAAGTCAAAATACATCTTCGTCATCTTTTATGTATTTTTCAATGTTCTTAAATCCTTCCAAGTCTCAACACCAAACAACTTGGAATTATTAAAAAAAAAACATAATTAGAAGTAACATCCTATCATGTTTGAAATTAAATATCATTGAAAAGCCTTAATAATGACTTACAACAAAAGACTAAAAAAAAAAAAAAAAAGATTATCATGTGCAGAGTATTAACAATTTCATTATGCTTAACAATTCATTTGCCCTTACCATGAGTATGATCTATGGTGTGCATCTTTCTTTCTCCAGTTAGTGGCAGTTACTATAAAACAAAATAAGTATTCAAGAAAAACACACAACTTAAAAAACTGTTTGCATTCAGGGATGTAGTTTTCAACAAGTTAAAATTAGTGAATCGTTAAATAGACTAACTAGCAACTAGAAAAAGAATACTAGCATAAAAATTAGTGAACTATTAAATAAAATTTCACCTCTTTTCCACTGTAAGTCCACAACCATGCAAATCAATCCACACTACTGGAATCCACAACTCTAAGTTTGCACCTTACCTATATAACACAATATTGTTAACAGTTAAAATACATGCTAAAGCAGTAATAAAAGTATAAAATTTATTAACATTTAGCATCACAAATTTACTATTACCACTTTCAAGGTTTTCAACTTTGTCTTGTGATTCTTTCAATTCAACAAAGAAGGGCCTCTACTGTTTTAGGAAGTAGTGAACTTTAGTATGGATTAAGTGTACAACCTCTAGTTGAAAAGTCGACTTTGATAGAATTGTGGTAATAGGAACAACCATGACATCCTTAGCTAACAAAGCTAAATTAGATATTTACTTGAATTAACTATCCACTAATCTAGAATGTCAAAATTTGGAAGCTTAGGCTCAATGGACTTTATTAGATACCTTTCCAATTTTGACTTTCTGGCCAAGTTGTCTTCTTC
This sequence comes from Quillaja saponaria, assembly GCA_029379385.1. Lineage (NCBI taxonomy): Eukaryota > Viridiplantae > Streptophyta > Magnoliopsida > Fabales > Quillajaceae > Quillaja > Quillaja saponaria. The sequence goes on along the minus strand of CM055612.1, from coordinate 18,701,519 downwards.
ATTCATTTCTTTATCAATTTCACTTGCAAACTGATCTGATTCATCAACATTCTCTTCATGTCTAGAATTAGTTGCATTATGTGAAGGTGTATCCCTAATATTATAATCAAATGCCTCATCAGTTTTTAGCTCATAAATACAATAATGATCATACATTTTGCACAAAGTGTGCTTCACTTAATCTCCTAAGATTGTAGCCATAACATTATCAAGTAATTTCTTAAAGCTCCAAATGACAAATTTCAGTTTATATCTTAGGTCAAGCACTACACCAATGAAGTGAATGATTGATTTTGTCAATATCAGCCTAATATTTATCATTTTTGAACTTCATATTGAAGGCAATAGAAGAAAGAAGGTCATTTTCTTTTTCTTTTTTGTTACACCAATAATCCAACTTACTAAGGATTGAACAATAATCATGAAAGTAGGAATTTGATGTAACATAGTTAGAACCTGAATTTTTTTTTTTTTTTTTTTTTTGTTACATCATAAAACACCTTTAAAATTTTCACAAACACATTTGCAACTTCACAATCACAAGTTAAAGGATGCTCTTCCAAATTCGTACTAATCTTAAACTCCACCTTATAATTAGAATCATGTAAAGTTATCCTATCAAATGCTTTTGATTCTTTATAGTTGATTCTAACATTTGATTAGTAAAGTTCCACCTAATAGCTACTTCTAAAAAATGAAGTGCCTTAGTAGAAAACTTCATAGCCTCCACACTTTTTTTAAACTTAAGTAGTCTACTAGGTGACTTCATAACTTTCTAATTTTTAACATAGATGGATCAATGTCCTTTAAACCATCACTTACAATTAGATTTAAAATGTGAGCGCAAAATCTCACATGTATCATCTTACCCTTCAAAACAGTCTCATTCCAATCATGTACTTTTTTCATAAACATAACAAACTGCTTCATCATTAACTGCTGTATTGTCAATGATCATACCAAAGATTTCATCTATTCCCCACTTTAACAAGCAACTCTCAATCAACTTACCAATTATCTCGCCATTATGATCAAGGATTTTACAAAAAATAATGATTTTTTTATTTAACTTCCAACCAATAACAATGAAGTGAGCAGTGAGGCATAGATATCTCTGATTTTGGACTAAAGTCCAACAAACAGTGGTGAGTGAGACCCTTTGCTTATTATGTACCAACCATTCTTAAGTTTTCCCTTTTCATCCATATACAAATGAATAATATCTCTAGCAACTATCCTTCTAGAAGAACAATCATCCTTAAGCACACTACACTAAGAAGCAAACAAAACCCTTCACCCCCAATAAGCCTAAAGGGTAATTCATCAATTATGATGTATTTGGCCAGTGCCTCTCTAGCAGCCTTTTCATTATACTTATAATAAATAACATTCACACCATGAGGCTTAGAATCATATTGTCCTAATTCATCTTTTATAATAGGTTGAAACTCCAATATAGTTTAATTAGAATCAGTATAAGGCAATAAAAATAAAATTCAGGGACCTTCTTACATTGAAATTTCAAATGATTACTTAAATTGGTTGTTCTAATAGATAAATTACTAGCGTAGTCAACACAACACCAATTATAAGTAGCTTTCTTTCTTTTCCACTATTTCACTTAACATGCAAAAAATGTTCCCAAACTCATGAAGCATTAGAAAATTTTCTTATCTTAATATAGAACACTCTTTCTCTTTACTAAGAGTGATAGATTCTTTATTGTGTACTCATATACCTTCATACATAAATAGTCATACCCAAAATCTAAACATGTATAACTTATGTCAAATTACACATAGATAACATCAAAGTACAATAGCCTATGTATAAGGTATCTATGATGCCTTAATTCTAAAGATTATTTGTATTATTGCAACTAAAAACACTTATTAACAGTTATATAAAAGTCCATATGAGTATTTTATGATTAAGTTAATTCAATAAACTTATTCTCTAACAAGCACCTATATATTTGTTATAATATCAAATAAATCAATACAATAGTGTCCTCTTCACGAGAAAGAGTCTTAGTAGATAAGTGATCAACATTGAGAGTGTTTAATAATGAAGTTTAAGGAAATGTATCTCACAATCATGTTAGTAACTAAAGTGCATGATAAATAATAGTGTCATATAGTTATCAACTAACTTCACTTTATTAATAATTGAATAAGAATATATTAATTGTAATATGCCATGTGCATCTAATAATATTGGCTTATATGGCATATTACTAATAATTTTATATGGTGTAGAAGTTTTCAATCTAGAGATTGTCTATTGCATGATTATTCTTTCAACAAGATTAGATTATGTTTTTACATATTCCGATATAACGAATCTTTTTTTGAAATTGACTATTTAGTCATAATTATAAACTGTTACTGGACAATCTTCTTACACATGTTACCACATCAGATGAGCTCATCGTCTTTCAACTCGAAAGTGGCTTGCCCACCATTATAAACCCACCAAATAGCTCCCCGAGCTAATATATGAATTTTCAGATAATAGTCCTTGAGAATGCATGCATCTTTTATACTTCACCCTCACGACTATAAAGATCCATATTGAACAAATAATTTGACCCGAGGCGCAGCATAAACAATTTTTTAATAGAGTCCTATAGGATCCTAAATTGCTAAAAGTCCTGGGTTTTCACTTGACTTGGAGAGAAAGCCTGTAACGTTGACAAATTTGCTTTTCCACCAAAAGTCACACTCCACAAGGGCATACAACATCAACAAATATGGGTTTTGACCTAGAAAGCTATAATGCACATATCATCAATGTTCTCGAGTTTTTGCCTAAAATCCTCTAATGATCACATCATCAATCTCGAGTTTGCATCCAAAACAATCAACCTCGAAGCATGGTATTCAATTTACTTTGTACAAATATCAACAGTTTAATACAACTACTTGTTAGTATCCCGTCACATAAAACATAGAATTCAGTATAACTTTGATCCTATTAAGCTCAAATTTTTCAGTTTGCTCTCGAAAATGTTGGGATAAGGCAGTTATAAGATGGAGTAGAGTACTTATAAGGTGTGCATATTTTGCAAAATTATGGGAATAGAGTGCTTACATTTATTTTCAAAAATATGGTGATAATCTTCCACCGACAAAACTAAAAACATCACAACAGTAATAAAGCTATCCTCGAAAACATCACAATAACAACAAAACTATTCTGAAAAACATCACAGCAGTGATAAAGCTATCCAAAAAAATATCACAACAGTGATAAGTTTCACAATTACATTATCATGGTAATTTCAATAAACTGCACATCACAAACGAGATACACAGGCCGGGTAAATAATCCATTCACTTAGCACTTGTTTTGATCTAGATTACTTCAACATCTAGTTCAAATCTCTACTGTCATGGAACTTGTTTTGAGGGGACTAATGATAATACTATATTGTATTAGCCAATCATAAAATAACACATGGGATAGTCAAAATATAACATTCTAATCGTAATTGTAACTAACGTCTCAATATCATTTATTGTCTTATAATCAATTTATTATTATTGTAACGGACTTCATAATTGTCTTATTAATTAATATTATGATATGTGGCACATTTTTATTGGCACTGTATTTTATATAAATTAGAGGCTAAACCCTAAATGCAAAGCATGTTACCTTTCATGTCTCATTCTCTTTTACGTACAAATTATTATGTTATAACACAATAGTTTAACATAAGTTTTAGAATGTTCGTATATAACTTGTGCGAGTAGATGAATAAAATTTTATGCAATTTAGAATTAAAATGAATAAACATTGGTATATATATATATATATATATATATATATATATATATATATATATATATATATATATATATAATTACATGTAATTAGAAACTTTATTTCCAGCACATCATGGGTTGGCTTGGACTTAAAATTCACTTCATGTAAATTATATTAGTAAATAAATATTATTTTATGTATTTCATAAAGTACAAAACAATAAGTGGACATATATATATATATACTTATGACTAGATTTAATCTACACCACTAGTTTAGAAAGTGGACAATCATGCCTATTATTTTATTCTTTAATTTTGTTTTATATAATCTCGTTTTCATTTTAGTTAACTGACCTTGTCTTGGTCTCTTTTTCTTAGTTTATTTTTGGCTGCTAGTTTAATATATCCTCTGCTCCTTTTTCCTTCTAATGTCCCTTAGCTTTCTTGAATTTCCTTCCCTCTTGTTAACTGAGGGAGTCCAATTGCCTTACTCCTAGTTTGTTGTTGCATCCAAGAGTTAATTTCAGTTGAGAATGAGAAGCTAAAGGCTAGATAAAACAGCCTTAACGTTAGCTGTGGGAGGGTCTGTTGTATGACCATTCCCCAAAATAGCTATGTAAGTGTAGCTTTATCTTTGCTTGTTCTAGCTGTCTCCTTGGTGTGTTTTGTAGGTGTTTGTATGAGTAAATAGGCATTTTCCTATTAGCTTTGTACCAAGCTGTCATCCCATGTTTTGGGGTAGCAGCTTGGTCACTTTCTTGCTCTTCTATGGCTGATTTAGAAGGTATGTTGGAGCGTGATTTAAACCTTTGGAAGGTGTTATAGCAAGAAGGAAAAGTGCAAGAATTTCTCCATTGCCATGAGTTTTATTGGTGAGTTGAATTAATGTTAGACAATAGTTCTATTTGAAAAAATATAAAAATTTTGCACCTTTGAATTTAGCTAGAAAAGTAAAATTGATGGTTAGAATGATGTAAGCTTTAGCTTGTAGGTGGTAAAATAGTTTGATTAAGGAGGAGGTTTTGGGAGTGCAATATGCATGTTGATGTTAAATTATATAAATTATATTTAGATGAAAGTTAAAAAATTAGTTAAGTGAATAAGTGGTAATCCCTTTAAACTTAATTAGGGATATGAAATAAATAAGTGAGAAGTAAGGGGTTTTGAAGGGACCCAGGGTTAGATTTTGTGGGTTAAATTTTTTTTATGTTTCGGGTGTCTTCGGGACTGAATTAAATTAAGAGTTCTAAAGAGAAAGTTTAACTTAGGGTCTTAAGATGGTACCTACAAAATTTTGTAACCTGGTTCCAAGTATATTGATAGTTAGAGCTATTGCATTGATACTAGGTCCATGTAAGATTTTTAGTGAGTTTTAATCAGTCCGGAGAACTTTGTTAGAGGTTGTGGTTTGAATTAGCCTAGGATCTCTAATTAAAAGTTGTTCCTAAGATAATAAAGAGTAAATATGGAGTGGTGCAAGTTTTAATTCTATGTTGTGTGTATTTTGTAGGTATTAGAAGTCGTAGATGTGATTTTTAGGTCCTAACTATACCTATCTAGGAAAAATTGATGTTAAGGGGTCTTAAAGGTTAAATTAGGAATAGAGTGATGAATATGAAACGTTCCTAACATCTTGAAAAACTAGATTGGAAAATTTCATAATTTATTTCCTAATTATGAAAATTCTATAAGCATCGGAATTGTAAGTTGACAACCAGAAATTTGGACACTGCCTTGTTTTTGTTCATGTGAAGAATTAAATAAACTCAAAGCTAGTTTTAAGAGAATTTTCTAAATAAGAAAGGTAGTTAACGTCCTGAAAATAATGTTTATACTTAGTTTTATTAAATTTGGTTAAACAAGTAAGTGAAAACAAATATATATCCAAGGGGAAAAATGCTAAAATGGAGTAAACTTAAATAATTAATTATACTAATATACACATCCAAATAATACATATGATACCTATCTAGAAAGATATATTTGTCTATTAATAAATCCAATAAACATAATTGGATTTCCTTTTTTTTAGAGAAAGTTATGTTCAATTAACTAAGGTAAAGTCAGAGCTGGCAAAATCCTACATTTTAGGGAATTTAATGCAACTTCAAAGAATAAACTGTATTGATATATTAATTTAAAAATTACAAATAATATACCATTATAAAGCTACATGTGTCTAGTATTTAATAAATTTTATGAAACTGGATTTGAAATTTCCTAAAAGAAGATATGACAATTAAAATGAACACTAGTTCAAACCCCAAGTTTGGACAATTTCAACATTTTTAACTTACTAGTGTTTTCTATCGTTTCTAATTGTTTCTTTCTAACCTATGCATTGTCAAGACATCTAAAATGTCTCTAGATTATCAACTTATCACATAAAGTATAATTCATACTATTTGACATGTAATGACTTAATAGAAAACTTTCATAAAGAAACCTATATAAGTTGATATATAAGCTTAGTAATTAAAATATTATAACCATAATATTTATGAACTAGATATTATTTAGAATTACGAATTTCAGTTTCGGATCCTAATGTGGACCTGATGAAATGCGTGAATGCAAGTATAAGTAATGAATGAAATCTATTAAAGGTAAGTGCTTAATTGTTACCATTTGGTTGTTAGATTAGTTCGTTTGATTGTTTGATATAATTGTATATATGTTATATAGAGGTGAATAAGAATTGTATTCCTATGATTGAATTATATGGATTGTATTTGATGTTTGAAATTGTTTGTGATTGATAAGGGCAAACGAAATGATTTTTCTAAAATGATTTTATTTCTAGAAATGAAATCCAGGTGCACCTAGGATGTTTTAATTTAAAATTATGATATAAGATTTTTCTGATCAGTGTTATTAAAGAATTGAGTGCTCAACCCTGGTGAGTGGATTCAGAGAAGGAGATTCAATGATTATGTTTTTGATTCTATTTGGTGTACGGACCTCAAACTGCAATGTGGGAGGTGGTGCACGGGGCTGAGTTACTCTGTTGGCCCTTTGCATAATTTGTATGCTTTGATTGCATCGATTGTTTTAATTGAACTGTGTTTGTTAATTGTTATGTTTTCGTAACTATGTATATTATATTATATTATATTACTTGTGTTGAACAATGCTAATAACTTTTGGGTACTATTTGTCACTCACTGAGTCCATGAGACTTACCCCTCTTTTGTGGTTAATTTTTTTAGTAACAAGATCTCGAGGATGGCTATTACCGATAATGAATTTTGCCTAGTGTTTGGCGGCAAGGTAATTCTTTCAGAATCTCAATCTTAAAGTCAAAGGGTGAAAATTTGTAGTCATACTAGATTTGTGAGGTGTATGGTCTTATATTGTGTAGCAGTCTAATTATTTGTATTGTAATGAGAAATGGAGTAGAGCTCCTTGTTGTTTTAGTGGTTGTTACTGTTATTGTTGTATAAAAACATGATTATATATTTGTATTTTTGAACATGTTCCATTTTACGGGAAACCTCTGCCAAAATTTTCAGTAAACAAACTTTTACAGTTAACTTTTGTTTTATAATTTTTTACTTTTATTCATTGGTTTAATCAAGAGTCATAGTTGCCTCTTTGTTTTGAAGTTAGGGTTATAGAGGTTTAATTATCTATTCACTAGACTAGTCATACATCCGTGTGGGGTGTGACAATAATACTTAACCACTAAAACGAAAAAAAAGTAAAAAACGAAAAAATAATAATAAAGAATAGAAAGGGATAAGACAAGTTTAAGAAAAATAGGGTCAAAGCACTACAAGAAATTCGATTTGTACTAACCAACTTTTATCGACCAACTAAAGTTAGTTGGTACTAAGGATCAATACCGACCAATATACCAACCAATTGAAAAAATTAATTTTTTTCATTTTTACCCACCAACAAAATGGCCAACTGTAAAAATGAGTCGATATTAATGGTTAATTTTTTTAAACAAGCTATTTACCGACACACCATTATTATTTTTATTTTACTGACTAGCTAAGTTAGTTGGAGTTCCATAAACAAATGTTTAATTTATTTTTACCAACACACTTTATGGAGTAGTCATTGAATAATCCCTGAATTGTTAAACTCATTTCTCATCTCATCATCACTTTCTTAAGAGTCTCGATCTCACCTCCCACTCTCAATAGTTCTCACCTCCCACTCTCTTGACAAATCTCATTTCCTATTGTTTTTTTTCAGTTCTTGATCGATTTCGTATTTTAAACTATTTTAGATCTCATCTCACTCTTTATAGGTTATGTTGGTTTGAGTCTCGATGGAGCAAAGTCTCATTGGAGAATTCTAAAAAATCATATGACAGTGATTTAGTGCCATCAAATCAAAATCTGAGATCAAAGAAAAGAGAGAAAATGGAGAAGTTTCATATCTAGATAGTGACTCTTGTTGAGTTCTTGGTAAATCTCTCTTTATTATTTTGCCAATTTATTAAGATTTATTCATCGTACTCAAAAAATCTTAGGTTTTAGAGTGATGTCGTTTGCTAAATCTTTGAAAAAAAAAAATATTCCTTTTAAGGTTATTAGGATATTTTTCATTTTGTCTAATAGGTATATGTGGCTTTTGGCACTAGTTTTTAATATTACCCAATTATTGGTATTGTTGGAGTTTTAGGTATATTGTATTTAATCTGTTTAAATTTGTGTTAGCTTGTTGTACAAGCCAATTGTAAGTTTGCTTATGATTTGGTACTAATAAGTAGAACAGTTGCTTTGCTTCTTTCTTGCTAATTTAAAATTGCATGTTGAACAGTATATTCTTCTGCAATGCCCATATAATACATGTATGGAGATTCTAGCTAGGTATTTGATTTGAAATAGTAAGGTAAGATTCATCTGATAAAAAAGAAGATCTGGGACTACAATTTGGGGCTCAAAATTCAATGCCAATGAAGTGATTGAATTTTCAAGATATGTGAAAAATGATTTTTTTTAGAATTAGGGAGCTTTATAGTGGGGGCTATAATTTATAAAATTACTGGGATTTAGAACTATTTGGTTTATTTGGATTGTGTTGTTTCTTTTAATTAAAGGCAGTAAAAACTATAAGGTTGATTAATATTTTTTTACCAGTGTTATTTTGTAACTGATCGAAGTCTGAGGGTGTGAAAAGGTGTTATTCATAAATTATTATTATTATTTTGAGGGTTTGTTTGAATATTAAGATTCTTGATCATATTTCCATAAAGGTTTCTTAATTCACAACTACAGTTGCACTTTTTTTTAGTCTTGACTTCGAAGAATCTTGTAACAAATGAAACTTTTTAAGTAATCAAATAACTTGTAGTACGATTGTGCTTTTGGAAATGGGATAATTCTTATATGCATATGCTTCTTATTTGAAAATTCTTGGCAGAGCTCTATAACTAACTAAAAATTGAGTTGTAGTCATTTTTGGTATAATTTAGGTAATATAGTCATTAAAAATAAATCTTAATATAATTCACTGAGAGTAATAAATAGTACAACTTCATTGAAAATTTTGATTCATGAAAATTTTAAACTAGATTATGTGCCTCTTGGGATAATATACTTGGGTAAAGTCTTCTACTTGAATTCACCTGTTAGTTTATTTAGTTTAGGATCAAAGGAGATATACATTTAAATTTCAAAACATTAATACTTGTAATAAGTCCTTTTTGTGTAGGATTTATAAGTATATAAATTTCAGTTTGGGGGTTCTTTGTTGATTACAGATCATTATACTAGCTATATTATAGGTAAAAATTTGGATACTTGCAATTATGTGTCCATGATTGAGTATAACTTATGTGTAGCCTTTTATTTTATTCTTCATAACTTCTTATCAGATTTCTAGTCTATGTTTAGGTGCATATTTGAAAGTTATAGTGTTTGAAATTCTTCAATTGTTCTTCCTTCTTTCTTTGGAGGAAAGTATAGTTAATGAAAATAGTTTTGTCGTAATTATGTTACAAATATAATGTTCATATCAAACTACAAGTTCTTTTTAGAAATTTTTATGCATTTACTATGAGTGATTAATTTTATAGTAGTTGCTTAAGTGCTACACATAATGATAAAACTGACATTATATGAAATGTCCTTTCTGACATTTGCTGAGTAATGCCCATGCCACTATTGTTAAAAATTTTAAGTTGTAACACTTATTGTTTTATAATTATAGGATGTGCGAGGTCTATCTTGTTTATGACTTTTATTAAGAATTTTATAAATTTGCATCTGTTACTATACTTCTCATGCCACTACCCCTGCTCCTGCTCTTAAAGAATAAACTAAGTAATGTTTTTTTTCTTTTTCTTTTTCTTTTGACTAAATTAATTGATGATGAAGGTAGCAACTTTGACAGGCAGAGTATAGGTGAATACTTTAAGACACTGAACTTTTCAGGACCTATGTATTTCTTAAGGAGTATATGAGTTTTTCTATAGTGGTTGTACGTAATTGAAAGGTTGGACTTTTTTTAGTTTTTCCTTCAATTTTCATATTCATACTTTTTAGCTATTGATTTCAAAGTTAGTAGTGTTCTATTATTGCTTTGATTTTGCTTGCTAGTGTTTGGAAGACTCTGAATGTGTATTGCATTAGGGTTTTGATGCTTGAGTTAGGGTTCTCCTTTCCTTTTTTTTTTTGTGTTTACAATAATTGATTGCTGCTAAAATAAAAGAGGAGGCAGTAATGGAGTTGCAGGCAAACTTGGTTGATTTGCTCATGTATCATATTCTGTTATCCTTTTCTTTAACTATGATATAACTTTATTTTATATCAGATGTCTTATTGTTAGTAAAGCTATAGGCTAGTTGCCATATCCAACTGCTGATATAGAATTAGGTTGTAAGAGTGACATATATTTCTCTCATTTTATATATTAAATCTTTTGGTGCGGGTTCCAAAAGGCTTTACCTCAGTTTATGACAAAAGATAATTCTCTGATTTGGCAAAGTGTGAAAGGTAAAGGTAAAAGAATTATTATAGAAGTTTTCTATCTCCTAGCATTCTACATCTATGGACCTGATAGTTAGTTTTGTTATTTGCATCTTGAAGATTTTCATACTAAGAAAGATTGTATGCTAAAAGTGTGTCAAATCTGATTTGGAATGAGTTGTTTAACTTTTCACATCTTGGAAGCCCAATACTTGCATATCAATTCTTCTTTATTAACATAATAACTTTTGCTTTCGATCCCTTTTTCTGTTTATCTTTTCATATATATTTTCTTTATTGTAGGTTCAAATGAAATGTGGCTTGTTGGCATATAGGTATCAATTGTTTTAGCCTCTGACACAAAATACAGAAAGGTATAAGTGTGACACTTAGATCTTAATTTTTTTTTTCTTTGCAGTTCTTTTCCTTCCTTACTTGGATATAAAAAACTTGAATGCGACCCTTGAATATGACTTGATTGCTTTCTGAAAGGAGTTCATAATTCAACTCAATTTTATTTTACTTTTACAAGTATCTTGCTATAACTTGTCTTTTTGTGTATTGTAACATTTAAAAGTAATATAGCATTGTACATTGTTATGCTTCTACAGAATCTATGCTTGATCTTTATTAACCATGACCATTGATATAGCTATAATTAGTCTTTTTGTGTTTTATAACTTGTCTTTGTTGCTATGGTTTCTTGTTTAATTGAAAGAAACCATTATGAAAAAAATTGCGGGTGATGATTCATATAAAACTGATAAAATGATTTATATGTACATGTTAGGTGGGATAAATATTAAATTTGTTTGAACTTTATTACTATTCTATGTTGCAAACAAAGCATGTGCTTTGTTTTTATTAGAAATATCCTTGTAACTTCTATATTTTGGCCATGTTTTCATAGAAGAAGAGAGGCTTATGAACTTGATTTGTATCTCAACAGGAAGCATGATGAATTTTTGGCAAACATTCTAGATTCAGGCATATTATCTTTGTTCATTATTGATGTGTTTGTAGTAGAAATTGTTGTGGATTAGGTATATTTATAATGCATACTCATGTTTCTTATATTAATCCATCATGTGTTATTTGATTTTTCACTTAATTATATCTTTAAACTGTAGACAAATGTGATTAGATTTATAAAGGAAGTGAGGGATCTACAAAGGGCATAAATAAGAATGAGCTTTGAGATTAGAAAATTGACACTTTGTATTCCTTTTGTTATTATTTGGTTCATTTCTTTTGTATTATTATTTACTATGTAATGATAAGTCATGATTTATTTAATAGAATATGCATTACTTCATTTGAGTTTGTGTCTTCAACTTGTCTTATTTTGTACTTTTTTTTTTTTTTTTTATACAAAAAGTTGAGTAATTACCGACCAACCAAGTGGTTGATCAGTTTTTTAAAATAAAAGTGGTATTTAACGACCAACCATGAGGTTGGTAGGTATTTACCGACACTTACATGGTTGGTTGGTAATTACTAACAAACTTCCTTTTTTCCTAGTAAGTTTTGCCAACTAACTTTTGTCGGTAATTAGCGAACATGATTTTGCCAACCATCATTTACTAACTAAATGTTTGCTGGAACATCATTATCAACCAACTTTAGGGTCATTACCTTGTGGTGGAAATTAAATCTTGATATACATATATAATAATTATTCAATCACTTTAATTTACTTAGTCACAATTTTACAATTTTTTTTTTTAAACATCCACTAAAATATCAAATTATAACATGCTTAATTATATTATTATTTATTTAATTTGTTCATGTGTTTGTTATTTTATAACTAAAATTTACACATTATATCTAAAACTTGACTTTACGATATCAGATTATAACATCTTATTAATATAATATTGTGTGATATTATCTTATCACAAATAAAAGTACACTTTTAACCCTTGAGTGCTTGGACCTTAATATGGCATTTTATATGAACAAACTACCCATTCCTACAGAATCAAGTACATCATCTAAGAGAGATTTGAGTTAGCGGTAAGAGCAACCATTTACCTAAATCTAATGCTCTTCAAATTTTGTACCAGTACAGTATTCAGGATTTTATCCTTGAATATAAGAATGTCAAGTATTTTCTAAAATCCATTAAGGATTGGTTTATAAAATTTGAAATGGGATTGACTAACAATTTGATAAAATAAGTTTTTAGGAATAAAATTTGACAACTTCTAATGATGTGCATGACTAGATTGTGGGTTGAGGGGTATATGCTTCTCAATTGAATTTTTGAAAGTTGAGATTATTGGACTATTTCTTGAAACATTTAAACTCTCTTTCCTACGACTTCAGACCATTCAAGATATCTTATAATATACATAAAAATAATTGATCCTGTAATGTACTCTTAGTAATAATGTCTAAGAGAAAGAGTGATTGGTTAACGAGAAATTAGTTGTTAATCTATTAACTCAAGATAAAATAAGTGGAAAGAAAAAGAAGGTAAAACACATAAAAATCAAATATGTATTATTCTTTTGTAAGAAAATTGGTCATGTGAAAATATTGCCTCAAGTACAAGAAATGCTTGAAAATAGAGATATGCTTATTTCTACTGTACAAAAGTATCTTTTATGTATATGATGTATGGAATTTGGTTCAACTATCCATGATGCTACTACAATACATGATTTTGTAAATATAGAAGAACCAAAAAGAGGTGAAAAAATATCTATTCAAGAAACTTAGATGTGTTCAGAAGTACATGCAATGTGAACTTTCAAACTTTTGTTAAAATATGGCTTGGTTTTAAATTTTACATTCAATTCTTTCTTGAAATTAATATTTTATTTTAAATTTAAATTATTTGAGGATGGTCAAGCCTATTTTTGGATCTACGTTTTTCAAATTTTGATTATGAAGCCATGGTTAAATCTAAACGTTAAGTTGACCATTTATGGATATTTCATGTAGATTATAAATATGAGTGTAGTTTTGTAATTACACATAAAGGTGTTAGAATTAAATAATGTATTATCAATTAGAATTTCTTTAAGTTGTGACCTAGGAGATTGATAAAGTCACATCTCCATAAAAAAAAAAGTGTGAAAGTGTTAGTAAAATAGAGTCTTACAGGCTTTTGAATTTACTAATTTTGACTTGCATGAATGAGAAGCAAACCATTGTCCACTAAAGATACTAAAAGGAATTTTTAAGGTATTCAAGATGAACATACATATAGTAAGCTGTATGATTAATAGTTCTAATCTTTGTTCAACTTTTTGGAGTGAAACAAGAAAACTACAATGTATGCTTGAAATAGAGTTACATTTAAAAAATGTTACTAAAACTATCTTTTAGTTATAGAATAGATGGAAACTCGGTTTAAGACATTTACACATTTTGATTTGTCCAGTACAATTGAGGGTTTATAACCTAAACATGAAGAAATTGTACTCAATTATAGTTAGTGAATAGTTCATTGGCTATGTAGTGAACTCCAAGGAATTTAGAGTGTATTGTCACTCAAACACACTTAGAATTGTCAAAAGTAGAAATGGAAGGTTTTTGAGGATAATTTGAGAAAATAAAGGAATTGCTTAAAATATCATGACAGAGGGTTGATTGTTTTTAAAAATACTCCATTAGAGAATTTATAAAAAAATAACTAAATCAAGTACAACCTCCACATGAGTAGCCTCATCCTAGAGAATAAGTTACTATTGAGTCTGCTATCAAATTTTTGAAAGTCCATAAAGGATAGTAGAACGAAGAAGATCCACAAGAGTTAGAAAATAAGTTATTTCTAGTGATATAGTTGTATACCTATTATAGTGTGACTATGATGTTAAACCTAAAGATAATCCATCTTCATTTTCATAAGGCATGAATGGAGGAAATTCAACTCTATGGTATGATGCCTTGGAGAAAGAGACATAATTCATAATCAAAAGTCAAGTTTACCAAATTGTTGAATTACCAGATATTATAAAATCATTGGTTAAATAGGTCTATGTGACCAAAAGATACCTCTGGTAATATCAAAGATACAAGATAGACTTGTTATGAAAGGATTCACTCATAAAGATAGTATTGATTACCGTGATAAATTCTCTTTAGCTTAAAAGAATAATTCATTTAAAGTGTTCGTGACTCCAGAAGCTTAGTTTAACTTAAAGTTACATCAAATGAATATGAAAATGACGTTAACTCTGAAGGTTTATCTAAAGATAATCATTTTGTTTGCAAGTTAAAGATGTCCACTATGTACCAAATGAAACCTCTTGTGAATGGTATAATTTTTTTTTTTTAGCGTTATTATATCTTATTGTTTTACCAAAAAATGTAGGTAATAATTGTGTATTACCTTAAAGTCAGCTGGAGTAAAGTTATGTTCTTAATCCTATACATATATAATGTTCTAATTCAAAGTAGTGACTAAAGTTTTCTACGAGAGGTAAAAGATTATTTTTCAAAATATTGAAATAAGAGTCTGGGTGAAATCAATGTCATATGAATACATATTCATAGAGATAAATTTATAAAGTTATTTGATTTATCTTAGAAAGCCTACATTGAAAAAGATTTTGAAAAAATTTCTAATGTAGTATTGTGCAGATACAGTAGCACCTATTGTAACATTAGATGGATTCAGTTTAAGAAAATGTCATAAAAGTTATGTTCAAAAGAGATGATATAAAATAAATTCCTATACAATTGTAGTTGGCATCCTTATATATGTATGCCCAAGTCTTTATAAGGCCTGATATAAAATTTACTATACAAATACTTGACAGATAAAAAAGTAATCACAGCCTCCATTGTTGGAAAGTTACTAAGAAAGTTACGTTTTATCTAATAAGTAAATATTTTTTTTGTTATTTTAAAGTTATTAGAGTATTAGCAACGGCTTTTTGTGGTGTCTGACAGTAAAATTCCCAAATTAAAACATGGGCACACTTGTTTTCTTTGTGCCTCGAGTAAGATAGTTAATTTTCATCTCTTCCTCTCTCGATCTAATTCTTCATTAGCAGCTGCCGGCAAGCCTTCCCCACTGCCTCCATGCCTTGGCCGCCGTTGATCTCTTTTACCCAAGCCTTCCTATCTTATGCGATTAACTAAAGATGACAGTGAGGTCAACTTAGCCAATGGCGTGAGGCAGATCCAAAGTTTTTGGAATAACGTCAAAGGCCAAACCTATCTAGCCTTGGTACGCACTTCATTGTTTTTAAGTACTTTCATTCTTTGCACGAGATACAAATTTGTTCTATAGAGAGAAAAAGAAGAGAGGGAATATGGGGAAGAGAGCTCTCTGGTTGCCATTCTTAGTTGTCCCAGTCTTCTTCACCAGTAGTCTTGTACGACCAGCTCATGCTATATGGCTCAACTTACCGACCACCAGGACCAAGTGTGTTTTCGAAGAAATTCAGAACAATGTCGTTGTTTTGGTGGATTACATTGTAGTTTCAGATGATCCTTCATCTAACCCCACCATTGCAGTCAAGGTATGGAATTTCAGCTTTTCATCGATCATTTGAGATACCCAATCTAATTTCCTTTCCTGGGTTTGTTAAATTGTCAATTTATTAGGGTTTCAAATTGTACGGTAGATTTTTCTCCTTGATTATGTATTAGATTGGTTGATGAATGAAAAATGAGGAAAATTTGATAGTGAATGGTGGTGGGTATAAGATATTTGTTCGGCTTATAAAGTAAATACTAAATAGCGAGTTAATGGCTATGCTGCACGTATATTGTATATGCCCTGCCTGTTCTGTGCCTGGTGTAGAATTTCTCTTTTTGGCCAATATTGGGTTTTATTTCCCAAATCATGATTGGCATGGTCTAAGATTGGGTCAATTCTTATTTGTATCGGGAATATACTGGTTATTTTATGCGCAGTCTTGTAAAAGATGAATTATGTGTGATCCAATGGATGGTTTACAATATGCATGAGAGAAATAGGTAGTTAGGGATTTTCATCTTTTGCAAGAATGAAAATAAAGAAGGATAAAGATGATAGTAAACTAGTTTTTTTTTTTTTTGGACACTTTTGAGGTGGTTTACAATTACTGGTGAAAATTTTGTCAGTTGTATCTCATATCTTGGCTTATTTTTCATGTCATATGCTGGGAGCTCTATATCTAACATGTTTTATTATGTTCACGTGCTTATTAAATGCATGTTTACTGGCACCTCCTGCTATACTGTTATTGAGTTGGCCATTTACAACTATAATTCCCGAGACCTTAAGTAGACTTTGAACAAATATAATTTCATTAATCAAATGGTCAAGGAATTCAGTGTGAGATGCCTCAGTTTTGGGGTCATCTTCATATTAAAAATAGGGGAAAATTGGTGTTCAATTCCATCATTAAGCTTTCCCCTGTATACACAGTCTATAGACCAACACAACTTTGTACTAATGAAGACGGCAACTCCACACTAAGACTCGCATGTAGATGTTTGGCCATGGTCACCTGGCTACCTAAACTTGCTTAGTTGGCTGGTAGCACAGTAGGGACATTTTATTCATTTAATAAAAGGGGCTTATATAGGCTGTGTTAGTGGATGCTGATTTATGGTGGGTAAAATGCAAGTACTTCTTGATCAAGTTATCATCATCGACCGATATTAGTCAGTTTTAAATGTCTATATAGAAGTCCCTTTCTTGAATCATGTGGCTTGGGCAAGGACAGTTGTGAAGACTACTTATATTATTTCTTAGTTCTTATCTTCTCCAGCAAAACTTATCTGGGTAGTAAAGTCAACTCAGGATATACTTTTAAGTGAATTTTTTTTCAGTTGAATTTTCTATTCCAGTTTTTAATGGTGATTGTTTCTTCAGGTGACATCACCATATGTGAACAATCTTCACCATCAGGAGAATACAACACAGTCAATTTGCATTTACAACTCAAGAGGCTGGCAATTAGCTCGCATGTTTCTGGGTGGATTGGTATCAACAAGGAGGTGGAGATGTAAGTGTCAATCTTGACTAGAGATCTGGAATTGTAGCTAAAGATTAGGAGTCAGTTGCAAGAAAAGAGAAAATTTAGGTAAGCATTTTCATAGTATCATTAGTTTCCCATATTCATATGTATTTCTCCTAAAATTTTACATTTAACTTGGACATCGGAGAGTGATTTTATTATGATTTTAATAGGTCTAAGAAAACTTTCTGGAAGTGAATGCATACTTTATAATGGTACAATTTGATTGAAATATCTTTCTTTTCTTACTTGTTCTAGTATGAAGGGCACCAAGGCAGAGCTTCTGCTCACTAAATGAAGTAAAGACAAAGTGGATACTTAGTTATATGTTGCTATCAAAGTAAAGACAAAGTGGATAAAAGATGAGTTTTTGGTTTGTAGAATATCGAACTTGGTACTTTCATAGTTCTTATTTTTCTAGAGTAGTGGAATATCTATATATTTTCTTCCATTTTCTTCATCTGTTAGTAAAGTTGTTTTAGTTAAGAGATTGAGTAGTTAATTTGCAATCATAATTTTGTTCTCAAAAGGTTAAATCAAATGATATATGTGGACTTTCTTGGGAGTTCTTTGAGATACTTTTTATCCTTTTCTCCACATTTGTCTTCCATATCCAATTTTATTCTCGATACTATTCACAATTTAGTATTTTACGTGCAAAGTCACAACTCCAACTCTGGAGATCCTACGTAATCATGTGTTCCTACCTCTCAGTAACATATAAACATGAGTTTCTCAAGCTTACTAATACTTCATCATGTTGTGGCCACTCCATCATGTTGTGTCTTAGTCTTTATGTAGAAGTTTTATGTTTAGATATGCATGTACATTGATTTTAATATTTTTGTTTGTATTGTTAGCTACTTGGCTGCTCTTAGAAGCAAGCTTTGGTGATTAGAAAAATAAAAGGGGAGAAGAGGGTCCTATGTTATGTCAAAAAGGGTAAATCAGTAAATGACATAATAGACTTCTTCATTTTTGCTTTTGTGTATTTCATGCAGGAAGAAGATTTCGGAAAAGATGGAAAACAAGAAATTTTTAATAATTATGATAGGATTCACCAAGGTAGCTTAACTTGCTTTTCTACATCCTCCCTCTTGTTTGCACTTATTTTCATTGTCCTTAGTTATTATGTGAAAATCCTTTCCTATTTTTTTTTTTTTTTTTTTTTTTTTTTTAATTACCTAAATGCAGGTCTATCAACAAAAGTTATCGCGTAGTATGTTTGAGGCGAGATTTGGTGCTAACTTCTAATCTGGAACCTTTTTCCATGCACATTTTGTGAGTTGAGCTTTGTAGTTCAGTCATTCTTCTTGTTTTCTATATACTATTTGCGAGTTATGCTTCTTACATTTTGTGAGTTAAACTTCATAGTTCATTCCTTTTTCTATGCTTCTTACCATTTTGTGAGTTAAGCTTTCCTTAACAAAACTTATTGAACAAATAAAGGCTTACTTGAACACACTCTAGTGGGTTTTCCTGTCTTATTTACAGGCAGTTGTTCAAATTGTGATATGCAGACACACTTTGATTCAAAGATAGATCACGTATGTTTTCTTCTAATTATTTTTTCATTCTAACCTTTGTTGTACATTTTGCTCTTCCACTTCTTGATATATTTGAAGCTCTACATTTTTCCTCTAATCTTTTGGTCTTCTGGTTAAGCATTTAACTTTTTTATTTAATATACAGTCTATGCATGGATCTTTCTATATATATTTTTTTCCTTTGTAGATGAGACTGTGGCTAACTCAGAACTATAGTTTCTCTTTTCGTGGGTTTCAGATTTACACTCGATATTGATGTTGATACTCAAAAAGTTAGAGTTCTAAACAGAAGTTATGCTTTTTCAAGATGTGATAGCCATTTTCAAAAGGAGAAGCATTAAGAAAGAGTATAGTCTTTGAATTAGAACAACTAAGTGTAAGTTTAATGTTATTTGAATTGTATGTAATCACTTAAATTATTTTAATATAATAAATTTGGTTTTCTTAGTTTACTTCAGCATTTTGTATACATATTTAAATTAAATCAAAACTCAATTGATTAAATGATCATTAAAAAAAAAAAGATTTTTTTTTTTTTGGAAAAAAATCAACATTATTAGAAACCGCGCTATAATTACTAGTGACAACAAAAGTGGTCTCTAATAGAAATATATCAAGCAATGGAGATCATATCAGAGACCACATTGCAGTCTCTAATAATAAAAAATGTAATCTCTAAAAGTATCAGAGAATTCGCGGTCTTTGATACGTAGCATTAGACACTAGGGTCTCTGATAACTTTTAGAAATCGGAATTGGACTATCAGAGTCTGTATTTAGCGATCTCTGATACTGAATTTTCTTGTAGTGTATAGGCTTACATATAAGCACTCATATCACTTAAAGATGATTGAGTATTCATGTTTGAATCATGATGGATGTGTAAATTCAAGAAAATCTATTTCAAGATACGTAAAGTGGATAAAACATAAAGTGGATGTCCAATATATACATATTGAACTAATGATTGAAGACCCTATGACTAAAGGATTGCCAGCGCTTTAAAATATATGGCCATGCGGTTCATACAAGATTATTAGTTCAATTAAAAATTGATCTTGTATCTTTGAAAGAGATCTCATATAGTATTTTTATAATAAAGTTTAACATTACTATTGTTGTGCCCATAAGGAGTATTTACTCATAAAGTGCTCATTTAAAGAGAATGAAACATGTGATACATTGAAGGATGTATTCAAGTTTATAGGATAGGACCACCATGATTTATGTATTAAAATTTTTAAATTTGAGCGTGAGTTTCCTGTATCTAGAGAATTTACATGGTCATATTACAATTATTGTTCCATGTCTGGATAATTATTAAGACGATAAATACAAATAGATATAAATAATTAAAGAAATGATTGAAACAACCCACAATTGTCTCTAAATAAGGATATCAATCTTATCCCGTTCAGAAAACTGTTTTCTTTAGGGGGAGGAACAATTTAAATGGACATAAATAGGACTCATTGTGTATAGTAATTACTCATACATAGGCTTGCTAATTTTCTGCGGTGTAATGTAATTGCTTGGACAAAAATGATTAAAGGTACATAATTTATTTAAAGCCTATTTATGTATTTATTGAAATATGCTAACATGTCTCTCATCTTATTCTTATTCTCATATAGGAAATAATTTTCTACTCTTATTCATCCAAATAAAATATGTGATGATCAATGATAAATTTTACAAACTAACCAAGTTATACGGTCAGTCAAGTTCGATTCAGTTCAATTTCTTTATGATTTATAATTTTTTAGTAAAACATTCCATTTTCTCATTCATCTATTATTTATAGATAAAATAATCATACTTAACATAGAGTTATTGACATGTTTAATTTAATTTTTATTAGTAGAAAAACTTTTTAATTTAGTCATTTATCCTTAAATTATATAAAATAATTTTTTCTACACATAACATCTTCTAACATGAGAATATAACTTGATTGAAAATTTTTTAATCTTAAACGACGAACTTAGACAATTTTTTTTCTTCTAAAGTACTGTATTGAAAATTAAAATAATTTTAAATGACTAAAATAGTAGTTAATCCAAAAAATATATTACTATAAAGTATATAAATAGTGAACGAGATTAAAACAATTAAATGAAACGTACTTTATTGAATGTTGAACTAGTGAATCGATTACATGTTCATTCAAATAGTAATCATAAACTGAAAATTAAAACAATATAGATGACTAAGTTTTCAACCACCAACTTCAATCAACTTATTTGGAATTTATCGAATGAAAGACTTGTAATTAGCATACTTCTATATTTGCTGACTTGTCTTTTTCTCACGATAAAAGAGTGACACCTGCCAGGATGAAAAAACAGTGTAAACAATTACTAACAGAACAAATGAAATAAGCTCAATTTGTAATGCAATCAATATTTAATTTGTCAAAAAAGCCTTAAATAATTATATATTAAACAGTTTTAAATAAACCCTAAGATAGAAACATAAATAATATAAAAATCTAAAAACATAATATTAAATAAAATAATAAATAAATCCCTAAATTCTGATTTTACATAATAAATCATATAATAATATGTAATAAAAAATTCTCATATAATAATAATATTACATATGCTCAATTTGGGCCTGGGTTCATTTGTGGTTCTTAATCCAGTCCTACCAACATTTTTTCATAATTTTCTTTTAAATTTTTTTTTTTGCAAACAATTGTCCAAAATAAATCTATAAAACTAAAACATAGTTTCTCTCAAACTCATTTACAAACTTATAATTAGCATGTGTACATACTAGATGTTTTAAATTCTAACTTTAGAATTTGGAGGAGGGCTTGTGTGTGTATGTGGTGGTGTATAATCTACAACCAACATTCTTTCAAGAGATTCTATAAAGAAAACTAAATCAATTACTTAAGATAAATTAATTAATCATATCATCACATAGTATTAAAATGTAAACTAGTTTTTGGTGACTTGTTGTTCTAGAGACATTAATTCTCATTGATGAGTAGAGATTTTAAATTCAAATTCTTACATGTATTTTTTTTTCAATATAAAAACATACTACTACAATTGTAAAAAAATATAAAAATGTTTTATTTAATGATTTTTCTTTGTTACATTTGCTAATGCAGTAAAGAGCCCACAATGCAAGTAAATACCATTTTTTTTAAAATTGTGTCTTCTTTGAAGTTGGAGAAGGGCTTGGATGCATATGTGGTGGTGTATAATCTAAAACCAACATTTTTTCAAGAGACTCTGTAAAGAAAACTAAATCAATTACTTAAGACAAAATAGTTAATTAAATCATCACATAGTATGAAAATGTAAAGTAGTTGGTGACTTGTTCTCAAGACATTGATTCTCATTGATGAGTAGAGATTTTAAATTCAAATTCTTACATGCATGTATTTATTTATTTATTTTTATAGAAAAACATACTACTATATTCGTACAAAATATAAAAATGTTTTATTCAATAATGCGAGTATGTACAAACCATTTTTTTCAAATTGTGTCTTCTTTGAAGTTGGAGGAGGGTTTGGATGCGTATGTGGTGGTGTATAATCAACAACCAACATCCTTTCAAGAGATTCTGTAAAGAAAACTAAATCAATTACTCAAGACAAATTAGTTAATTATATTATCATATAGTATTAAAATGTAAAGTAATTATTGGTGACTTGTAGTTCTCAAGACATTGATTCTCATTGATGATTAGAGATTTTAAAATCGAATTCTTAAATGCATGTTTTTTATATAGAAAAACATACTACCACGATTGTAAACCATATAAATTTTTTTTCTTTGTTGCATTTGCTAATGTAGTAAAGAGCCCACAATCCGAGTACTTACATACCATTTGTTTCAAATTGTGTCTTCTTTGCAGTTGGAGGAGGGTTTGGATGTGTATGTGGTGGCGTATAATCTACAACCAACATCCTTTCAAGAGATTCTGTGAAAAAAAAAAAAAAAAAAAAAAAGCTAAATCAATTACTTAAGACAAATTAGTTATTTATATCATCACATTAAAATATAATGTAGTTACTGGTGACTTGTTATTCTCAAGACATTGATTCTCATTGATGAGTAGAGATTTTAAATTCGAATTCTTACATGCATTTTTTTTATATAGAAAAACATACTGCCACGATTGTAAACCATATAATTTTTTTTTCTTTGTTGCATTTGCTAATGTAGTAAAGAGCCCACAATCCGAGTACTTACATACCATTTGTTTCAAATTGTGTCTTCTTTGCAGTTGGAGGAGGGTTTGGATGTGTATGTGGTGGCGTATAATCTACAACCAACATCCTTTCAAGAGATTCTGTGAAAAAAAAAAAAAAAAAAAAAAAGCTAAATCAATTACTTAAGACAAATTAGTTATTTATATCATCACATTAAAATATAATGTAGTTACTGGTGACTTGTTATTCTCAAGACATTGATTCTCATTGATGAGTAGAGATTTTAAATTCGAATTCTTACATGCATTTTTTTTATATAGAAAAACATACTGCCACGATTGTAAACCATATAATTTTTTTTTCTTTGTTGCATTTGCTAATGTAGTAAAGAGCCCACAATCCGAGTACTTACATACCATTTGTTTCAAATTGTGTCTTCTTTGCAGTTGGAGGAGGGTTTGGATGTGTATGTGGTGGCGTATAATCTACAACCAACATCCTTTCAAGAGATTCTGTAAAAAAAAAAAAAAAAAAAAAAAAAAGCTAAATCAATTACTTAAGACAAATTAGTTATTTATATCATCACATTAAAATATAATGTAGTTACTGGTGACTTGTTATTCTCAAGACATTGATTCTCATTGATGAGTAGAGATTTTAAATTTGAATTCTTACATGCATGTTTTTTATATAGAAAAACATACTACCACGATTGTAAACCATATAAATTCTTTTTCTTTGTTGCATTTGCTAATGTCGTAAAGAGCCCATATTGCGAGTACTTACATACCATTTGTTTCAAATTGTGTCTTCTTTGCAGTTGGAGGAGGGTTTGGATGTGTATGTGGTGGTGTATAATCTACAACCAACATCCTTTCAAGAGATTCTGTTAAAAAAAAGAAAAAAAAAGAAAAAAAAAAGAAAAAGAAAAAGCTAAATCAATTACTTAAGACAAATTAGTTTATTTATATCATCACATTAAAATATAATGTAGTTACTGGTGACTTGTTATTCTTAAGACATTGATTCTCATTGATGAGTAGAGATTTTAAATTTGAATTCTTACATGCATGTTTTTTATATAGAAAAACATACTACCACGATTGTAAACCGTATAAATTTTTTTTCTTTGTTGCATTTGCTAATGTAGTAAAGAGCCCACAATCCGAGTACTTACATACCATTTGTTTCAAATTGTGTCTTCTTTGCAGTTGGAGGAGGGTTTGGATGTGTATGTGGTGGTGTATAATCTACAACCAACATCCTTTCAAGAGATTCTGTAAAAAAAAAAAAAAAAAAAAAAGCTAAATCAATTACTTAAGACAAATTAGTTTATTTATATAATCACATTAAAATATAATGTAGTTGCTGGTGACTTGTTGTTCTCAAGACATTGATGAGTAGAGATTTTAAATTCGAATTCTTACATGCATTTTTTTTATATAGAAAAACATACTACCATTGTAAACTATATAATTTTTTTTTCTTTGTTGCATTTGCTAATGTAGTAAAGAGCCCATAATCCGAGTACTTACATACCATTTGTTTCAAATTGTGTCTTCTTTGCAGTTGGAGGAGGGTTTGGATGTGTATGTGGTGGTGTATAATCTACAACCAACATCCTTTCAAGAGATTCTGTTAAAAAAAAGAAAAAAAAAAGAAAAAAAAAAAAAAAAAAAAAAGCTAAATCAATTACTTAAGACAAATTAGTTATTTATATCATCACATTAAAATATAATGTAGTTACTGGTGACTTGTTATTCTCAAGACATTGATTCTCATTGATGAGTAGAGATTTTAAATTCGAATTCTTACATGCATTTTTTTTATATAGAAAAACATACTGCCACGATTGTAAACCATATAATTTTTTTTTCTTTGTTGCATTTGCTAATGTAGTAAAGAGCCCACAATCCGAGTACTTACATACCATTTGTTTCAAATTGTGTCTTCTTTGCAGTTGGAGGAGGGTTTGGATGTGTATGTGGTGGCGTATAATCTACAACCAACATCCTTTCAAGAGATTCTGTAAAAAAAAAAAAAAAAAAAAAAAAAAAGCTAAATCAATTACTTAAGACAAATTAGTTATTTATATCATCACATTAAAATATAATGTAGTTACTGGTGACTTGTTATTCTCAAGACATTGATTCTCATTGATGAGTAGAGATTTTAAATTTGAATTCTTACATGCATGTTTTTTATATAGAAAAACATACTACCACGATTGTAAACCATATAAATTTTTTTTCTTTGTTGCATTTGCTAATGTAGTAAAGAGCCCACAATCCGAGTACTTACATACCATTTGTTTCAAATTGTGTCTTCTTTGCAGTTGGAGGAGGGTTTGGATGTGTATGTGGTGGTGTATAATCTACAACCAACATCCTTTCAAGAGATTCTGTAAAAAAAAAAAGAAAAAAAGAAAAAAAAAGCTATATCAATTACTTAAGACAAATTAGTTTATTTATATAATCACATTAAAATATAATGTAGTTGCTGGTGACTTGTTCTCAAGACATTAATGAGTAGAGATTTTAAATTCGAATTCTTACATGCATTTTTTTTATATAGAAAAACATACTACCATGATTGTAAACCATATAATTTTTTTTTCTTTGTTGCATTTGCTAATGTAGTAAAGAGCCCACAATCCGAGTACTTACATACCATTTGTTTCAAATTGTGTCTTCTTTGCAGTTGGAGGAGGGTTTGGATGTGTGTGTGGTGGTGTATAATCTACAACCAACATCCTTTCAAGAGATTCTGTGAAAAAAAAAAAAAAAAAAAAAAGCTAAATCAATTACTTAAGACAAATTAGTTTATTTATATCATCACATTAAAATATAATACTTTCATCAATGAGAATCATTTGCTAATGTCGTAAAGAGCCTGCAATGCAAGTACATACCATTTGTTTCAAATTGTGTCTACTACGATTGTAAACCATATAATTTTTATTTATTTTAATTATTTTCTTTATTGCATTTGCTAATGCAGTAAAGAGCCCACAATCCAATTACTTACATACCATTTGTTTCAAACTGTGTCTTCTTTGTAGTTGGAGGAGGGCTTGGATGCGTATGTGATGGTGTATAATTTACAACCAACATTCTTTCAAGAGATTCTGTAAAGAAAACTAAACCAATTACTTAAGACAAATAGTTAACTATATCATCACATAGTATTAAAATGCAAAGTAGTAGTTGGTGACTTCTTGTTCTCGAGGCATTGATTCTCATTGATGAGTAGAGATTTTAAATTCGAATTATGACATGCATGTTTTTATATAGGAAAACATACTACTATGATTGTTAAAAATATAAAAATGCTTTATTTAATGATTTTCCTTTGTTGAGTTTGCTAATGTAGTAGAGAGCCCACAATGCGTATACATACCATTTGTTTCAAATTGTGTCTTCTTTGAATTTGGAGGAGGGTTTGGATGTGTATGTGGTGGTGTATAATCTACAGCCAACATCCTTTCAAGAGATTCTGTAAAAAATAAAAATAAATAAAAATAAATAAAAATAAATAAAAACTAAACTAAATCAATTACTTAGGACAAATTAGTTGTTTATAACATTAAACTATAATGTAGTTGCTGGTGACTTCTTGTTCTCAAGACATTGGTTCTCATTGATAAGTATAGATTTTAAATTTGAATTCTTACATAAATGTTTTTTTGTATAGAAAAACATACTACTATGATTGTAAATAATAAAAAATAATAATACTTTTATTTAATGATTTTCCTTTGTTAGAAGAGCCTGCAATGCAAGTAAATACCATTTGTTTCAAATTGTGTCTTCTTTGAAATTAAAGGAGGGCTTGGATGTGTATGTGGTGGTGTATAATCTACAACTAACATCCTTTCAAGAGATTCTGCAAATAATAATAATAATAATAATTTCTTACAATATATCAGTTAATGTAGTAATGCTACACGTACACAATAATCCAAATTCAAATTCTCGTACTAATAATATAATATCAATCCAACAACTGACTATAATCACTTCTAAGAAAAACTAAAGAATGAAGGAAAAAGTTTCAAAGAATTTAACGAACTTGAAAAAAATATAAAGGTGCAAACCTGAGGGAACGCTACGAGCAAAACACATTGTTGCAAAAGCAAATAAGAAACAAAGGCATAATACTATTGAAGAAGCCATCTCTTTGTATTTCTCTATTGATTTGTGAATTGTGAGTGTTACATGTTGTGGAGAGTAAATCCATTCAATATTTATAATAGGGATTGAAATTTGAAATAGATAAATATCTTCTGAAACAGAAAGTTGATCTATGAATTAGATTTTGTGAATGAATAAAATTTCCAAATTTTTAATTCATTCATTCTTTTCTAAAACCCACAAAATTCATGTAATTAGTCTTAATTCATGCATTTCACCCCTCTTAATTTGGTTAATTAATTGTTAGTGTGGTCTGATGAAGAAGATATGTTTATTTCCTTTCATTTTTTTTGGTAAAAAATCTAATGTAGCTATTTCCTTTTTTAGAGGATGTCTTCTTATTTTTGGTTGTAGCTATTTCCTTTTTTAGAGGATTTCGTCTTATTTTTGGTTGAAAACAGTTGTATTTGGTCAATAGGCGGAGAGTAATTAATGGACTAAATAATTAGATAACTCCATGTAAGTATTCAATTGCAGAGTGAAACATTCATTTTAATTGTTTGGAGAATGCAACCTCCCTTGCTCAAGTAATAATGATGAAATTAAGTTTAAAATAAAATAAAATTAATAGGATCTCCTTCTCAATATATAGTTAAGGGTGGAATTCGAATCTGGATTTAAGTTTGAACTAAAAAAATGGAATCTGAATGACGCATCATTTCTAATAGCTACATTGAAAAAAATCAATATTAGTATGGAAATGACCAGCATCTAGAAACTAAAAACAAGTTACATCGAAAAAAAAAAAAAAAAAAACTCACTCTTAAAGAATACATCTTACATTACATTTTCCTTTCCTAATATTCTGACACATGACCACATGATAACCACTCATTCCTTGTAATGCTCAACTGAATACTTGTTTGAGCTGATCAAAACAGATAATTAAAAAACGCTTTAAAAGTGAAGTTAAAATTAATTATTAGCTAATAAACTCAAGTTTAGTAATGATGGAGAAGGTTTAAGGATATTGTGCTTAGTGTAAACGACATACTATTGTAAGTTTCACCAAATAAGCCATAAGACAAATATCTTTGGCAAAACCAGAGCCCAAACAATAAAAAGGGGCTACAAGCAACATGCATGGGGTTAATTTGGGTATTTGTTGCAATTATGTCTCTAAAGTGACAGACTCTAAGTTAATTCCTAATCTTAAAAATTTTCATCTATGTGCAGCTCATCCATTGAACCCACTACTAAGTACAAACTTAGAATCACACAAAGGTATCTTACAACACAACAAGGCATATTCCTTAGGCAATCCCCAACACTTTTTGATTAGTTTCAATCTACCAAAAAAGGAAGAAAATAGAAGCAAGAAGAATGTAGGATAATTACAAAAACTTTGTTTCCAAGACCTATCTAAAATCAAAAATATCTCCCATGAGAACATAATTTGATTTAAGATTTATAAACCTTGATAACTTTGAACTCAACTTAAAAGTGTGAGTATGTCTCTTTGGACATCCATAACAATTTTGCAAGACATCTTAACTATTATTACATAGCTAAATGTATGATAAATATGAAGTAATAATTCAAATGTGTTTAATTAACCCACACACCTTAGTACCGATAAACATTTCTAAAGAAATTATATTGCTATTTTAGGATATCAAATTTCAACATATCAATGTAAATTGTACAACATGCTCAATGACATTGTTAAATTCCTACAAATAGTAGAAAGTTTCAAAACTTATGAAATTTGGTTATTTAATTTTAAAATATTCATAGAGCCTACTTTCAAAATTTCAACAAATGTAGGCATCGGGGTGGGCCACATTGTCTATATTTATTCTAACCTAAGAGTGAGTTTCGAAAGGAACTATTCATAATCTTCCCTAAAATTCAGATTTTTAAGTTTTATGGTTGCCTCTTTGAGCCTTTGATTCTCTCTCAATATAAACTTGTTTCACATGTTTATAGTGTCTACGAAAAACTCACATGGATCCACAATTTTATACCACTTTTTGATCAATAATAATCACCGAAAATATAATATTCTTAGGTAAAAAATTAGTGAAAACACTAAGTTTATTTAAACTTAAAACTCCATAACTCTCTAAAATAATAAAAATAAATAAAGAAATATATAAGTTTACATTTTCAAGTCTCTTGTTCACCATTTCCACCTAAAAGTAAGCTCTTCACTTAAAACATACAATTTCAAGGGTTCACAAATATGCATTTAGATTTCAGTGTCTAGCTTATGGGAACCTGGGTACTGATGTAGTGAATACCAGAAGAGATGGACGAGGTTTAGGGGTTGGACGGCAGCGAAAGGCTGGAAGGTCGTGGCAAGATAAATCTCTATGGCTATTGCTTTAGGGGGAATGTATAAGACAAAACTTGAGAGAAATGGAAGAAAGAATAGAAGGAAAAGGAAAAGGAAAGGGAACGGGTTCTGCATATTTAAAATGGAAAGGTATCTGCGTCTACCTTTGTTGACGTAGATATGTTAAGTGACAAGCAGAGATACCAACTATTTTATTTAAAAAATATTGTCTATCTGCATCTATCATTTCAACGTAGATGCAATTAAGTCAACACAAACGCAGATAAGCGCAGGAAATTTGGCATCAAATTTAAACAAATTTTGCATCTAAGTTATAATTTTTAGCGTCGGCTTTTAAATTTTTTTGTGTTTTATCTGAGTCCGCAAATTTGCAGACGTAGATAGTTAAAAACATATGCAAATAGAGAAATTTTTTGTTGTGTAATGCAGTCCTTCACCAAGGCTTCATTCATGGTTTGATCTGACTTCTTGTTGTTGATAACATTCACCATATCAGTCGTATTTGTCTCCACAATTATGTTCTGCCACCCCTTACTTCAAGCAAATTCCAAACCAACTCCAAGTAGACTCCTCCCCCAACAATAACGTTGTTATGTCCTAGGGTAGTTAATGAACATGTTGAGAGTTTTGTCTAAGTCAAAGCTAACCTTCCTACACAAAATCACGAAGTAAAGAGGCTTAGGGTGAGCATTTGAGCCCCCTCTGATGCCTAAGTCAACAAAGAGAGTTTTGAGGAATATATCAGAGGTAAGCAATAATGTGTGTCAGTGCCTCTACATGTATGTGTAATTGCCTATTTATGTTATAGTGTTGACTTGTAAATGGGTGACATATGTCCAAAGTAGCGGAATTGTTATTCATGCAAGATGCCACGTGTTGTGAGGAGATTCGTCTAGGCCTAATCCTCTACTATCACTAGTCCATCGAAAAATAAGCATAAGAAGCTTGAAGATTGAGCTTTTTTTTTTTTTTTTTGGATGTCGTTTCATGATCCCTAGTTATTACCTTTGGTTTTTGGGTTCGGGTTTGTTGTTCATGTTGTGCCATTTGGCAGGTGGTAGTTGGATGCAAGTCTCAAGGTTTTTGGGTATAAGAAGGTTTTGATTCATTTCTTCCTTACTTGTGTTTGTTGAGAAACAAAGCTTTGTTCTGCTCAAAGTTTTCTCTCAATTCCCTACTCAAGTGAGTGAATTTGGTTCCTTACTCAATGTTCAGTGGTCAATCCTTTATTGCCTTTCTTCTTTCTATTTTAGGTACAAGCTCGACTCTTATCTTTTGTAAATTGATTCTTCATGTTTATTGTGATGTTGGGGTTTCTCCTTCTTCTCGTTCTTCGTCTTTTCGTATTGTTTCAAATCCCAGGGAGAGCGCTTTGTTAATTTAAATTTGGATCTTGTATTAATGTATGTGCTCGAGCCTTTAGCTGTAAAGTTGCCTAATTAGGATAAAAGGAAGTTTGATGTTGATGTGGAGGATTTTGATATTAATGATACAGATAGGGAAAGACAAGGCTCTGGGTTGGTTAGGAAGGATAGGTGTGAAGAGGTGGGTAATAGTGATGAAGTTTATGAGAAGGTGAGGTTCATGGAGAAGATGGAAAAGAGAATAGGGATGACCTAAATGCTAGTGAGGATCCCGAGGTGTCTAGTGAGGATGAGGAGATAACTTCGCTTCTCCCTTTCCCAATCTTTTGTTCATCTAGACTAAACCTTGGAATATTCCTGATAGCATAAAGTTGATGATGGTGGATCAGTGACAAAAGGATAGTGCCCAAGATTACTCAAGGAATGTTCCCTTATGATACCTGATAATACCGTATATAATATTAGCCAATCATATGATGACACATGGTGAATCAACTCAAATAACCATGTGCATAGTCAGTATGACATATGGCGTCTAATCACTGGAAGAAACATATTATATAAGACAAGGCACAATTCTCAAAAAGGTAACAAAAAACTTAATCTCTTTAGACTAGAGAAATATTATTATTCTGATCAAACTTTGATATAAGCATCAGAATGTCTCAAGAGTATTACCTGGTCACCCTGTTTATTGTTTTACATACTTTACAATGGAAAACTTGACAGTTGTGATGTCATGTCAATATGAACAGATCATGTTTTAACAATACCTAACTTACCTTTGTCTATTTATATGAAAGCCACTCTAAAGTAGGGCTTAGGTTTTCGTTCCATTCCTTTATCATTCAACTCTGTAATGCTTATGGCATTTATCCTATCCAGATTGCCATAATGCCATGAGTTTTGTGGTTGCGTACATTAGTTTGTGTCATCCATATGTCCTTCCTTTCTCGTTAACTGTTTTTCAAGAGCTTTTCACCTTCAAAGTACTTTTGGGGGTTAGATCTATATTTCTGCTAGGAGATTGTTATTTACTATTTTTCTCAATAACAAAAGGTGTGGGAGCCTTATTATTTCTTTATGAAGTATTCACAGGTAGGGAAAGTTGAATACTGAGAAGCTTTACCGACATGCTCTAATGCTCAACAAGCTAAGTAGGTTTAGAAAATCCGTTCTCTGCAATTCTGCTAGCCAACTCAAAAGTTTGATTTAAAGTACTATTTGGATGGCCCTTAACTTTTGAGTGTTGGGTTTTCCATACTGAGCACTAGTGAAGATCTGAAAACTTATTACTTCTACTTTTTAAGCGTTAGTGTTATTTTCGTAGACTTTGGAAATAACTTTGTCCTTTTTATTCTTGTGCAAATATGCCAATGATACGACTTGTATCATATGCAAAGATGGCAAGACAGAGATTGCGCAAGGCTGTAGAAAGATGGTGAGATTCTACTGTTTTGCTTGTTAAAGTTAAAGGCCACGCTTTGTGGGAGACATCTCGACCTTGAGATACTCCCACTGCTCTTCCCTGTAAGAAGTCCGCTGAGATCGAGCACATAGATCTTAAGGTCAAAGAGGAGACTCCTTAGTCAAGTTGCTCCTCTGTAGATCGAGTGTCCGTTCTCAAGTAATCGTGTTTCAACAAATGGAGAACCAATTTATTGAAAACCAGACGGACATAGTCAGTCAGACCGGTTGGACCTTCATCCAGGTGGCAAATCTACCCAGATCAAACTAAAAAACTATTTTAGTAGTTGAACTAGTCAAAATCGATAAAAATCGTAAGAACCAAAAGAATCGATAAAACTGATACTGGTTAATTGACCCAAACCTTCTTTTTTATGTAAATATAAAAAAATAAAAAATAAAAAAACTATTATTTGTATTAAAGATTAGTGAAATATTTATATTTTATATTAAAGATTAGTTAAACAATTTTATTTTATATTGATATTACATTTATTATTTTGATTCATAAATTAAAACTTGAATGTTATAATGCATATTAAATCATTCAGTTGCTGTATTAACTATTAATAATTGTGTTTGGCTATTTGTGATTTAATTTTTTTTTTTATTTAATAAATATTAAATTATTATTTTTTATTTTCTTTCATATTAATTATTTATAATTAATAAAAAAAATATATAATATGTATAATATTTAAAATATATAATTACATATTTTTATAATGCCATCTGGTCCAACCATCCAACCATCTATCCAATCCAGCTTGAACCAATGTCCCGAAACCCGATAATTTTTTCAAGTCTATCATTGGTCTAGTTTTTAAAAGATTGTGGAAAAAGGATTCCATGGAGAGGGACAAAACACACCATTTTAGGTCAAAATTTTCAAGCTGCACCGTTTTGCTTATTCTTTACTTTTATATAAATATTGTTGAAATTTATACTACTCTTACTCTTTCTCTCCAATAGCAAGGCTTCCACATCGTTCTATAAACTGGTATTTTTTTTATTTTTTTTAAAAGAAAGTTTAGAACATGTTAGACTTCTAAGATTTTCTAAACTTTGAATTTTTAAAGTACTAAGCAGACCTCTGTTCTTGTACTTGTGGAGTAAGTAATCAACACAAGAAATGGGTCTATGTCACAATAGCATTAGAAAAAATTATATAAAAGGTGTTCCTTCACCTTACCGCTAAATTTTTTTAAAAAAATTACATGAGATTTTGCTTTGTTGCAATTTAGTAGCCAAGCCACGGTATTGCGCTATCACTTTCTTTTAATTTATTTGTCTTTAATTTACATAGGACCTGACATAATTACAAAAAGAAACATAATCCACTATCTTATAGTTTTATTTTCATAATTTCAATATGATCATTTAGGATTTGTATCCTCTCATTACTTTCCTTCAGAGACACAGAAAAGAACCATGCATTATCCCACCTTGCAATCTCAAAACTTCATAAATTAAGGCTTGAGAACAAGGCTCAATGAAATCGTGACAACAACCATAAGTACAAGAAGGTAAAAGACTTTATCATCATCAGGATGGAAAATTATTCTCATCCACAGCTATGAAAGCTGTGTAGGAAGGTGTCCTAAGATTTTTCCACATTTCATCACATGATGATACACAATCAATTTGCCAAGCTTCCTATACACACAGAAGAAAATTAACATTTGCCCAAATCTTCAAAAGGTATACAATTTAGTTTCCAACGTCCAAAGCTACACAAATGCAGAACTGGATAGCGAGGAAAATATCTTTCATCCTTCCAGGCTTCAAATCAAGCATTGTCAAACAAATGTAGTAAGAACAAAAACATATTTTGAATTTAAAGCCTTCAAATGAAAACCCAATTCAGAAAACTAATATTCAAGAATAAAGATCAAAAAACAAATTCATAGAATAAAATTGACAAAACCTGAGAAAGGTATTTACTCAGTCCCTTAGACGTTCATTAAGAATTGCAATTACACCTGCAAATCATTACAGATCTGTAGAGACACATCACCGTTGGAAAAAAAAAAAAAAACAAAATAAACTAGAAGAAAGCAAACCCAATTTGAGAATATTAAGCTTGAAGAATAAAAAATTCAATCTTTCACAGAAAATTTGAGAAATAAAACAATCTGAGTGGGAGAAGTAGTATGTAAAAAACTCAGTCCCTTAGATGTTCAATAACAAATGCGATCATACCCGCAAATCATTACAGGTCTGTAGAGACTCATCACTGTTGCAAAAAACAAACTCCCAATTGCATTACTCGAAAAGACAAAAAAACAACCCATGAGAAACTTTCTCTTTCTCTGAGAAAGTGTGTAGCTGCTTCAGTGTTCTCCCAAAACACCAATACAAGGGTTGAGGGAGTGATATGAAAAAACAACACGATTAATGTTGCTTCAAGGGAACGAGTCAATTGGGAATTGAAAAATCCACACTGACCAGATAATGAAGCTTCTCTAATAGCTCAAGATTCAAAGACTAGGACTAGGTATTGAAAAACAGAGTAGCACCAAACCCTAATGGTCGGAGAAGAAAAGACAGCTATGACCAATGTGGTTATACGGCGCAAGCTGCCTTCTCTTATAGGATCGAGGGCGGATTTTGATCGGACGGCCAATATGTGGAACATATGAATCAGCGGCTCATATCCTATCAATCATTATCTTTTTTTGTATTATTGATAATTTCTAGTAAGTTCTTTTAAGGCTTAATTACACTTTTGATTTTTATAGTTAATTTTGAGTTTAATTTAGCCTCTCGAGTTTCAATTACTATAATTGAGTCCCTATCAGGTTTAATTTGATACAATTAAACCCTTGTTATCAAGTGTCGTTTAAATTAACACGAATTAAGCTGATGTGGACTGAAACTTTCTATCATGTTTAATATATGACGAATCAAAAATAACCATGTAAATTATACATATTATATAACAAAATTAATTTTTTTTTTTAATTTTTTTTAAAAAAAAAGACACTTCCTTTCTCTCTCTCTCTCTCTCTTCTCGCTCCCCACCACTATTCCTCCACATACCTAGCCCAAAAGCCTGGATCTATATAAGGAAAACAAGTAGCAGTTGCCAATCAATTGTTAGGATTAATACTTGCTAATAGAATTAGTATTTTGTTTTGGATCAAGCTCCCACATGTAATATGTTTAAGATTGCATCTTTTTTTGTTGTTGTGAGCTTTTCTTTTCTTTTCTTTTTTGCTGAAATTTTGTTATGAGCTTTTGTTTGCTTTCCTACCAATTGTTTTTCTTGGTGGGATGATGATGAGATTTTGGGCAGACTTCATTAGTTGTAGAGAGTCTAGAGAAACCTTTTCTACTGATTTGGGGTTTATGAATTTGGGGTGATTTTGATTTTTGAAGTAGGTTGCTTACTAGGGTTTTATTAATATTGCTGAGAAAATGAGAAGTGAAATAAAAGGTGAGATGGTGAAAGGCATATCTTGGTTGTGGAGGAATGGAAATATAATAGTTATGGAAAAGTTGAGGTATGGTTGCTATGGAGGAATCGGGATGGAAAGGTGGTGGTGAGGAAAAGATAGAAAGAATTATATATATATATATAATATTATTTATTCTTTAAATGCATTTTTATTAAATTTTTATACATCTCAGTCACATGGTCATATTTTATTAATCAATTATGTTACATGGGCTCCACGTCACCATCATTCACGTTAATTTAAATGACAACTTGACAGTAGGGTCTTAATTGCAAGAAATGAAATCATGGAGGAATTCATGAGGGACTAAATTGAATTCAAAATTAAATTATAGAGGTCAAAAGTATAATTAAGCCTTTTTTTAATTATCAAATGCTTAATCAAGTTGGAATTGGTTAATCTGGCTAGAAAAATACCATCTGAAGAAATATTAGGGTCTAGCAAAGTCTTGGAGCTCATCCCTAAAACAAGAAATATTAGGATCTGGCAAAGTGTGGAGCCCATCCAAATACACAAAGGGAAATGTAAGAAAAAGCCCTGCTATACATATCAAATTTTAAAAAAAAATGCTCTATTGCGACTGGGAGGTCCTCTCATATCTACTCAAAGTTTCAAATTTGTGTTTTTCAAAATGAGTTCTTTTATCCATATATAGTACCAATTTTACCCTTTATTTAATGTGCTATTAAATAATTGTAACTCTCATTAGTTTATATATATATATATATATATATATATTTTTTGATAACTTATATCATTTTAATTTATAGTGGATTAGATTAGTTTAAACTTTATATATTTTTTTATTAGAAATAAATTTTATATTATCTTTATTTAACTTAAATATTAATACTTTTCAGTTCTGTTATATTAACAAATAAGAAGTTTTCACTATTGAAATTATATTTTTCATTAGGGTTATACTCCAAATCTAAAATTTAAATAGTTTATAAAAAAAAAAAAAAAAGAGTTGAACTCTTCTGTTTATATTTTAAAATAATTATACATTCCAAATCTAAAATTTAAATAGTTTATTAACTAAAGAGTACATTTGGTAATTAAATGTATTGTTATGGGCAAAGGGACTTATTTTGAAGAATAAATAAATAAAAGTAATGCTTATTGATCATGCAAACTTATTATATGACTTTTTCATAATCTAAAATGTAAAGTAGGATTTTATTTTATTTTTTTATACTTTTCCCCAAAAAAAAATAAAAAAAAATTAGAATCAACTATATAAGCCTATGCTATCATGTTATTGTCAAATATTATATAAGAGCCATATGGATAGTTTTATACTATCTTGTTATCCTTATACGATGTGCCAAACAAGCTCTTAATTGCTCATTTGGCTCATTGTATAAAGATAGTACAATAGTATAATACTGTTTAATTTGTTCTTATATAATGTTTGGTCAACATAATAGTATAGATTTATATCGTTGACCCCATCTTACATTATATTTTACAATATAAAGTTATATAGTAGAAAGAGGAAGGATAACAACAGTATAACAACAATATAATTATACAACCTAAAAAATTATATAATCCTATACTATAAAATTATATATGATGGCCAAACGAGCTCAAGAACTTTAAGTAGGAAAGGAAATTGACAAAATAGAACAACTTAAGTAACTATTCCTTATCATCCATGTTGTTGACACCCTAAATAGAATAACTTTAAGGTCTATTTTGGGAGTTTAAGAGGAAATGAAAGAAGATTAAATGAAGAGATATATTTCTTGGAGCGATTAGTGGGTATTTAATAAAAAAGATAGGGATATATTAAGTAATACATGAAAAATCATAATGTATATTATCCTCTCACTCCAAAAAATCCACATTTAGAAAAATTAAAAAAATTAAGTCTTGGAGAGATTTGAAGGGTATATACTCTTTTTATTTTATTTATTTTAAAAAAGAAGCCTCTAAAACCAAGGATTTGATACTATATGTATCATTTCCTCTCAATTCTTCTCCATTCAATTATAATGTGAATCAAATTCGTTCAAATTCAAATATTTTAATTTGAATCCGAATTATTTGATTTGAGTACCATCCCTAGTGACAACACATCTAAATGATTCAACTAATATTTGAACATATAATCCAACACAGCACTGTCATCTAACATTTGATGTCATGTCAACTAATATGTTATAACCGACATTGTGAATTTTTGAGGTTTGCAACTAAGTGTAAATAAAAAGGAAATAAGCAAAGAAATAAATAGTTGTAAACCGGTAGTCTAACATATATTTTAGGATGTTACACGTAAATTATATTGGTTATGTAAATAATATTTTGTTCAACTAGTATTGATATGTACATCTTGTGAGAGATTAGAATAAAAGCAAGATATTAACTAGGAAATTATTATGACTTATATTTATATATATATTTATTTATAGTATTAAGGACCGCCACCAATTTTCAACTATAGTTAAAGATAAATTTTCGGCCACAAATTCATGCCTAACCCGTGGGCTTGATTTTTATTTTTTTTGATTAACCGACTTGCTTTCTTTCCTTTAAAACTGCCTGAATATTTTCTTCTTGGAGAAGCTTCTCTGCCGTGACTTTGATCCTCTATTTTTGCTTTGACTTTGTTTCTGCATATGGCTTTTCGTTTTGGTTCTTTTGTGGCCGTGGGTTGCTACCTTGTGAGCTGCCATCTTCATTCCCTTGGTAAGCTTCTTCTCTTCTTTTGTTGTCTGGTTGCAGTAGTTGAGATTGGAAAGATTTAAAAGCTAAAATTTAGCTTGGAGTGCTCGGTTATTAGTAGCACTTGTAGTCGTTTTTGTTGCTTTCCCTGCTCTTGGTTTCTTTTTTTTACAAGCTTTAACGCAGCTGCCGCAAGTGTTGGAGTATAGGGATTAGGGTGTGGGGGCAGCAGTGTGGTGCCCCGCACTTTGATTTCAACGTCTATTTTTTTTGGTAAGAAATTGGGTTGGCTGAATTGGTTCCTTCCCATGAGTTCTATGTGCCTTGAAGCTATGGGGTGTAAAATATTACATGCCAAACTATAAATAGGAAAGATTGATTTCTGATTTCTCTTTGTCTCACTAACTTTACCTATAGAGATGCCCACTGACTTAATCTTACAAGAATTGCTGCCTCTGTTCTTGGCGTTAATCAAGGCAGTCCTTAATCCTTCTGTTTTGGCCGGTGAAGTGTGAATGGTAACCAACGCTTCTTCCTCCTTTACTCTTCCTGTATTAACCTTGTTGGTATCTTCTACTTGCTAAGTAGCAAGTTCCTGCAAATCTTTGTTTTTGGAAGTGGGTTAGCTACCCAATAACTCAAGTTTCAAGTGGTAAGAAAGTGTATGGAGCAAATTTACTTCTAACTTTATGTGAGCCGAGTTTGAGTGAGAGGATTAGAAGGTTAATGGTTATATTGATTAGTGAAATAAATTAGGAACCAGTTGAGAGGGATAAGTAAGAGTTAGGAAAAGTAGTGGTAATGGATCAAAGATTATTAACAATAAATATATATGGTAATTATAATTGCTAGAATTGGAGTTCTTAGATCTTTGTTATTAGTGATTAATTGAATCTGAATAAGAAGTTTATAAACAAGAATAAAGAATAGTTGGTTAATGTTGTGATTAAAGATTTAATGAAATTGAGTAGTGAGTATAGGCATAAGATGTTATTGGTGAGGTGAATTATTGAATGTGAGAGTTGAATGTTTTTTTAAAAGGGATACAGGGCAAATTCGGGGGTGAAAGGAATTCAGTATTTCGAGTATATTCGGGGCAGAATTAAATTAAGGGCTTAAGAGAAAGTGTAGCTTAGGATCTTGAAATGTGGTCTTCAAGATTTTGTAGTGTGGTTCCAAGTATGTTGTGAGTTATAACTATTAGACTCCGGCTAGGTCAGACAAGATTCTTAATGCCCTGTTCTTCCTTCATGTAAGAAATTGAGTAGGTTCATGATAGATTTTAGGAAAATTTTCTAAATAATAAAGATAGATATACTTGTCTATTAATAAACCCAACAAATGGAATCAGATTTTTTTTTTCCTAGAGAAAGTTATGTTCAATTAACTAAGGTAAGGTCAAAGCTGTCAAAAATCCTGCTTGCTACAAAATTTGATGCAACTTCAAACAATAAACTGTATTGATATACAAATCTAAAAATTACAAATGATATATCATTATAAACCTACACGTGTCTAGTATTTTACAAATTTTACGAAACTGGATTCAAAGTTTTCTAGAAAAAAAGATATGACCGTTAAAGTGGGCACTAGTCCAAACCCCAAGTTTGGACAGTCTCAACATCTCTTACTCACTAAGTGCTTTCTATCTTTTCTAATGGTTTCTTCTACCCCATGCATTGTCAAGACATTTAAAATGTCCCTTCATTATTAACCCTAGCACACAAAGTCCAATTCATATTAATTAGCATGTAATAGGTTAAAAGAAAACTTACATAAATAAACCTTTATAAGTTGAGATATAAGTTTAGTAAGTAAAAGAGTATAACAATAATGTTTATGAACTAAGTAGTATTTGGAATTATGAATTTCAGTTCCGGATTCTAATGTGAACCTATTGAGACGCGTGGACGCAAGTGTGAGTGACGAATGGAATTGGTAACAGATGAGTGGTTAATTGCTGCCTTTAGGGGCTAGATTAGTATGTGTGATTTATGTTTACTTGAATATGTGTGATATGTGGAAAGTAAGCAAGTAAAGTATTTCAGTAATTTATTTGATTTATGTTTGTGGAATATTGGTTGCTTTGTTTGATATTGGTTGTGGTTAATAAGGGCCAACAAAGTGAGTTTTTTATGAAAATGATTTTTATCTCTGAAATTGAAAATCCAGGTGCACCTAGGATACCCTGATTTAAAATCATGAGAAATTTTGATTTTGATAAATTTTTTTTATTTTAAATTGAGTGCTCAGCCCCGGTGGGATGAATTGTGTACGGAGATTAATTTAGTGTGCGGGCGTATAAATGCCCGGTAGGGGGTGATACTGGTGTGCGGGGATGGGTTACTCGTTAGCCCTTTGATTGCTTTGTGTGATATTGTTGCACTGACCTAAATTGTGATCTTGCGTGTCATATGAATTGTGAATTTGTGAAACTTACAATGTGTACGTGCAATGTAAAATGTTATATGAATCATGATACCTGATGTTAATATGTATATTATATGTTTGTGCTGAGTGATGCTCGTACCCTTTGGGTACGATTTTTTACTAACGGAGTCCATAGGACTCATCCCTCTTTTATGGATATATTTTTTTTAGTAACAGGACCTCAAAGAAAGTTAATCACTAATACGAGGTTTTGCTGAGGATTAGACGAAAGGTATTCCTCAAAATCTCATACTTGGAGTCAATGATGAAAGTTTGCAGTCACAATAAAACTGTGGGTGTCAAATTTACTATAATGTAATATTCCAGTATTTGTCTTATTGATGACGTGAACGGAGCGGAGCTCCTTATTGTCTTTGTGTTGTTGTTGTAACAACAAAAGTTTATAGGTTTGTATTTTACGGCATGTTCCATATTGCAGGGAACATCTGCCAAAATTTTCAGTAAGTGGTGATTTGTTTAAGTTAATAAACTTTTAATGTTAACTTTTGCGTTTTAAATACTTGGTCTTATTCATTGGTTGGTCAAGAGTAATGATCGTTTCCTTATTTGAGTCAGGGTTACGGAGGTTTGGTTACCATTTCTCTGGCCAGTCATGCCTCCGTGAGGGGTTTGACATAATATGTCTTCATTTTAAACAAAAATAAAATTAGTTGAAGGGAATTCAAAGACCTTTCAAGTAACAAAACAATTATCACTTTGACAACTTCATTAATTGTTAATTGTTAAGTTTATTCAAACAAAATACAACCATATATTAAATTTTAAATAAAATTAGAGAAAAAAAAAAAAACAACCCTTAAAAAATTTATATTATAATTTGATCTTTTAAAGTAATTATTGAAAGTCAAAATAAAAAAATAATTTGACATACTTTTTTTTTTCAACAATTTAATCAAAATAAAATATATAGGGTTCATATAAAAAAAAATATATTAATAATAATATTATTATTATATTCTCCCACTTTAAGAATTTTCAAAATTAAAAAATAATAATAACAACCTTTTTAATTTTTAAGTAATATTTATATTCTTACACATAAAGCATTTTTATTTAAAAATTCAAATACATCATTAAAGGAAAAAAAAAAAAACTAGAAAAATAACCATTATAAAATTTTATATTTATAATTTAATCTTTTCTCAATATTGAAAGTCAAACTAAATCAATAATTTAAACTAACTTTTTTTTTTTAATGACCATTCAATTAAACTAGAATATAGAAAGTTCATACAAAAATATAAATTTAAATACTGAAAACAAAATCAACAATATTATTAATCATATTACCAAAAAAAAACTTATAAATTTAAAAAATTTATATATAAAAAAACTTTGTTTAAATTAAATCTATGATTTAATTATTTAAGCAA
The DNA here is from genome assembly GCA_029379385.1 of Quillaja saponaria. Taxonomy (NCBI): domain Eukaryota; kingdom Viridiplantae; phylum Streptophyta; class Magnoliopsida; order Fabales; family Quillajaceae; genus Quillaja; species Quillaja saponaria. The sequence continues at coordinate 18,658,845 of CM055612.1, read as the reverse complement.
TTAAATAGATTCCATAGTTTTAGATTTTGATCAAATAAAACCATCATTGTTTTACCACATAATGATAGGGAGACAAAGAGAGCGTGGAAAAGTAAGTTTAAATAGAGAGACAAAGAAAGTGAGCATACAAAAAATGTGGTATGTTAAAGGATAAAAAAAAAAAAAACTTCAAGCAAAATTTTATAAATATTTGAAATAATTAATTTAAAATATAAAAAAAAAATTTAAAACTAACAAACTAGGTGTGATCTTCTAAGAAAAAAATAATAAAAATTCATTTTCAAAAATAAAACTAAACCACGTAATATTAGATAAATAGAGATTGTAAAAGTACATTAAATTAAGTTTTAAATTTTGTTTTGAGGCAAAAATGTTGTAGACTAAAACAAATGAAGAGTAAATTACATCAAACTCCCCTGAATTGTGCCAAAATTACATAAATTTCCTATCTATTTCTAAAATTTACACATACCTCTCTTGTAATTTGAAAACAAGTTACAACTTAACCAATACTTTAAAATTTTAACATAAATACAAAAAAAAAAAAATACTCTTATTGTATTCTTATTAAAAAGACATATATGATTTTATTTTTATTATATTAATTCAATGATGACAGGAAATTATTTAATTTAAAATAAGATACAAGGGATAATTAAATAAATAATTATTTATAAGTAATAATTTAACTTAAAATTAAATTAAATTCTTTGAAAAATTATAGTAATTGTAAAAATATTATTGTTATTTAAATAATAAACATAAAATCAAAAAACACCAATAAAGAAAAAACAGAGTAAACTCATAAGCTTTAATATTATAATTTCATATTTTAGCCCCATTACATCAATTTCTATCTATTTCTAAAATTTAATTTGAAAACAAGTTACAACTTGACAATACTTTAAAATTTTAACATAAATACAAAAAAAATACACTTGTTGTATTCTTATTAAAAAGACATATATGATTTTATTTTTATTATATTAATTCAATGATGATAGGAAATTATTTAATTTAAAATAAGATACAAGGGATAATTAAATAAATAATTATTTATAAGTAATAATTTAACTTAAAATCAAATTAAATTCTTTGAAAAAATTATAGTAATTTTAAAAATATTATTGTTATTTAAATAATAAACATAAAATCAAAAAACACCAATAAAGAAAAAACAAAGTAAACTCATAAAATTTAATATTATAATTTCATATTTAGCCCCATTACTAAAACACAAAATAAACAAATAATTTGAAGTGTTATTTTTTACAATACTCTTATTAAAATAGTATATATATATATATATATATATATATATTGGATTCATACAAACAAAAATTATAAATTCAAATAATGAAAAAAAAAAATGAATAATGGTTGTCATAATATTATATTCTCACAAATTAAAAAATAAAAAATTTAAAAATCTTCAATTATAAATTAATTTAAATTAAAATAACAAATAACAATAATGATACATAGATGCCGGCTTCATCTAGTTGAGCTATATAACTGCAGATGCCACTGACATGCAAAACGAATTAGACAAATTAAACTCTGAAAGTTGTAAAAGCGTCGTATAAAACTATAAACATGTAAAACCTGATTTAAAATCTATATGTTAAGACTTGGAGGAAAATTGATCTGAAAATCCTCAGAGAAGGGTTAACCATTTATCAAACATAGACAGATTGACAAAGAAACAAAAAAAGTAAATAGCACAATATCAATTGCTGATGTTGATCCAATAACGAATTCTTAACAGACCATTTCCAGGTACAAGTATATTTGATTCTACTTATCTTTTGGAGAGAAACATGGAATTTGGGGTTTGGCTTTTCCTGTGGCAAGTTCCTCTATTTATGTCATAGAAAAGGAACACTTAAACTGGATAAGGAAATCAACAATAAATGTTCCTCGCCACTGACATGCTAACAATGCAGTATCAAATCAGAAATCAAGATTGATATATTCCTATTTTCATTTTCTGCTTGATCGTTCTTCTTTCAGTCTAATGTCTGTTACATGGTAGTTTTCATATGTCTGGATACACACATAAGATGCACAACTGCTTCAAGAACCTTACTACCTTAATAAAATCCATACCTATCCAGATCAAACTGTTGCAAAAAACTAACAACATTCCCATTGAAACTATGAGAGCAGAATACCCTGCATCCACATTCAAATATCCCATAACATCATCCATCATCATGATCTTTCAAATTGGGGAAAATCGTGAGCCTCACCATGAATGCCTGAGATAAAAATTTGGACTTAAAATGAAGGTCTAAAATTTTAGAGATTTCATTTAACTTTAGGTCAAAATAGGCAGGATCTCTAATACATCAAAGAATAGCAGAAGAACATGTGCAATTGTGCATAAATGTTCTGTCACATGAAAGTATCAATTTTAAGAAGACTTCTTGAGAATTATTTTCGTTTTTTTATTATTATTTTATTTTTGGTTGACATTTGAATTCAATCATATTAAATCTTGGTTGTTGAGCCTCTTTTTCGGTATTGGTATCTAGTATTGCTGGTTTCTTTGAAATATATTTGTTAATGTTGAGGCTATGGAGACAATTCTTATATTCATGATACAACTAGAAACCAGCAACCGTTTTTTTTTTTTTTTTTTTTTTTTTTGTGGTTTTATGTACAATTTGAAGTTTATTAAGCAAAAAAAGGGAAGAAGAAGAAAGAAAAGTGAATGTTTGCATGTTAATCAACTTAGTTCAGATGCAAAAATAAGTGAAAAACAAGTTTAGAGAAAATGAGATAAAGATGAGCCTCTGGAGGGTTTGCTTCGTCACAGTGAAAAGGAATGGAGACAATGGGTAGGCCCTGTTTGTGGAACGGGGTGGAGACGAGGGTCATATTTCTTCACTATTCATAGATATAAGTTGCATATATATGAATTTTCTTTCATGCAACTCTAATTCCTTAATTTATTCCCTGTCATCCCTATAAAGAAACTAAGAGAATCACTGCACATTTCAACTGCAATCAAAACCAGCATTATTTAAATATAGTCTATGTCATAATAAAAAATAACCAATGAATCAATCGAAAAATCTATATGCTAGCACTTGACAAAATGGATAAAATATAAGGTAAGTATGCTACCTCTTGCAAAACTCAGTTATATATTTTGACCCATTGTAGAGCATGAACCACATCAAGACAATCACCAAAGTATCTGATAAAGTTTAGAAATCTCACAAAAAACAGTAAGGGAAAACGTTTTATATTTACATGGTGATGAAATAATGGCATCCAAAACCAATGAACCAGTTAGATATAGAATAAAAATCCCAGAGGAAGTTCTGCTAACTTCCCCCTAAAACATTTTCTGAATAACTTTCATGTTTAGATTACACTAGGAGCTTGATTAACAGTTCTATAAAGTTACATGGATTTTTTGTATATATTAACTTATGTTACAGAGCTTTTTGCACAACAAACAACATAGAAAATCATCATATTTTAATTCAAGTCACAATTGAAATGCTCATCAATTCTTGAATTTATGGCAAATGGCAAATTCCGACTAAAGATAGATGTTTGAGTTTTAGAAATACAAGCTTCATCTATATAAGGGTTCAGTACAAGTCCTATTCTGATTCTAATGTTAAAAGGAAGAAAAAAGGAAAATTGAAAAGAAAAGAAAGAAAGAAAACTTTTAGTTTTTAGGGAGGGGAGGGGAAAAACTATTAAGTCTGATCACATATAGATCACATGGTTAAGATCCTTATAGTAAACAGAACAATAAAGGATACTGAACAGATAACGCTCCCACCAATCCAGCATGTAAAGCCCAAAAGTAACATTGTAGAGATATATCTTGCGCTGGATCCAGTTCATATTCATACCTGCAATAAGTTCAGACATGATCCAATTTAGTCAACACATGCAAGTTCGTATTCTTAATGTTTTTAACTCCATATATTTATCTTCACTTAGAATTTGATGTAAAATACTACAACAAGAACTACAATGGAGTAAAACTAATAACAAAACACATCAGTACAAATTATAAATTCTAACCCATAAAAATTCCTAATTTGTTGCTTAAAACTAACTAAGAAACCTTTGGTTTATATGGCAGTAATAGCATGCCAGAAACCAGATCAATGGCCACACCAGCTTCAGTGCACATAAAAGACATAAACACCAGCAATAAGGCAACCAATTTTTCATCATAATACGCATGTACCTATACCCAATTCAATTGCAGACTTTGAAGTGGGTGGGGAGCAGCTGCTCTTACTAAGAATTTTGGGGAAATTTTGATAATCAATAAGTTGGAGTATTAAGAACCCCTGTATATGGACTCTTTGTGCATGCAAGGATTTGAAAGCGAAAAAATATAATGAATTGAAGAGAGAGAGAGAGAGGCTTGCCATGAACGGATGAAGTCACAGAAGCACTGCTGCCGGATCTCCGACCACCTCGTGTTGTCGAGGAATACAATCGGAATGAGAGAGACGAAAAGGCAGTTAGAAAATTTTTAAGGGTCATTTAAATGGGCCAGACCAGCTTGTGTCTGTACAGGTCCATTGGTATAGGCTAGTTCAAGAATGATAAGGTAGAATCAAAGCGTTTTGATCATTTAGGTGTGATTAGGGGTGTTATTATGGATTGGTTAATCCACCAAATCGATTCAAAGTTTAGGAATTTTTTTTGATTGGTTTTCATTAAAACTTATATGTTTTATTTATTTTTTTTAATTTTGTTTTTTTTCTTAAAAAATTTATTAGACTTATGAACTACACAATGATTAATCAATCAACTCTATCCAAACTAAGAATTTGTATTAATTAATTTAAAACTAGATGAATAAGAGTGAATTTTATATGAACTTATAATTTAGTCACATTATTTTTTTAGTTTGAAGCTATGAAATTTTTATACGTAAAAAAAAATGAGGATGTGACTGCATTGGTAGGTAGGCCATTATGAAGAGCCAGCCAAAGAAAGTGTCGAACAAGGGCTGGTCCTTCCCATTTCCAAAGGAACTTCCACCTATGGGTATCACTTAGACTCTCAGCATCTGCTATTAGATCATAAGCAAAGCGCACCAAAAATCTACCATTGGTTGCTAGTCCCCAAGCTACAAAGCCTTTCGATCTTTGGTTGGATGGAGGAAGCAACGCCTGAATACGTAAGCAAACGTCCAAAGGAAGAACTGACTTAAGCTTTGTTAAATCCCAACCTCCTCCTGAGACCGTGGTGTAGTCTCTCACCTTTTCGTAGACGCCAAAGGCGCCAGCCTCTGGAAGAGCAAGTGACAGTAAAGGTCCAGAGTTAGAAACCCAACAACCCACCCAAAAGTTGATGTTACAACCATCCCCTATGATCCAATTCATACCATAGAGAATGTTAGGCCAAACACGGCAAATAGCTTTCCAAAGATGTGAGTCCGTAGCTTGAGAAATTTGCGACTGGAATAAGTTATTACCTTTAATATACTTAGTGTTAATGTTGGATTTGTCTGAGCTGATGACCTGGCGAGGCGATCTCCTCAATGGGTTCCACTTACCCGAGTTGGAGACTTAGTACTTGTCCGAGCTGGAGACCGGGCGACATGGCGTTCTCAAGCCCTGCAAAATAGAAGACGGGAGCCGAGTCCGGGGTGAACTCCCAAGATCCTCCGATGAATAAGTCAGAAAGAGGAAGAGCTCGGTAAACAGTAATAAGACGAATGGTAACTAAACTTTTACCTTTTTGTACCATCTTCAGGAAAACGACAAGTATATATACAGCAGACGAGCTCGTGCACGGGCCACCGGAACTGTTCAAGTATGCAAGTGAATAGGCAATCGTCACGTGGCACGCTCCCATTGGTTGTCATTATACTATATTAACACTAGTCTCATGAAAAAAAGGACTCGATCAACACGTCCCAGGACGACCAGAACGCATACTAAGGTCGCCCACCGGGTTCGAACTTTAGCTGGCTTGTGTAATGTCAAGTCCAGCGATCAAGTCATCGCCCTTCACATAGAGATCCGAGGCAAATCAAGCGGGTCTTTCTCGTACTTTCAAACGCCATTCGATCGTCCTATAATTTTTTTGGATACCGGGCGGGAATTAAACTATAATTGGACGAAATAGCGGCAGGGCCACGTGGTAGGCGTGGATTGTAGGCGCGAAGCACGAGGTAGGATTTCGGGGCTTATAAAAGGCTCTACAAACCTCACATTTATGCCCCACTAAGAGATTTCTGTAGCGAAGCTCTGTCAATTTGCGTCCATCAAGCTCGACTACTCAGAAGATTAGACTTTCTGCACTCCTTCCTTCTCTGCTAGGTACGAACCTCTAAACTTGAACTCTTCATCCGTTTGTTTTACACAGTTAAAATGTCTAGTGAGGATGGTACTGTATCTGCCCCGCCCTTCATCACATCAAGCAACCACCCAGCAGACGGCACCATAATGCCAGTGGACGAGGAGCCTAGATATCATCGGGGGAAGGGTAAGGTTCTTTCGCCTTCCCTAGCTTATTACCCGTCCACGTCCTCCAACTCAGAAAATACCGAGCCTGGAATTTTCGAGGATAAGGACGAGGCCATTGCTCTGGCTCGCTTCTCGCCCGAATAGGACGACGACGAAGAATCAGACGATGACTCGGCGACCTTCTGGCCTCAAACTAACGTCACCGCTGTGGACGCCATTGAGAATGTTATAAGTGACCAAAGGTTGGAGCTCGTGCGCAGGTAGTACTTTGAACGAGTGGGGGCCAAAATTTACAAGGTCGGTCCTTATAGAGATCGCCCTCATCACTCTCGCCCAAACACCTTCTGTTTCTATGAGGACTACTTGAAGGCCGGGGTTCGCTATCCTTTCCACCCTTTCATTGTTAAAATGTTGAATGCCTTTGGTATTTGTCCAGCTCAGATTACTCCTAATGGATGGCGATTTCTAATAATATTCGTTGGCGTCTGTCACAACTTGCAGATTCACCCGTCTTTGACTGTGTTCAGAAATCTTCATCAAATTAAGAACAAGTCAGGGGCGTGGATATACTTTTCTGCCAGGTTCGACTTGTACCGAGGACATCCCGACAGTAACAAAGAGTGGAAACCTCGGTACTTCTTCGTTGAGGTTCCTCGCTTCACGGGTTTGCTGCTCCAGTAGGGGGTTTTACGAACATGGAAGCCTACGAAAACTCCTAAGATGAATCGGGTGCAGAGGAAGAAGTACTATAAAATTCTTGCGTACCAGAAGTTTCAGATGGGCGGGCTTCTGGACACAACATTTTTTACTTTTGGTCCGATCTTGGCTAGAACGGGTTTATCCGTGCTGGATTTTGGTTCGCACCGTGCAATGTCGTGTTATTAACGCTATTGTTGATTAGTCCTTTATTGTTGCTGATCGACTAATTTCTTGCTTTGCAGATATGGGTCTGACACAGGAACAGGAGGCCGCTGAAGTCAGGGCAGCGACCAGGCGCCATCTTGAGGCCCTGAAAGAGAGAGCTGCTCAGGCTTCGAACAAAGGAAAGAGGCCGATGAAAGAGAGTGGGAGAGTTCCCAAAAGGTCAAAACCCAGCTCGGCCTCCCATAGAGACATGGCCAAAGTGTCCTCTGTTTGAAGGGCCCAGAAAGAGCCCTGGACAGAGGTGACTGAGGGCGTGCTTCCCTTGGCAACGATCTCTGCGGACCACTGCCAAAAGACGTCCCTTTGTGGAAAATCTGGTCTCCCGTAAAAGAGGGCAAGGGTGAAGCCATCCTCGAGGGAGCGAACAGGACCAGACGGCTTTTCGCTGGCCAAGGTTCCAGCGCACATCTTCCTGGGCATCCCGGAGGACGCCTACATCAGCAATATCCCCAGCGCGGCCTATGCCATAGCGAGAGGGAGCACCTTGCTAGCAGACGCGGCTATGATTGACGATCTCCCCCTAGAGAGCGCTTTTATTACCGGGCTGTCTGCTGGCATGCAGGTATGGACGACCTTTATCACTTGTGAATTTTTGAATTTTTGTATAGCAGCACGTAGAATGTTTGCATAATGATATTGACGTGACCTTGTTGGTCGCAGTCCCTCCAATACCAGGCGTCCTTGTACACGAAATTGAATAAAGTCTAAGAGGACGCCGAATACTCAGTGGATAAACTGCTCGGTACTTTTCAAGAAAATGAAAATCTAAAGGCCAGGTTAATACAAGTAGAGAAGGCCGAGGCTGAAGGGCGATCTGCTTCCGAACATTTCGAGTCACTGCAGGCCCAAGTCTTACGTTTGGGGGCCGAGGTAGAAGGGTGGCTCGAGAAGTGCCGTGAGCAAAACGAGGACGCAGATCGCCTAAGAGAAGAGGTTGAAAAGTGCCGAGCTGTTGAGTCCGAGGCGGCCAAATTAAGGGAAGAGAAGGACGGTGAGATCGCCTGGCTGAGGGCTGAACTTGAGGCCTACAAAGGGAAGGACGATGAAATCGCTAGGCTGAGGGCCGGCCTAGAGGCGTCCAAGGACAAGGAAGATGAAATCGCCAAGCTGAGGGCCGAAGTGGAGGCATCCAAAGAGGAGGCCTAGACAGCTGTGGAAAACTTCAAGAATTCTGACAACTGTCGAAATATGATCTATGATCACGGCAGTCGTCTGTACGCGAATGGGTGGGTCTGTTGTAGATCCTGGCTAAAGGAGCATAACCTCTATTTGGATATTTCTGAGGCGAAGTGGCCTAGCGAGGAAGAAGCCGAAGAGGAGGAAAGACTGGCGAAGCTGCTCGCTAAAGCTGAGGCTGACCAGGACGACGGATCCGAGGACGAGGGCAATGCAGGAGAGGAGGTCGAAACCGTTGACTTGGATGGGGGCGATCAGTAGTTTTGGGACACTTGTAATTTTTGTAATTTGACTTTGTAATGAATACATTTGAAATGAATTATTATTATGCGTATTTTATTGAGCATTTGACCCGTCCTTATGATTACGATTTGGCCTATTTTAAATTGTAAATTCGAGTAATGAACTTAAACACAAACAGGCAATCCATCTTAATGAGGCTTGAAGCTGGACTCGGCGGAGGCTCGGACCGCAGTTGAAAACCTGGTGGCCTTGCGTGCCTGTCAGCAAGCACCGGGCTGTCGAGTTCCCTGTCAGGTCGTTGATTCGACCAGGTGAACCTCAACTGCATCCGGGTTTGGTAATCTTGGGACTCGGCGGAGGCTCGGACCACAGGTGAAAACCTGGCAGCCTCGCGTGCCTGTCGAGTTCCCTGTCAGGTCGTTGATTCGACCAGGTGAACCTCAACCGCACCTGGGTTTGGCGATCTTGGGACCCTGAAAAAATCCTTGTCGCCTAAAAAAGGTAGGTTCAGATTAGCAACATTGAAATGAACGAAACCAAACGTTCTTCATTAATTTTTACAAGCAGATACAAGGAGATAAATATTTGCAGAACAAGATGATATATATTAACGATAATATTTCTTCAAATGTCTTGCATTGAAGCTGTTCGAGAGGACCTTTCCCGCTTCCGTTCTGATTTTGTAAGCCCCGGGATCCACAATGTTTAAAATTTGGTACGGGCCTTCCCATGATTTCTTGAGTTTTCCTTCCGAGCTTCCACTCTTGAATTGATTTAGTCTCAAAACAAGATCACCCACTTGCAAAGGCCTCAGTTTCCCCATTGGCGATCTTCCATGTAGTGCGGTACGACCATAAAACCTGCTGCAATTGTTCTTCCCAGTCTAATTTATTCCGATCTACCTTTTTCTTTAGTCCTTCGAGGAGTACCTTGTTAACAGCTTATGCCTGGCCGTTTGCCTGAGGGTAGGCTACCGACGAAAAACGTAGGTCTATTCCCAGTTTCGAGCACCAGGATTTCGTAGGTCGGCAATCAAACTGTCTTCCGTGGTTGGTGACTATGGCTTTTGGAATTCCAAAACGATAGATTATGTGTTTCCACAGAAACTTCTCCACGGCTTTGGCATTGATTGAGGTCGTCGGCTTCGCTTCAGCCCATTTGGTAAAGTAATCACAATTTACCAAAATGAACTTCTTTACCTTTCCCATTCTTCCCCAAGGAAAAGGTCCTAGAATATCCAAACCCCATACAGCGAAGGGCCAAGGGCTGGTAATGGATGTTAGTCTGTTCGGGAGTATCCTCGGCACTCTAGCCGACCTCTGGCAATTGTCACACTTCTTCACCCACAACTTGGCATCTTCCTGAAGGGTAGGCCAAAAATATCCCGTTCTCAAAACTTTCTGTGCCAGTGCTCTATAACCTATATGTGCTCCATAAACACCCCTATGCACTTCGTCTAATACATATCTTGACTCTTCCTCAGACAGGCATTTCAGATACGGGCGGGTATAGGACCTTCTGTATAAACGGTCATGTATCATGCAATACCTAGCAACTCTTTTTTTGACAACTTTCGCTTCCGCTGTTTCTAAAGGAAGCCCACCTGATAGTATATAATCTACTAGCGGAGTCATCCATGGTAGAACCGACGTTTCGACAGCCAAAGTTTCAGACTCTTCGTAACTCGGCCTTTTCAACGTATGGATTCGAGCCTTCATCTTATCACATCCGTGGAGCTTTGCGAGTTCATCAGCTCACCCATTCATATTCCTCGGAATATGCTGTACTACTACTTTCGTGAAACGGCTAATGAGCTGTTTAACCTTTTCCAAGTACTAGATCATGGCGATCTCCCGTGCTATATACTCGCCCGCAATCTGCTTCACCACCAACTAAGAATCACAAAAAACCCTCAATTCATCCGCTCTTGCTACTCTGGCCCATCGTAGACCTAAAATCAGGGCTTCGTACTTGGCTACGTTGTTGGAGGCAGGGAAATCAAACTTAATGGTGCACTCCGTTATCTGTCCGTCAGGGAACCTCAGAGTTGCTCCGGCTCCGCCGCCAAGTTTATCGGACGACCTATCCACGTACAATAACCAGCCTTCATACTCAGCGCTTTCATTGTTTAGATCGCCCGAATTTTCACCCGAAAAAGTACATTCCACGATGAAGTCCGCCAATGCCTGAGCTTTAATGGCCTTTCTGGGGCTGTACCGTATATCAAATTTGCCCAGTTCGACTGACCATTGAACCATTCTTCCTGAGGTATTAGGCTTGTGCAAAGTCTTCTTCAATGGCTGGTTGGTCTTGACCTCTGCCGTGTGGGCTTGAAAGTATGGCCTTAATTTCAGAGCTATTTTCTCGATGTGGGGATACTTGATCTCCGCCCCTTGGAGGACTCGGCTAGTGTAAGATACGGGCTACTGTTCGCGACCGTTCTCCCTAAGTAACACCGAACTAACGGCCACTGCAGATGCACCTAGATAAAGGATTAGTGCCTCGCCCTCCACCAGTTTTCCAAGTATGGGAACCGCGGCCAAATATTCCTTCAACTGTTGAAAGGCCACTTCGCACTCGTCAATCCACGAGAACGCTTTCTTCAGAGTTTGAAAAAAAAGGAAGCATCTGTCCGCCGATTTGGACATAAACCGTGCCAGGGCTGTGATTCGACCCGTCAATCTCTGCACCTCCTTGGTCGACCTCGGGCTTTGCATGCCAAGAACAGCCTCAATTCCCCTTACAGTTATCATGAAACCTAAGAATTTGCCCGCCGAGACCCTGAATGTACATTTGGTTGGGTTGAGCTTCAGCCCGTGACGATTTATTGTAGAGAAAGTCTCTTGCAAATCTTTGACATGTTGTTCTGAGGTTGGACTTTTGATCAGCATGTCGTCCACGTATATTTCCACGTTACGACCCTTTTGTGCCTTGAATATTTTGTTTACCAAACGTTGGTAGGTCGCACCGGCGTTCTTCAAACCGAACGGCATAACCATAAAGCAGTAGGTTCCCGTTTCAGCCAACTTTATCTGATTATAACCAGGATAGGCGTCCATGAAACTGAGTAGCTCGTTTCTTGATGAACTGTTAACCAACCTGTCAATTCGGAGCAAGGGAAAACTGTCCTTTGGGCATGCTTCATTCAGGTTGGTGAAATCCACACACATTCTCCACTTCCCGCTCTACTTTCGTACCATGACCACATTCGCTAACCAGTTGGGGTTATATACCTCCCTGATGAAACCTGCCTCCAACAGCTTGGACACTTCTTCTTGGATAGCTTCTTGCCTATCCAGAGCGAAATTTCTCTTCTTCTGCCTTTTGGCCTGGAGTCCACCTTGACACTTAATCTGTGGTGCATGATAGAAGGGTCAATCCCCGGCATGTCTTTGGCTGACCAAGCAAAGGCATAAGCATTTTTTCTCAAGACCACTATCAAAGCTTCTCTCACTCCCTGCTCCAATTCTGTACCGACAAGAACGGTCTTTTCTAGGTTACCCTCAAATAAGTTCACCGGCTCGAACTTGTCCACTGAATCTGGTCTTCTACGTATCTCCATCCATTTGTTCGGCCTGGCATCCCTGATGTCGTCTGTGTGCAAGACCTCAGCAGACTTGGCGTGCAAACTTGCAAAATAGCACTGCCGTGCTACCCTCTGATTTCTGCGCAGGGTACCTACTCCTTGGGCAGTCAGGAATTTTAAACAAACGTGTCAGGAAGAGGGTATAACCCTTGCGGCGTTTAAAAATGGTCGACCTAGTATGATATTGTAGGCCGAGGGTAATTTTACCACACAGAATTGCAGCATCACCGTTTTCTCAAAGTTCCCGTCCTTCAATGTGACTGGTAGCTCGACCGATCCTTCCACCTCCACTGCTTCGCCGTTGAATCCCACCAGTGATCCTTCAAACGGCTTCAATGTTTGCCTTGAGATCCCCATTTGATCAAAGCACTTAGAGTACATAATGTCAGCCGAGCTTCCGTTGCCAATCAAGACTCTTTGCACCTGATAATTGGCGATCTTGGTGGACACAATCAGGATGTCTTCGTGAGGACTCTCGATCGCCCGCAGATCCTCATCGAAAAAGCTAATGACTCCCGAGGGACGCTCTTCTCTAGATTTCTTAGGCCGCGACTCCACTGACAGCGGTCTCCTTGCGTACCTTTTTTTTTCAGACTACGTTCTATCCGCCAGCGAAAACCCACCGTTAATCGTGTGTATGACGCCCACTACATTCCCCTTTTATCTTCGGGGTTGCTCAAAACAGCGAGAAGAGTGCTCGCCGCGAGACCTGTCATCTTGGCGCGCCCTTCTGGCCCCTTCTTGTTGAACAAACTCGGTCAAACAACCTCTCCTGATCAAATTTTCTATTTCATCTTTTAACGTGAAACAATCCTCGGTATCATGTCCCGGGCTTCTGTGAAACATGCAAAACTTAGAACTGTCTATATTTTTGTTTTTTTGTTTAAGGATTGAAGGAAATCTTAGAATGCCTCTTGACTGGGCAGCCAGAAGAACCACTGTTCGGGTATTATTCAACTGCTTATAATTTTCAAATATTTGGCGAGGAGTTGATTGCTCTCTCCTATCCCTTCCTTTTTCCTTCCTTTTTCCTTCCTCCGGTGACCTGGCGGAGCATTACGAAATTCGGGCGAGTGCTGTCTTTTGGGAGGCTGGTATAAAGGTGCTACCAGATCCCGATCTGCTTCCTCCTGATTAATATACTCCTCCGCTCGGTTCATGAGCTCTTCCAAAGTCTTCGGCGTTCTTCTGTTCAGGCTGTTCCTAAACTCAGATTTCTGCAAACCATATCTCAAAGCAACTATCACTACTTGAGGGTTTACATCCTCCACTTCCAAAGTAGCACAATTGAAACGTCCCACGAACTCCTTAAGGGGCTCCTCGTCACCCTATTTAAGAGACAAAAGATAACTGGCGTCCTTCTTGTGCCTTTTATTTGTCATGAAATGGCGTTTGAATTAGGAAACCAACTGTCCGAATGAGTGAATGGAATCCTGTTTGAGTTGGGCAAACCACTATCTCGCTCTTTCTCTTAAGGTAGAGCCGAAAGCCCTGCACATCACCTGATCGGGAACGCCATGCAGCAGCATGAAAGATTCAAACCCGATCATGAAATCATCAGGATCTGAAGTTCCATGATACTGCTCCAAGGCCGGGATTTTAACCCCTCGAGGGATTGGGCAATTGGTTACGCTTTTTGTAAAAGGATGGCGAGCTTCTGTGTGTTCGGCGAGGTATTCAACCCTTGGTTCCGCCCTAACCTCTGCCATTCGGCTGCTTCCCGAGCTTTCATCCAGATCTTCGTTGAATTCTCCGTTGGGTCCTCGGGGGCGACCAAACAGCTCCCCTGGCGGAGAATTCTCCCAAGGCTGTCATAATCTCCCCGTATTGCTTCTGAGTGACCGGAGTGTCAGGGTCTAGGATGGGAATAGGAAGTGACCCCCCTTCCACACCCTCTGCCTTCCCCGACCTACGTTGCTCCTCAGTCTCTTCTCTATTTTCCATGTCAGTTGAGTCGGTAAGCTAAATCAAATAACTTTCTCACAGACGGCGCCAATGTTAATGTTGGATTTGTCAGAGCTGATGACCTGATGAGGTGGTCTCCTCAATGGGTTCCACTTACCCGAGCTGGAGACCGGGCGACCTGACGTTCTCAAGCCTTACAAAATAGAGGACGGGAGCCGAGCCCGAGGTGAACTCCCAAGATCCTCCGATGAATAAGTCAGAAAGAGGAAGAGCTCGGTAAACGGTAATAAGAGGACTGGTAACTAAACTTTTACCTTTTTGTATATCTTACTCTCTTCAGGAAAACAACAAGTATATATAGAGCAGACGAGCTCGTGCACGGGCCACCGAAACTGTTCAAGTATGCAAATGAATAGGCAACCGCCATGTGGCACACTCCCATTGATTGTCATTATACTATATTAAAACTTAGTATTGATAACCTGAGCACAGAGACTAGCAGAGTCCATAATAAGATTCTGTCCTATCTTCATTAGGAATGCGTCATTCATCAACTTAAGGTTTTTAAGTCCAATACCACCTCTGTCTTTATGTTTTGTAATATTTTCCCAGCTGACAGTGTGGAGCTTTTTCTTGTCTTCCCTCTCACCCCACAAAAAACGACGACTGAGCTTGTCTACCTCTTCATAGATGCTAACAGGCAAATTAGAAGATTGCATGGTATAAAAAGGAATTGATTGCATAACGGTTGGATGAAAACTGATCTCCCAGCCATGGATAAAGACAAAGTTTTCCATCCTGCTAACCTAGTCTTAACTTTGTCAATAATATAGCTGTGATGTCTCCTCGATTGAAGACCATGTAAAAGTGGTACCCCAAGGTACTTCCCTAGGTCAGTAGTGTGCTTCAAACCAGAATGTCTTTCGATCTCCCTAATGATGCTATTCTTAACCCTTGGAGTGCAATAAAATCTAGATTTTTCAAAATTAACTTTTTGTCCAGAGGCATGTCCAAACTCCATAAGAACGTCCTTGATAAGTGTGGATTGAAACACCGTAGCTTCTGAGAAAAGAATGAGATCATCTGCAAATAAAGGAACCAAATTGCTGTCGATTCAGTTTCCATACACATGGAAACGAATCACATATACAGAAACGAAAGCTTGTAGTTTCGGTGGAAATGGAGCTGATTCCACCGTTTCGGTGGAAACAGATGGACACAAAGGTACCAAAATTGCAGGTCTGTAGGTACAAAAAGGGGAAGAAAAAGAAAAAGCAAAAGCAGACAATTTTTTTTTTTAAAAAAAAAGGCACTAGATAATTGAAGGAAGAGAAATATTCATCTGTCTTTGAAGAAGAGGATGTGAGAGCAAGTTCGCAGGAGTGAGAGAGGCCCTTGATTCTATTGCAGGAGCTGGAATCGATTGGGTGTAAAGTAGTCTAGTTGGATTATTGGAGACGAAGTTGAAGAAGAGAGAGTTGTAGATATGGAAGGAGTTGTAGAGTTACAGCTACAGAGAAAGTCTCGCTGGAGAGAAGAGACGAAGAAAAGAGTTAGGTGTGTTTAAACTGTTTAACTGTTTTAAGTTTATTATCCTATAACATCAGTAAATATGACTTAATTAGAAAATACATTTTTTTAATTATTTTTTCTAGCAATTTAATTTATTTAAATTTTCTCTTAGTATAATTTAATTAGGTTACATGTTTATATTTTTGCAGTTAAAAATAAAAGATGGCTTCTTCTTCTTCAAAAGGTAAACAATCGGCTATCGAAGAGCCACAATCCAAAAAAAAAAAAAAAAGGCTGATGATATTGGATGACTGTATTTGGAAAGAATATGTGATAATCGTCAACAAGTAATTTGTAATTTTTGTGAAAAACAAATTAAGGGAGGAGGTATTGCTCGAGGCAAACAACATTTAGCTGGAGGTTATTCAAATGTGACAAAGTGTGAGAAATGTCCTGTGAAAATTTCTAAACAAGTGAGATTGTACTTGAGAGAGAAGAAACAAGAGAATAAAAAAATGAAAATAAGAGGTGAGATGAGAGAAAATTTAATGAGCAGGACAAGGAGAAGAGCGGGGATTAGAGAAGAAGATATTGATGACACAGATGATGAGATGAGCATACAGGAAAGACAAAATCTTCAATATGCAACAAATTTATTAATACATGATATATATATGGCAGAATAAGGATATAAGCAAGTTCCACATCCAAGGATGAAGGATACACGAACTCAAAATTTAAGTCGCATTCAGAGTGTGAAAGAAGGTTTCGGAAAGTTTACTAGGAGAGAAAAAGGCCAAAGTAAAGAAGAGATAAATCCAAGCATATATAGGCAACAAGATGTTTACCAACAAAAGTTGAAAAACATGTGGAATCCAAAAAAGTGGGCAAAGTCAGCAAAGCATGCTATTGGAAAATTTTTTATTTATCAAAATATTGCTCCTAACAAAGCACAATGGCCATATTATCAGTGTATGATTGATGAAATTGCACGTGCAGGGGTTGGAGTTGAAGGGCCTACTCCTTATGAAATCAGTGGTCCTATTTTGGAGGATGAGATAGATGAATTAAAGGAATATATTGATGAATTTAAAAAGAAATGAGAGGTTTATGAAGTGACTCTAATGTGTGATGGATGGATATCTATAACCCATTTGTCAATAACAAACTTTTGATTTATTGTGATCAAAAGATAGTTTTTCACAAATCAATAAATACAACGGAGATTGACAAGGATGCTAATTATCTTTTCGAGTTTATGGATGAATTGTTCAAGAGATTGGTGAAAAATATGTAATTCAAATCATCATAGATAATCAATCTTCATACAAAAGGGCTGCAAATTTATTGATGGATAGAAGACCACATTTATATTGGACATCGTGTGCTGCACATTCTCTTAATTTAGTATTACACGACTTTTTGAAATTCAAAAGTGTTTCACCTATTCTAGAGCAAGCAAAAAAGTGTACAAATTTCATTTGCAATTATGGAAAAGTTCTTCATTTGATAAGGAAACATTGCACAGGTGAATTGATATGGCCAGCTTAAACAAGATTTACCACAAATTATATTGCTCGTGAAAGTCTTCTACAACATAAGAATGGCTAACAAAGAATGATGAATTCTGATGAATAGGCAATGAGTGCATCTAGTAAGAATCTAATTGGGAAGAAAGTTCACCAAACTCTTATGGATTCTAAGTTCTGGGAAAGAGCTAAAAAAATTGTTAGCATACATGCTCCAATTGCAAAAGTACTAAGAATGGTTGATGGGGAGAAATTAGCAACTATGCCATATGTATATGCATCAATGATAAAAGCAAAAGAACAAATACAAGAAATTACCCCAAATTCTTATAAAAATGATATTAATGTCATTGATGAACTTTGTCAAAAGTAGATAATATCTCATATTCATATAGCAGGTAAGTAATGAATATATATTATAGTTATGTATGATTTTGCTTATGACTTGATATTCTAAACATACCTCTAACTTATGTTATATTTTTATTTTTTTAAAACAAAATAGCATATTACTTGAATCCCGCATACCAATATAATGAAAATATTGGGGATCAACTAGAGTTAATAAATGCACTTAAAGATGTGGTTAATAGAATTGAACCAAGCAGTACAATAGCTTCTCATGCACTAGCAGAGGTAATAAGAAATGTTCAATAGTATTGAATTTTATCTATACTTATTGCTATTGAGAATTAACAATTTATTTGTTAATAGCTTAAAAATTTTCGAGATACCAGTATTAGATTTTCAAGTCGACTAGTTGTTAAAGGAAAAGAAAAAACGAATCCAGGTAACTTGATTTTATTTAATAACTTTATTTCATTAATACAATTTTTAATTAATGGTATAATTGTAATATATTTTTCACAGCTGAATGGTGATTTTGTATAGAACGGATGCTCCAAATTTAAGAAAGATTGCATTAAAAGTATTGTCACAGACAAGTTCATCTAGTGGGTGTGAAAGAAATTGGAGTACATTTGCTCTTATTCACACAAAAGTACATAACCGACTTTACTATGAAAAACTAGAAAAGCTCGTTTATGCACAATACAGCATGAGGTTGAAATTGAAGCATATTATGAAAGAGAAAAGTAAGGAAAATGTTGATTTCAAAGAAATAGATTTAACCACTGTGTTTGAAGATAACGAAGGTCTTTTTGAATGGTTAGATGATACCGAAGATATATTATTGGATGAATTTGATGGTCATGGCTAACCAACTAGGCCAAATGCTTATTTAACCACTTTTGCTAATCGTTGGTCAGAGACACAAGATTAATCACAAGCATATGGTATGTGAATGTAAACAAGAAGAACCCAAATAGCTGATGATGAAAAGTTTGAAAATTTAATGAGAGGATCTCAACATCATTCAAGGTATACATCTGTTAATACTGAAGAAGAAGAAGAAGAAGATGATGATGATGATAAAAGTGGTAGTGATAATAGTGATGATAGTGGAGATGGAGGTAATAATGAAGGAGATGGAGGAGATGTAGGACAATGCAACAGAGGTGGAAGTTTAGGTGCAGTATTCTTTACTGAAGAGCAACGATTTAATTATTGTACTCAAGATACTGATCATGGGCATCGACCATTACGTGAAAATGAAAAGCATTATGGTCGAAGGAAAAAAAAAATAATGAACGTTAAATGCAAAATGATGGACATATAGTGATGATGGATGCTGAAAGTTTAACTTCAGACTTTTCCTCATTTCATTTGGGTGGAACTAACATGCATAGAGATGATTCTTCAACTTATAGTTCTAGCTATGGATATGGGTCTCAATCATATGGATATGATGCTTCTAATTTCAATTATGGTTCATTATCCTCTAATTATGGCTATAATGCATCTCCTGGATAAGATACACAATCATCATATTCTCATTTTGGTCATTTTGTTACACAAACTCAGAATTTTAGATACAATGTTGAAAATTTTCAGAAATATGTAAGGGAATATGATATACATTTCTGTCATCACATGAGTTATGATCAGTATTGTAGCTATATTGAACAATACTATCAATTTCCTCTTAGACAATATCAATATTCTAGATATGCACCTACTAGACACTCCACAACTTGTTGAATGTGATTGTAATTTAATATTTTTCTTGAATTATTATGTTTGTGTTATAATTTTTACTTTGATATGTATTTATTAGTTCTTTATGTACTGAATTATTCATGTTAGATACTTACAATTACTATAATATGTATTTTATTATATGTTTTCATGTGTTTCCTAAAAAACTAGCGTTTCCATGCCGTTTTCATACTGTTTCCCAAATCGTTTTCATTTCTGGGCTTGTCGAAACGATCCTTCGAAATAAAACTTTGTTCCTTACTGCAAATATCAAGTGGGAGACACTAGGACCTTCACAACTAATCTTCATGGCTCTCCAAAGCACTACCTTAACCTTGTTTACAATCAAATGCCCTAGTCATTCCATGCAAAAAACAAAAATTTAAAAGGACAGGGGATCTCCTTGTCTTATCCTTGTACTCGGTTTAAGAGAATCAATGATTTGCTCATTCCAAAGAACTTGGAATGTTGTTGAACGAACATATTCCATTACAAGATTGACAAAGTGTACTACAAACCCAATAAGCACCAAAGTTTCCCGAATAAAGGACCAGTTCAAACTATCATACGCCTTTTCAAGATCAATCTTCATTGCCATAAACTATTTCTTACCTTTCATGAGTCTCATAGAGTGAGGAAGTTCGTGAGTGACAATTATGTTATCCTGAATCTTCTTGTTTGGAACAACGCTTACTTGATTAGTTGCCACTGGACTAGGTAAGAGCTTTTTTAGATGAGAAACCAAAATCTTAGGGAGAATCTTATAAGTAATATTACAGAGATTGATAGGTCTGAACTGCTTCATATTGGCCGGTTAATCAACGTTAGGAATAACAGTAATGAAAGTGGAATTGGTTTTACTCACCAACACTGGCTTTGATAAGCAATCTTGAATCAAATGATAAGGAGAATTACCTACCAAATTCCACTGAGATTGAAAGAAAACCGCTTGAAAGCTATAAGGACTAGGAGCCTTGAAAGGGTGCATTGCAAATAGGGCTTGTTTAACTTCATCTAAACTTACTGGTTTCACAAGTTTAAGGCTATTTTCCTTGCTAATGTGAGGAAATTCACTTTCAGTGACTAGCGTACCCCGAGCGGCATTATCTTCATGAAACAAATTTTTATAATAATTGATGGCTATATTTTCCAAATCTTGAGCATCCTTAATCCACTCACCCATGTAATTTTGGAGCATAACCACTTTGTTTCGTCGATGCCTGAGAGGAGTAGTATGGAAGAAATTAGTGTTGCGGTCTCTATTAAAAAGCCATTTACTTCTAGCTTTTTGAAACCAAAGGATTTTTTTGTTGTAAAAGATCCAAAAGTTCTTGATGGATTTCTTCTTCCAGTTTGTGATGGATAGAATGGAAACTACCTTTTTCTAACTCCATTTGTATGCCCTTAAGTAGAGCTAGAAGCCTTCCTTTCCTTTTGAAAAGGTGCTCGAAAACTTCTTTATTCCAACATTGCAAAGGGCTAATAATCTCTTTCAAGTTACAGATTAGATCATTGCCCTCCTTTTAGTAGTTGAGCATGAAGCTTTCAAAGTCATTATGGAGAACCCATATGGCTTCAAACCTAAAGAGCTTTCTTTTGGACGAATGATAAAAACCCAACATATCCAGCAGTAACGAATTATGATCAGATTTGATCCTAGGGAGTACTATGATACTTGCTTGAGTGAATTTCCTCTCCCAATTGGAGTTAGCTAGGCCTCGATCCAATCTCTTGTAAACCCTCCATAATTCCTTCATTTAGCTACTTTCCATGTGAATCTGGGCCCCTGAGCTCCAATATCAATTAGTTGACAACTAGTAATCCAGCTACTAAACTGATTATACCAAGAATTATTGTTAGCAATTTCCCTTTCTTTTCAGTGTTGCTAACAATCTCATTAAAGTCTCCTATTATGCACCATGCATCATTTAAACCTCTGGAAAGATTCTAAATTTCGTGCCAACACTCTTTCCTGGTGTCTAGCCTAGGGCTAGCATAAATGGATGTGAGAAACAATTTAACTAAGCTGCTTTCTGTGATCAGATAATGAGTAAATTGAGGGTGCTTTTAATCAACTTGTAAGGAGAATTGATTTTGGTTCCATAAAATCCATATGCCCCCCCCCCCCAAGTAACCCCCTGCTTCCTCAATATGGCTGCTCCCAAATCGTAACTTCTTGATTACTTATTTGGCTTTTCCCCCACTAATTCTGGGTTCAAGAATCATTACAATCTCTGGCCTATGAACATTAATCAAGGTCTTCATAACTCTGGTTAATTTCACACTTACCACTTCATGACAATTCCAAGATAAAATTCGCACAAATAAATAAATGAAAGATATTGAAGTTACTTACTAGTTTAAACCAATCAAACTCAAAGCTCTTCCATCCACTGCTCCCATAACGATGTCACCATGATCATTATTTAGACTAATCTCAACATACTCCTCACTGGAGCTTATTGGTTCAACAGTCCAAGCCAGTATATTCAGTTTCATCCAAGGAACGAAAAATGGTGTCGTTTGGCTTGAAACGAGCAAATATATTTGGTTTCCACACACATGAAAACGAATCACATATACAGAAACGAAAGCTTGTAGTTTTAGTGATAATAGAGTCGATTCCACCTTTTCTAACCGAACCTGATCGACACACATGTGGGTACAAAAAGGGGAAACAAAAGCAAAAGCAGACAATTTAAAAAAAAAAAAAAAAAAAAAAAAAACGTGCTAAATAATTGAAGGAAAAGAAAAACTTATCTGGATTTGAAGAAGAGGATGGAATAACAGATCTCTTCACTCATCAAAGCTGAGCTCTCTTGCAAGAGTGAGAGAAGACTCTTAATTCTCTTGCATGAGCTAAAATTGATCTATGACTGAGTGTAAAGCAGTAGAGTTAAAGACTTAGAAGTTGAAGAAGAGAGAGTTGCAAACACCAGACAGAAAGAGTTGCAATTGCAGAGACTCGAGAAGAGTCTCGCACGGTCTAAGTGTGTATTTTTTTTTTTTTTCTATTTTAGTAATTAGTATATTAGGCTGGGCTTAGCCCTTAAACATGTATATAACTTTTTGTATATTTAATATAATATAATAATTATAGTTTAATATAACTTGTTAATTAGTTTTTTACTCTTTTTTTTCCTTCTTGTTTTGACAATAAAATCAAATATATATCAACATATATATTGAGTGTTTTATTTTAAAGTTAGTTTAGTTGTTGAAATAGTGAAAAAATTTAACAAATTATTTATATATGTTTATTAACTTGGAATATTTGTAAATATGAATAAGTTAGAAAATAATTTTTATGTCATTAATCTATGAGATCAATAAATATGAATTAATTAGGTTTTTTTTTTAATTTTAAAATTATCTATTTTTTCTATTATTTAATTTATTTAAAATTTAAATTATTAGTATTTATTTCTAGATATCACAAAAAATGAGATTTTTTTTAAAAGTTAGTTTAATTTTTAAAATAGTGAAAAAAACAATAAATATAAATTATTTATATATGTTCATTAACTTAGAACATTAATAGATATGAATTATTTAGAAAATAATTTTTAAGTTCATTATCCTACAATATTAGTTAATATGACTTAATTAGAAAATACATTTTTTTTTCAATTATTTTTTTCTATCAATTTAATTTATTTAAATTTTCTCTTAGTATAATTTATTTAGGTTACATGTTTTATATTTTTGCAGTTAAAAATAAAACATGGCTTATTCTTCTTCAAAAGGTAAAAAACTGGCAATTGAAGAGCCACAATCCCAAAACAAAAAAGGCTGATGAAATTGGATGTTGTATTTTGAAAGAATAGGTGATAATTGTCAACAAGTAATTTTTAATTTTTGTGAAAAGCAAATTAGGGGAGAAGGTATTGCTAGAGACAAACAACATTTAGCCGGAGGTTATCCAAATGTGGCAAAGTGTGAGAAATGTCTTGTGAAAATTTCTAAACAAGTGAGACTACACTTGGGAGAGAAGAAACAAGAGAATGAAAAAAATAAAAGAAGTAAGAGGTGAGATAAGAGAAAATTTAATGAGTGGGACAAGGAGGAGAGTGGGGATTAGAGAAGAAGATATTGATGACACAGATGATGAGATGAGCATATAGGAAAGACAAGATCTTCAATATGCAACGAATTTATTAATACATGATATATATATATACATGGATATAGGCAAGTTCCACGTCCAAGGTTGGAGCCTACACGAAATTGAAATCTAACTCGCACTCAGAGTGTGAAAGAAGTTTTTAGAAAGTTTACTAGGAGAGAAAAAGGCCCAAGTAGAGAAAAGATGGATCAGAGCATACATAGGCAACAAGATGTTTACTAACAAAAGTTGAAAAACATGTGAAATCCAAAAAAGTGGGCAAAGTCAGCAAAGTATGCTATTGGAAAGTTCTTTATTTATCAAAATATTACTCCAAACAAAGCATAAGGGCCATATTATCAGTGTATGATTGATGAAATTGCACATGCAGGGGTTGGAGTTAAAGGGTCTACTCCTTATGAAATTGATAGTCTTATTTTGAAGGATGAGATAGAGGAATTGAAGGAATACATTGATTAATTTAAAAAGAAATAAGAGGTTTATAGAGTGACTCTAATGTGTGATGGATGGACATCTATAACATTTTTGTCAATAACAAACTTTTTAATTTATTGGGATGGAAAGACAGTTTTTCACAAATCAGTAAATACAATGGAGATTGACAAGGATGCTAATTATTTTTTTCAGTTGATGGATGCGATTGTTCAAGAGATTGGTGAAAAATATGTAGTTCAAATCATCACAGACAATTAATTTTCATACAAAAGAGTTGTAGAGTTATTGATGGATAGAAGACCACATTTATATTGGACATTGTGTGCTGCATATTCTCTTGATTTGGTATTACACAACTTTATGAAATTCAAAAGTGTTTCACCTATTCTAGAGCAAGCAAAGAAGTGTACAAATTTCATTTACAACCATGGAAAAATTCTTCATTTGTTGAGGCAACATTACGTAAGTGAATTGATACGGCCAGCTCAAACAAGATTTGTCACAAATTATATTGCTCTTGAAAGTTTTCTACAACATAAAAATGGCTAACAAAGAATGATGACTTTAGATGAATGGGCAATGAATGCATCTAGTAAGGATCTAACTGGGAAGAAAGTTCACCAAACTCTTATAGATTTTAAGTTCTGGGAAAGAGCTAAAAAAATTGTTAGTGTACATACTTCAATTGCAAAAGTATTGAGAAAGGTTGATTTGGAGAAATTAATAACTATGTCATATGTATTTGCAACAATGGTCAAAGCAAAGGAACAAATACAAGAAATTGTCCCAAATTCTTATAAAAAGTATATTAATGTCATTGATGAACGTTGTCAGAAGCATATAATATCTCGTATTTATATAGCAGGTAAGTAATGAATATATGTATTTTAGTTATGTATGATTTTGCTTATGACATAATATTCTAAACATACATCTAACTTGTGTTATATTTTTATTTTTGTAAAACAAAATAGAATATTACTTGAATCCCTCATATCAATATAGTGAAAATATTAGGATCAACTAGAGTTGATAAATGCACTTAAAGATGTGGTTAATAGAATTGAACCAAGCAGTACAATAACTTCTCGTGTACTAGCAAAGGTAATAAGAAATGTTCAACAATATTGAATTTTATATATACTTGTTGCTATTGAGAATTAACAATCTATTTGTTAAAAAAAATTTGAGAGGCCATGCATGGGTTTTCAAGTTGATTAGCTATTAGGAAGAGAAAAAATAGATCCAGGTAACTTGATCTTATTTAATAACTTTATTTCATTAATACAATTTTTAGTTAATGGTATAATTGTAATATATTTTTCACAGCTGAATAGTAGTTTTTGTATGGAACGGATGCTCTAAATTTGAGAAAGATTGCATTAAAAATATTGTCACAGACAAGTTCATCTAGTGGGTATGAAAGAAATTGGAGTACATTTGCTCTTATTTATACAAAAGTACGTAACCGACTTAACTATGAAAAACTAGAGAAACTTATTTATGCACAATACAACATGAGGTTGAAATTAAAGCATATTATGAAAGGGAAAACTTGGAAAAATGTTGATTTCAAAACAATAGATTTAACCACTGTGTTTGAAGATAATGAAGGTCTTTATGAAAGGTTAAATGATCCTAGAGATATATTATTGGATGAATTTGATGGTCATGGCTAACTAACTAGACCAAATACTTATTTAGCCACTTTTGCTAATCGTTGGTCAGACACATAAAATCACTCACAAGCACATGGTATGAGAATGCAAACAAAAAGAACAAAAATAGCTGATGATGAAGAGTTTGAAAATTTAATGAGATGATCTTAGCATTGTTCCTAGAACATATCTGTTGATACTGAAGATGGAGGAAATAATGAAGGAGATGGAGGACAATGCAACATAGGTGAAAGTTCAGATGAAGTATTATTTACTAAAGAGTAACGATTTAATTATTGTACTCAAGATACTGATCATAGATATTGACCATTATGTGAAAATGAAAAGCGTTATGGTCGAAGGAGAAAAAAATAATGAAAGTCAAATGCAAGATGATGGAGATACAATGATTGTGGATGCTGAAAGTTTGACTTTAGACTTTAGACTTTTCCTTATTTCATTTGGATGGAACTAACATGCATATAGATGATTCTCCACTTATAGTTCTAGTTATGGATATGGGTCTCAACCATCTGGATATAATGCTTCTAATTTCAATTATGGTTCATTATCCTCTAATTATGGCTATAATGCATCTTTTGGATATGATACACAATCATCATTTTCTCAGTTTTGTTATTTTACTACACAAACTTCAGAATTTTGGATATAATGTTGAAGATTTTCATAAATATGTGAGAGAATATGAGACATATTTGTCATCACATTAGTTATGATCAGTATTGTTGCTATGTTAAACAATATTATCAATTTTCTCTGAGATAATTTTAATATTCTGGATATGCACCTGCTAGACACTTTACAGCTGGTTTGATATGATTGTAATTTAATATTTTTCTTGAATTATTATGTTTGTGTTATGATTTTACTTTGATATGTATGTATTAGTACTCTATATACTAAATTATTCATGTTAGATACTTGCAATTACTATAATATATGTTTTATTATATGTTTCCAAGTATTTCTTAAAAAATTAGCATTTCCACGCCGTTTCCATACTATTTCCCAAATCGTTTTTGTTTCCGAGCTTGTTGAAATGAAACTTTGTCCCTTAGTTTCATATCATAAACTATTAGAGTTATGGTCCAGAGCAACCATCATTTCTCTAGGCCCTTCTTTACCTCGTACCTCCTCTTCAGATTCATTTTGAGTCTCTTCAAATATAGACTCCATATCCTTACCTCCTTCACGGTTCTCATCTCCATGCGGCGGTGTAGGTGGATTAGGCATGGCATTTCCTCCATTTAGACTTTCAAGAGCCATTCCATCACCAACTTCAATGATGACTCCATTTAGATTATCCCCTATGGGCTATGGGCCCATGTAAGCCCTTTTCTCCACTAATTTCCCCTTGGTAATTCCTTTGTCCAAAAATGAACCCTTAAGACCCACCACTTATACTATCACATAAAGGTAACAAATTCTCCTTTCTGTCCTTATTTCCATCCTCTTTATTATTCCTGTTTATAAAAATCCTCTTTATTCCTTTATTTGCCCCCTCCTTGATTCCTTCCACAAAGTCCCCAATAGTAGCTTCAAGAGAGTCCATTTTCCAATTGTTATTATTCCATGTGACCAAATTGGTTTTTTTTTTAGCATGATTATCGCCATATGGCCCTCTGTTCCTATGCAAATGTTGACTTTGGTTTCTAAAATTTAGCTTATCAGCATTAACTACATATTGACTTAATCAATCAGCTTCAACATCTAACGCTACAAATCTCGTTCCTTCAAAACCAGTATTCCATTTTTCACGGCCACTATTCTAGAGGTCTGCAACCCTTCCACCGCCATCTTTAGCGTCCTTATTTGTATTTTGGCGGCTCAGCTAGATCTTTGCTTCACCATCCATGGGCGAAACCCAATCTTGCCAAATTGCTTAAGAACTCCTGGATTTAATCTAGGATTACTCCCAATCTCCTAGACATCCCTTTGGTCATCCACCATCTTTCTGCAATTACTTATTACATGCCCATACTTCCTACATTCAAAATAGAAATGATGCATTCCTTCATATTCAATCTTCCTTAGTTGGCCTTTAAAACTGAACTTCGATACCAGAGGCTGCCTAAGTTCTATCTCCACACACATCCATGCGAGTGGACCTCGATTGGCCTAAAAGGTGGTCTTATCAATTGAAATGGCTTTACCTATCTTGTTCTCAAGTCTCCATAAGAAACTTTTACCAAAACACTCTAGAGGGAATCCTGGAAAACTAACTCAGGCATGCACCTTATCAAGAACAGCTCCATACGGATCAAAATTTAGCCTCCAGTTTTGTACTGTGAGATAGTGATCCATTATCATCCAGGCCCAAAGCCACTACTCTATCTTCCTTCCTAGAGAATCCTACCACATAATAATTGTTCCCTACATCGATTATTTCCATTAATCCTGTCAGTTTGTACATCTGCTGGAGCTTCTTACTCAATAAGTTGTACCCAACTAAGCGTCCAAGTAGCTTAATGATGATAGAGTGCCTCCAAGTTTTTCTGATAACATTTTCCTCTTCATTTGATAACCTAATAGTTGGTACATAGTCTATATATTCTTCTACCCTATCCTCATCCCAATTACCATCATCTACATCTAAAGCCTTGTCTTGTTCCCCATTATCCCTCCTCTCCTCTTGTTTTATGGCTTCACCGTCCACTACCCTGTACAGGTAGGACAATTTACATTTTGGCTCGCCAAGTCCAAAGTTACCCTCCCTTGCTAATGTAGAACTTTTTGAAATCCCATGTTTTACCTTCTTGTTGCTCCTTCTGAGAATGTCAACCTCCTCCACCGTCAGACATCGTCCTTCCTCACTGTAAGCCTTGCTTGTGATAGTTTCCAGCTGACCACTGAGACAATCCTCCATGTTCTTAGGGACTGCCTTAAAGCCCAACACGCTTAGATGTTATTGCACTATGAAGGTATGGGTGAGAACTTCTTTACGTATTCTTTTGAGAATTGGTTCTTAGATAACATTAGAGTTCACATAAAAAACTCAGGACGATCTCTTATTTTTGGTGTGACGTGTTGGCATTTGTGGAAATGGAGAAATATGGATATTTTTCATGATAATTCCCATTGGCCCCATTCTCCCGAGAATCAAATTAAATATGAGTTTGTGGTGGCAGAGAAGTCTTTCAAGTTGCTTTCTCCTACCAAAGAAGCTTCCTTTTCTTGAATTAACTAGACTGCCCCTCTTGGCAGTTGGATTAAAGTCAACACAAATAGAGCCACTAGAAGGAATCTATGTTTTGCTTTAGCTACAGGAGTTCTTCGGGATTGTAAAGGTAATTGGATTTTTGGGTTTGGTAAGAAGTTAGGTTGGGGTTGTTCCGTTAAAGCCAAATTGTAGGCTCTAAGGCTAGGTCTCCTATCTACTTAGAACAGAGGGTTTCGTAAGGTCCTTGCAGAAGTGGATTCTTTCTTAATTATCCAGCTAGTCAAGTAGGAAGACTGCAACCTAATGTACATGGTCCTCTCATTCATGATATTAGACGCCTCGTAGCCCTTGATTGGGAGGTCCGTTTGGTTCATGTTCACTGAGAAGGAAATAGAGCAATAGATCATCAAGCTAATTTAACTCTTGACCAGCAAGAGGAAGTCATCGATTGGATCCATGCCCCGTCTTCGATCCACCTTTTACTTCAAGCAAATAATGTTGGGATTGCTTGGCAATGTAAGATTGCTATAGCTCCAGTTTAGTTTTGTGTTTTCATTTTCTTGTTTTTCCTCTTCTACCAAAAAATAAAAAATAAGGACAAAATATCATTTTGAATTAGTGCATCCATCTTTTTGGAATAAAAAATTTATTGAATATGTATCGAAAATATATTGAAAAAGGTAAATTTTTTTAGTTACCTTTCAAAATGAATGTTACATACTTATATATTATTTTAAATGAATATAAACACATTATGACTAATTAATTATATTTAATGTTTGTGAATATATCTTTCATATGAATATTACATATTTATGTAAAAAAAAAAAAAAACAATTATTAGTAAAGAAAAATATAATAAATTCATTCTTTTAAAATATTTTATTTGATTTTTAAATAATCTTTTCTAATATAGGCATTGTTTTAGACTTGTTTAAATTTAGGATTACTTGGGCTTGAATGAGATTGGGTCAACCAAAACCCAACAAGCACATAGAAAAGAATAAAAAAACAAAAGCCTAAGAAAACAATAAAAATGAGACGATACGGTTTGTTTGTCTTCTCCAACAGCTTGGTATTGCACCCAGCCATGGCTTCCTAGATCTATCATTGGTTCACATGTCAATATTAGCTCAAAAAATCGACGGTACACCTTGATCGGTTGAAATTGAAGAATACGAGCTTGAATTGGTGGAAACAGATGAATTTTGGTACTGTTATGGTGTTTCATCTCAGTAGTTTATAAGGGAGAAGCACTAGAGATGGCCATGGTCCCCTAAAATTTTAAAAAAATATTAATATTAGAATAAAAAATTAATTCTTAGCCTTTTTCTCTTGTCTTATTTAATATTGTGGCCCCTCTAAAAATAATTAGTTAAAACTTCTATATATATATATATATATATAATTTTTTTTTTTTTTTTTTTGTATCTTATAAATTTTTATTTTGTCTTATGAGTTATTGAGTTTTTTGTGATTTTTTTTTTTTTTTTTTTGCTATTACTATAGTGGAATACGTTTATATAAAATTTTATTCAGCCCCCTCAATAATACATGTCTAGCTTTGTCACTGGTAGTTTACGGAATCGAAAAGTCGAAACGATACATTATTTTAACCTTGGTTACAATTCGACTTGGCTTGATAACTCTCTTTGGGAGGGTGCTTATACTCATGAAGAGCCAAAGTAAATATTTTTTTTTATTTTTTATTGTTAAGTAAAAAAAAAAGGTTGGAGTGCTTGTGATCTGAGTTTTTAAAAGTACTTTAAAAGATGTTTCTAAAAACACTTCAAGGGCTTCTTTTATAAGCTTTCTTCCACTCTAAGAATTTTAAAAACTATAATAACTCTATCTTTTAATATAAAAAATTACAAAATTATCAAACAAATCCTAATTTTATTGTTTCTACTTATTGAGAGTAGTTTTTATAGTATTTTATCAAATACTACTACTGTAACTTTTAAAATCGTCTCTAAAAAGTTAGAATAGTAAAATACTTCTCAAAAAGTCACAGCATTACTAACCAAGGTTTAACATAATGGGATGTATTAGATCGTGACTAGACCTAAATTATTGACTTAATTGCATTTTGAGTCTCTATAATTTAATTTTGAGTTCACTTTTGCCCCTCGAGTTTCAATTGATGCAATTGGGTCCCCTACTAAGTTTAATGTCATGCAATTAAAGTCCATCTATCTAAATTAACACCAATGTTTGTGACGTGGCTAATAAAAAATGAGATAGACAATCCAATTGATATATTTAACGGATCAAAAATAGTCACGTACCAACAAAGAAACAACAAATCTATCTAGGTGACTGGATCAAATAAAAAATTTGAAATTTCTTTGATCAACGAAGAAACAAAAAATTAATCAAACCCTTTCCTTCAAGGGCATTTTTGATCTCGTTGGCTAACATTTGGATCTAAGAAATTGGAGACATAAATCAGAAACTTCTAGATCTAAAACTAAAATTTGAAATTTTTGAATTTCGATTTGGATTAGATAGGGAGGGAGATGGAAGAAAACATTTTTCTGTGTGAAGCATCAATATGAGGAAAACCGAGTCATCCAAAGGATTTGAACTAGAGATAGTCTTGAATCTTTTGAAAAAGCTTTTGATGAGAGGAGTCACCAACAATAGTCGACGATGGCAATCAGTAAAAAAGATGCACTGCTTTATTAAACTCTATTATATTTGGTGGTTGACAAACTTTCTCCATAGTCCATCAAGCCTTCTGCTACTCGAATTGCTAAGACCAGGTCCCTGCAGATTTTGTGGCTATGGAAGAATTTGGGCGGACGAGTGCAGTGAGGAAGAGAGAGAGAGAATTTTTATATATATATTTAATATTAATTTTCCTTTTTATCAATTTTTTTTTTCTTATTATTTTTAAAATGTTTATTAATTATTTTTTATACATATTAATTTTTTTAATGATTATTTTATATCATTTAGGTTGTCTATCTTAACTTCTGTTAACCATGTCAATAATATTGGTGTTAATTTAAACAGAAAAAATCTAATTGCATCACATTAAATCTAGAAAAGATCTAACAGGAACAATTGAAACTATAAGGACAAAAACGAATTCAAATTTAAATAATAAAGACCAAAAGTATGAGAAAGTCTAAATTATTTATTGTCATTCTTAATCTAAATCATCATTGTTCATGAAAATAATAATAATAATAGATACAATAATTATTTGCATAATTAAAATGACTGAAAACACAACTTTAGAATTGTTGAACAAAAACATTTGACAAAATCTTTTTTGTAAACCCCTATCTTTACATTATGGGGATTCTTTTTTCTTTTTTTTCTCGATCCACATATCCTCTTTCTATTCTTCAAGAACGAGAGATTCGCATCCATTTTTATCTATGGTGCCACATATCTAAATGATGGAAACTTCTGTGAAATATTCAAGAATGCAATAAAAACTGAAGATCTCCACATGGATTGGAGATGATCTTGTTCCAGGTCAAAAATTCACAATTTTTCTTGTAAAAAAAGTATTTTACTGCAAAAAAAAATTTGTTCTTTGAATTCGAAACAGATCCTTCTCCTATGAGTTTTGTGAAAAAACTTATTAAGAATACTTTAGTCAGTTTTTTTTTTCTAAAAAAATAAAATAAAATTATGAGACTGTTTACACCTACTTTGGCTTTGTAACTAAACCTTACATAAAAAATTGGCGAATAAATTAAATCAAATAGTCAAAAGGTGACTCAAATTAGCTAAGAGTTTGAGTGAATTAATCTTTGTTATGTCTAATTGATATTAGTTTAACTTATCTACAAGTTCATACGACTTGTCACGTACAGTTAAACAATTAACGATTTGCTACGTAATGAAACTTAAAAACGACAGTAATTATTTGAAAGGGTAGGGATTGACTTAGGTACAGTCTAACACGGCTCATAGTTTTGTTTCGTTTAACACAAGCAACTACATCGTGTCGCCGCACGCCATGCCACTAGAGCAACTGGGACATGAATAAATGGTCCCACCCTTCCAATGCTATTGGTGCCTACCTACCAACACAAAAACTAAATTATTATTCTTTTTTATTTTTTAATTAAAAATCTAGTGGGAATCTAGAAGGCAAAGCACAAAGCAACCTCAATTATTAGGAAAAATAAAATCGTAAATTAAGCTATCGTTTTCAATCAAAAGTTATTAATATCATTATCAACTTGCATAGCATGTTCACCACGCCAAATATGTATATATAAATCAATATTACATCAAAATATAAATAATTATATCTTTACACCAATTATCCACAATATACTATTCTTTATCCCGATTTTTTACGGTGTCAAATTGCCCACTTCTAATATAAATGTCTTTTCTATCAATACCAGATTATTTTAAAGACCAAAAAATATCGACATATACTTTCCTTTGTCTTCACTTTTTATGGTGTCAAATTCCCCACTATTAATATCGAATTAGTTTAACAATATAAAAAAAGTTAATAAAAAAAAAATATTTGAGGGTTCATACTTCTTTAACTGTAACAGTAATAATAAAAATATCGACAATATGATTTACTTTATCTTCACTTTTGACAGTGTCAAATTGTCCATTATTTATGTAAGAAATATCCGACGACTAGGTGTTAGGTGTTAGGTGTGATGTCATGTGGGGAGTACAGTTCCAATCTTTTTAATTGCTGGTAGGTAGTGTTGGAAATTAGGCAAACAATATATATTTAATTATTTAAAATTATAGAATACATGCTTAATTAGCATAATATTTCTCTTTTGCTAAAAAAAGAATAAGCAATATTAATTAATTGTTGCTATCATCAGCATCGACGTCATGTTGGATACATTTTTAATAACTAATAGAATATGTAATAGACATGCAACCAAATTAATTATCTTAGGGTTTAGAAAACCCCAATGTTACATGCGCAAAGAAATGATTATGATTAAGATTAAGCAGTAAGACAATTATTGTGCATCGACATCATGTTGGATACATTTTTAATAACTAATAAAATATGTAATAGACATACAACCAAATTAATTATGTTATGGTTTAGAAAATCTCAATGTTACATGCGCAAAGAAATGATTAAGATTAAGCAGTAAGACAATTATTGTGCATCCCTGATCCCAACACTTTTCAATCTAATATTATCTTATCGTATTGTCCAATCGCTTAAACAAGTAGCTGCTGAAATTTGTGCTTAGGGATTATGTACTTACTAGAATATAAAAAGAAAAAAAAACAACAATATTATTAAGATTTAAATTGAGAATTATATATATATTTTTTCACAAGTATCCTCACATCTTGTGAGTGTAAGTTTAATCTCGTTCGAGATTTGTGATTGTTTCTCCCCACAACTGTTTTCTTGCTGGCTCGAACCCCTAACATTGCAGAGCTCTCTCAATTACTAAGCTTAAGTGTGTCTTACCATTTAAATCACAACTTGTTGAGTAACCCTTAATAATATACTCTATTGACGTTAAAACAAAAATTAACTTTCTTAATTTATTTTTTTAAAATAAATTTTGCATATTAAGAAATTATAATCTCTAAAATTAAGAGAGTTGACAAAAGATTAATTCATTTTTTTATGAAGATAATTATCTTGATGTAATGGATCAATGATCCAAAAATATGATTCAAAGTCATTGGACCGGGTCAGAAAGTTGACCTGACCTGACTCATTGGCAACCCCATCTCTGAGTAACTTAGAGCTCGTTTGGTATATAGATTACAAAATCTAATTGCTGATTGTGACTTTTGGGTTAGAGAGAACTGTTAATATATAAAAGGATAAATGGATTAAGGGTCAATTGGACAGTTTTAGTATCACATGCAATCTGAAAAGTCAAAAACTTCTCTACAGCTACTTTTATCAATTAAGGAATTTCTCCAATTTGGACTAATTGGGAGTGAGCCAATCTCAATCTTTTGGGTAACTAAATAATATTAAAATAACTTATGCAATTTGTAAACAAAATATCATTGTTATACATTCCCTTAATAGTAATTACATATCGAAACTGACGTTTGCAATATGCATACCAAACATAGGCGTGGAATTCGAATCGAATTACTTCAAATATGGCATTGTTCAAATTTGAATTTGAATTCCAGTACTCGAATTCAACTACTCATATGAACTTAATCTTAGATTCGAATTCAAATTTGAATTGAATTTCAAACATTCGAATTTGAATATTAAGGGTATTTTGGTACGAATATTAGAATATTTAGGGTATTTTGGTTAAAAAATAATAACAATAATTTTTTTATATAAATTTTTTAATAAAAACATATATTATTTCAAAAATTAATTATAATTTGAGCACTATTTGAAATTATTCGTCAAATATCGAATCGAATTATGTACTATTCGAATTAAAATTCGAATTTGAATTATTTAACTTGAGTGCCACCCCTAACCAAACATTTGTTTTACTTATTTACAATATGTATATCAAATGTATATTTAGCTTATGATCAGTTTAACTTTTGCAATATGACTTATCGCTAATCTAACTTTTGTAATCTGTACACCAAACTGATAATAAAGTTTCGAAAAATAAGAAAATATATTGGCTATATTGTGATCTGGTGGTGTTTGTGCTCCAAAAGGAATTAAGAAAGATGTAACCGCAAATAATTTGATTTTGAGAGAAACAAACATGGCCTCCTATTCTTACCCAAAAGTCACTGGCAAGTTTTTCATGCAATGGCCTTGTATTGTATATATGTTGATGCAAGAGAGCTCTAAGAGATGTCTAGAGGTCACAAAACTTATTAACTGAAAAGGCATAATTCTTAGAGAGGCTTCGTGCATTGATTGACACTTTTTGGCCTATTCGAAAACACATGAAACAAGCCAATATTTGAAGCATTATTAGTTTTGACAGTAATTAATGGAAACCACAAGTATATTGTTTCTTTCACAAGTAGCGCAAATATTGTGACATTTCAAAATTTATAATATACCATGGTGTCGTAAACAAAATATATAAAATAACATTTAAAGTTGCTATGATACTTTTATCATTTTCGTCCCAAAATTTTTAAAACTTTTGTAATATTTTTTCAAATCTAATACTGTTAATATTTTAGACGAAAAATATAGCTATGACTTAAAATATTTTATTGAGTCTTACATAAATGTTGAGTTGACAAATAATTGTCTTTAAAGTATGATTTTATTGTCAATTTCATCATAAAAACATTAGTTTTTTTTGTCAACTTCGTTTTAAAATTATTTTGCACTCTTACTCTCTCATTCCTTTCTCTTTCAAAAAAGATATTATTAAATTACTTATATTTTTCAAATATTATAATCATCACAAACTCTTATTTCATTATTTTTGGGAGAGACAATAAAAATAAGAGTGATAAAGAATGCGTGAAATGAGTTAATATATATATATTTGTTTTTTACCACCTCAGCGCATATGTGAGAAAAAAAAAATTTAATCACATCAACAATTTTTATTCAAAATATTAATGATGTTAGACTGGAGGATGACATTACAAATATTTTTAAAAAATTATGATGAAGTTGTCTCAAAAAAATACTTTTATGATGAGATTGATAGAAGTGTAATACTTTAAGAATTGTAAATGAAAGTTTCCCAAAAAAAAAAAAAAAAGAAAGAAAGAAAAGCCACGAAAAGAATTTTGTTCAAAACACATTGATAGATAAAATGTTAGGAAAGCAAAACCGTAAAAAGAGTAAATTGCACTATTCTCTTTTGAGGTTTACAACGACACTAAGATATATCTAAAATTGGTGAAATATAATATTCTTCTCTACTGCTGGAAAATTAACAGTATTATAAAATAATTTAGAGAAAAAAAAATACAAAGTTGTATTTTTATTTTCAAAGTACAAAATTTTATAATTTATATTTTCTCTTTCTGAATGAGCTACAAATACTTAGTTTTTCTATGTTACTATCTATTTTTAGTTTTTATTTTTATTTTTTATCAATGCATTATCTTAATCTTTTTTTTTTTAATTTATTCTGTAATAAAATAAAGAAAAAATATCTTCCACATATGTATATATATGAAAACTTGAATTTTTAGTGATACTTCAAAACAAAAATATAATTTAATAACATAAATGTTCAAAAATTAATAAATTTAGAAATGTGATTAGTACACGGAGTTAAATTGATTGAGCAAACTATTATACCCCTTCAAATTAGTGAATTTTGGAGGGAGGAAAACCTTCTTTAAATTTTATGATTGAGCAAACTATTGTACTAGCTTCTAATTTCATGTTACTTATCATCGATAAAGGATATAATTTTAAATATATGATATTGATCATAATTTTCTTTAACTTACTGTAGTTTCAACTATTAATTGTTATTTCTAATTTTTATAAATTCTATACATATTAACGTATATATATATACATATATACATTTCATTGTAGATATTGTGCTAAAAGAATCAGAAACTTAAGGATCAGTAGATTTTTACTTGTAACATCACCACCTAAATTCTTCTTAGCAAACAAAAAAAAACAAAAAAAAAAAAAAAACAGGACAAAAACTACCTAAATTTTCTTGTATATTAGGCTTGTGGGGTGAAAGGATTAGGTTGTACACGATGATCCAAAACTTTTTCTAGTATATTAGGCTTGTGGGGGTGAAAGGATTAGGTTGTACACGATGGTCCAAAATTTTCTGGTTTTTGTGTTCCATTTTGGTTAAAACATAAAAGGTCTATTTGTTTAGTTTATGAATTACACAATGAAAAATAGGTTTATTTTTCGCTACAAGAAAAAAGTGGTTTCAGCATTCGTCAAAAGTGTAATTATCAATTTCCACAAGTGAACGGCAATACTAATATCCACTTACAATATGTATTTAATGGAAGCTAACAAGTTGATACTATCATTAACGTGCACCGAGGTGGAAAATGAAAGTTGGACACTGATATTTACTTATGGAAACTGAAAATTAGACGCTGATGTGTTATTGCAGATGTTGATACTTCAATTTTTAATTATTTTTTGGTATACAAATGTCAACAAATCACTTAAGGCTCAAAACACCAACAATATAGGTATTTAAAAATACTAAGTTTGATCATAACAACTAAATAAATCTCCTACTATGCATTCCTAGTAGTCATATCCCGCTCCTCTTGCACATCATCATTTTGATCGTGATGCAAATGTGAAGCGACTGATAAAGAAGTGTCCTGAAAAATCTTGCATTTGACGAAGAATATAAGTTAGTTATGTCAAAAGCTTTTAAGTTTACAACACTCCCTAATGCATAAATCACACACCTTTTATCCAAATTTGAAATCATTTCTTCCTCTTATTCATGCTCATGGACGTGCTGGTATCCCCAACTCCCTGTCAGATGTCAAAATGACAATTTTGCCCCACTCAACACCTAAATTTCTAAGTTTCTAAGTTGATACACTTACAAGCGCACAAAATGCACATCTTTGACCCAAATGTGAAACCATTTCTTTCTACATGTCTTATTAGTCCTCACGGATGTGCTAGTATCCTCAGCTCGTCCATTGGACATTAAATGCCTATTTTCCCCCAATGCCTAATTTTTGAGGTTTCTGAGTTAAATGCTCCTAAGTGCACAAAACACACATATTTCATCCAAATATGAAATCGTTTCTTCCTATATATGCTATTCATCCTATGGAAGTACCGGTGTGGGGTTTTCCTTTCCTCCATAGACAGTTTCATCCTTAAGACCACCTTCTAGTGCATCTAAGGGATATGGTGACCTTCCGAATTCTCTATATAGGATCCCACAAAAAAAAAAAAAAATTCTCTGTTCCTTCCTCCATCCTACATCCTCCATGATGTCTTTCACCCTTCTTTTAATAATTAGAAACCAATAAGAGAAATTTATATTGCAAACAAATTAAATTAATTTTGTCAAATATTTGTGTTATCAAGACTTATTTTGTTACATTTACTGTCACAAACAAATTACATTTTATTACAATTGACAATTATAAATATTTTTTTTTCCTTCTCAAAATGATCCCAAATTAAAAACACTCCAAAATTAATAGTTTTGTCTTTTTATTTAAAGTAAATAACTTCTCTCAAATATTAACTCTAAATATATATTATGTTTTTTTTTTTTTTTTTTGGTTATAAATATAAATAATAACAATTCATAGCATACATTTATATTATTTTGGCGGAATGTTTCACCAAAACAACATATTTCAAATAGAATTATTAGGATAGAGAAGAATTAGAAAAACAATTATATCATTATC
Source organism: Quillaja saponaria (assembly GCA_029379385.1). Classification (NCBI taxonomy): domain Eukaryota; kingdom Viridiplantae; phylum Streptophyta; class Magnoliopsida; order Fabales; family Quillajaceae; genus Quillaja; species Quillaja saponaria. The sequence goes on along the minus strand of CM055612.1, from coordinate 18,619,731 downwards.
AAAAAATTATTTATCTAAAATGTGAGAGTTAGAAGTTGAACTTAAAAGAGATAAGAATGAAAATCAAACTTTTTATAAATGGTATTTTTAAAAATTAAAAGAAGAATTTAATTTACTTTTATATTATATGTAATATAAATATAGCAGATATGCTTACCTATCAACCAAGATTAGATGACTATTGTTTGATCAAGGCTTGATTTGATAACACTCTTTAGAAGGGTGCTTATGCTTATGAAAAGCATAAGTCAATTTTGTTGAGTAAAACAAAAATTGGGGTGCTTTTAAAACCTAACTTCTGCTTTTAAAAAAATTAAATGACTAAAATGACTTTAAATATTAATAAAAATTAGCATTTTTTCTTTGATTAATTAAGCTTTCCAACTTCCAGTCCTTCTATTAATTATCAAAATTTATTATAGTCAATTTAGATTTTCAAAATAGTCTTACAATGAATTTATCAAACACTAATTTTGTAACTTCTACTTATTGAGAGCAGTTTTATATTATTTCACCAAATACTAATGCTGACTTTTTAAAAGCAGTTTTAAGAAAGCTAGAAGAGCACATCACTTCTCAAAAAGTTGCAACATTACCAAACTAAACTTAAGGCTAGGGTTAGTAATACTTTTTAAGAGTACTTATGCTTGTGAAGAGTATAAGTTAAACAAAAAATAAAAGAAAAAGCGAACTCCATATGTAGAAATTTCTAAGCTTTGTATGTGACCATGAATAAGGATAAGTGGATACCGTAGCTTGTATGTGACTGAAAATAAGGATAAGTGGATTGTTCTTGGTTGTTCTTTCTTTTATTTAAATATTTATTTGTGGTAATCAGGCTATAAATTTCTTGTTCGTTTATTTTCTTTGAGGGTCAGTATTAAATCAATTTGCTAACGTTCTTATCCTGTTACATGCAAAAACGCGGAAAATATACAATAGATTTTCTTGCAGAGATTTTCTATTTATTTTATAGAAAATAGAAAAGTTCAATATTTTTAAGGGTTTTAAAGAGGTATGATATTGAATATAATAGCCCGACAAGTACTTTTAAAATTCTTCTATGCTGAATACAAAAATATTTTTATTAATTGAACTAACAATAATTTAATAGAATTAATTTCAAAAAATAATAAAATTAAGTTGCATAATATTATCTCTACATTCTAAGATGTATTTTTAAAAGTAGATTATTTATGGTCTCATCTTTTATCTTGAATTTATTTTAACTTATATATATATATAACTATTTAGATTTTTTATGTGAAAAAAAAAAAAAAAACCAACCAAAAATATAAGAAACTAACTCATTGCAAATACGCACCTCAAGCCACTTTTTTTTTTTTTTTTTAAAATAAAACTATAATCAAATTTAAAAATTAAAGTAAATTTTAAAATAAAAACTCTAAATTGTTTCTGTAACTACTTGTAAAATATAACTCACAATGCGTGGTTCAAGTAGTAAATAACATTTGAACATATTAAAATAAATGTACATATAATTCTTTAAAAAAAAAAAAAATCCTCTGAACTCTTAGTAAGCAGTGCAATGAGGCTAATATAATTTATATGTTAGATTTAATAAGAAGGATGGCATGGACTGGTCAAGTGGTCATATATCCAACTTTCGGGGTACATGCAACATTTCAGAAATATTTTGCCAGTTTGATTGGATTATTCAAATACCAAAATTAAATATTTGACATCATCTTAAATTGGAGAAAAATGAAAAAAAAAAAATTATTATTTTTAAGGAATGAGAACCAAAAGAGAACTAGAAAGAAATAAATAAAATTTTAATTTTCATTATGGACAAAGATATTAATTAGATATCATCCTTCTACGTACAGAAATTCGATTCACAAGATTTAAATTATTAGAAGAAGAAGATAGACAAAACAAAATGGGCAACACGACCTTCACGTGGATGCAAGATCATAATTCTGAGTGAATTGTCTCATTCATTTCCAGATAAGAATTTAATGAACTGTGATTAATTATAAGTAATTCGAAATATATATTAATTAATTAATTAATTAACTAGAATAGTTCCTCGTGATCATTATGCAAATTAAATTAACAATAATTAAACTTCATTAATTATAATTAATCGCAATCATAAGGCATTTTTTTAATCTTATGCGGTGGAAGGGATTCATTGGACAATAATTTTTAAAATTGATTATATCTAAATCTCTCATTATTTAATATTCTTCCATGTGAAAATTATGCATGTACGTACCTTTAGAAAATAAACTATACACAAAATACTCTTTTAAATTAATATAGAAATTTTATGGAAACAATGTCACATGCATGATTAGACTTCTTATCATAAGGACTATACTTAATTAAGAAGGAAGATCAAGAAAAATCGTAATCGACAAATTAATCACAATCTGAATTAAATGGAGACAATATTCATCTAATCCCACATTCTTTAGTTACAAATTAATAATTAAGATTCACAAATGTCAAAATAAGTTTATATCATATTCCTCCTTGTATAATTTCTTCTCTAATTTTTGTTAATAAAAAGTAAATTTTTTATTTTTTTTTTGGTAGTCAAGTGATGTTCTGACCAATTTATACATATTTTGAATAATTCATCTCTCCTACTGGCAAAAAGTCAAATAAAAAGACCAAACATCATTAATCACTAAACCAATATTTGGGGCTAGTTTGAAAATGTAAATGAGGGATCATTGTGACATATAATAATAAAAAATGAAAATAAAATGAAGGATCAAATTTATTTTCTTGGCCATGACGAATGATAGCTAATTGGATGGACATAAGCTAAATTATAAGTAGCGTTGCATTGGTCGCAAAACAATAAAATAAAAAGCATGACATCAATTATTTATTTATTTATTTTATCAAACATGTCACTAATTATAGATGCCAAAAATGTCATTAATCAAAGCCACGTCAGTAACGCGTTATGGTCTATGATATGGCAGCATCCTACTAATTGCCACGTAAATCGTTGAAAAATACATATGCTCATTTTATTGTCAACATCTTTTTTAATTTTTCTTTGTTGCTTAAAATACTTATGAGGTTTAATTGCTGAGTTATCTCTTATAGTTTGTCAAAAATTCAATTTAGTCAACAATACTTCAAACTTTCCAATGAAATCTTATAGTATGATGTTGTATTAGAAAGAGATTAAAGGATCATCAAAAACACATTTTGTGTACATGGTCATGATTAAGATTATCTATTTTCGAGTTTAAAATAAACATTATAAATTAGACATTGACATAATTTGAAAGATCCAAATTTAAATCCATATAAATCTAATAAAAATGACCCTACTCGATCAGGAATCAACTCGAATTAAGCTCTTCTCAACTACTCAAGTCTTAATAACAATATGCAAACTAGCTAAGTACAGAAAATTTTAATTTAAATATTCAATCTGTCTCAACAAATCTAATTATCAGATCTAAAATTTAAAGTATTGTTATTCAAAATCAATTTTCATTGTGCAATGTAGATACGAGACACCATCATCTTTATTGCTATTACTATAATTTTAATAGTAGGCGATGGTTGGGATGACAATGGCATGATTTTTAAATTTTTAGGACTCGGTTTAAAATAAGAAAGATAACAAGAACTAAACTGAATTTTCTATAAAATTTTAAGAACTAAAAATATATCAACAAATTAATAAAAAAAAAACCAGCAACGTACCAAATTCGCCCACGTGGACAATCATATAAGAAAGTGGCTGTGGTCCCGGGCTTGAAGATTATTTTAATTTATTTTATCGTAGCCAGTTGAACAAAAGAAACGTGTTCCGAGAAACTACACAAACGACACCGTTTCAAACGCAGTTCACCTATAAATATGCTTTTGGCGATGCAAGGTGCCTTACTCCTTCAACCATTATACGTTATATTTTCTCACTGCCATCACCTTGTTTCTGTTTCCTCGTCAAAATTAATATTATCCATTTTCTTTGTTCTCTTTAACTTACCATTGTTTTCTTCGCAAAATCATCCTTCTTTTTCTTGTTCTTTGGGTAATTTGGTTTTCTGGGTTTTTTTTATTTCCATCAACAATGTGTGGAATACTAGCTGTGCTTGGCTGCTCTGATGATTCCCAAGCCAAAAGGGTTCGCGTGCTCGAGCTTTCTCGCAGGCAATAATTTCCTTTCGTTTTAATCATCTGCTTTAAAATTCATGTTGCCAATCCAAATTACAATACCCATTTCTGCGTTTTTGTTGGGTGTGTTTGAGATAATTCTCTGTTTCTTTTTTTTCCTTTGAAAACATTCCAATTTTGTGGGAAACTTTCCATGTTAGGAGTCTTTTGTGTTTTTCAATTTGTCCTTCATGCTTCACTTTTGTCAAGATTTTGTTAAGTTCTGGGCTTATGTTAAGTAAAGTAAGTTCCAATAAAATTGTCATTTCTGATTAATAGAAGTACCTCATAGCCACTATAATGGAATATTGTTCATCAAAAGCTTTATGACAAGAATGGAATTTTATGAGCTAAACTTTCTTTATAATTTCAATTATTGTAGTTATTGCTTCCTATTGGGACCCAATATCACTTATCTAAAGATAAGTGTGTAATGTTTAATTAAGATAACGGCCCACGTCACTATACAGTTATTTGCATAAATACTTTCTAAAAGAGTTTTTGAAAAATTTATAGAAAAAGATTATTTGGTTAATAGTTTCTTCTATTATTGTTGTTGATCATTGATTAGATAAGTGTTTAAATGTTAAATTCATTGTTATCAGTGAAGTGTTTAGTAATAGAAAAAGCCAAGTAGGATGTGGGTCAATACTCAATACAATTATTGGTAATCATGCTTTTATTTTAATTGATGACATTTTCTTTTCCTGAAAGAGAAGCGATTGTTTGGTTAAATCTTTCTGTTGTTGTTGTTGATGGATGTAACAGATTGAAGCATCGTGGTCCAGACTGGAGTGGACTTCACCAACATGGTGATTGTTATTTGGCTCATCAACGTTTAGCCATTGTCGATCCTGCTTCTGGTGATCAACCTCTGTTTAATGAAGACAAATCCATCATTGTCACGGTATGTTATATGCCAAAAATCAATGACGGTTCTCATACATGATTATGGAATAGATTACTCTAAAAACGGCAAAAGTGGAGGACTATTTAGGGCCCTCTCAATAACTAATTTGATGTCTTTTGACATAAAAGGTATAAAATTTCTGATAATTTTGATTGATGGGGAAAATTGTTTTATGGTTTGTAAAATAGGTAAATGGAGAGATCTACAATCATGAAGAGCTCAGGAAGCAATTACCCAATCACAAGTTCCGAACAGGCAGTGATTGCGATGTTATCGCGCACTTGGTGAGTTACCTTGAGCTTGTATTGATAAAAGTGAAAATGAAATTTTACACAAGTTAGTTACTGTGTTTGAAATTGTGATGTATGCTTGTACTTGTAGTTCTCACTTCTTGCATACATGTTGATCGTCTCTGTAAATTTCATTGTCAGTATGAGGAGTATGGGGAAAACTTTGTTGACATGCTGGATGGGATTTTTTCTTTTGTGCTGCTGGATACCAATGACAACAGCTTCATTGTTGCTCGTGATGCGATAGGGGTCACTTCCCTCTATATTGGTTGGGGGCTAGATGGTAGTGTTTCAGGGCCATTCTTTCAATTTAAAGTTGTCTTTTTATATCCAGTTTACTATTTTAATGCAAAAATATAGCTATAAGCTTTCATTCTATTTGTGTTCAGGTTCTGTTTGGATTTCATCGGAGTTGAAGGGATTAAATGACGATTGTGAAAATTTCAAATGTTTTCCTCCTGGTCACTTGTACTCTAGCAAAGACAGAGGATTTAAGAGATGGTACAACCCTCCTTGGTTCTCTGAGTCTATTCCATCAACTCCGTATGATCCTCTAGTTTTGAGACGTGCCTTTGAAAAGGTAAGTTTCACAAATTTTATATATCATTAGAATTTTTTTCATAAACCTTCTAACCATAGGTTTGTTTAAATGACTGATGTAATGAGTGTGATATAAACAGGCTGTGATCAAGAGGCTGATGACTGATGTGCCTTTCGGTGTTTTGCTTTCTGGAGGTTTAGATTCATCACTGGTCGCATCTATCACTGCTCGTTACCTGGCAGACACAAAGGCTGCCAAGCAGTGGGGAACAAAATTACATTCTTTCTGTGTTGGCCTTGAGGTGAGTTATGAATATTAGAAATGACATTTAAGATAAGTTTTGAATAAGTCCTCCCCACAAAAACACACATCTTTAAATTATTTTCGAGCTAAAATTCTGATTACATTGAGCAGGGCTCACCAGATCTGAGGGCTGCAAAAGAGGTTGCTGACTATTTAGGGACTGTTCATCATGAGTTTCACTTTACTGTTCAGGTATTTTTACTATATAGTGTTTTCAGCTCAAGAATTTTGGCCCTACCTTTTATGAATGTCAATAGTATGAATCATCTATTTATGGCATTGGCAGGATGGAATAGATGCTATTGAAGATGTTATCTACCATATTGAAACATATGATGTAACTACAATTAGAGCAAGCACCCCTATGTTTCTTATGTCGAGGAAGATTAAATCACTAGGAGTCAAGTGGGTAATCTCTGGAGAAGGCTCTGATGAGATTTTTGGTGGGTACTTGTACTTCCATAAAGCACCCAACAAGGAAGAGTTCCACCAGGAAACGTGCCACAAGGTAATTGACAAGTGCCAAAGTGCTAGCATATACAGGGATTTGAGTAAAAGGGTTAACTGAAAATGGTTCTTTCCTCTCCTTTTTTTGCAGATTAAGGCACTCCACCAATATGATTGTTTGCGAGCTAACAAATCAACATTTGCTTGGGGTCTGGAAGCCAGAGTCCCATTTTTGGACAAAGAGTTTATTAATGTTGCAATGAGTATTGATCCTGAGTTTAAATTGGTATGAAATGAATATTCTACTTTTTGTTGGATTTATGAATTTTATGGAACAATTCTCACAATTACAGGAATTTATTCAGTATTGGCACCTTTATTTGCTTAATATGTTTCAGATAAAGAAAGATCAAGGACGAATTGAGAAATGGATTCTTAGGAAGGCATTTGATGACGAAGAAAATCCCTATCTTCCAAAGGTACTTGGAAACGATTTGTTAAATTTAATCTAAATGAAGTGTATCAAAGTAACTAGTGAAACTAAGATTTCCTGTTTGATGTCATGCAGCATATTCTGTACAGACAAAAAGAGCAATTCAGTGATGGAGTTGGCTATAGTTGGATTGACGGCCTCAGAGCCCATGCTGCACAACATGTAATATTGATCAAGCCTGTGTTTTCAATCCAATTTTTCTTTTGTCTATGTATATGCCATTTTTATCTAGGTCTGTAACACGGTTTCACTGGCTTGTCATTTGTTTCCAACTTAATGTTACAGGTGACTGACAAGATGATGTCCTATGCTTCACATATCTTCCCTCACAACACTCCAAAGACAAAAGAAGCCTACTACTACAGAATGATCTTTGAGAGGTTTTTCCCGCAGGTAATTTCATCAGATCTGTCCTAGCCAGTAGACACAAATACAATCATAATGTTTGATGAAATAGAGCCTAATTTAACTTTGTTGTTCCTGTATTTGGTTCTGCAGAACTCTGCCGGGCTGACTGTTCCTGGGGGTGCAAGTATTGCTTGCAGCACTGCGAAAGCCGTTGGGTGGGATGCTACTTGGTCAAACAATCTGGACCCTTCTGGCAGGGCTGCACTGGGAGTGCATGTTTCGGCTTATGACGAGAAGGTTCCATCTGTCAGCAATGGGGTAGAACTTGAAAAGATTATACCTCACATAGAAGTTACTCCTCTGGGAGTTGCTATCCTGAGCTAGTATTAACTGCTGGAGGGACACAATATTGTGAGATTTGGAGGGTTATAGTTTACAGCATAAGTGGAACTTTCTGTATAGCCTACTGTATTATATATCAAGACTATGCTATAGAAAAGGCATCCTACCCGGGGATAGAAATATTGTGTTATCAACATGTTATAATTGCTTTAAAGTTTATGTAATTGAAGTGTGCTGTCGCCTGTCATAATATATTTCAGTTTCTGATAACACTTCTGTATCTTTTATTTTCCTCCATTTATAGTCTATTATAGTATTGGTGTATGAATTCCATAAAAATAAATAAATAAATAAATAAAAAAAAAAAAAAAACTAAAATCTGCCTAGAAATATCAAGACAAAATGAGGAAAATAAGCAAACTCAAGTTGGAATACTTGCTTTTTGAGGTCCTGCTACATTGTAGATGATAAAATTCCCCTGCATCAGTAACTCAATCTGCAAGCTCAAATTCTTCAAAAGCTTTTACCAGCAATTTATATGAATCTTGAGGAAAAGACTCAGATCCCACCAAGAGGCATAACTAATTCATGAGAAGAAAACATTAATAGGAGGGTCTAAGTTCAAAATTTCAAACTCCTAATTCCCAAATTCATTTTTCATAATGACAGAGACCAACTTATTGGACAACCATTCTGCTTTTGTAATACTAATCTTGATGGCAGCAAAAGAGTAGTATTTGTACAAATCTGGATTGGTTCGCTATTATGAACAAGTGCTTCCAAGCACTTTGTCCTTTTTAAAACCTGTGCTTGGTAAATTTTGATAATAACATTTTTGAGGCTAAAAAGGCCTTGGGAGTGCTTGAGGACGATGCTCCAAAATGCAGCTTTCCACCCACGATGTGCCTTCTTCTAAAAAGTGCCCCTATCTTTTTTTTTCCTTATTTTCTTTCGTGCACTTGTCATGTCACATGTCTTATATAGAATGGTATTATTATTAAAGGCATTAAATTTGTTTATCATATAGATAAAAATATATAATTATTTCTTAAATGACAATATAATAAAGTCTTTATTTAAATTTTCAAGTCTGATATCAAAAGAAGAGTGTGGGAGGTCATAGCGGAAAGGCTTTGTCATTAGACCTGACTTAGAAAAAAATTAATTTCATTCACTCATTTGAAAAAACACAAAAAAACTTATAGTTGTCATTGTGTACACGAGCTGGACCATAAACAGTAAGCAAGAAGACATGATCAACAGAGAATAGTAACATCCTAATTTAATTAATAAGCGGAATAAACATTCGCCAGAGAAAGCAGAACAACTGAACAAGAGATCTTGTTTTCTCCAATTTTTATAACCATTATAGTTGTTTTTACTAGCATTAGCTAATTAGTCATTATTTACATGATTGGAGAGAGCAATTATGCAACCTCTCAACAAATACATTCAGTACTGAATTTAAAAATTAAATCTACATTATGTTGGCAAAAAGGAAGAAAGAAGGAAAAAAAAAAAAAAAACAATTTAATAAAACAAAGCAGTATAGAATAGTTCATTCCAACTATCAGGCAATCCAGGAAGGCACCAATGGCTACAATCAGCAGAGTGGTCAGGGTTAGCTCTCTGTGCTGGGCTGAAATCGCCATTATAAATGGAGGGATGTCCATCCTTTCTTAGCTCTGATAACATTGTTATGTCTAGTAGATAGGCAGGGTTGTGCATCTTTCTCACCACTGTGTTCACAACCGTCATTTCCTCCGGGTAGGCTCCTAGGTATGTTGTGCCAGTCACCGGAGCTGTCTCACCATAACAATTCTTTGTTGTGGAGGTTGTTGTCCCTGCACTCCATTCAGCCTGGCTGCATGTCATCAATACCAATGTTGTTTACATACAATGATTTATAAATCACTTGCACCTAAAAGAAAATTATCAATTCCATAGATTAGGGGTCAAATGTGAATAGTTCCTTATTTATTGGGACCCTGTGGTTGTTTCCAAAAAAAAAAAGTTTATTATTTTCAAAATTTCCTGGAAGCGAAAGGTTCATTCCCCATCCCAACCTTCTCCTGAAACCAACATGTAGGGAAAAGTATAGAATATGATAAGATGACCACAGCTAGTTGATATTCTCCTGCTGCATGAAGTAAACAACTTTATGAAGTTTTCATAGGATGCATTTTCAAAAAACAATTCGGTATCAAACGCATAGCAAGCTACCATCAACGGTTACTTTAAGATCTCTATTACAATTTCTGGCATACTTAAACAAAAGGGAAAGTATATTCTACTTCGGACACTTATCTTCACCCTATAGGCTACTACTATAAATAGCCTAGTAATAGTACAAGGTGCTCTAGTATCTACTATTACCTCATTTATCACTGATTTTGGCATTGGAATAACCTTGAGTTCATCTCGGCCTCTGTTTTCTACTATTTCAGAACCACTTAGCCAATTGAAGATTGACCTATCCTGTGGGACTTACTTACCTTGACACCTAAGCCCGGCTAAAACCGGAGTTAACATTCTGCTTGATTTTGAAAATATTAAAATTTCTTCAAACACATCCTGCTTCATTTTTAAAATATTAGTAAAATTTCTTCGAACACTTATATTTTTGACATAATTCATTTAAGAAACTTAGCAATTCACTTAGGTGGGTAATAAGAGATCGTACCAAGAGTTCTTAAATCTGACCAAGTATAAAAAGGAAGTGGACTCCACTTGTGACTCTTGGATTGGAGAATTAGAACCTAATTGGAGACAGGAAAAAAAAAGAGAAGAAAAAAAGTCCTACTTTACCCAGACCCCAAAATACAGCTCATTTGATTGAGGCAAAAATTTCTAGTGTTTGGAGCTGTTATCCCAGGACTCAAAAACACAATTATTAAGGCTAGAGAATAGAAATACCACCATCTTTCCCAACACAAAAAAATAATATGAGAGAGTCAGTCCCTACTTGTAGTGTGTGGGAGATATTGCCTGGAAGAAGACTCTTGTTCTGCTGCTATCAATATTGCTGTCAACCCAATTGGCCCATGTTTTCAAACCCTTTTCCAAAGCAGCCAAACGATCCAAATCTCGATAGTATTTGCCTTGTAATTCCATGTAATCCCACCTGCAATCAAATTCAAATCACCCAAAGGCCAAATAACTTTTGAAATAAATTGAATTAACAAACCCCTTAATTTATTTTTCTTTCCCTTTTCTCTTTGTGGATTTTTCTTGAATAAGCAGCTAAAAATATAGATTAAATTCCTACCCTTGAAGTGATCCTGTGTGACTCCACCAGTGACCTGTGTTAAACGACAACACGTCGGCCGACCTCCATGCGTTACCATTGTTCTCAATCTCCTCCAACTTGAGAATTCTCTTGCCTTGCATTACATCAATGTCTACCAGATAAGGTGCTCGATAAAATGACACAGAGACGCCGTAGTCCTGCATATACCATATTTCAACCGTCTATTTAGTGGGATTCAAAGATGAGGATAGTGTTTTGCAGTTTGCATCAACTAGTAAAATTTAATGCCTGACAACACTTTTTGGGTCCCCTTATAAAGACTTTTCTAACAGCTTCTCTGTAGTATTAGAAAAACACCATTAAAAAGGAAAATAACTCTTTGGTTACCAGAGACAGAGGACCACACAGTTTCTTTTCAAACAAATTTAGAGTGTTAATGAAATCTTTTTTGCGGAAATGTGAGGTGGGTATGATTCTGTAAGGTGTTGAAGAAGTAAAACTCACCAGGAATTTGAAGGTTGAGAGAGGATCTCCTCTGACAAGTTGTGTTTCTGTCTCAGGTGCTGAAGCTGATATCATACAAATCAGTGACTCCCATTGGTTGCGGCCCAGAGAGTCACCCACAAACATCACAGTTTTCCCTTTCATTCTTAGCAGAAATTCAAGCCCATCAAACCTACCATGACAATGCTACAAAACAAATCAAATCAAAATGCACAACTTTGAAACAAAATATAAGGCACAGTCTTTCTTTTTGGGGTTCTTTTTGTACCTTGGGAGCTCACAATTTAGGGGTCTCCATCTGTATTTGAGGTAATCTGAATCTGGGCGACCATACATTTGACAATTGAATTGTGGGTCTATGACTGGACAACTAGAATATTGATAAATTGGGTATGCTTCATCACGAACCCAGGTGCCCACAAACAATGCACAAGAGCTCTGGTTGGCTTGAATCATGGGTCTATGATAGTGGTGATGGTTATGATGGTTTTTCAAGCTCCATATCACAGCTGAGGAAACAAAATGGGATTGAAGAAAACCTAGTAAAATAAAAGTTAAACATGAACCTAAAAGATAAGAAGAAGATATTTGAGAACAGAGAAGAGCCATTACAGAATCTAACAGGGAGAAATAAAAAAAAAAAAATCAAAAGTTACAAAAGGCAGAGAGAGAACGAAGGTGTGAGAGGAGGAGTGGTGTACTATTTAAATTACAGAACAGTAGGGTTTGGTCAATCAAGCCTTGTGAATGGGTGGGGATTTTGTTTTGTTTTGTTGTGTGCATGTGAAACCCGCTGAGATGCGTTCAGATGTTAGTGAAAAATATATATGTGACGGTGGGCTTAGGTTGTTTTGGACATTAATCCTGAGACTCGCGGTTCTTTTTCTTTCTCAATGGACATTAATAAACTGGTCTTGAAATGTAAGAAAAAATTGGTATAAGTCTTGACAGCTAAGGGCCCACACGTGGTTTTTTTTATTTTTAAATATTGCAAGCAGAAGCGTTTTTTTATTTTTATATATATAAATTTTTTTATGATTATAACTTTTCTAAACCAACGGTTACTTTTTTTCTATTTTATAGATGGATTGGACAACAAAAATGTTATTGATATCATATTTTTTATAAATTGAAGTAATTTTTATTTTATTTCTCTCCACTATTTTAATAATTTCATAATATAAGAAATGCATGTTCCTTTTAATAATTTATATATATAAAAAAATAATTATAACTTATGATTTTCAAATTCATCTAAATAGAATTTAAAAATATTAATTTTGTATTTATAACTAAGATTTCAAAAGTGATTTTAAACTAAAAGGTGAATCAAACTGGCCATGGACCATATTAATTGGGTGACTGAAAGGACAAAAGATGAATGAGGAGGTTAATGGGGTCAATAGACTTGAGCACCATTGTTCTTTGTCTTTAATGTTAAATGAGAAAACCTCCACTTGGTGATGGTGTGTTCCTGTTGGTAGGGTGGGGTCTGATGAGGAATAATTTAGAAGCCTCTAAGTTTGATTTCTAACTCTTATTCACATGGAAAAGGAGACATAAGAAATTATTAATACTTGCAGTACTATAGGTAAAAGGCAGGTTTTCTCCTTTCTATTAAAGAATAGGGTATCTTTTATAGCAAATGTTCTTTGCTTTCCTTCACCCACATACATAGAACATCATCCTCTTTTTCTATTCAATTATATATCAACTTTAAAAAGTTGTAAATGTATTAATTCTTCACATTAATTAGATATAGAGATTAATATTATATATAACTATATAAGTCACTTCTTTTAATATCAATTGATTAATTTTATGAGTATAGTTCAAACCTGGTATTAGAACTAAGTCCTTTAATTTTGTTCCAATACTCCGGCCCAATATCAAAACTTTATAACCCACGAACTCGAACTTGATCCGTCTTACAACCCGTGTGCTCAAACTTGATCCACATTCCATGTGAGGAGATGTTAATGGAGTTACTAACACATTACACATTATTTAGATGTGAAGATTAACATAATATATAAGTATATGTGTCACACCTCTAATATTAATTGATTAGTTTACAGGGTGTGGCTCCAACAAAAATTGATACTCTGTTATATGATTGCAATTGTTGGGTAGTAAGGTTGTTAATTAGGCCTCAGCAATAAACATGCAGCCAAGCATTAATCCTCTGAAGCTTGTGGCAGAGATGTTTTGCCTCTCAGCTGTGATCTTCTTTTGGAATCTCACATTAAACATATTGGAAAGATGATTTTTAATTATTTGTGCATATATTATTTCCATGGTTTGTTATATTTAGATATGGATTTGATTTGATAAGATCTCAAAATTAAGCATAGTTAAAAATTGACATTCAGATAATCACAAGACTTGAGTTTTGGTTCATTGAAGCCTTATAAATGGGTGGGGATTTTGTTTTGTTGTGTGCATGTGTGGGTTGGGAGGTTCTTTTTGTTTTCTCAATGGGAAGTGGGAGGGTATGTTTCTTGTCCACGTATGGTGTATGTCAATTGCTTTGGCTAGTCAATAAGCTTTAGTTCAACTTAGATTTATTTTTTTTGGCCAGCAACTTGTTAGATTTGAACATGACTTTTTGATCAAATCACTTTACTACGACTTCATACCTCAACATTCTGAATGTTTTCCAATAATCCAGGTAAAATGTACTCATATATTAAATTATGAATACAAAATAATAATTCATTATCGATAATCAAATATGTCAATGGATACTTATTGGTATTAGATTGTATCCAATGTTATAGTTCCATACTTTCATTATCTTTAAATATTATATCTTACAAACTCAAATTTTAAGACTTTTAAAAGAAAAGAATCTCAAGATGTCTATAATGTTAATAAATAATAAAACAAAAACAATACAAATTAATGTCAAAAATCAATAAACTTTTTGAGTGATATGTTGTTTTTAATTTAAAAAAGAAATAAAGTTCAGTTTGAATAGTTGTATTTCAAAATGTTTTCAGTATTTGCTAATAGTTTATATTTTTTTAATTAAAAAAATATAACTAATAAAATTTGATTTGTTTTTTTTTACATATTTATACTTCCATTATGAACAAGAATTATATTTATAAATTATACAATTAGATATGATAAGTATACAAAAATTATAAGTTAGAGAAAACATTATTATATGCAAGTTAGTTTAATAACAAAAATAAATAAATATAGTTATGTGTTAATATTATTTTTAAACTTTATTATTTAATTTTGATGATATGCATTTGTTATTTTATATAAAGTTTAGTAAATGATAGATACTACAAATATATATATATATATATATTATGTGAATATATAAATCAAACATTAATCGTTAATTATTATATATATTACAAATTACCTATAAATTTGTATTATAAATATTTTTATAATGTAACAAATTAAGTGATCACTAACTAAATTAACATCTATAGTTTGTTGATATGATTATTTCTGGAATACTATAAATATTACAGAATGATCAGCGTGTTACACAACTGGCTGCAATGGGCCAGAACCCCGTTGGGCCTCACCAAGAACACGGACACATGCGCCATTAGCCTATGAAGCTTTTGACAGAGATATTTGCATCATAAAGCTGTAATATTTTCCGTACATTCACCAAATTTAATATAAACTGTTGCCAATTATTCCATTCCTATTAAAGAGATATTAAAAAAAATAAAAATTACCCACCTAAAATATAAACATAGGAAAGAGAAAGAAAATAATTCACATTATTACAAGTGTTTCGGACTGTTTTAACGGACACACATATGGTGTTCTTATCATTAGATTTTTCTGCATATCTACCGATTGTTTATGTATCTCATCCAATCTAAAAAGTGAATTATACAATACCTACTTTTAAAAATGGTATTAAATGTCCATATTTTTTTATTAGGTGTCACTATATAAATTGGTCACTTGTTAACACTATTTTTAATTATCTATACTTTATATTAAAGTGATTTAATGGAAGAATTTTTGATTTCCTTAAATATTTTTAAGAGCTTTTATTATTTTATAGTTATATTTAGTTGTTATTTTACTATAAATATGCTATTATTATTTTTTATATATAGTTGCTATTTTATTACAAATAAGCTATTATTATATTTATATATAAAAAATGACTTAATGAAAGAATTTTTTGATTTTTTTAAATACCCTTATGAGATTTTATTATAACACAAGTATTTGTGATTGTTATTTATTACAAATAAACTTTTTTTTTTTCCTAATTCTTCTCCATTTTAATATCAATAGGATTATATTTGTTTTAGGATTATTAATTTCTTTTTTACTTATTATTTTCAATATTAATAAATTTATAATTTTTTCAATAATTATATATCATAGTAATTAAGATTGAATTTTTCAATTTTTTTGTTTAATAAGTTCCTAATATTCATAATTTTTTCAATTCTTCTCAAATTTAAGAATTAAAATTTTAAAAATTACTATGAATTGAAAGAAATATTAAGACTATAGTTTTCATGATTATAATATTGTTGTTTTAAATTTTAATTTATATTTTTTAAATATAAATATTTTTTTGGTACAAGGTTGAGATTTGAACCCTCGGGGTGAGAGGGAGGCCTAATGCCTTGTATTAGGCCAATTGAACTATGCTTCGGCTATAATACTCTTTCAATAATTATATGTCAATAGTAGTTAAGATTGAATTTTTTTTTTTTTGTTTAATATATTTTTAATAAGTATAATTTTTATTAGTTTTTCTCAAATTTATGATTTTTTTTTAAAAGTACTATGAATTAAAAAAAAATAACAACATAGTTTCCACAATTATAATATTTTTGTTTTATTTTTTAATTCTTCTTCCATCCTAAGAATTAAAAATATATAAATATAATTTTTTTTGTTCCATTTGGTTATGAATATAAAAGTGATTTAGTGAAAGAAACTTTTTTAAAAAAAAAACTTATATGATTTTTTACTATTACATAAATACTTTTTAATTGATTTTAATTCAAATAGACTATTTTTTTTTTTTTTACTTCTTTCCTAGTTCTTTTCTATTTAATATTAATAAAATTATACTTTTTTTTTATGACTATTGATACTTTTTTCTTAATTCTTTTCAATATTAACAAATTTATAATTTTTCAATATATCAATAATAATTAATATTAATTTTCTCAATTTTTTAATTTAATAAGTTACAAATTTTTTTTTTAAATGTTATGAATTAAAAGAAATATTAAGACTATAGTTTTTATGATTATGTTAATTACTTTTTCATCTTTAAATTTTTTTTAAAGAACTATATGTTTATATTATGATTTAATTTTTTATTGGATTTATCTATTTGTTGATGCAATTTGGAATATTATTTTCTATTAACCATAATTTCTAATATGTATATCAATTATTGATGAACATCTATACTTCTATATATATATATATATATATATACTGTTCTAAAAGCTATAACACGCTTATGGCGGTCTCTAACTTTTAATATAGTTTTTAATTTAAATAACATTCTAAAAGGAAGAATAGTGTCTTTCTAAAATTTGGCTTCTTTTTAAATTAAAATTCTATCATTTATTATAAATTACTCCATTTCTCCTCTAATTAAGGAAAAAAAATTAACAAAAAAACAAAAAACTCACTTATTGTTAACTTCAATTAATCAATTTTTTTAAATCTCATTCTTTCCATTTTATATAACAATTATAATGTTTTTACATTATTTCTTAATAAAAAAAAAAAGGGGCTTTTGAACATGTGCGTAAGCACGTGTAATGGGGCTAGTATATTTATATACAATAAATATGATTTTAGCGTAATGTGTGTGCCACGAAAGCTAGTATAAGTATATGAAACTTATATAAACAATTTAGAAATTTAGCCCAAACTTTTCTAAATTACTTTCAATCTCACCATTGCTTCCCTATATCTCATCAGTCGCTTCCTAGCTCTTATCCCTTCAATTATGAGTCTTCTTTGTTGGAGATTTATTATGGGTACAACAACAAGCTAGTTGGGGATTATGGGTGCCGCTATGGTGTTGGGTTTCAGGGAGTTGATTGTATCACCTTCGCCTATCTATCATATTGTCATGATTTAGGAGAATGGATGCTCCAAACAAATTTTAGGGGAATTTTCTTATTGTCCAAACAGCCCTAGACTTTTATCCTTCTTAAATATTTTCTTTATTTTTTTGTGCATTACCAATATCAAGGAAAGTTAATCATGGAACAATGGAAGATGCATCATGTGATTCAAATTGTCCATTGTTGCTAAATTCATCAGAATATGTAAAGCTTGAACTCTTTTCTTCTTGATATCAAAATCTCTTACCTTTTGTTCTTCTTTTATTTATTTTATTTTAATTTTTTTAAAGTAAAAATTCTCTTTGATATTTTTTTAATGTTGTTTAGCTATTTCTTAATAACTTGATCTATGGATAGGAAAAAATCAAATTATGATGATAGCTCTGTTAATTATATTCCTCGGTTGGGCATGGAGTTTAACGCCTCAGAAGAAACTTGAGAATTTTTGGTTAAATATGGAGGGAGAATGGGTTTTAGTGTTCAAAAGCAATGCATAAATAAGAGCAAAACTGATAAAAAAAATACATCGAGAAGATACTTATGCTCAAAAGAAGAGAGCCGATTAGAAGACAAGTGAGATTATAAAACCATAAATCCTTGAGCAGAAACACATTGTTCAATAAGGAAGGGAATCATATTCCCATATTAAACCAAGATTCTGAAAAGTACCAAATTCACAATCTTGTAGTTGAAAATAATCATATTCTTCAATTTGAAGAAACCCGTCACATGTTGCATTGGCATTAGAAAAATTTCACATGCTCAAGCTTTTGAAATTGATTTAGCAGATGATTCGGGAATGAGATCTAAGACTATTATTCAAGTTGATGGGTAATCAAGCTGAATGGAAGGACATAATCTTAGATATACACTAGCGAGATCAAAAGAATTACCTTCGACCTAAACGAAAAGAGACTTGTCTTATGGAGTATGTTGAGATACTTCCAACAACAATCATTAGAAAATCCTTCATTTTATTATGCCATACAATTGGATTGTTCTTAGCAAAAATATAAATTGGATTATGAAGAACATATAACAAATATCTTTTGGGATGATACAAGAATGATTATTGATTATACTCATTTTAGGTTATGTGATTTTGTACTTTTGACATCACATTTGGTACCAATAAAGATTTTATACCATTTGGGGTGTTTATTGGATTTAATCAACATAGAAGAATAATAATTTTTTGGGACAACACTTTTGTATAATGAGAAAGTTGCATTCTTCAAATGGTTATTTTAGACATTTATTATAGAAGCACATAAGAATCAAAAGCCAGAAATAATTTTTACTGATCAAGATGCTGTGATGATGAAGGCGTTGGCTGAGGTGATGCTAGATGTACTCCTATACTTGTCATCTCACGCAAAATGCCATAAAATATTTGGGAAACATGATGAAAGATGATATTCTTTTCTTGAAGAATTCAGTGCTTGTATGTATCAGTATGAAGGCAAGACAAAGTTTGAAAATGCATGGAAGCCCTTGCTAACAAAATGCACAGGTAAAGGAATACTTGATTAGAAAGTGTTTACAAACTCAAGAATAAATGGGGCAAGTGTTACATGAAAATGGCTTTCATTGTATGTAATAGAATAAGGAAAGGATTGTGGCCTTGATTGATATCTCAAAGCCTACACCCATAAGCTTTATTTATAGTAAATAATAAAACATAGACTTCCACATCTAAACAATGTGGGACTACACAATATAATAATATTATATTCGTAATACTCCCCCTCAAGATAGAGCTTATAATGCTCAATCTTGTACAAATAAAACCCAATTACCAATCTCAACACTCCCCTTTACTTACAACAATCTAGGTGAAGCTTCAATCTGTTTGATGAACATACTGGTACCCATGAATAGTACTCGTGTTGGCTGGAAAGAGACACAGTCGGATTTTCCGGAAAAATAAAAAGAGCACCGTTGGATAAACGAACAACGGGATTTTCCAGAAAAATAAAAGGAGCACCGCTGGAAAGAGACACAACGGGAAGTTCATGAAGGTACTGTTGAGCTGTCAAACTCTTTGAGCCGTTAAACCCTAAATAGGCTTGAAAAGAAAAGGGGTTGAACCGTCTTTAGATGGTGAAACTTCAAGTGAATTGGCGATTTCAATTTTTTCAGAGGTAGACATACCGATGAACGGTACCCCGATGAATAATAATCGTATTGCTGGAATGAAATACAACAATAGAGAGACAAGCTGGAATGAAACACAGCACTAGAGAGACACGCTGGAATGAAACGCAGCAGTAGAAAGACACGCTGGAATGAAACGCAGCAACGATAGAGAGACACGTTGGAATGAGGCGTGAATGGAAGAAACAACTAGGTTTAATGATAGCTGGCAGTAAAGCCCTTTTTTTTTTCTTTTTTTTTTTCCTTCATGTGGCGGCTAGATAAAAGAAAGAGAAGATTAGGGTTTTTTTAGAAATAGGGCCAAGATCGGGCTTGGGTTTCAAACTTGCTCTGATACCATGTTAAATAAAATAGAATAAGGAAATGATTGTGGCCTTGATTGATATCTCAAAGCCTACACCCATAAGCTTTATTTATAGTAAATAATAAAACATAGACTTCAACATCTAAACAATGTGGGACTACACAATATAATAATATTATATTCCTAATAGTATGAATGTAAAGCACACAATTTAGCAAAAGTCTGAATAAAAACTTAAAAGATTACTTGAAAGCAGATTTGGATGTCATACAATTTTTACTTTGAATAAGTTGTGAATGATAAGCACTGCGAAAAATTAGAACCTAAGCATGATTCTAGGCATAAATTGCCAATAATTAGATTTGAAAAGTCACTTATTCTACGGCAAGCATGACAAATATACACAAAATAAATATTTGGGTTGTTTCAAGATGAGTTTGAGTGGTCTTCAATAGGTTTTGTAAAATCTCATAATGAAAGTGAATAGTTGCAGGAATACGTGAGTTATTGGTAAACATGGAGAGTATAATGTATTTTGTGATCCTATTGATAAGACTATCTCTTGTAGTTGTCAAAATTTTGAGATACTTGGCATTTATGTTGCTATGTTCTCAAAGTTCTTGATGTGTTAGATATTAAGTTAATTCCTACCTAATACATTCTAGAGAGATGGACAAGAGAAGTAAATATTGGTGTTGTGCAAGATGTAGAAGGGAAAATTGTTTGTGAAAATTGTAACTTAGATGTGACAGAACATTATAGAATGTTCTATTCTAAGTTGGTTAAGTTAGCATCTTGAGTATCTTATTGTGAGGAAGTATATTTATTGGTAGAAAAAGTTGATAATGAATTGAGTAAGCAAGTTGATGAAATTTGTAGTAAATATAATATTGTCAAATATGCAACTTACCAATCTTATGTGCCACTGCAAGAAGTAAATGAAAGCGAACATGGAAGCACAATTAAAATCTTGCTCAAAAAGTGAAAGGCCTTAAGAAAAAGGTAAATTTTCATATAGTTAGAAGTGACAAAAGTGTTGGGTTCAAAGAATGCCAAATAAAAAGAAAATTAAGGACTTCTCCTCCATTCAATCTATCATATGAGGTACTTTTACTTCTAAGATGTTAATTCTATTAAACTTCACATTACAAATCTGTCATTACCATTTTCTTGTTGTTTTAAAGACGAAAATAAAGATTATATTCATCTGTATGATGACTTTAGTCCTCAACTAGGATACACTAATTACCAGGTTAGTATATATATGTTCGCTTCACTACTGTATAACTAGGAAAGTGGTCCCATGAAACATATAATTTATTTTCATGTATTAAAAAACTCTAAAATAGATTTGATTATAATTTTTTATAGCCATTTTTAAAATATTAGCAAATAAAGTCAGGTGGGTGGGTGTTCTCAAGTTAAATTTTTTTTACTCGAATAAATGATTCGACCCAAATAAAAGATAAAACATCACTCAACTTAAAACTCAGGTTTAATCTGATTATCAATTTTAATTCAGGTTCGATCAGGTCGGTCCGAGTTAGCTGAGTTCTTGAGTTTTCTGCACCTATTTAATAAATACTTAAATAAAATATTTTAAGGGCAAAATTATAAAAGTATGTAATAACATATCCTCTCATTTAGTCCCCTTGACTTTCATTTCATTTCAATTCATCTCCTAAACAAAAAATATATCTTATCACTATCAAATAAGATGATAGATAAGTGTCATTTTTCCTCAACTCTCGTCTCCCACAAACTCTCAAATAGACCCATATATATTGTTTGGAGCATAAATTTAATTAAGGTTTTGTTTGGATAGGTTGATTTGACCATCCGGATTTGGCTTAGTCATTTCAAATTGGTAGCTTTTAACATGTGAATTTGGGACAAATTCCTAAATGGATTTGATTAGGACTAATTAAGTGGATTTGAAATACCTATCACAATGTGTTAT
The DNA here is from genome assembly GCA_029379385.1 of Quillaja saponaria. Classification (NCBI taxonomy): domain Eukaryota; kingdom Viridiplantae; phylum Streptophyta; class Magnoliopsida; order Fabales; family Quillajaceae; genus Quillaja; species Quillaja saponaria. The sequence goes on along the minus strand of CM055612.1, from coordinate 18,597,623 downwards.
TTCAAATCCATTCTAACAAGGATCAGCCCACAACCTGGCTTGACCTAATACTAAAATGTGTATTTCTTGATCTAACCAAAACTAATTGGGTTTTAGCTAATGTTTTCAGATCGAAAGCTGACCCAAACAATTCAAATTGGACTACTGTTTTTGGATCCGACCCAAAATTTATGGGTTTTGCCATTATTAAAAAAACAAAAATCATTCTTGGGTTGTTGAGATTTGAATTCTTACCTCATGATTAAATAGTCAATAACTATTTTAACAAGTTTTATATTTAAAAAGTGTTTGTAATTTATTATAATTTTGTTAAACCTAATTACAATCAAATAATTTAGATGTTCAATATTTGGTTAGAGATTTTATTTTTAGATTATTTTAGTATGATTTTCTGATTATAATCAAAAGAAAAAAATAATAATAATGACTTGGTGTTTATCTTTTCAGTTATAATTAGGTTTCGAACAAGTATCATGCTATATATCACCTAAAACTTAACAAACATTTTTTTTTTCTCTTTATCTTCTTTTTTTTCTTTTTCCTTCTTTGTTATATTAATTGTCACACCCTCAAATAAATGTATGACTGGACGGAAGGAATGGATAACTAAAATTCCATAATCCTGAATACTTATTTATCGTACACCAATGACTCTTAAACAAATTACAATTAAAACTAAGAAAAACTTTACTGAATTAAAATAAAATCATGACTTATTATTAAACATAAAATATTTATTGAAAATTCTGTAGAGGTTTCTCATATAGTGGACCATGCCCAACAGTACATATATAAATAACCTGATTACAAGTCACCAAGTAAACCATAATATCAAAGTACACAGAGGAACTCTGCTTCTAACAATACATCAAATCACTACAATTAATTCAATATGTACAATAATGCACAATGCCCTTAAGTGATTGCAAGTATTGCCCCATCAACTTTAAGTAATGCTGATTTTGAGATATACCTTGCCTGCATTAGTGTTCGACAGGTAACAAATCTTGACGCTGCAAACTGAGTTTCCCTGATACTAAAAAAAAAAAAATAGGAAAAAGTGTGAGTCACAAGGACTCAGTTAGCAAACAACGTACCCTGAAGATACTAGCATTAATTAACATATAATAATATATATCCTTAGTTAATCTTATATAACCATTCTCATGTCTTAATATAATAGTACATGTACGTACTTGTGTTAATCATAAAGTCATCATTTCATATGTTTTATAACATATATAAATCAATTCAAGTATCTGGGGTTCACAATTTTAAACTAAACAATTAGAGCATACACAACATGAAAAGGGTCAACTTAGTAACTCAGTCCCGCACAACAGTATCAACCCCTACCAGATATTTATATGCCCGCACAATAGATTAATCTTTGTATATAATTCATCCCATCAGGGTTAAGCACTCTAGTTTTAAAACATTTATCATAATCAGAATATCTCATAATTTCAAATCAGAATATCCTAGGTGATAATTCTGGAAATAAAATTCATTTCAGAGAAAATCCTATTTTATTGGCCCTTATCAACCACCTAACAATTTTCAAATATCAAACCTAATTCAATTACTCAAAATCAAATAAATTATTTCACATAATTATCTGACAACCAAAATACACATAATTCACTCACAAAGTTTAAGAACGAGACTCATCTTTTCTGTCTCCGACTGCGCTGGTGTCAAAGTATCCTCAATATGATATGAAGCTGAAAATCCAAAGTTCATATATTATTTAAGGTAATCATTTTATAATTAATCTACAAAATTATCATCCTATATATACATCCTACATGAAAACTAATTTCGTTTTAAACACTCTACCGAATATTTTAAAATAAGGTTAATTACTTCAATTTATTCAAGAATTCAACTTCTATAATTTAACGTTAACTTATTTAACTTCCATATCTTCTAATTTACTATATAAGTAAATGATACTTATGTAAATCAACTTGTATATATACATTAGTATATACGTTCCTTTGAATATTTTATCAAACCACTAGCATACATATTTCATTCTATTTATGTGTATGAGTTGATATTTATATACATAGCCACTAACATGATAATCACAATTCTAATAATCTTATAATATTCACTTGTTAACTATAAAATTTCACTTACATCAATTACCTAAAGTGAACTAACAACTTAAATTAAAATTTCTTCCAAATATACCATTAAATTTCAACTATTATTTCTAATTCACTTAATTCTCTTCTATGGTCCATATGTTTCCTCAACTCTTATTTACCCTTTTTTATTAAACTCAACTAGTTCCTAATTTACTTCACTAATCATAAAAAATATAACAAACAACCTCCTAGTTCTCTACAATTCCATACTCGGCAACCACCAAATTTACAATTAAATCTTGCTTGATTAGCTTTCTTACCACTTGACATTTTGAGTCAATTAGCAACTAATACCATTTGTAGCTGCACTAAGGAAGAGGCTCACGTTTGACAAGGAAAAATCACACGGATTGAAGAACTCTAGCAGCTGCCAACCTAGTTCCATACGGTAAGGGCCACTGCCTTAACTTATGGCAGCTATGGGAGCTGCTATGGCTGAGTAACAAGGCCAGAATGCAAGAAATCCCAGCTGCTAATGAACCCAGAAAAACAGGGCAGGGTTGTCAGCCCTTAACCACAACATCCAGCCACCATCTTGCCTTCAACTCCTCAACAACAACAACCCCCAAACAACCTACACCTCAAACTAAGTTAGAAACCTAGTTTTCTTGACTAGAAACACTCAAAACTGAGCTGCTACAGAACGCAAGGCAGCCAAGATAATGCCAAAAGAATGATTTGCAGGAACTTGTTCACCTGGCATGTAAAAGATACACACAAGGCAAGTACTGCAAGAGTAAAGGAGGAAGAAATTTTGGCTACCATCCACAACTTCACTGGCCAAACAAAAGGATTAGGAGCTGAATTGACCGACACAAGAAACAGGGGAATATGTTTAAGGAGCTAAGTCGGTGAGAGTAAGGACAGAAAGAGAAGAAAGCAAACCAAATAATAAAATACTACCAACAATTAATCACTTTGTGAACATGTGGTGTAAGATAATTCCATTAAATATATACATATAATTATGATCTCTAACTTCTTATATATATTTATATTCTAATTGCATTTATAATAAAATTCTTATAAAATAAAGTTTAAGTCCAAGTCAACTAATAAGATAGTAGACTTTAATTTATCAATATTTACACTCACATACTCTCTTATATTAATTTATTTTATAGAAATTTATGATGTAAGTAATCACAATAATTTACGTATAACATTATAAAATTAGATACGACTATCGATTTATAACATTAATATTATCTAATATTGGTATATAGTTAATGTTTAATATTGCACAGTGATTGTGTCTTTAGAACAATATTATTGAGGATTAATATATAATAATTTTTATATTTAATGCATATTTTTATTTAAATTGACATAGCTTAGTATATGATTGTAATTTTTAGTTTTCTACAAGTATCCACATATTTTTCTAGGTGTGAGCCTAATATCTTTCTTGGTTCATTGCTACCCCTTCCCATAAATATTTTATTGAAGGCTCGAACCCTGCAAAGGCTCCTTAACTGTTGAGGTTAAACATGTCTTACCACTTAAATCACACCATGTGAGTATAATTATAATTGAGCTTTAATATTTATAAGAAAAAAATTTCAATATTTTTTTCTTTTTACTAAAATAAAAATCATATCAAATCAGATAGAATAAATTTTTAGTACACTTTTTAGTAATTTAGAAAGAAAATAATCAATTAACTAATTATTTAATCACATATTAACATAATTTTTAATTAATTTTTTCATCAATTATAAGTAATACTTATCAAATATTATACACAACTTAGTAGAATTCAAAGAATGCTTGTTTGTGTTATTGGTATGGATTCCATTGTAAGAAATACTTGAATAATATCTCTAGCCAGTCTTTTGACAAGGTATGAGCTGCTCATAACTAGAAATGTAGGTTGTGTTTGGCATAACGGATAAGAAAAATTGGATAAGAGATTTTTATCTTATTCAGCCTAATCAAATGTTTGGTGCATACCATTGGATAGGACCAAAAAAAAAAAAAAATTCTTAGTGAGAGTTTAATTATGTTGAAACATGATTATTTTATATTTAGATAGGTGATGGTATTAATTAAAACATATAACATAAGATAACAATTGACAAAAATAAAAAGCTCTCAAATTTCCCCAATCCCCTCCTCCTTCTCTGCCAACCATCTTTCACCCTTAAAATAATTTTTTTTTTAACAAAAAAATAAATAAAATCTTTTATAAAAGAAAATAAATAGAATCGGTTACTTTATTTCACTTACCACTAAAATGTATTTTTCTTCTTCTTATTTATTACAAAGAAAGAAAAAAATTGAAAGTCAACATTATACAAAAAAATAAAAAATTTAAAAATTTTATTTTAAGAATATTTTGTGTGAGGATAATTACTATGATATTTTTCAAGAATAATGGTGATCACACACACACACATATATATACATACTAGTTTTTGTGGTACACACGTTACGTGTGAATCCTATTTATAATATTTACATATATGTTCATCAATAATTAATATATATCAAGAAATTATAGTTAAGAAAAAATAGTCCATATTAATGACTAAACAAATAGATAAATTTAATAATAAAATATTTTTTTTTTAAATTCTAAAAATGGAAGAAAAATTAACACACCAATGTTATATTTAGAAGAACTATACTCTTAATATTTTCTTTTAATTCATAGAATTTTCTTCAAATTTTTTATTATAAAATTGGGATGAATTAAAAAATTATTATAATTATTTGTACCTTATTGAATAAAAAATTGAGAAATTAAATCATAATTATTATGGATATATAGTTATTGAAAAATTATAAATTTATTAATATTGGAAAGAATTAGGATAAGAAAAAAATCAATAGTCATAAAATAATTACAATCCTACTAATATTAAAATGGGGAAGAATTAAGAAAGAAGTAAGCAAATAAAATAAATTGAATAGTCTATTTGAAACAAAATAAAAACTATAAATTACCCATGGTAAAAACTCATAAGGGTATTTAAAAATAAATAATTTTTCTTACAATAAAATACTTTTATATTCATAAACAAATAGATAAATCTAACAAAAAAATTAATTCTTAAGATGGAAGAAGAATCAAAAGTTAAAACAACAATATTATATAAAAATTATATTCCTAATATTTTTTAATTCATGTATTGTCTTTTATTAAAAAAATTATTTTGTAATTTTAAAAAAACTAAAAAAATATTATAACTGAGAAATTCAATCTTAATTACTATTGATATTTAATTATTAAAAATTTTATTTATTTTATTTTAGAAATTAAAAGTAAAATAAACAATGTTATAATCATGAAAATTATACTCTTAATATTTCTTTTAATTCATAAATTTGATAAGAGCTAAAAAATTATGATTTTTATGAACTTAATAAAAAAATTGATAAATTTAATTTTAATTAATATTGAAATATAATATTAAAAAAAATTAAATATTTATGAATATTGAGAAAATTGAGTAAAAAAGAAACCAAGAGTTTTAAAACAATTACATCCCTATTGATATAAAAATGGAGAAGAATTTAAAAAAATAAAATATTAATAGTCAGTAAAATAACAACTAGTGGTAACTATGTAATAATAACAACTCATAATGGCATTTAAGTAAATAAAAAATTTATGCCATTAAGTCATTTTTATATATAGTATAGATATATTGAATAAAAATTAAAAAATAATAAACAAATGTAAGAAATTAGAATAAAATTAAAAATAATAATATATGGAACAAAAATATAAATTTATATGAATTTTATTCTCATTCTACTCATACTCAAAAATAAATTTTTTCAAAATAGTATTTAAAATTTGTCATATCCGATGTAATTTGATATTGTACAAAATAATTAATAATAATAAAAAAAAATCAGTCATATCTTACATCTTATTAGATCATGCGCCAATACATGATAATATAAATATTTATCACATATTTTAATTTTTATTAATTTTCATAAGATATTTTATTTTATCCTATCCGTGCGATTAAACACAGTTTAAGTGATAATGATTAACAAGAAAAATACTTGAAACTGAACTCCAAATCATGCGGTTTTAATTGAATATAAATTGAAAGATCAATGGTAGATCACCAAGTCCAAAATCCAAATATAAATTATTTTTATAATGTCATGGTTATGTATTTCAAAGCCAACCTGTTACAATAGTACTAGTTATGGTTGTTCAAGACTACAAGGGTAAAACGAAGGGCATAAAGAATATGTAAGTAACAAGACCAAAAACAGATATGAACCTGAGGCAATCCTTCCTCAAGTACTTATGTTTTGTCCATACAAGAAAAAAAAGGTTTAATCTTTGGTGTCATTGGGGAATGATGCAAAATTATAGAATCAAATTTTCCCTTCTCAAAAGCCACTAATTAGAGGGGTAAGCAACTTTTGCATAATTGCTGGGGATTGGAGGATGGAAAGTTGGAAACCTTCTAACTGTAATCTCTCGGAACTTGTCAAGAGCCGTTATTATAGAATCAAATTTTCCCTTCTCAAGAGCAGTTATTCCTCCATGTCCGCTCAAAATCAATGTCTTTGAGTGAGTACTCCGGACTGGTTTCATCAAGGCATGGTTCACATTCAGGATTATTTAATTGGTTCACCTGCTGTCAGGAACAAATTGAACAATCTCACAAGAAACAGGAAATCAAAAATGAAGGAAGGCAGGAAAATATATTGCGGAAACAGGTAGATAGGGAGTACCGTGACACCTTGAACAATAGCAGCATTAATTCAATTGTGGTTATTGCCTGCACCAGTACTGGAAAAAATCAAATCAATTTATTTACACTACTATTAATGCCTCCAGAACTAAAAACTTTCTAAACATTAAACAAGAAATTAATATGATATTTTACAATAAAAGCAGGAGAAACTAAAGCTCACATCTACAGCTCCATCATCATGCAAAAGTAACATTTAAAGAGACAATGAATATCAGGCTATACTGCAAAAACAAGTAATCGGAAGCATAGAAAAATAAACATGACTCCTTCAGTGATGCATTGGTTGGTTTTCCCAGCAGAGCTCTTTAGTCTTTATCAAGATTTCTCCATCTGATTAGAATAAACCCACATTCATTCAACAGCCAGAATACTGAGGATGACCTACCAAAAGCATGGTGTTGTTAAAAACTGAGTTTTTGGTACCATAAAATATATGCAGGGTTTTCTTTCAAGAGAAGAGCTAGCCTTCCATGGAACCTATTAGCAGGGGCACAAGTTATTTCGAACACAAGTTAATAGAATCCTTGCTTTAGAAGTATATTTTTTTAAAACTGTCTAAACTGGTTAGCTACACAGTCATTTACATCAGAATATAATGCAAAGCCAATGAAAAATTCAAAAGTCAATATAGTAACTTCTAAATGAAAATCACCCCTTCATGTACTTTTCTGGAGAACAATCTGTATATCATTTAAAACCTAATTTTTGACAAGATGGACTGGAAGCAAGAATGCCAACCAATATTATTTTGATAGAGCAAATCAATAAAAAAAAAATGCTTACAAGCATCTCCCTTTTACCTTCTGTATCACTAATTAATCATTGTCTTTTTGATAGAAAGAAGTGTAGTACATCGAGGACGAGAAGAAGTCCTCCTAAGTAAAACATAAAACAACAGAAAGTACATGCTTAAAACAAAAGGGGCCACCAATCATATAGCATGTATCATTAAGTAATCATTTCAATTATATCTACAATATCAAATGAAATCTGTCTTTGCTACCATGGCTGATAGAGGACTAAACCAAGTGTCTTTAACCCCAAAAAAAAAAATAATCACAAATTAACAGTCACTGAATCCACCTTGTGGGACTCAATGGATGCCAGCCCCAACATTAATAAACCTTGGCTGTCATGTTTAAAACATATAAATAACTGATACTCCTCAAAGCAGAATCTTAACAAGCTCAGTTTGCATGCTACAGGACGCCTATTGCTGGGGTAATAAATCAAACCAACATTTCCAGACCCTAACTTCTTTTTCTTTTAATACTTTTGGAAAAAATAAAATAAAATTTTAAACCCCTCCTGTCACATATGGAAACTATGATATGTTGATGTCTAATCCGAGTCTGTAGTATCGATCCGATCAAAGTAAGAGAAGGTACATGTTAACATATGCAGACTGTTGCCACACAAATATGTTCTCTAAAAAAATAAAAATGTTACAGTGTCTTGAGAGAACTAAAATGGTATTAGAACAATGATGTCTTATGAAAAAAGCAAGGAAAAAGACTGAAATCTGTAGGTGCTGGCTGGCATCGATAGCGGAGAAAATGAGACAGGAAAAGCAGATACTGGACTAGTCAGTAACAACTACTGAAGTTATATATCAGAGAAAGAAGAATGTTCAACAGTGAAATCTCATAAGAAATCAGTGTTTATCCTGCCCAAGAAAGAAAAAGAAAGAAAAAGAAAGAAAAATAGAGCACTTAGACATCTATATATTGACGCAAGACCCAAAACATATATCTATATTTTTGATGTATCAGACTTGTATGTCAGAATGTTTAGGGTTCTTGTTTTTCCTTCACTTAGAAAACTTATATTAAGGAGTAAATTCAGAAGGTGGAAAACAAAATCAGACCAAATTTATGCTGAGTATGTAATTTTGTAAGGTGAGAATGAATGGCAAAGGTTTTACTTGATTTACAAATTCTATTAAGAATCGAAGATTTTTATCCTTACTTCTCTTGTTCTCTTTTTAATACTTATCTGGATTTAATCATTTGTCTCGATTTGCAAGAAGAACATGTCAAAAAGATGAACCAAACAAATAAGGGACATTCTAAAAATCAGAAAGAACAGAAAGGTTCATTCTCAATATATTGATTACTATGACTATATCTAATTGCTTTGATCATCAAAATGATTGGCAGTATATCTGATTGAACATGGAAAGATAAAATCATATACCACTGCAAACTAAAATTAATATATCTGAATAACAGGAATTTTCAAATAAAAGTAGAGTGGTGCAATGTAGACTGACTCCCACAAATACTGAGTGCACGAAAGTCATGTGTTGAAGAGCAAAAAGTGTTACTTCATAAATTCGTGCACCCAGTGTTTGTGTGAGTCTAAATAGTCCCACCCTAAAAGTACTGAAATTAATATCGAACTAAACACCTAACTAAAACACAGAGACGCAATTTCTAAAATAATCTTGTACAATACACAAATCTACAACTAGTCATGTCAATGCAGGCTCACAGGATTTGAACTCTGACCACTTACTCAAATAGACTTTGATACCACATCAGATAAAAAAATCAAAATATAGGTTTTAATCTCTGACTGGATTTACAGTAACCATCAGGATATTAGAATTTTCATGTGGAATGTACTTATTAAAGCTATGTTAGATTAGTTGCTTTTCGGTGATTAATAAGGGTAAGCCACTGCACCAATTTCCACTAAACATGGATCATGACATGTTAAACAAGTAGCAAAGAATTGATTAAATTAAGAGTCTCTACAAGATATATTTCAATTAATTCTTGATAGTTCAGTAATAGTGTCTTATATACATCCAAAAGTGATCCCCTTTATGAATGTTTATCAATTAACAATAAATACTTCAGTAAAATAAACCCACTTTCCAACATTTCAATGAAAAGAATTAACAGCACCAAACGCATTATTCCTGCTTATCTTGAATAGTGCTTTGTAATTAAATTTAACACTTGCAAGTGTTCTATGCACTACCTTCTTTCCTCTATTAGATATTAGGAGATAGATGTAAATGAATTAATCATGTTAAGTTTTTTCACGTCAGAAACTCTTACTTAAAACTTAAGAAGAACTATTTTATCCATTCAACCACACTAATAGATATGATATTAAGGTTGAATCAGCATTCTGAAAGGAAATCCGTTTTGGCTTCTACCGGCTAATGAGGCTGCATATTCCAGATCCTAACTATTCTGTATCACGATTTTTAATTCTAATTACAAGTTAACATCTATATTTGTGTTTTCATATTCTAGTCAGAAGGACTAAAGGACATACTTTACCAATCCTAGATCCAGGATTCCCCTCCCCTCAATTTGTTTCTAATGAAGTTCTTCAGAGACAGGGATGGACCCATGACAATTACCACTTTCACTTTCACTTCCACTTCCACTGACAACAACACGAAGTTTTCTCTGGATCCCTGTAAAATGGAATATAGAAAGCCTATTTCAGTTAGTACAGTTATCTAATTACCTATGTCCCTCTTTACAAGGTACTGAACAAACCTTTGGACAACACTGGATGTGGCGAAAGAATATTCTTTAGAAACTTTTGGCACATTATGGTACCCTGGAAATCAAGGAAAGTGTAGTCCAGAAACTTTGATCTCTCGGAATTTGTCATCTTCGAGAAACCAAATGAAGTGGTCCACGTGTTCAGCACGTTAGGAACAGCAGGCAAAACTAGCCTTTCCACTCCAAGTTCCATAAGCTTCTGGTAAAAAACAAAAATAGAAAAAGATATTAAGAACTTCAAAAAAAAAAAAAAAAAATTCAATCCATGTAAGACAAGACTGACAAAAGGATAACAGACAAGGAGGCCATATTCCTTTCACTTAGAAACAAACAACTAACATAGAATGACATTATCAATTTAGAAGCGCTTCTTCCTTTGGAATTAGTTGTTTCTAATCTAAGATTCTACCACTTATCACAAGTATCACTGATGGAAGGAATAAATAATTATCTATAATCTGGGGAATAAGTAGAGCTTCAAAGGACAACCATTTGAATTACCAGAAATTATATGTAATCCTTCAAAGGAAATTCAGGACAACCAAAAAATATATTGAAAAGTGGCTTATATCATTCAAGAAATCTCCACAGAAACAAACTATAAATGTTAATATAACAGACCAAAGCTTTTGACCATTCTCTTAAACCTGAGAATAACATAAATTGGTTGATCTTAATTTGCGTCATGTAGGCAGCTATATGTTTTATGAACTATTACTTTCCTTGACTTCAATTAATCCTTATACTTTGTGAAGTCTAGAATAAAAATAAAAGGAAAAGCAGAAACCATATGCTCAGATTTAACTACAGTGAGTTAAAACTTCAGCAACAAGTCAGTAGATTAGAAATTTATCATCAGTCAGCAAGCTGTGAACGCCATAGCATGTCTATTCCTTCTCAGTACGGAAGACAAAAAAATGATAAACCTATGTTGCCTTAGAATTCCTATAACATAAGCAAAAAAGAAAAAGACTTATATCCAATACAGGAAAATGAAAATAACAAATAAATCACACATGAGAAAACATAAGCTTTCTATATTACCTTTTCAAGCTCATCCATCAAAATACGGCACATTCCTTGTCTACGATATTGAAATCTAGTGCCCACAAGAGGTACTTCAGCTACCTTTTCTCCAAAGACCCTACAAGAGGTAATTGGAAATGTCAAGGCCAAAATGCAAGAAAGAATAAAATAACTGGAAGTCTGCAAGTAAATTACGATCTACAATCCTATAAAAGGATTTCCATTTTGTAAAAGATATTGCACTGACCTCACAGTAGCTACAGAAATTATTTCATCATTTCTCTCCAAAAGTACAGTATAGAAGCCTCGGAAATTCAAACGATTTAGCTCCGACCTGCGAAGTGTCCAAATAATAGGCATACAGAGCATTATAGCAGTGTAACACAATTTGTGCAATAAAATCATCATGTGTATCAAAGCAGAGATGCTACAAGCAAAGCTGAGGTTAGGAGAGCTATTTCAACCTGACACCAGGAATGAAATGGAGTAAAAAAATTGCTTTTCCCAATTGATTATACAAAATTAGTCCTCCGAAAAACTGTTAAAAACTTACTAATCTTTTGAAGATATAAAATCCACTGGCATATAAAAAACAAATTAGCATTCGAATGGAACATATGCACTTCCACATGAATGCAATCTTACTATTTTGATAAGAAAAGAAATTTATTAAGTATAAGTTTTTAGGTGTGTCTGCAGAAGTGCTTATTATTTTATTGGGAAAACTTTCAATTATGACTGATCACATCCTTCAGTGGCAGGAATATTCCATGTCCCTGAAACATGGTAAATTATGTTTAACATACAGAATTTTAAAACTTAAACGGATGCCACTGAGCTCAACATAGCTCCAACCGTGACTATCAGATAACTCTGTAAGGCCATAGCAACAGAAAACTTTATCCATAAAACTCTTCACAAAGAATTCTGCACAACCGCTCACCTCTCAAATTAAGAATTCTAATTAAGCATCACAAATACAAATACCAACATGAAATATGAATAGAATTTTTAGACATGAAAATATGCCAACATACACTCGGAAAATAGGCAATGAACACATATATTCAAACCACATGATGAACATGTCTGTTCAGATGAGATTGAAAGGAAAACGGATGGGTATGAGAATATTACAATTGAAATACAGAAAATTAATCAGCAGCATCCATTGCCTAAAAACATAAAGGATGAGTAATGTTAAAGGCCTGGAGTTACAGTTCTTCTTTAGGAAGAGGGGAACATGGAAGGTAGCTGTAGCCAAGGGCTGATGGTGGTAGGAATGGAAGCAGTATTGCAGAACGGTAAAACGGATGGTATCTATGCATGATCAGTTAAGCTGCCAAGCTTTTAACATACAATTTATGTACCTAATTAATAATACAAGCAGAACAAATGGAAATGTTTTCGTATCAGTTTAGAATTTTGGAAGTTAAATTAGAGAAAACAGTATAACAGTGATGCATCAAAAGACCAGAAATTAAAGAATCAACTTACATAATGCTTTTAAGTATGCACTCAGACAAACACACTGCATCAATTTCCAAAAACAATTACAAACATAAATTGAGAAGGACTCAGAGTTTCTCACCATCTGCTGAAAATAACATCTTCAACAAGATCTGCACTGGTATCAGGTTCCTGGAGGGGCTCGAAACACTCATGCATCACAGCAAGAGAAACATTGAGTTTGCTGTGACTCTCTGCCAAGAAATCTATATCAGGATCATCACGACTGCAATTATCAGACTTGATAGACTTCATTAATGTCCAACTTAGATTGTTCACGCCCACTGGAATTGGTATACCTAAAAGCTTATTGAGGCCTAGCCAAATCTGCAAACGGAAAAAATAAAAATAAAAATAGTCATGATGTTCAAAAATTCATTTCTAGCAAAATATGTCCACTCTTTAAAGTTTCTCATACTTAATTTTATTTTCTGTTGACTTGCCCCTAACAAAATGTAAATTGCTTCCTAATTTTCACAAGAAACATACCAATAAAAGCAGGATTGCACAAATAGAAGATGAGTAAATTAGGTGCTCAGTTATTAACAGAGATAACGAGGCTATCTCATATCAAAAATTGTCAAGAAAATTATAGGATCCAAAGTCAAAAATAGTAATAAAATTTTATTTAATTGGAGAAAAGGAACCAATGATTTAATTAAGTAAAGATACCACAAAGAAGGAAAAGAAATGACAAAAAATCCCTTAAGCAAATTATGATTTCCTTTTTCTAAAAGAAATATAAAGAAAAAAGATAAATTTAATTTACTTTTTCACAACTCTTGCTGCAAAACCATTCCTGGTATATTTTCGACTTCTGTGCTTCTCTTTTGCCAAGGCACCTGATATGATCTGCATGAAGTTGACAAAGATGACATTGAACACCTTAAAATTTCTCATTTACATATATGCAGGCATGTTACATAAATATAAGTTTTACTTACACTTATGCTGACACTGACTACAAGTGAGAAAACAGCCATCCTCAGCATCATCCTTGAATTTGCTTTGGCCACAAACTCCACAACAACATGATGGACAAAACCATTCACCATCAGGAACATCCTACAAAAGAAAATGATATCACCCCAAGGAAAGAATTTACAGCTCAATCAAACTATTTGTAAAAAGTAAGAAGGGAAACTATAGGGGTAAGAATAGCGTGAAAGGACAGAACTTGCTCTAAATGGTACGATGGAGAATCAAAATGGATGGTCTACCTTCAAACCAAGGCAACCCTGATGAAATGAGGATGGACATAGATCGCATAAAATTAATTCACCACCATAGTGACAAACAGAACAGATGGAGTCATTCTCACCTTGACTCCATTTACCCTCCATATCACATGGCTCGTTCAGAAATCCTCTCATGTTGTGATTTTGTATTATTTGAATCTGGCAGTCCAATATAGATCTACCATCTTCCAGAAAGATATGGGAAGATGGTCTGCCATAACTGCTACCACCTGCATGATCTTCAAAGGCACTACGACTCCATAACGTCTTACAACAGGTGCACTTGATTCCATGACAAGTTATTTTCCCCTCAGCAAGAGATAAGATGCTGCCTCTAGCACCATAGTAGACCTTGGCTCTTGGCAACACAATATTGTTGTCTATCAACCAAGACAATACATTTAGAGGTTTTTGGGGTGAGAAAGGACACACCTGCTGCACCCTTTTGCTTGACCATAGAACCGGCATATGGTGAATGCCTTCATTATTTTCTCTTACTCGGGTCAATGTTCCTGATAACCTGTTTCCATCTAGCTTTAGTTGGCTCGACTCTGGATTCCTGAAATGTCTCAGATTTCCCTTGCTTATTAATGCACTTGCAGTCCCATCCTCAATAGCATGTAATTCAGGATCCTTTTGAAGTAATTCCAATATGAGATTTAATAAATTTTGCTCTTTCCTGCTTTGGATTTTTCTGTTCCCTTTAAATTTTCCTTTTTCAAGCCTCAAAAGCTTTCCTGATTTAGGCATAGTGGAAGATTTCCTAAACACCCCCTTACTTGTTTTAGATGATAATTTATCACCATCTACAAGACCCTCATCCTCCTTGTTGATACCTTTGGTTTCAATAGGTCTCATGGCAGAAGTAGCTAATTGAGCAAGCCTTTCCTTTAAATATCCCTCACATGCTGCTCCAAGTGAGTAAAAATTCCTTTGTGGGGACCTGTATTGCAACAACCTCTTTCCACTCTTAGTATGGTATCGAAACATTCTCCACCCTGCTGCAGAGAGGTGCTTCCTTGCTTTTAATATCATGATATTAGATGCATGACCATCACAAGTGCTGTCTATATCATTCAAACAATATTCCAGAACAGCTTGAGGACAATATTCGGGTGGAACAACAACTTGATCTGAAGAAGGTGGGACAATCAGCTGACAAGAATCAGAACCCTGACTCTTTTCCTGTTGTTCATCAGGCAGATTTGGACATTTGTTATTAGGTGACGTAGGCAAAATTATATGATCAGCTTGGGACGTCAATGACTTCCTCATTAAAATGTCGTCTTTCATTTCTTGACAGATTTTACGAAGCGAATCATAACAATTCTTATCAGGCGAGTAGTACATGTATGAGTCTTTGAACTTCTCAATTTTCCATCCAAGATACAAAAGATGTTTTCGAACATTTGTTAATAAAGGATTTGAAAGCTTCTTTGAGGTACCTGCAAGTGCATAATCAACAACAGCGTCCTCACAGAATTTAGCTCCAGGAAGTATTACAGGTGTCGAACATCTAGTTCTTCTATGTGTTAAACATTTTGGTTTTCCATTGTCGCCATTGGAACTAGTACCAGGAACTCCTTCACTGCTTATTCCAGAATTGGTGCAGCAGATTCCTTCAGGAAACTCAGACAACGCTTCTTGAATGGGAATCATTAATTTGTTTTGCACCAACACTTCTTTATGTGTGTGAAATGTGTTAGAGTCATTTACAGTGCACATTTCTGATGTTGCCTCCGGAACCATACCACTTTCTTCTTGAATGGGAGGGATGGTAACGGAGCTTGAAATAGTATCCAACAACCTAACTGCCAATGCTCCTCTTTTTAATTGGTTGTCAACAGCTCTAACATCAGAACCAAACACATTGTGATTAGAATCAGCATCCGTCACCGTATCCCTATTTGGTGGGTTCACATAAGTTCCCGTTGCCTGAAAATCAGATACTTCAGGATTAATGTCAACAGCAGGAGTTGGTTCTTTTTCTCCACAAGATAGATTGGAATCATCTATAATGTAGCTCCTCGGTGCTTCATCCTTTGATAGATCCAGACCATTTTCCTCTTGAACGTGGAGGATGTTACCAGAGTTTGAATCAGTATCCAGCATTGAGGTTGCCAAGTCACTTTTCTTGGGTGGGTTGTCAACCGCTGTACCATCAAAACCAACTACGTTCTTTGGATTAGAATCATCATGCAACATTGTATCAGTGTTTGCTGGGTTACCAAAAGTCCCTAAGTTAGCCATATCAACTTTCAGATTCATGTCAACATTAGGAGTAACTTCCACATACTCCACTTCCACTGCATCTTTCAATAAGCCACTCTTTGAAAAGTCAAAAACTCCAAAAAATTCTTTAAGGGTAATATCAAAGTAGTCATCAAGCACCTCCAACACCAACTTTTTCCATAAATCTTTCGCATTAAAAGTCCAATCCCCTATGTTAACAAAACCGATTTTTCCCCTCACATCATACCAAATTTGTTTTACCGAAACAAAACGACATGATCCTGGTGCACATTCCTCAATCAACTCAAAAAGTACCCAGTTGCCACGTTGCTTCCAATTCCCACTCAATTCATCCCAGTCCTGTGTTATACGCAAACAATCAATCCCTATTTTCAATTGATCACCCAAATCCGGGAAGAATATACTTCTCTCCTCCATGCCGTTATCATGATCACAGATCACACCTTCCCACCAAGCCTCCTGATAGTTGACATCCACACAGAGACCATATGTAAGATCTGATTTCCGAAATTCCACTGGAGGAGCTAATGGCCTCATATGCCCACGTACATTGCACTGGTTTGCTTTTTGAAAACCAACGCCATCCAAAACGGATGAAACAGTCACCTTATCAATTAGTTTATCTGACCCATCATCCGTTAAAATATTTTCGTATCTCACATGACGAATCTGCTTGCCACATTTAATGACTTTCCCTGGGTGCCATGAACCTTCGAAACCCTCTTCCCTACTCCTTACCTGCAAAAGTTTCAATTTTTTGTTCAAGCAACTTCTCATCAATTTAGAAAACTAATTGATCACAAGGGGAAAGTAAGAATTTCAAATAGCACTCTTGCAATAAGACTTCAATGAGCACATGATTATGTGTTGTTTATCATATAAAGAACCATTGAATTCAAGATTTGAATGAGTGCCAAACATAAAACAGAGAATCCATTAAAGTGCAGTACTAATGAGACAAACAATTACAGAATGGAAGTGATAACAATTATAGAAAATAATTATTGAGAATGCACACACAAGAAGACAATCAAAAACAGATATATGACTACAATTACAGAAAAGCATAAAAGCTTTAAGAAAACAATCAAAGGAGACAATGGGGTACACAAAAAATTAACACAATAGTACAATACCCCAAAGAAACAGAGAAACTATAAAACACATAAAAGCCATAACCTTTGAAATTTCATTCCTGTACAAGATTGTATCAAAAAATTCACAAAACAAAACCGAAAGGGACCTTTATCTCCATTTTATCATTCATAAGTGCCAATCAAGTAAGAGAAACAATTGAAGGGATGAATGTAGATAGAATGGAAGTGCTAGCAATGGTAGAAACTTCTTACCAAAGCCAGAATCTAAGGCAGCAAAAAGATCATAAACGAATGTAGAAAAAACAATTATAGAAAAGGTTTAAGAGAAACAACAAAAGAAGACAATGGGGTACACTGTAGTACTGTACCAAAAAAAAATAAAAAAATCAATACAATACCCCAAAGAGAACAGAGAAACTACAAAAACACAATACATTATTAAAAAAAAAAAAAAAAAAAAACACAAAGGGCCCTTTACCTCCACTTTGTCATTCACCACCAGTTTCTGTTTGCCGCTTCTGCTTTTTCTCTTCCGGTAAGAGCTTGATTCTTCAACTTCCATTGAAGACAATTCTAAACTTCTGAGATTGAACAGAATCTCTAGTTTCTACTACTGACTACTGAGTGACTGTCGTGTACCCTTTGTTCGGCAATGCCGAAACGAAAGAACAATCCCGTCCTAGAAAAAATAAAAATCAGAAACCGAAACGACCATTAAAACCCAATCACATTTAATAGAAATATTAATAATACATTTTTCTCTTTAAAAAAATAAAAAATTTAAGAATCTTGTTTTATTAGAAGAAAAAAAAAAAAAAAACTGATTTCTAAGAAAAAAATTGTGTAACAAACTCTATCTTCGTTTTTCTTGGAGAACAAGTAAAGAAAAATTTAAATATGAAAGTTCCTATTTTAATATTTAATGGTTCAGAAAAAATAGCGGCGTACAGTTTGTACTGTAAACAATTAATTTTATTTTTTTTTTGTCTAATCTCAATTAGAAAATAGAAATGCAAATATCGTGAAGACAATGTACTCGTTGATTCTCTGATCTGTTCTTCAATTATGTCCCTTTGTCTAATCACACAACTTCCTCATTTTCCTTTTGATTTTTGGTTTTTGCTTCTTCTTTAATTTATTTAATTAACCTTATTTCTATCTAAAGTAAAGATAAAATAAATAGAATTAATAATTAATTGAAGATAAGTTGATGTTAATGAAATAATTTTAAAGATCAATTGTATTTTGAGCTCTTCAGCTACATGCTAAAGCAACGACTCCCTTTTCTTTTGAAATAAGATTGTATTGAATTTAATAATAAGATACTGTAAGTGAAAGCCTCTTTCTTGCATCTATCCATTGCTGAAAATAATAATAATAATAATAAAAAAAAAACTATATGCATTCATAGTCAATATGAAAATATTAATTCATGAAGTCACTATTTAATATAAATTTTAGATATATATCTTAATGTAGATATAAATTGACTTTTTTTTGTGTTTTGAAATCAAAGAAAAATAATTCAAATGGCTCGTGGATGTTGTGACTTTGAATAAATCTTTCTCTGTGGAGTAAGGAATAGCAATTTATTCTTAAAGGACCTCAATAAACAAGAAAATTTAATTAAAAATATGGGCATATTAGATTCTTGTAGAGTACCAAACCTAAATAAAATAGGAAAATGCAATAAAAATGAGGGTAAATTCACAAAAGATTGACAGTATAGTATTATAAAAACTATATTTTATTGTTCACTTGAGTAATCAAATTATAAAATTGTACATACTTTTGTTAATGTGTAACTTTCACATTGTTAACATAGAGGAGCTTCACACGAAGTCTCTACTCTTGTAACAAATTGATTGATTTTCAAAAGTGAAATTCCAATATGATATCAACTAGGTCCTCTAGCATAGCTAAAACGTTTGGCTCTTTATGCTCTAACACTTCTTACTTCATGCCACAACCAAAAATCCGTAGTCAAACTCTTTAGGTGCCAATTTAATTTGTAGTCAAACACTTTAGTAGATGGAGCAAATAGAGATAGTAAAAGATGTATTTTCCAATTTATATTCTACACAGGGGTGGACCCAAGAATTTCATATAGTCCGAGCCAATATCATAGTATATTTTCGTACAAAATTATAATTAAGTTTTTAGAATTTATATCATCCGTTACCCAAAAATGTTGGGATCCAAATAATGAAAACATAACAAGTATAAAGGCTTCATCACCCATGAAGGTGTAGATCCAATAAAGCCTTCATCACCCATGAAGAAGAGGATCCAAATAATGAAATTAGGATATACAATTTATATCCTTCATCACCCATGAAGACGAGAATCCAAAATATAAAAGTAGCATAAACAATTTATGGCCTTCATTACCCATGAAAGTGAGGATTCAAATAAGTGCAATAATTCATTCAACAAATAAGAGACAAACAAAATAATATGCATATAATCACAATTTTGTAAATAATACATACTCTAATGAAAAGCAAAGATAGAGAAATACAATAAAATCTTTTATTTAAACATAAGCTGAGGTCGGCGTCCTTTTTTAGAAGCGAATTCATCACAGTATTGTCACACCCCTCACGTATGCATGACTGATCAGAGAATTGGATAACCAAATCTCTGTAACCCTGACTTTACCACAACTGAATACATACGACTCTTAACTAAACCAATACACAAAAATAAATTTTTATAAAACAAAAGTTATTTGTAAAAGTTTGTTTAGTGAAACAACTAACAATTTACCAAAAATTTCGACAGAGATCCCCTGCAATATGGAACATGCTTCAAAATACCACATATATGCTCATGTTTTTACATAACAACAACACAAAAACAACAAGGAGCTTCACTCCGTTCACATCATAAACAAGACAAATAACTAAACTATTACATCATACACAATTAGACATCATTCAGTTCTAGTATGACTGCAAATTTTCATCCTTAACTTCAAGTCTGAGATCCTAGAAAATAATTTGTCGTACTTTGTCAGCAGGTCATGAGCTCGGCCAGAACTTCGGTTACTAAAAAAAAATTCCATAAGAGAGGGGTGAGTCTTACGGACTCAATGAGTGAAAAAATAATATCCAAAGAGTACTAGCATCACTTAACACACGTATATAATATATAGTCAATTAATATCATAAATGCCAAAATTATTAAAGTTACCCTTACACGATTACAGAAACATAAGCTTAACAAACATAGTTCAAATAACACTTTGTATCATTCAATCAAAAAAATCAAAGTAATTCAAAGCACACAAATCAAGCAAAGGTCTAATAGAATAACTCAGCCCCGTACACGATTCTCACCGGCCATTTTTGCGCCCTCACACCAAATAGAATCATAAATAGAGTCACTGAAATACAGAATCACTGAATTTTCCTTCTCCAAATCCACCCACCTAGGTTGAACTCTCAATTCTTTTAAAACACTTATTAGAATCAGAATATCTCAAAACATCATTGCTGCACTAGGATTTTATTTTAGAAATAAAAGTCATTTCAAAAAGAAAAACACTTCATTGGCCCTTATCAACCACAAACAATTTCAAACATTAACATCATTCAAACAATCACTCAAAGCAATATGATTCTTATTTATCACTATATAACATATATACATAAATATATCAAACAATCAAATACACTAATCCAACAACCAAATGGTAGCAATTAACCACTCACAATAATACAGATCTCGCCCGTCGTTCCTTCTTGAATTCATGTGTATCATTGGCTATACAACACGTTCTAGAGTTGCAATTATTACTTAGTTTATAAATTTCGAAATTAGAATTCTCTAGTCACTAAAACTTATATATACAAATTTATATACCTACATCGAGAAATTAATATAAATCTATAAATTCTCATTTTTGTCATATTTTAAACATTGAATTCAAATTAAACTCATTACTTAAAGTTAATTAAAAATTTGAATTTGAGCTATGCATTCTTATCATTAACACAAATAAATTTCTAACTTTCCTTTTCCAATTTATAAAATCAACATTTGGTATAGATAGGTTTATTTATAAAAGTTTTCTATTAAGCTACTGTATGTCAAGTAGTATGAATTGTACTTTATATGGTGAGGTTGATAATGAAGAGAAATTTTAGATGTCTTGACAATGCATAGGGTAAAAGAAAACAATTAGAAAAGATAAGAAACACTAGTGAGTTAGAAATGTTGAAATTGTCCAAAATTGATATTTGGACCAGTGTTCACTCTATCAGTCATATCTTCATCTAGGAAGCTCCAAATCCATTTTTATAAAATTTATTAAATACTAGACATATGTAGCTTTATAATGGTATATCATTTGTAATTTTAGATTTATATGTCAATATAGTTTATTTTTTGAAATTGCATCAAATTCTGTAAAAAAACAAGATTTTGGCAGCTCTAACCTTATATTAGTTAATTGAATATAACTTTCTCTAAGAAAAAGGAAATCCAATTCTGTTTATTGAATTTATTAATAGACAAGTATATCTTGCTAGATAGGTATCATATGTATTATTTGAATGTTTATATTAGTACAGTTAATTATTTAAAGTTTACTTCTTTTAGGTATTTTCACAACTCCCTTGGATATATTTTTTATTTTAACTTACATTCATAATCCAAATTAACAAAACCAAGTTTAAACATTAACTTCAGGAAGTTAGCTATCTTTCTTATTTGGAAACTTCTCCTAAAGTCAGCCTTGAACTCACTTCATTCCTTACATGAACAAAAGCAGGGTTTTCGTAAAATTCCTAGTTGCCAACCTTTGATTCTGATGCTTATAGAATTCTCATACTTGGGAAATAAATTACAAAACTTTCTAATATAGTTTTTCAAGATGTTAGAAACATTTCATCTTAAGAACTCTATTCCTAATTCATCCTTTAAGACCTTCTAATATCAATTATTTCAAAACAGGTACAGTAAAGACCCAAAAATCATAACCATGACTTCTAATGCCTCCAAAATACACACAACATGGAATTAAGATCTGAAATGCTCCAGATTTATCCTTTGATATGTTAGGAACAACTTTTATTCAGAGGTCCTATACTAATTCTATCCACAACCCCTGAGGAAGTTTCCCAGATTGACTGAAGTTCACTAAAAATCCTGTATAGACCTAGTTGCAGTCCAATAGTTGTATCAACAAATATACTTGGAACCAGGTTATGAAATTTTTTAACATCATCTCAAGACCCTAAGCTACTTTTTCTTTTGGAACTCTTAATTTAATTTAGTTCTGAAGACACCTGAAATACTAGTTTTATCTAACCTATCAAATCTGCCTTGCATTTTCTTAAATTACTCAACCTTCTAACTTGAAACATACCAAGTTTTATTCATTAAATTACAATAGTTTCTCTTTGACTTTTTATCAAACATCTTAAGGGCACGCTTTACTTCCATTCATATGCATGTATATGTATATATACTTATCCCTTAAATTAATACAATTCCTATTTACTCTAAGTTTCCCTCCTTCCTTACATCTTTAATCAACACTCTTATCTTTCGTCCCACACTTATAACTTACTAAACTCACACTCCTAAACTTTCTAAATTCAAACCCTCAAATTACACCACAAAATTTGTACTTAATATTTCATGGATAATAGGAGGAATACAAAGATTAAACAAGTTAAAGACATGGCAAGAACAAAGGAACCAAGTAAAACAAGGGTTGCTGTCCTTACTCACCTTACAGCTGGACCAAAACAAGACACCAACAAGACACTTCTCAACAGCTGCTGACTTATGATGGATGTCATGGTTTTTGGAAGAAGAAGGAGAAAGCTTGTTGCCAACGATTGAAAGGAACAAAGCTAGAAAGCTTATATACACCCCAAATAGAGCTGCTACTTACATAAGTTCTTGCACCTACAACTGAAGCCTAGCTTGACTAGTTTCGGTTCCCACACATACAATGAAGGCCACATGCATAAAGGAGTAGATTGTGTTAGCAAGGAGGAAAGCTATAGCTGTCATGATTTGGAAAGAAAGAAGGCTGGGCACGGCTAGAAAAAACCCCATAACAGGGATGTCAATACAAAATTGCTACTCTTACTGCCTTTAGCTCACACTCACACACACATGATTGCAAAACAAAGAGGAACCAAGCTGCACAAGAAGAAAGGAAGGGCTGAAATCTCTCAACCAGTGAAGAAAAATACAAAAAGTTCTAGAACAGGTGAGGGAAACTAAGCAAGGTGAGGGATAAAATGAGATGAGGTTACACGGCTAAACAAAAGAAAATGAAGGGAAAAATAAGGAAGGAAAAAGATAAAGTAAAAGAAATTAGAGTCAAGTCAAAGTCAATAACATTAAGATAATATGTATATATATTTTTGTGTATGTATATATTAATTGTGTGGTTCAAATTTGTTCTTAGTCGTATATATATGTATATATGCGCATGTGTTAATTGTATCACTCACTTGAATTTACTTGGTTACACTGTTATTTATTTATAAATACACAATATTTTTAAAATGTATACTAAAGATACACTAAAATATCGAAGTAGAACATGCTTAACTATATTGTTATTTAATTAGTTTATTTACAACGTAAATTTATACTATGTGTTTAGAACTCAATTTTACGTTATCGAGTTATGAGGGTTATAACAAGTATATTCTAGAAACGAATTCATTTATGATTTTATTAGTATAAATATTTTTTGTGATTTCCTTCTTAATATACAAAAATAGGCAATCTCTAAGAAAATTATCATTTATCTTGCTATGAAGTCGAGTCTTGATAATCAACATCATACTCAGCATTAAGAAAAAATTGTAAATAATAATTAAATCTTTGGCAGCTCTAACTAATGCTAATTGAAGTCGATAAGCAAAAAAATGAATAAAATAAGCTTGTGGACAATCATTTAGAATAGAGCTTGTAGCCCTTTAAACTTACAGCTTATATTACTAGCTCCATCATACCCTTGACCTCGAAGGCTTGCTATATAGAGAGTGTGGTGAGAAAGAACATCAGATATTTCATTCTTCAAATTCAATGATGTTGTTTCTCTTACATGAACAAGATCAAAGAAACTTTCTCTCACAAAACTCATCTTGTTAACAAATTTTAAAACAATTGTCATTTGCTCTTTTAAAGACTACTCAAGAGCTTCATCAACTAAAATACAAAATCTTGCATCCCCTATTTCTTCACGGATTGCCTTTTGGACTTTGCTTAAAATAATCTATAAAATCTCCTTTAGTATTTTAGGAGAAACATATGTTGCACTTTTTGGAGCATTAGTTAAGATAACATCTTCAACATTTTTATCAAAACTTGCACTGAATTTGATCAATTCAATAAAATTCTCTCGATTATTAGAACTTTCACTTTCATCATGACCTCTAAATGTACATGCTTGAAATGCTTGCCATAGTGCAACATCAATGGAAGTCTTAAGATGCTATTTATTAGCTGCTATTTGTTCAAATATTTGTCTTTCAATTATTAACCAACTTTTTTCAAATCTATGCATTTCCTTTGAGTTATATATGTAAAGAGTTCTTGCTCTTACCTTCATGACCGAACAATGTGAAATCCTTCCCACCAATTCTTTTCCTAGCAATATATTCGCTAACAGTAAATGTTTCAAATCTAGTATGCCCATTTTTACTTGTTGAAAAGAAAACATGACAAACAATATACAACATTTTCATTAGGTGTATACTCCAACCAAGAATGTTGCTTATAACATTTTACTTGAAAATGTCAGAAATTGAAGCTGAGTATTTGCTTATGAATTGTAGGATCTCGTTCTAAAAGAATTTTGCTTCTTTTTTCTTCTAGATTAATTCTAGGAATTTTAGAAAGATGAGTCTTAGAAGTTGAAGCTGAGTTTAAAGATAAAGATTGCGGCACATGAATGGAGTTTGATTCTCAATATTTCTTTCTAAATCATCCACAACTTTCTTCTTGAAAAATAATAATTATCTTTTACCTCATCATTTCACTTGTATATTACGAGAAAATTATTATTAGAATACAAATATGTTATAGTAGGCATAACTCCTATAACCCTCATATGATTAAAACAACTAGCACTTGACATGTGCAAGAATGATTTGGTATAGGTTTGAATCATGGATTTGGCCATCTTTCAACATTAGCTCTTTATTACAAATACTCTATAGGTTTTGTTATAACCCTCATAACCCGATAACGTAAAAATCGATTTTTAGACACAATATGTAAATTTACATTATAAAATAAACAAATTAGTTAAATAACAATATAGTTAAATGTGTTATAATTTGATATCTTAGTATAATCTTAGTATATATTTTAAAAATTTTGTGTCTTTGTTGTCATAGAGTAAAGAACATTATGACCAAGTAAATTCAAGTGAGTGAATAATTAATGTATAATGTATATATATTAAGATTTAATTTTTACCACAAGCAAATTAAATAAGTAAACCATAGAATTAGACATGCGCCTATATATATAAAAACAAAACAAGAAAATATACACCACACATGTCTTTAGAATTTATTACCACCACATGTTTTGAAGCACATGACTTTGACTTGTTATTTTATATTATTATTGATTTCTTTTTCCTTTTATTTCTTTGTTTTTCTTTCCTTCACCGACCTATTCCCTTCCTTGTGCTATTTTGGATTGATTTTTCCCTCTTGTTACATCGACCTTACTTTCTTTTCTTTACCTTGCTTTTTCTCGTTTTTTTTTTTTCTGCTTCTTGAAGCTTGGTAAGTTGACCTGGTGTCTTCAATTTTTCTATCCCAACCGAGGGGTACTCCTCTTGATCTCCTTGTTTTGGTACTGATTGGGGGGAGGGGAGGAAACTTGATCTCCTTCTTGTTCCGGTCATGATCCACTTCTCCTGCTGCTGTTTACTTGTTCTTCTTGGCAGCCAAGTGCAGCCCTTTGTTGAGTTTCCTTCTTCCTTCCCTCTTGTAGGCTGTGGGAGCTCTGTTTTGGAGGAGTTTAGGAGCTGTAATTCAGCTCAGTTGGTGTCAGCTTGCTGTTGTCATTGTTAATCCCTTGCCTCTTGGTTACTCTTTCGTCCCTCATGGCCGATTTTAGTGGCTGGATTGGGAGTTGATTTTGATTGTAGGATGACATGGCAACAAGGAAAATGGGTTAGAAGAAATTTCCCTTGTCTTGTCGTGAACCTTTCATGGAATTAAGGTACTTTAACTTAGTTTAGTTCAATGAGTTTTCGTTGTAATTTTTATTCTTGTTATCTTATTTAAAAGTTTGAATAGAGGAAGATTAGAAAGATAAATTAAGCGTTGGAATGGTTGATAAAGAGGTGATGTTAGATGAGGAAGTTTTGAAAATTTAGAATATGTTGATACTAAAAGGTAAGTTTAAGTTTTTTTTATGAAAATTATATAATTAGTTAACATAAATTCAATATTAGAATGTAATTAATATGTGAATTGATGAACATATGTTAATTTCTTGGCTTATATATTTATTATAGTTTATGTGCATGTCTATATATATACATATACATATACATACATACATCAATGATAAGATTTTATGCACTCAAGGTATTTGATAAAATGCCTAAATGAAATTAATGGTAATGGAATGATTTAATCTTAGTAGATTTAGCTCTTGGTAGTTAGTTGTTATGAGAATTTGAATAAAATTTTTCTAAACAAGAGTAGATAATGGTTGGTTAATGTTGTAGGTTAAGGAGTTAATGAAAGTGAGTAATGGATGTGAATAAATGAGAGTTAGGCGGTTTTTGAAGGGATTCAAGATTTTTAGTGAGTTTCAGTCGGTCCAGGAGACTTTGTCATAGGTTATAGTTTGAATTAGCCAAGAACTTGTGAATAAACTTTTTTCCTAACATATTAAAAAAAAAAAATCTAGAGCAGTGCAGGTCTTAATTCCTTGTCGTGTGTATTTTGGAGGTATTAGAATTCATGACCGTGTTTTTCAGGTCTTAACTATACCTATTTTGAAATAATTGATATTAGGAGGTTTTAAAGGATGAACTAGGAGTAGAGTTTTTGAAGATGAAATGTTCCTAACATCTTAAAAAATTATACTGGAAAGTTTCATAATTTAATTTTCAAGTATGAGAATTCTATAAGCATCAGAATCAAGGATTGAAAACCAGGAATTTTACAAGAGCTATGTTTTTGTTCATATGAAGAATCAAGTGAATTCAAGACTGATTTTAGGAAAAGTTTCTAAATAAGAAATATGGCTAACTTCCTACAGTTAATTTTTTGACTTAGTTTTATTAAGTTTGGTTAAGTATATAAGTGAAAATAAACATATATCCAAGGGAGTTGTGAAAATGCCTGAAAGGAGTAAAATTTAAATAATTAACTGAACTAATATACACATCTAAGTAACACATATGATATCAATCTAGAAAGATACACTTGTCTATTAATGAATTCAACAAATGGGTTTGGAACATTATAAATCTAGATTTGGATAAATTTTCTAAAGGAAGATATGACTGTTAGAGTGAACATTAGTCCAAATTTCAAGTTTGGATAGTTTCAACATTTTTAACTCACTAGCATTTTCTATCTTTTCTAATTGTTTTCTTCTACCCTATGTATTGTCAAGACATCTAAAATGTCTATTCATTATCAATCTTATCATATAAAGTACAATTTATACTACTTGACATGCAATGGCTTAATAGAAAACTTCATAAACAAATCTATTTATACCAAATATTGATTTTATGAATTGGAAAAAGGAAAGTTAGAAATTTAATTGTGTTAATGATAAGAATGCATAGCCCTAAATTTTTAATTAACTCTATGTAATAAGTTTAATTTGAATTCAACATTTGAAATATGATAAAAATTAGAATTTATAGATTTATATTGATCTCTCGGTGTAGTTATATATATATATAAGTTTTATTGCTAGAGAATTCTAATTTTGAAATTTATAAATTAAGTAATACTTGAAAAATTTAATTGCAGCTTTGGAACATGTTATATAGCCAACGATACACTTGAATTTAATAAGGAATGACGGGCAGGATCCGTATTACTCTGAGTGGTTAATTGCTACCTATTGGTTGCTAGATTATTATGTGTAATTGTATAAGTATTTGAATAAATGTATTATATGGAAAAAGATGAGCATGTGTAGTGTTCAGTGAGTTATTTGAATTATTTTTTATGTTTGAAATTATTTGTGGTTGATAAGGGTCAAAAAAGTAAATTTTTCTCTAAAATGATTTGTATTTCTGAAAATGAAATCCAGGTGCACCTACGATATTTTGATTTGATATTCTGATATGAGATATTTTGATTCTAAACATTGTTTTAAAAGAATTGAGTGCTTAGCCCCGGTAAGATGGATTGTGTACCGAGAATTAACCTATTGTGCAGGTGCTTAAATGCTCGGTGGGAGGAGATACTGTTGTGTGAGACTGAGTTACTCGTTCGTCTTTTGCTTGCTTTGTATGCTGTGATTACTCTGATTGATTTGTTATCCTATGAATCATGTGAGTTGTAAAATTATGACGATTACTAATGTGATTGTGTATTTTCAATTAAGACATAAACATTGTTACATGATATTAATTGACTATACATATTATATATTTGTATTTAGTGATGCGAGGACTCTTTGGATATGTTTTTCACTCATAGAGTTTGTAGGACTCACCCATTTCTTATGAATTTTTTTTAGTGACATGAGTTCAATATATGGTGTAGCCTGCGCCCGTGACATGCTGACAGAGTATTACAAGGTATTTTTCCAAGATCTCATACTTGAAATCAATGATGAAAATTTACTGTCACATTAGAGCTGTGGGTTATGAGAAATAATCTTCTTATTTGTTATTGTGATGAGAAATGGAGCAGAGCTCTATGTTGTCTTTGTATTGTAGTTGTGTAAAAACAAGAGCATATGTGATTGTATTTTGAACCATATTCCATATTCTAGGGGATCTCTGCTGAAATTTTCAGTAAATTGTTATTTGTTTCAATAATCAAACTTTTACAGTTAACTTCTGTTTTATAAAATTTGTTCTTATGTATTGGTTTAGGCAAGAGTCATATATATTTAGTTATGGTAAAATCAGGGTTATGGAGGTATGGTTATCCAATCCTCTGGCCAGTCTACCAAAATGATATTTCCAATTCAACCATCTTCTGCAACAATATAATTCGAAAAGAATATAGGGTCAACATTGTGTTTCCCTTCAAATAGCGTATAACATATTCTGCGTTATTGTGAAACCTACATCTATCAAGCTGCCTAATATTGTTCTGAAGATCTTTCTTGATGAATTTCGTTTTCTAGTACCCATCAACTTGACATATCGTATAATTCATAATATCCCTACTTCGTATATCACATACCCTCATTACATTCACTTGTACAACATCAACATCACTTAGACCCCTGTGTGATGGCATTAGATGCTTATACTTCCCTTCTATAAGGGTATGATTATGCTGGCCAATAAACAACCCATTCACTGACCACTTATTCCTTCTAATATGACAATAACACCTAATATTGTAGGGCAAGGATATCTTGTGTCTGCTTTTGCAAAACGCACACAATCCACCCGATTAATATTTTTGTTTTCCATATGCCCTTTAGCTGAACACACCTAAGTCCTCCAAATAAATATTCCATCTTTGCTAAATCTTTTTTGATTTCACCTCACATTAAACCCTTCATTTTAGTATAACTATAATAGAATTCCTCTGCATCATTTAATGTATCAAATTCCAATTCTTTAATATCCGCATTTTCCAAATTGTAATATTTGGGAATCTGACATATCCACAACTTCTTCTTCTTCTTTTAATTCAAAATGCATTCTTGGTTGATATAGAAAACAAAAAAGTCTAATTTCCTTATTTTACAACAAATAAATAACATAAATTCATTTATTCCTCCACCACATGCATTTATTTTATTTCGAGGGATTCCAATAAATTTAAAAAACCATTAATTATCAAGAGCACATAATTAAAGAGATGAAAATCAAGATCCTATCCCTTCCTAATTTAAAACTAACCTAACCAACACTGTTTGAAATGAATCACACATTCAAGAAAGGGGATTATCACCACAGAACATTCATGCATCTGCTTCTAACATGCTCATCTTCATCGATCCTCTAATTTCACTCCTGAGTGGAAGCTTTTAGGAAATTTCGTTTCTTCCTTTTCACCTGGGCTTCCTTACACAAATGCTCTGTCGACTCTTCTTGGTCAAAATAGATTACTACACATTCACTGCCTTAACCACCTAATGTTACTCTACTTAATGACACAGCTTACTATAGTTCTTCATTACTCGTACATGAATATGTCTAAAGCCAACGTATGTCCCCTACTTCTGATCCATTTTCTATGCATGGACATGAGCTTGGGAAGCTATGAGCGTAATATCTAGCACTATTTGCAATAGTACATGAATCAATCAATGCTTAAGTTGTGAATAAATGACAAGGAGAGTGAGAAAAAAGATATTTAGAAGACTAAAAGACTTCCTACTCCATAAACTAAAAAGGATTTACGAGGAAGAAGTACATGTCCCCTATTTCCGATCCATTTCCTGCCATGGACATGAACTTAGGAAGTTATGAGCATAGTATCCTACACCTTTTGCAATAGTAGATGAATCAATCAATGCTTTAGTTACGAATAAAAGACAAGGCGAGTGAGAAAAAATATTTTTACTAAACCAAAAGACTTCCTATTCCATATAATTGAAAAGGATTTACGAGGAAGAAATATATAATGAAGCTGAAAAATACATCATGGATTTCAAATACATGTAATTATACAAACATAAGTTCTAATTATAAAAAAATTCACAAATTAAACAAAAACCCAAACCATACAATTCTTTTAGCGGTCAAAAACCTCTTTCCAAGCCTCTTCAAGCTCTGTCACAATGTATTTGGAACAAAATAAAAAATAGAATTCATTTCATTTAAAAAAAAAAATATTACAATGCAGTTCATTTAAAATGAATTCTCTTATTTGGAATTAAAACTACACTTAATTTGGAACAAATGAAGAATTTATTATAGTCTAAGTATTTTTCTCATATTACCCTCACTTATTTTAATTAAAACTATCATTGATCAACTAAAAATATAGAGACGATATATTAGTTGTTGTTCAACGAACAAAAGACAAGTTGAGAGGAAGAAACTTGAAGTTCGTGAGTTGAAGTGGTGGTAGCTCGTTGATTTATCTAAATGAAAAACATGTATAATATTAAAAATAAAAAATTCATTTAAGGTAGGACAAAATAATAACTATCTCAAATGATTTCTACAATATAAATCTAACCTATTTGATATGGAATTCATAATTAAATAAAATGTAGATTTCAAATGAGTTTTATTTAAATTTTATACCATTTTATTTGTTTTAAACATTAAAAAGTGTAGAGTTTCATTTTATTTGAAATAAATTCCATACTTTTTTAAGTTTCAAATTCACCTAGGATAATTTTAAGAATCAAAAGATTATACTATTAAATTACTTGTGTATATATATATATATACTATTTATAAAAAGAGCCTTAAAGGAAGAATCTTTTGATTTTCTATTTTACCCTTTATCCTTATTAAATTTCTAATGTTGCCATACCCTTTTGATGTTTAGAGTTTGAATGAAATTGAAATTTTAAAACTTAATATATTTCTAATTAAATGGTTAGAGATCTAATATGAATTGTTTTTTTTTTTTTCTTTTCAAAACTTCCTAGATATTTAGAGTTTGAATGAAATTGAAATTTTAAAACTTAATATATTTCTAATTAAATGTTTAGAGTTTTTTTTCTAATATGAATTGTTTTTTTTTTTTTCAAAACTTCCTAACAATTTTAGAATTGTTTAATTATGTTATATATAATTATATGAGCAGAACCTATATTTGCATAATACACTGGCAAACTTGAAACTCTTCATCCAATCATAATTGGTTAGTTTATTCCAACCATAACCATAACTTCTTATATGCTTTCTTTATGTCTGCTTTTGAAGCTCCATGTTTATATATATATATATATATTTATTTTTGTTTTTGGTTTTGGCAACTTCTCCATTTGTTTTTGTTTTTGTTTTGATACATACTCTTTTGGATAATATATATTAAATAGTGCGGAGGGAGAATTGGAGGGACAGTCTAATAGAGCGAGGCCATGATCATGATCATGAGGTTCAGTACCTGATGTACATAGATCATCAATGCTAAAAACCATACATATGCATATTATTCTCTTGCAAAATTGGGCATGACATGGGTCAGAATGATTCTGAAAGAGAAAACATAGTTAATTCATATATATACTGTTGTTATTGATTTTGTTCCTCATTTTATTTATTATTATCTTATCCTCTTGTCTAATTAAATGTTTAGAGTTTTGTTCTAATATGAATTGTTTTCTTTTTTTCAAAACTTCCTAACAATTTTAGAATTGTTTAATTATGTTATATATAATTACATGAGTAGAACCTATATTTGCATAATACACTGACAAGCTTGAAACTCTTCATCCAACCATAATTGGTTAGTTTATTCCAACCATAACCATAACTTCTTATATGCTTTCTTATGTTTGTTTTTGAAGCTCTATGTTTACATACATATATTTTTTTATTTTTGTTTTTGGTTTTGGCAACTTCTCCATTTGTTTTTGTTTTGGTACATACTCTTTTGGATACTATATATTAAATAGTGCGGAGGGAGAATTGGAGGGATAGTCTAATCGAGCGAGGCCATGATTATGATCATGAGGTTCAGTACCTGATGTCCATAGACCATCAATGCTAAAAACTATACATATGCATATTATTCTCTTGCAAAATTGGGCATGACATGGGTCAGAATGATTCTGAAAGAGAAAGCATAGTTAATTCATATATATACTGTTGTTATTGATTTTGTTTCTCCTTTTATTTATTATTATCTTATCCTCTTGTCTAATTAAATGTTTAGAGTTTTGTTCTAATATAAATTGTTTTCTTTTTTTCAAAACTTCCTACAATTTTAGAATTGTTTAATTATGTTATATATAATTACATGAGCAGAACCTATATTTGCACAATACACTGGCAAGTTTGAAACTCTTCATCCAACCATAATTGGTTAGTTTATTCCAACCATAACCATAACTTCTTATATGCTTTCTTATGTTTGTTTTTGAAGCTCCATGTTTACATATATATATATATATATATATATTTTATTTTTGGTTTTGGCAACTTCTCCATTTGTTTTTGTTTTGGTTTTGGTACATACTTTTTTGGATAATATATATTAAATAGTGCGGAGGGAGAATTGGAGGGACAGTCTAATCGAGCGAGGCCATGATTATGATCATGAGGTTCAGTACCTGATGTCCATAGACCATCAATGCTAAAAACCATACATATGCATATTATTCTCTTGCAAAATTGGGCATGGCATGGGTCAGAATGATTCTGAAAGAGAAAGCATAGTTAATTCATATATATACTGTTGTTATTGATTTTGTTTCTCCTTTTATTTATTATTATCTTATCTTCTTGTCATATACCAAGGACTGCAGGCTCGTTTGACATATTGTATAGGATTATATAGTATATGATTATACAATGTATTAAGATGTATAGTCTTACAATTGTTATACTATTGTCTTATCCTTCCCTTCCCCATTGTATAGATTTATAATTTCAGGCATAATATAAAAGATAGTTAACAGTATAAGTGTATACTATTATGTCAAACTTTGTATAAGAGTTAACTAGATAGTCTTATACTATATTGTCATTTTTATATGATATGCCAAACGAATCCCATTTTTATATGATATGCCAAACGAATCCCATACGAGTCTAATTAGAGCAGTTAATTAGTACTCCATTATCTTTTATATAACTAACGTCTTTTTTTATTTTATTTTTTAAGGATTTATTTTACAAGTGTCATTCAATTACTATAGAGTTGTCTTTTTTTGGTTAGTCAATACACTATATTTATATATTATTTATTTGCTAGATCGATGACGAGGTATATTGCTTCCATATTTATAAGTTTATTGTTTCTACAATTTAGTTTTGTGCGTATATTTACTTTTAATTTTTCATTTTACAGGGAATAAAAATAAAAACTATGATATTCAATAAAGTTATAAAAAAGCTAAGTATAAATATTGAGAGTGAGAGTACTTTTATCATTGTCAATGATAAAGTAAAAGTTATTGATAAAAAAAAATAATATCAAAATGTCCCTGAGTTTCTAATTTTTGAATATAAAAGTGGTTTAGTTAGAAAAAAAATTATTATTTTTTATTATTATATAAATACTTTTTAGTTGTCATTTTGTTTGATACTTTTTATTTTTATTTCTTTTCTATTTAATATTAATAGAATTGTAATTGTTTATTTTAGTTAATATGATGTACAATTTTTACAAATCATATATTATAAATATAATTTCACGTGTAATGCGTGTGTCATATCAATTAATATATAATATAGATATAAATATTATAAATAAGTAGTGAACAAGGTGAGGCAGGTGTGATGGTTTCTTCTTATTCAAGTCGTTCATATACCATATGTTCGTGTAGTGTTTGTATTGAATGAGTATAATACATACTAACATTCACATTTCACAATACATCTTCATGTCAAAACAAAAAAGAAAATAAAAAGAGAAAGAAAAATCCCCTAAATATGGATCTCAAACGCCAAACGTTGAGTGTTGACCATGTGCAGCCTTCTTGTATATAGTTAACTAAAACCACTAACAACTGCTGACTCACCGATAATCATGTAAAGCATTTCCACACACACCTCCAAAACATTGGCAGGAAATTCAAACCCCAGATTTTAGGAGGTTCAATTTTCTTCTTCCATCATTATCTCAATCTATGTTTCCTATCAGTTTAACAGTCTTCTCTTAGTTCTAAACGTAGAAAGACATAAATACTTTAAATTTAGCATAGTGTTAGACAAACATGGCTTGGTTTAGAAATCTTGCTAAAGTCTCCTCCTTCAAATTATCAGACAGACCCAGAAACACAAACCCATTTCTTTTCTCATCGTTTACTTTTATTTCAAACTTCAGTACGGAGTCGTCTCATCAAAAGCCATCAACGGAGCCGATTCAGTATTCAGGTCTGCTACCGACGAAATCTGAGGAGAAGCCGAGGGTGTTGGTTCTGGGTTCTGGGTGGGCTGGATGTAGGCTCATGAAAGGGATAGACACGAAAACATACGATGTTGTGTGCGTGTCACCTCGAAATCACATGGTCTTCACCCCATTATTAGCTTCTACCTGTGTTGGGACTCTGGAATTTAGGTCGGTAGCTGAACCCATTGGACGGATCCAACCTGCTATCTCTAAAGAACCCGGTTCTTACTTCTTCCTCGCCAATTGTACT
Organism: Quillaja saponaria; assembly: GCA_029379385.1. Taxonomy (NCBI): domain Eukaryota; kingdom Viridiplantae; phylum Streptophyta; class Magnoliopsida; order Fabales; family Quillajaceae; genus Quillaja; species Quillaja saponaria. The sequence goes on along the minus strand of CM055612.1, from coordinate 18,561,643 downwards.
GGAATCGATACTGATAAACATGTGGTGTGTAAGCTTTTGATAGCTTTATTTATCCAATTAATTTCCTTCCATTTTTTACATTATCAAATAAAGAGTATAGTTGGGGGAGCATTTTCTTTTTATTTTTGATAGAAAGTTGGGGGGACTTTTACGTACCTTAATTGGAAAGTGTGGGTCTTTTGGGGAACATTTTGTACGAAAAAGCAGTCTTAAAGGCTTAACTGGATTGGAGGCTCTTGTTGATCGATGAATGGGGTTGAATAAGGCTAAATTTTGAATTCTACTCACTATGTTGAGATGACCATCAGCTCGTCATGGCATTTAGGTTGGATAATGTGGATATTATAGTGGTTTTAGAAAGAATCTTTTAATGTGTCGAATACAAATAACTGAGACCACCCATAGGAGAAACACTGAAGTGATTAGAGTCATGTACTCGGTTGTGAATCTTCTAAGTTAAATTATAAATAGAATCTCGGCATTGGTTTAATGATTGGGATGATGTTATATCTCCAAAAGGTATCGAGGTTCATCTGCAAAGTGACCTTGTGGCTTACTTCTAAAGCCTCGTCTATAAGACAAATCTGCTTTGTGCTTATGCTGCAGATTGTTGCTGTTTGTACAAACAGTCCTGTACTCAATTATATAATTATCTGTGCAGCAGTTCATTAGCTTTTTGAGTATGTATCCCACTGGTGGTGTGGACTACACCAAATGTGTGGAGATCGACATCATAATGAGTCCAACATGATAACTCCGATTAGATTTCTTTGAGAAAAAATTTGTCATAATACTTTATTATGTATTCAATTTCCTGTGGCAAGTGATTTCTGTCTTTGGTCATTACCACTCCTTTAGATAGAGATAGAGACATAGAGAGAAAGAGACAGGAGGAAGGGGGAGGGGTGACAAAACATTGTTACAGATACTTCCAAGTTGCTTTGTAAGACATATATGAATAATTTAATTTTAAACTTTGGAACTCGTCAATTTACTTATAATTTGAACCTCCAAATTTTTATTTTTATTATATACATATTCTCATCTTGTCTTTCTGTTTTCCCTCTCCTTCCCCCAACACCCAAAGTTTTACTTAAGAATCTAGACCACTCAGTTTTCTGATTTGACTTTAAGTTAAGCAACATTATAGATGTAATTGATATTACTTGATTTCTTGAGTGGATTATAAGGAATTTAGATTTTGGCACTGTAGGTGAATTGTCAGACGGTAACTGAAGGATCAGACTCCCTGGATCCATGGAGGTTTTCAATCGCATACGATAAGTTAGTGGTTAGTTTAGGAGCACAAGCCTCCACTTTTGGAATCCGTGGAGTGAAGGAACATGCTATTTTTCTTCGTGAAGTTCATCATGCACAGGAAATTCGTCGGAAGCTGCTCCTAAACTTGATGCTTTCTGATGTTCCTGGTATGCTTCTGATGCCATACTTAAATTGAATAACAAGTAATATGACACGTGATTTCATCAACTATTTGGCTATTTTCTTGGGTGCAGGAATTACAGAGGAGGAGAAGCACAGACTCCTACATTGTGTTGTAGTAGGAGGTGGTCCCACAGGAGTCGAATTCAGTGGTGAACTTAGTGATTTTATCATGAGAGATGTTCGTCAAAGATATGTCCATGTGAAAGATTACATCCGTGTTACTCTTATCGAGGTTTGTTTTGTAATGGTTTAAGCCATGTAATACTGTAGTTGTATGTGTTTATGTACTTCCAACACCTTGGTTTGATGCATCCTGTGTTTTCTTCTAGTCAGTATTGTTGCTACAAGTAACCATTTCAGACATTCCAAAATCTCTAATAAGATGATCATATGTTGTTAAGTAATTTATCCTGTCTTTACAGGCAAATGACATATTGTCTTCCTTCGATGATCGACTCCGGCGGTATGCTACTAAGCAACTGACAAAGGTGAGACATATATGATAATGTTCTTTGACGTATTCAATCAAACCTGTTATTCTAAGTTTCTTCTAAACCTTGTATTAGAGTATCAAATCTGTTTTTCCATTTACATAACAAATGACATGTAACAGAAAAAAAATTCAAGTTAACTTACCTGTTCCTATTGAAGGACTTGGGAGCCCTCCTTTGTTTTGTCTCAATTATTTCCTTCTGTCTTTTCAGATATTGGGCAGTGGGCACTATTTGACAGTTGTTAATATTTAATTATTGTGTTTAATTTTTTATTTCTTTGACATCTCATTTTCTAGTTTATTTCAGTCAGGAGTTCGTCTAGTCCGTGGCATAGTTAAAGATGTAGAGGCTCAGAAGATTCTCCTTAATGATGGCACTGAGGTGCCTTATGGGCTGTTGGTGTGGTCTACAGGTGTTGGTCCCTCATCTTTTGTAAACTCTTTGGAGCTTCCAAAATCTCCTGGTGGGAGGTTGGTCTTGGCTCAGAGCTTCATTTGTTTCTAATTTTTAGTTTTGTGCTTCTTTATCAATGATATTTTCTCATCTTGATTCTATCATTTGTTATATAATATCACAGTGAACTTTCTGAATGAGATTACCATCTCTCTTTTTTTTTTTTTTTTTTTTTTAATTTCATTTTTTTAATGGTCGATGCATGCCATTTGGCTTCTGTTCTACCACTTGCATACCTAATAACATCATATGCGTTTAGATAAATACACTAAAACAAAGTTTTTACACATTTTATCCATGTTCACAGGATTGGCATTGATGAGTGGCTTCGTGTTCCTTCAGTACCGGATATGTTTGCAATAGGTGACTGTGGTGGATTTCTTGAAAGTACTGGTAAACCAGTGCTCCCTGCTTTGGCCCAAGTAAGTTATCGTGTTATATTCATTTTTAATCTAAATATGCTGTTCTTCTTGTTAAGTTGCTGTAATCTGAAAATATTGAATTGGGTGCTCCAAGTCTGGTCACTCGAAGATTTGTACTCCATAATGTAATTCATCAGTTGTAGAAGTTTTTGAACGTCCACAATCTACTTAGCTATGTACTTAATGGTCATTCTAATCACTGTAAATAAATTTAGGTTCTGTTCATAGTCATATGGAACAAATCTTATCACAGGGAGGGTGGAAGAAATATGTAAGTAGATGAATTTGGTTGTATTGGCTAGTAGTAGGGGTGGCCATCAGTCGAGTCAATTTCAACTCGACTGGAGAAGTGAACAAGCCAAGTTCCACTTCTAATAAACTCTTTAGCTCGAATAATATTCGGGCCAAATTTGAGTCTCCTTTTGCTTGAGTTGGTATATAGTTTTCCTTTCCCTAGTTTTTATGATTCTTTTTCATTTATTCTTAAAATATTCGATCAACAAGCTTTATATGTTGGAATTTGACATGTGTGTTTTTTGTTCTCTTTCTACAGTTTGCATCCCAGATCTCTGAAAACTTGAATAGAAAAAGTAAAAGAACAAAGTTTACTGGTTGAAAGGTTGAGCTGTCAAGTTGAGCTCAAGCTGAAATTTTTATTTTTCATGTCAAGCTCAATCTGGGGTTTTCGATTCATATTGATATCGAGTCAACCTTGAGCCTGGTACTTTTCTATTGGGTCAAGCTACTGGATTTCGGCCCTGTTGGCTATATTTTCCTTTAAGTGGCAAGAATTTTTTGTCTAAAAGATAACATTGAGGCCTTTGCTCCTCTGTTTTTGTTGAAATCACTTCATCGCGTGCTTCGCAAAATGAGTAGGGAGTTGTGAAAACATGGAGTGGATAGCTAGCCAAGCATACATATGCTTTTTAAGCTGAACAAGGTTGTTCACCGTGCAGTGATAACTGTACCTGCAAACAGCCCCGAAAGCTCTGGCGGTCCCAGTTGGGAGCTGCCACTCTTCCAAATACAGCATAGATACACGAGTTTTTTTGCTTAATGCTTGATATTTGTTGACTAAGGTTGTTTTTCATTTCAACTAATTCTCTTTCCAAGATACAAAGAAAATTTAACAATGAGATTCCTTTCATCTTATAGGAGTCTTGGTTGACCTAGTGCTACTGGTCTATGCTTTACTACTTGTGTTGCTTTAATCTATTTCACCAGAATCCTCAGTACTGGTCTTTTAAACAACTAATATCTGACTTTTTGAAGGTTGCGGAGCGGCAAGGAAAATATCTAGCAAGTCTATTGAACAGAATTGGTAAAGCTGGTGGAGGCCATGCAAATAGTGCAAAAGACTTGGATTTTGGAGAGCCATTTGTTTACAAGCACCTTGGAAGCATGGCAACTGTTGGCAGATACAAGGCTCTTGTGGACCTTAGACAGAGCAAGGTGAGCCTTGTAATCTCTAAACCTTTGTATATGCTTAACTTATTGACATTTCACTACTTGAGCTTCTACAGGAAGCAAAAGGGTTAGCCCTCGCGGGATTTGTAAGTTGGTTTATTTGGCGTTCAGCATATCTAACACGTGTTGTGAGCTGGAGGAACAGACTCTATGTGGCTATTAACTGGGCTACAACTTTTGTATTCGGACGTGATATAAGCAGGATATAAATCTGACAAGAGAGGTAGCACCATAGCATATTCTCCATATTTATAAGCACCCCCCACTACACACTCTCTCTAGTCTTCAATGTGCTGCTCTCACTAAGAATGAGTTACAGTTTGAGGACGACTTGCAAACCTATATGAGAAACTTTTTCTGGCTTTCATGATACTTTTATTTCATCTTTACCTTACAGATCAGCCAGAGAGATACATATCACAGGGTTAAATTGGAGGAACAAACTTTTGTATACCACAAGTATTTGGAAGATCTGATGATGGAATTACTTTCACTAGAATGCTGATCTGTTTAATCTCAGCTCGAATGTGTACTTCTGTGGAATGACAAAAACACCTACACGTTATATATGTGTACAAAATGCAGATCATTCTTTTAAATATTATCTTTTCTTGTTAGTTAACTATTCGCCTCTTTTGTGTTTTTTTTCTTCCTGGTAGCGTCTAACATATAGAGACTTAGAACCCAGAGTTTAGTTCATCCATTCACAAACAGTTAACGAAATGTGTGATTACATATCCTAGCAAATGTATGTATTCTTAGTTCGGTATTTTCTATCAAAAAAAAAAAAAAAAGAGAAAAAATTAACCCTTGGAAATTGATACATTTGTCCCTCTGGCTGGAATTGTTGGTCACAGGTTTTTGAATATGGACGTGTACCAACTGCATGGGGGATTTTGTGAAGCTGTTAGGAGTCTAAAATGTCAGTGCTGGAATCATAACTTCGAGGTTCGGAAGTAAGATGTCTATGTCCTTTAGAGTCTTTCAGCTAAAAAATTATCACAGAAAACATGAGGATCTTGCTTAACTCAGGTATTTAGTCCCTCTGATACAAAGGTCTGTTGAATTGATATTAGAGGAAGTGGCTGTTCAGATTACATTTGTCTATCGAGTATTGTCACATTTCAGTGGAAAAAAGAGTTGGAGTCAGATACCACAAGTAATAGGTGACCAAGATGATTTGAAAATGGTTGATATACTCCTACATTGGCAATTTGTTTTCGTTTTATTGCTAGAAGAATCTTCTGCTAACATTGCACCATCAACAGTCACTTGAAATTAGCTTTTATGCTTTCAACATGTCTGCACCATTATTGTGATTCTTGAGAACCAAACATAATAATAGAAAATCCATTGTCTTACCCAGAAATTAAGTTGTATCCAATTCAGCTAGTTCTGCTCACTCCAAGTAAGCAGATGTTTTTCTTTATTAGTTGTTTGCCATCGCAGTTGTGAGAACTAATCTTTGCTGATGCAATGGTGAGAGGCATTGAGCATCTGGTTTTGAAGGATGAGCAAGAAGTGATTGTTTTCAACTCTTTTCTGTTTCCTTTTCTCCTTTGCCTTCCATCTCTCTCTCAGGTTCCTATGTCTCTTATCAATCTAACATCATGAAACTCTCTTCTTTCTCCTTTGTTTCTTCCGACATTTTAACTGGCTATGTCCCAGAAATCTGTGGTCGTACCATGAGGAATCCTCATGGTATTCTCATCTCATTTTCAATGTACTACCTCACCGAAGAAGGGTCAGCAGGGGTCTTTCCGTTCAAAGAAATAATAAAGTTTGGTAAAAAAGAAAGATAAGGAAAATCAATCAGTATTTACTTTTTATTTCTTATCATTGAACAAGAAAAACAAAAAGTGGTACATTGTTTATGAAATTTTACGTGAAGGTGAAAGAAAAATTGTCAAGTCTGATGATATATAAACTCTGCATAACTAGCAAACCCCCCAGCATGGGAATAGATCTTCACAATTTTTTAAGGGTTCTTCCAAGCCAGATCTTTAAATCTTCAATCCTATTACATGTTGGAATGCTCAGTTGTTGATGAAACAATTTATGTAGGGTAATGCTATTAGTAGCACAAATTGATTCACAGCAAGCATCCCAACAAATAGTAAAGACGAGGAAAGCTCAATCGGAGTGTATGTGTTGAAGAAAACTAGCAACCAATCTATGGAGAAGGGAAGAGATTTCACCAAAAAACGAGGGTAAGAGCTTATCTTTCCAAGCAAATTGGGTCACATAGCATATGACATAATAACCAAAACACAATCTGTATACTAGGATAGAAATATAATTCAAGACAAGCTTCAAATAACTGAAATTATTTTGAAGCAGGTACTCGTCATTTGATAGACAAATGTGCAAGTTCGATTTTCACTACACAAATAAGAACTTAACAGTAACATTCTATTTAGTTAGTACACCAGCAATCACAGGATATAGCACTTGCAGTCATGGCTTAAATTTCTGATCAAATTGATTTGTGGTTTCTACACAGTCGAATGAGACCACAAATTTGGAATGTCATTTGCTAATCTTGAAGTGGCCATCTTTCTTCCAATGAAATCTTTAAGTTCTATTTCCCCTGGAAATCTGTTCTCTTTCAGTTTAGAAAAAACCTACAATGTAGAAGGAGTTAGAAGGGGCTACTAGGAATTCAAAACCATAGAGATGTTATACACTGCAACATACATTTTACCTGCTGTAACATGTGGCGCAAGCATTAGTTGTCAACTTATCTACTATTGAGAATAAAGTAAGATGGCATAGAAAATTTGAACAAGATGAATGATCAATCTCAAACTTCTATGCAGTTTGATACACAAGCACGTAAAGCCAATGACTAGAAGAAGAAAGAGTGCTGAGAGTGCAAACTACAGTGTCGAAACTATTGGTGTTCTAAATGGGAGGCACTTGAAACTTTCCATTCATTATTTTCTATTAACTGGAATTTTTTTGCAAAACAGCAGTACAATCAGATAAAGTCTTGTATATGACACTGTCAATTGGTATGTTATCATATTAGGCTATTACAACTTCCCACATGTGCTCACAAGGAGCCAAAGACCATAGTTGATGACTTGTCTTCACAAGAGTAAAACTCTACTAATGAAGAAAAATTACTCAAAAGATCTAATCAAACATGAAAAAGAAAAGAGGAAAGGACACTAACCAGTTCACCGTTGAAGTAAACCTCAAATGCCCCAGAACTTTGCAAGAAGGATTGCAACGAGTTCCCAAGAAGCCAGACGCTGGCAATGGTTCCAAATTTATTAGCACGCAAAGAATAATACCAAGGTGGTGGTGCAATAAAACCTAACATAGGAAAAATCTGTTCCCCTGCCACTACGATCCCAATAACACCAATCTGTAAAACTGGAACTGCTTTACTGAGCAGACGCTTTGGCATTGAAGGGGGATAATTTGCAAGGGCAACATCAATTCCAGGAAAAGCATTCTCCAACATATTCTTCATTGTTACTGCAGTTCCCCTACATAAAGCAGCACAATCACTGACTTATACCCAGCCTTTCGAGAATTAAAATTAAACATGTATAACAGGGAAAATAAAACCATTAGCAAGAAAACTAAAGAATGACTTGACCAGCAGTTTTCTAGCTGACCACTGAGGACTAAACACACAGAGGACGCAGATTGACTAAGTCTTCTTCATGAAAGAAAAAGATTATGTAAAGCTCATTAGACATATTTCTTTCTAAATAAAATCTACTGGCAGATGATATCAGAAGATTGAAGGAGATAACTAATAGCCACGATGGATTTAGAGATAGCTAAAGCAAGTACATGGGGCTATTTCAGTTAAGAGGTTTGGTTCATAAAAAAGAGGGTATTATGAAGCTACAAAAAAGTGTATGATTAGAAATTATACATGGTTTTGGTAGCAACAATAATGTTTTAGTTAGAACAATGATTGATCAAAGGATGTAGCCTAGCAGGATGCATTTGAAGCTTTTCTTAATATCCCAACCTAGCAGTTGATGGATCCGTTAAATTTTGAGTTGTAGTTTATGCTTATTCTCAGACTTGGACAGTTTAAAGTTCCAGAAGCCAATTGTAGATTGGTGGCAGCTCGCCCAGTAATAATAGAATATACCTAGCCCAGCTTGTACCAACTCATCTACAAAGTTATTGCCCTCTTTTTCCTTTAATAAAAGCATTACTTACCAAAATAAAACAAAAGATAGATTCATTAAGAAAGCATCTCTTCTATTAGTTGCAGCTTCACCAGGAGAATGAGGGAAAGGATCCTTGCTAGGTTTCATAACTTGGCACTAATAAAGATATAAATTATTGCATATTGAGTTGAAATGCAATGGTTGATCACCACCATGCCTTTAAAAGTTAAAACTTCAAACATTTTTCCTCTATCTAGATGAAATTGGTTAGGAAAAATTGCACTAATCCCACTTGCTCTCAGAGAAACAGAAGATATCATGCTAATGGAGTTAAAATTTTGAAGTGAAAACCTCTAGAAATTGTTAACTTTTTTTTAACCAAAATTTATGGTTAGTGTCTTAGACTTTCTGCTTTACACAAGTTGTTTCTTGTTTCAATTATATTTCAGACTAATGGAAAAGTCAAACTTTTTTTTTTTCCTTAAGTAGCGATTAATTCACATGGTAAATAATATTATTAAGGTAAACAACAACAACCCGGAAATAGGAGAATCAGAAATCGGAGGTACCTGTAAGAGCAAGACGAACAGAAATTAATGTTAACAGAGTTGCCGAGACCAACTCCTCCAACAACACCGGACTTCTGAAATGATGGGACCAATATTGAAATACTAAATGAAGAAAACTCAGTAGCTTATTTATATACATGAAATTGAAATTACCTTTGAAGGGAAATCTGGGGTTTCAGGAATAACTGCTTGCTGTTGCTGTTGCTGTTGCTGTTGCTGTTGATGGTGGTGATGATGGTGGTGACGGTGGTCATGGGAGGCTTTGGGAGGTGGTGGAGTGAAGAGGTTTAGGAGGTCGGTACAGAGGAGTAAAAGAGGTAATCCGAGTAGAACCAACTGTACCCGATCCATTGCCATAGAGTCCGACACAGAACTAGAGAGAAGAAGATGCTTCCTAGTTATTGAAGTCAAAAAGAAAAACTTGTAGAAGAAAGTTGTGCGCCTGTTTGGCTACCTCGACATCTATAATCCAGTCTGAGATTGGGTTATCTTGCTATAGAGCAAGTTGTTCACAATTTCTGTTAGGTGGAATTACATGGATAATGGCCCAAATAGGCCCATAACAATCCTCTTCCTGGGCTATTCTGATTGGTAAGGGCCATACGGGCCGGTGCCGCTGTGGCCGTCTCTGTGTCCAAATTTCGGCTGAACCCACAGTTTTGATCTTCTCGAATTAAATCATTTTACAATTTTGAGTAAATTGGACTACTCTCCTTCGCAATTTAGTATAATATTTTAAATTTAGGTTAAATAACACTCCTCTCCCTTCAATCTTTTAGTTTAATGAAATGTTATAGTTCATTGATGGAATATGGTTTATTTTATTTTTTTTATTTTATCTATACTATTATAAAAACAGTAAGCCCCAGGTTTCCTACTCTAATTTATAAGTAATATTTTTATAATTTCACTGCAATTTAAATTTAATTTAAAAAAAAAAACCACTCTCCCATGAATTTCTTTTCCTATCATTGAAATAAATTTTTAACTACCACTTTTAAGAACCAAATGAGAAAAAAAAAAATAAAAACTTCTCACTCATCTTGAAATTCTTATAGCAATTCGACTACAATTAGTTTAAATAAAAACTACCCATCATTAAATAAAAACTATCCATCATTTTAGAGGAGTCAGTTTCCTTCTACAATTAGTTTTTCTTATCATTTTTTTCCTCTTTTCTGCAATCTCATTTCTCAATTCCAATGAAGTCATTTATAGTCTCTTGGTCACTGATAAGATTAACATATTGCGTTCATTAAATTATAATTATTTTAATATTAGGTTGTAATTGCAGAACTGTTTGTGGTTTATGCTAATATGTCATATCAAGGATTTTTCTTTGGACGATACAAGCAGCACATGAATCACCTGATGAAACAATGCTTTCATTGGAAACAACTAATGGTGTATTGTTAAGTTGAGCTTTCCTTATGCCAATGGATATTCTATTTTTTTTTTTCTTTTGTACCTATTTTTTCTTGGGTAAATTACAGTTACCTCTATTGAGTTTTAGCAAAACGACACTCGACCCTAAATTTATAAAAAAATGACACAACACACCCCTAAACCTTCACCCATTAATAAAGTCTCACGGAATATTCTTTATTTCATTTAATTTAATCACCACTTGAGTTTAAATAATTAAAAGAAAAAGTAAAAATTTCTCTTGAAGTATTTGAAATTAGACATCACACCCATTGTGTTTTAATTAAATCTGTAATGAATGTTTTCTTTTAATTTTTTTTCTTTTTTATTTCCCTCAAGTTGTTTTTTCTCTAGTTTGTTATGCAACCTTGATGAGCAATTGAAGGGTAATAAAAAAGAGAAAAAAAAAAAAGAAAAAGAAAAAAGAATACAAGGGCCTAATTTCAACTACTTCAATAATTATTTTTATTTTGTTTTAATAATTTAAACTCAATTGTTATTTATGGTTAAATTAAATGGAATAAAGAATATTCCGTGAGACTTCTATTGGTGGGTGAAGATTCAAAGGAGAGGAGTGTCAATTCCATTAAAGTTTGGGGTTGAGCATCATTTTATTAAACCTCAAGGGAGGTAACTGTAATTTTCCCTTTTCTCTTTCATGTGGCAAAATAGTGGGTTGTGTGAATGTATATATATATTTTTGGGTAGTAATCTCAATTTCTTTCATTCTTAATCACAGTAGTGTCTTCTTATACAACTTTAGCTTCATATACAATTATATGATGGCTTCTGAAATGAGTTTTATGTGCAGGTAGATGAGGGATTTAATGATCTTGATAATAACTTGTTCTTAATACATGACTTACAGGTTATGCTTGGAGGAAAAAATTGAGTAAAAGTGCACAATGTATCACTCATCTCTAAATGACTTTCTATTTACATATTGCCAAGAGTCACAAATGAGAATCTTATATCACTAGGAATTGATCCGTAAATTAAATTTGAAAAATTCTTGACTAATATAGTTATTTTTATTAAGAGCAATTTTGAAGTGAAGGCCGACCTCCACAATCCAAAAAATGTCACAATTGGACTTATGGACCTTGACAACTACTAATTTGGAGGCTCATTCAGGTCTTGATTCTTCATTTCTTTACAAGTATTAGATATTATAATGTAGAAAGAGAAAGACAAAAGACAGTAGAGAAATTCTAGATGTTAATAACCATGTACTATTTTTTTTATTTGCGGTTTTAGTATATGATTTTACAATTTGAGTTTCCTTTTCCTTTTCTTTTCTTTTTCTGAAGCATTTATTTAATTTTGTTTTCCTTCACTCTTATTTTGGAGACAATGACATATAGAATAGAGGATATGGATAAAATGTTTCAGAATATTAATATTAAATAGCAATAGAGAGATACTAAGATATTCGTGGTTGAGTTATAAGAACTAGTCTAAGACATGAGACTATAATATTATTCTATTGATTACAATCACTTAGCTCACTCACTCAGTATTAATACTGGTGCTTCTTATTGATAAGTATAACTAGATAATCATAAACTATAGATAATTATAATATTAAATAATCATGATAATCTAATATTTATCATATGATATGATTACAATAATACATATTTTAAACTCAAATCTTTATTTTTATCTATATCCCTTAACACACCCCTGCAAGATGAAGGTTCTATTAGGAACATTAATCTTGAACATATGATAATGAGTGCTCTTTTGGATATACTTGTGTCTTCTCTTAAATTGAATTCAAGAGCTGCTATGTTGCAATAAAAAAGTGTCTTCTGACACAATCATAAAATTGTGGTGTCTTACTGCATAACTTTCGGTGTCTTACTGCGACATGATGATATTCGAACATGTCAAAAAAACAAGAAAAAAGAACCTCCAAAGAGGTAGTTGCACACGGTTCTTGCTGTACATTGCTATACAACAAGGCTGCCATGAGAGCTCTTTGTGGTAAAATGCCTAATGGTAAATAAAAGCAATTATAGATTAGATCGATTGCTCATTGGAGCTTCAACGCTCTGATACCATTTGGAATATTAATATTAAAGAGAAATAGAAAGACATTGAGATATATGTGGTTAGGCCTTGGCCTAGTCATGTGAAGAGATTATAATATTATTTCATGGATTACAATCACTAAACTCCCCCACTCAGTAAAATACTGGTGCTTGTTATTTGTAAAAATCACTAGATGATCATAAATTAGAGATTATTATATTATTAAATAATCATGATAATTTAGTAGAGATAATTACAATATAAAATAATCATGATAATTTAGTAGTTATCATAGGATAAGATTATGACAATACATATTTTAAACTCAAATCTTTATTTTATTCATATCCCTTAACAATGGATACTAAAATCTAAGGGATATGATTTTGTGTGTAGAAAATGACTTGCACGCGGAGACGAGAAAATGGTAACTACCATGTAATTTATTTTCATTTCTTATTGTGATAACCCTAGGATCTTATGGGTAATTAAAAAGAAAATTTAAAGCTAGTTTTAATATCCTTGAGATTAAAGATTAGTATATATATATATATATATATACATATATATATATATATAATAATCATGGTCACCCTCGTAGAACCGACTTCTCTTCTACATCCTTCCTTCACCGACTCTGCAGGGTGATAATTCTTTGCTTTCTGCCAGTCTTGAGGAGTCTCCAAATTACACGCAAATTCAACAATTTAGCCTAAACAATTTTCTTCCTTCACGCCCAGCTGAAGACTGCCGCCAAGTTAACCATAGTTCCTCCCCTGTTTTGGCCGTATTCCTCCTCTGTTTTGAGTCGTGTATCTCCCCTGTTTTGGCTGTATATTGACTGGGGTTTGTTAAGACTGATAGGTAGTACACTTCTGGTTGTACTCGGGTGTGAGGGACTTGGCAAGGAGAGGAAATTTAGGCAGCGTTGCTGCCATCAAGTTGCAGGTGCTGCTGGAAGTTGGTGGACCATGGGCACAGCTTCGGCAGCTGGGACTGGAAACGGCTCTGCATCAATTAGGCAGGCCGGAGCAGTTGCAACATGTTGGCAGAGTGGCTACACCCCACGGCCACCGGAAGAACTAGCAACAGCCATGAATTTTGGTAAGTGATGGAGAGATTGTAAGTGGCAATAACGGTAGGAGTAGGGACTGTATAAAAATTTTGTTGGGAAAGAATGGAGATGAAGAAGGAACGTGGTAATGGTGAGAGGTGGTATTGAGGAGTATAATAGAATTAAGACAGCAAAGGAAATTTTTGGTTCAGGCACTAAATTAATTATTGTCTGTGTATTTAATTGATAAGTGATTATGGTAGGTAATTTTATAATGTCAGTGAAGAAATTAGGAAGGTGATAATGGAAGATTAGAGAATATTATGTAAATGACTGAATGTTAACAATTTGGTATGTAAGTTAGTGAATAGATTTTAATTACACTAATAATATGTGAACATTAGAAGAAAATAATTTAAATGGATAATATGAGTTGATTAAATTAATTTGCACGTTACAGTGAAAATATAAGTATAGTCAAAAGTTGGAGATTATTAATTGGATTAGGAATGGAATATTAATATAAAAGGAGATTAATGCTAAACAAGTAATATGTGTATAATATATACACAATTAGGCAATCAACTCATCTTAAATTATTCAATAATATAATTAGTTAAATTGTAATTATATATATATATATATATATATATAGGATTAATTCTAATATATATATAGGGTAATGTTGAATTATGAAGGTTAATTCGGTAAATCTAACGGGTTAATTACTATCATTTTACATAATAGACACAACTATGTACAATTATAAAATCGTCAAATTAATTTAGAAGTAATTCTTAGTAATTTTTTTTTTATCTATGATTTTCAGCTCCAGAGTGTGTTGAGGATATTCCGGCACCGTCACATATCAGACGAACTGACGAGTCTCATTCGTGAACTTGTGAGTGAATCATGTGCTTTATGGATATCAGATTTTTGTGTGCCATTATGTGTTTACTTGAATTTAATGAGTTATAATAACTATGCAAATGAGTGATTTCAGTGATTTAATTGGATGATATGTGATTGACATTGATTGTGTTTGATAAGGGCCAACTCGTGAATATTTTCTGGAAAATGATTTTCATTTCTGACAATGATTTTAAAAAATATTGGAGTGCTCAGCCCCTGTGGGATGGATTTGTGTACGGAGATTAATTTGGTGTGCGAGCGCATAAATGTCTGGCAAGGGGTGATATTGGTGTGCAGGGCTGGGTTACTTGTTGGCCCTTTGTTTGTTTAGTTGATTGTATAATTGTTGATTAATTTGTATAAGTTGGTTGCTGTTTTGAAATTGTAAGTTAAGTGAATTGTGATTATATGATTATAGTAATCACGTAAGTGTATTAATAAATTTGATTATGAGCTGTAACTTATAAATTTTGTGCTGTATGATGCGGGTACCCATAGGGTACATGAGTTACTCACTGAGTCTTGGTGACTCACCCTTTCCTTTATGGTATTTTTTTTAGTGTTCAGGAGATAGCAGTTGATCGCTATACAGGCCCACCTGCCGACTCTGCAGCGGCAAGGTATATCTCGAAAATCGCACATAAGGAGCGTAAAGGACAATACTTGCAGTCACATAGGATGTCATGCATGAATGTAATATATTTACATATTGGATTGTTATAATGTATTGTGTGCTGTCAGGGCGGAGCCCTTTGTATATTCTGATGTTTGGTTTTTCTATCGACTTGAATTCAGGTTATTTGTTTCATTATGGGCATGTTCTACCTTATAGGGAAAATCTGCCAAAATTTCTATAAATTGTTTTGTGTTTGTTTATCTGCATTTTCAGGGTTACAGGGATATGGACATCCATTCCTCTGGCCAATCATACCTTCATTTGAGGGTGTGACACTTATATTGCTACTTTCTTTGATTCATTTGCTTCTTCTTTTTTTATTTATTTATTTATTTTTTAATATTTGATTTATTTTGAGACAAACTATTCTATTTTAGTAAAAGACGAGAGTTTGACTATTTTTATGATTCAATTTTAAAGCTAAGTTTGAGTATTTCTATTGATTAGAAACTAGGTTTATTTAATAGTACGATTTTACCATAATTAACCATGCACGAGTAACATTTAATTAGTTTTCATGGATGATGCCATTTTTTATATGGTAGGTAAATGGTTTTTCACATGGTGAATTACATGGTACCCTATATGATTTGTGGGGTACTAAGACTAAGTTTGGTAATGCTATGGCTTTTTGAGAGGTGTTGTGCTCTCATGGCTCTCTTAGAATTGCTTTTAAAAAGTTATAGCAGTAGTGTTTGGCAAAATAATACAAAAGCCACAAATTAATGTTTGGTAAATTAATTGTAAAGTTGCTTCAAAGATTTAAATTGACTATAATAGATATTGATAATAAAAAGAGAGATAATTAACTTACTGCGTTAATTAATAAAAGGATAAATACGATTTTTTATTAAAAGTTGAGGTTGTATTAGTCTTTTAAACTTTTGAGAGCATAAGCCAACATTTTAAAGCATTGTTGAGGTGTTTTTAAAAGTACACATGGCTTTTAAAAGCCAAGAGTAGAAGCAACCCAATTTTTATTTTTTTTTACCAAACATAAAAAAATTGACTTATTCATAAGCATAAGCACCCTTTAAAAGAACATTACCAAACCAAGCCTAAATGCCTGTGACTTCTAATATTACCATTCAAATTTGTTATTTTAATCACAACTGTTTATTATTTTTAACCAATTACCTGAAAGTAAAATAATTATTTTACATCACACTTTTAGTTTTACAATTTCATTTCAGTACAATCTCCTCTCTCTAACTTAATCCAAACTCTTCCAACTCAATCCAGATTCTTTTGCAAACTAGAGTTTCTTTTATTCACCATCTCCATCTTTAGAGTATAAGCTTAAGTTTTATCTTACATTAAAATTTCTTTTACTATTAATTAAATTTATAATTTATCGATTTAACCAACTTCTCCAACATCATTTCTTCCACAACCTAGTAGCACCAATTTCAGATCTTCATATACTCCTGAAAAACCAATAAAAAATTAGAAGCTAATGCTTCGAACAAGACTAGAGAAAGAGCCGAACATACTGCGGTGGCTGATTGATTTTTTGGATAAAATTTTTGAGAAAATCCTTCTATCTTTCTTTCCTTTTGAGAATGAAAGAGGAGCTTCACTGACCAGAAATGAATTAGGTGGCTCAGTAATTTTTCAAAATATAAAATAAAATTAGATACCTTCCTTTGCAGATCTCATAACCATCTCCAACGACTTTTCATGTTCTTATTTGGTTTACCAAAATTGATGTTTTTTAGGTTGTAATGGGTTTCTGTTCTAGTGATCTTTTGAGAATTTGGAGCTGTGTAAATGATTTTGTTTTTGGAATTGAGAATTGAATACAATTTGTATTCGCTGGTTCCACTTGGGTTTGACGATGATGATGAAGGTTGGGAAAAATTAAATTATTAGTTTTTTTTTTTTCAATTCATAACAACTGCCAATTTCATCTCAACATAAATAAAATCACCAAAAATTGTCTCAATTTCATCAAGTACCCAATTCAAAAATTCAGTGAAGCAAGGGATGTGCTTTGGTTAATTCAGTCTGGGGCTTCGGTTGGAGAGGTGGTTGTCAATTGTTTGTTCTCTGGCGTGGAGTTTCTTGCATATTTGGTGATTTCATCCTAAGGGTTAAGAAATTGGGCCTTCCTGTGAATTTTGACAAGGAATTGTTTAAAGTAAAATTGAAGAACTTGTTAATGCACAAAAAAATTGATGGGATACAGACCCAGATAGTGGTCATAATGTTGAAGCTGAGCTGAGGTTGAGAAAGGGTATAATAGTTGATAGATAACTCTATTGGGGGAAGAACATAAATATGAAAGTATTTTGGTAGGTTTATCAAGCAGGTAAAAAACAACTCATCAAGTAAGTTTAGCGAGTTGTCATCATCCCTATCAAACACTTGTCACTTTATGTTGGGTATATAGTAAGTACCCCACAAAACTAATGGGGTATTGTATAACTCACATTTTCACATATCTTATGGCTTGAAATTGAAATTATGAAATTTATGGAGATTGAAGGGTGTGTTGATAAGTCCAATATAACTATTTAATAATCAGTAATCTACATATTTTTTTAAAGGTCTAATTCTCTTCATAAAACTAAAGATGACTTTATGTCTCTTATTTTGCACGCTTTGTAGAAAATAATGCTTTGTGTTATCAATTTAGCATATCTTCCTCATCTAGAAGTGGTTGGTATCTCTTCCTCACTTAGAAGCAAGTATTTTTAGCCATCACAAAATGATTATCTTGCCCATTAAAGAATTGGTGAAATGAGGGGAGTAGGAGATTTGCAAGAGATGAAAGGGAATAAATAAATTTGTTCTAATTAGGGATAATATTGTGCTACATCTGTTGCGGTTAATTTCAAGAGCATTATAGAGATGTTAGGGATAATGATAGGTCTATTACATTGGAATATTTAAATTTAAGGTTATTTTATGTGAAGTCGTGATTTAGAGTTGTTAATATATTTTCTTCGCTATTATGTAATTCATTTTTTTAGTCTTTTCTTACCTTGGCATAAGATCCGTTTAGATGAATGCATTAGAAGATCACTCTGTTAAGAATAAGACATTAAAAAATAAAAAATTACTTCATGAAAAACAAAAAGAATGTAGTGTCGCTTAACAGAAAAATAAGAGTGTATTATTTTATAGTAGATTACTTACTTTCTATAGTTTATATATGAATTCTTATTATTTGTGATCTTATTACTATTTCCTATAATTATTGAATCAAATTGCAAATATATATGCAATTATGAATAAGTGCATTGATCAATTTTTTTTTAATTTTTGAATGGTTTTCCTTTTCACACTAGCTATTACTTGTGATTTTTCTAAACAATAGGATTAAATTGTATCGAAAAGAAATTTTATTGAGTAAAAGCTCAAATGTCTTTTGAACATTTTCTCATATCTTTATACTAACCTATTTGGTCAAGTGAAAATCATATAAAATTTTCTTCAGCACATAGTCTTATTATTATTTTTCACACATTCTTATTTAGGTCGCGGGGGACAAAATAGTAATTTACATAATTTTAGGACGAGTTGATCCTACCAGATCATCCATAATACAAAATAAGACTTGTAGGAAGAAACAAAACGTCATTAGGACATCCTTTGAAAAAACTACATAAGTAAATATGTTTGTAAACTTAGCCTTTTTCAAGTCATAGGGCCAAAGTGGTCATTTAAGATTTGTAGAAAGAAACAGAATGTCATTTGGACATCCGATGAAAAAACTTAACTTGTTGTGTATTTTGAGACATGCGAGTAAAATGGTCATTTACACATATTTTCCTGTTATTTATTACAATTTCAATTGATTATGTATGTTCTTAAAACTACTTCTTTGCTAATGATATCAGGGATTGCACTCCTTCGCTACTTCGAATGTCAATGTTAACATTGTGCTGGAAGATCAGCTGGAGGTCCAGTAAGACGATGATGATGTTGCAAATGTTGAGTTAGAGGACTAGTAAGGGATTTTATATATTTAAACTGTATTTCAGATTGTTTATATTTCAAATTGAACTATATTACCTTAAAATTGTTGAATCATAATTATTGCAAGTTTTGGTATATATAAACCAAAAAGTTTATTTTATATTATTTTTTGAACATGTTTATTGCATAAAAAGAGGAAATAGCAAAAAAAATCATATGAGTGATCATAAATTAAAGAAACTTATTGTCGACAGCCTAATGCTGACAACATATTGTCAGTATTAAGTATCACTACTGACAGTGTAATGTAGATAGTAGTGATGTCGATAGTAATATTACTGTTGACAACATATTGCCATTGTTATCGGTAGTACTTAGTATCGACAGCCTATTGTCGATAGTATCTTATCAACAATTATCTAAAAATTTCTTAAATGGGACAAATTGTATCGATAGCACGCTATTGGTAGTACTTACTACCGACAAGCTGTCAGCAATACTGTGCTTTACCTACAACAGAATCATCGATAGCCTTTCATCAACTGCGAGCTATCAGCAGTAGTGCAGTTTTTTGTAGTGTCTAAAACAAGCTCTAAAATAATGGCATGAAAAATTTGATATTGTTATTCTTAAAAATGTTTTTTCTCATAATAGTGTTGATAAATGTATTTATATCAAATTTACAAAAGACTACAATGTCATTGTATGTCTTATGTTGATGATATGTTGATATTTGCCACCAATGTGGTTTGTCTATTTGACTTCTGTATTTAAAATGGAAGATCTTAAATGAAATAGATACCATTTTGGAAATTAAATTTAAAAGAGAGAATGAGGGTTTTCTATTAACTCAATCACATTTTATTGATAAAGTACTTTAGAAGTTTTTTGATTTTGACATAAAGGTGGCTAATATTCCTTATGATTTTAGTATGAAATTATAAAATCATGAAAAACCTATAGCACAACTTGAATATACAAGTGCTATACGAAGCCTTATCTATGCAATGTATTGCATTAGACCACCAAATATAGTATTCTCTATGGTTCCTTTTGGGTTCAATGCTATGATCTATCTTTTAACAACTGAGGTGAAACAAAGTCAAGATAATTGCTGAAAGAGTGGGACGATTAATGGAGATTGATAAATATGACAATTATAAGTGGAACACTTATGTACTTCAAATATGAAAGGCTCCCAAACTATTGCTATGAATGTGGCACCTTGGGATATATGATGAAAGGCTGTGAAGTGGAGACAGAGCACCTAAATGATGAAGAAGAAGTTCAACTTTATGGTGTCTGGTTGAGAGCTCCTCCTAGAAAATTGAAGTTGAAGGACCAGAGGAATGGTAGTACTTCCAATCGAAGGGTAGCTAAGATTGTGCTTTCAAGCAACTTCACTATTGCTATGATGTTCAGCCGGAAACTACCTATAATACAAGTATACTGGTACACCTACAGGCACATGATCATGAAATTCCACAAATCAATATTTGAAGTCAACCATTCAAAGACAACCAGTACACCTCTCTACTAAATGCTTTAACCGAATCTATCTTGATAGGCATAAAGTCTTTTGACCTCAATAGCAACACCAAAGTTTCAAACCTTCAACTAATTGATGTCCCTATACCCTACCAATAGTCTTTATTACATTTAAACCTAGAGCCAATCACCAACCCAATAATCATGCAATCCCATATTGCAAAAACCATACTGAACACAACTAATCTCACAACAGTCCCAATATCTTTTGAACCATCTCTACCTAAATCTCCACCAGCTCTTTCCCACACATACCTAAAATCTAAACATATTTTATTTTAAGCATCTAAGACTTAGCAATGAGTTAAACATTCACATAAACCACATGACACAAAGGTGGGTAATTCTTTATTTGGCAAACAAAAAGGAGGAAAGGACCTACCTTCGTTTCCTGAAGATGATCTGGGTATAGAAAAGAGACAAAAGGAAGTGAAACTCATACTATAAAGACTATTCCAACGATGGAGGCTGGAAGTCAGCCTCGCCAATAGCCATGAAAATAATAGCTTGGAATTGTGTGGCCTTGGGAACTTACGTGCAATTAATGCACTACACAAGCTATGTAGAATTGAAGTTCCCAACATAATCTTCTTGTCTGAAACTAGATTACAAAATAATGAGATGGAATGAATAAAATTCAGACTGCAATTTTAGTTTGGAGTTTGGGTGGAGTGCTCTGGTGACGGTCGTGTAGGTGGTGTTGTATTACTTTGGGATAATAGCAGGAACATTCATTTATTATCTCAATCCCTGAACTATATTGACGTGGAAATACATGATGACAATAATGTTGGAACTTGGAGGTGCATCGGGATATATGGATGGACTGAGGATAGAAATAAACATTAAACCTTTAACTTATTGAGACGCCTTGTGGATACAACCCAGCTTCCATGGTTACGTTTTAGTGATTTTAATGCATTATTGAGTAATAAGGAAAAGCAGGTGGTGAACCCAAACAATTTCAATTATTGCAGAGCTTTCAGAATACAGTCCAAGACTTGAATCTCCATGACTTTGGGTACTCGGGTTATCCTTTTACATGGTCCAATGGAAAAGCAAATGATTTTAATATTCAAGAAAGACTATATCAATTTTTTGCAATATTTCAATGGTTAGCATCCTATCCAACAACCTAGATAACTCAACTAGTTAGATACCATAGCGATCATGCTCCAATTTCCTTATCTACTAATTACTCTAATTCGAGCTTTGGAAGTCGACATAAACGCTTATGTTTTGAGGCAATGTGGCTAACTAATGAAGAAAGTGGTGATATAGTGACAAAGGCATGGAATGATTATGATGGTAGCGTTACTGTGAGAAGTAAAGCTAGTTCCAAGGCGCTGTTGATGGGGGGAAAAATTGAATATGGTAATGGAAAGAGACAATTGAAGAAACTACATAGGAGCTTGGATAGGTTACAAAAAAGAACACAAATGGCTGCTATATCACCTTAAAGAGGAAGTTATGTGAAGACAAAGGTCCAAGGCAATTTGGTTAAAGGAAGGTGATAAGAATACAAGGTTTTTTCACAAAAAAGCTTCCCAAAGGAAAAAAAATGCAATTCTATCACTAGTGGCTAAGTTGATTTAGGATTGGTTCACAGAAAACAAGAGGACATTACCAAGATCATAAAGGCATATTTTCAAGAACTATTTGTTTCCTAAGACCCTATTAATGTGGACAAAGCTTCAGATGCAGTTAGAGGCCATGTAACACTGGAGATGAATGATTATCTTACAGTGGATTTTACTAGGGAGGAAATCACCTCAGTTATCCACCAAATGCACCCTCAGAAGGCTCCAGGACCTCATGGTATGCTTGCTCTTTTTAATCAAACTTTTTTGGAGGGATATTGGGGATGATATTGTCCAGTTAGTTTTGGGTGTTTTAAATGAGGGTATTTGTCTTGCTTCTATGAAGCACACATTTATAGCTTTGATTCTAAAGTCAAAAATCCTAAGCATGCCAAAGAGTTTGGACCTATTAGTCTATGCAATGTTCTTTTCAAAATCAGCACTAAGACAATTGTTAATAGGCTCAAAACAATCCTCCCTGAAGTTATTTTTGAAAACCAAAGTGCTTTTGTTCCGGGACATCTTATAAGGATAATGCTTTGGCTGCCTTTGAAGCTTTTCATTATATGAAAAAAAAAAGGATAATTGGGAAAAAAGGATAAATGGCTCTTAAATTGGACATGGCGAAAGCATATGATAGGGTGGAATGAGAATTTTTACAAGTCTCTATGTTAAAATAGGCTTTGCAACAAATTAAGTAAACCTCTTAATGAGGTGTGTGACTATTGTATCCTATGCTCTACTTGTTAATAGTGAACCAAGTGAAACTTTTATCCCACAGAGATCTCTTTATCAGGGAGATCCACTCTCACCTTATTTGTTTCTTCTGGTAGCAAAAAGTTTTTTTGAACTTCTTCAAAAAGTAGAATTAGCAAGGTCTATTTGTGGTTTAAAGGTGACATCTAGAGCACCCATAAGCCATTTATTTTTTGCTGATGATATTGTTTACAAGAATGAATCACAAGACAACTGCTACAATCAATGATATCTTGAAACTTTATGAAGGTGCTTCGGGACAAATGGTAAACCTTGATAAATCTGAATTTTCTTTTAGCCAAAATGTAGTTGATACTTTGAAAGCCAATGTCCAAGTGTGGATGGGGATAAAGGCTATTGAAAGTCATTCAAGGTACCTAGGCATGCCTACAATTGTGGGAAGATCCAAGAAGCATGTTTTTAAAGGAGTAAAGGATCGAGTTTGGCAGAAAGTAAAAGGGTCGAAAGAAAAAGCATTGTCAAAAGAAGGTAAAGAAGTCCTTATTAAATCAGTAGCCCAATCTATCCCTACTTATGTCATGTCTTGTTTTAAACTATCTACAAGTGTTTGCATTCATATCAATTCACTTGTACAAGAAGTGGAAACTACAATGGCTTAATTGGAAACATATGTGTTTACTGAAGAAAATGGGAGGTTTAGGCTTTCGTGAACTCCAATTGTTTTAAATTAGCTATGTTGGCAAAACAAGTTTGGAGATTCTACACTATTCCATAATCAATGGCTACAAGAGTTTACAAAGCAAGATACTATCTAAGAAGGGATTTGCTACACGTAAAAATTGACTATCAACCGAGCTATACTTGGTGCTGTCTACACGAAGCCATCCAAGTTATTGATAAGGGAAGTAGATGGCTAATTGGAGATGGTGAATCAGTGAGTATTTGGAAGGATAAATGGATGCCCGAATAGAATGGCTTTAAGCCTTGGTCACCGTCGAAGCAACTGCCTCCTTCAGCCTTGTTGAGTGAACTTATTGATCATTATATTCATTGCTGGAACTCTTCTTTGGTTGACCAAACTTTCATGCCCTTCGAAGCAACTTAAATAAAAAACATTCCACTGCGTAGAGGGAGACTGTTTGATCAACTCATCTGGCACGGAAGTAAAGATGGAATATGTTATAACCCTCATAACTCGATAACAAAAAATCGAGTTTTTCACATAATGTGTAAATTTAAGTTATAGAATAAACAAACAAATTAAATACTAGTATAATTAAATATGTTATAATTCGATATCTTAGTATAACCTTAATATACGTTTTAAAATATATATATATATATATATATATATATATATATATATATTGTGTACTTGTTGTTATAAAGTAAATAATATTATGACCAAGTAAATCCAAGTGAGTAAATAATTAATATATATATATATATATTAAGATTTAATCTCCATCACAAGTAAATTAAATAAATAAACAATACAATTAGACATGTGCCTATATATAAAAGCAAAGCAAGAAAAATTTTCACCACAACTTTATATTCCCTTTGACTTTTACCTTATCTATCTAACTTTACCTTGTATTCTATTCCATTTTATTTTATTTTATTTTCCTCTCTTATTTTCTCTTTTAGTTGGCCGAAATTCCTCTAGATTTTTTTTCACCCACCCACTTTTGATTCTTCTCTTTATCTCCTTGTCGTGTTCTGCTTTGTGTAAAAACTCCTCCCTTGCTTTCAACGCACATGAGAATTCTTGAAACCATAGCACTTTGGTAGGTTGTCTCTTGAAGTTTTTACACCTGTCGTGCCTTAGCTTGTATGGGTTCTTGGTATTCGATTTTTTTTTCCAACTCTTTGGCCGTGAGAGTCACATTTGGGCTTAGATTGTTACTCCTCTGTTTCTCTTTGTGGGTGTGGCTAAAAGGTATGATTCTCCTCCTTACTTGTTAGCTTTGTTTTGTTAAGCGTTTAAGGATGCAGATGAGTTGTGCATGGGTTAGCAACTGCTATGCAAGCCGTTGCTATCTCCTGTTGTATGGCATCAACCTTGGCTATCCTGCTATCATCGTGGCTAGTTACTAGATGTTAATAGGAAGTAGTTGTCTCAGCAATAAAGGGTCACAGTAATCTATGGTTGTAGAGACAGAAAGTCCTCCCTTGCCATGAGCATATATATTAGTTAGGGAATTGTTTAGTAGTTGTAAGTTTGTTTAATAGTTAGTAAGTTTTTTTTAGTAGTTATTTGGTTGTAATCTTGTTTAATTTCTTTATAACTTAATGGTTGATGAGTTAGAATTAAGAACTAGGAAAAGATTGGGAGTATAATCATATGATTATTAAATTTTTTTAAAAAAGAAGAGGATTCTTTGAAATTTAAGAGTATGAATATTTGAATTGTAAAGTTTAAGCTTTTGGTAAACAATTAATTGATATTGAGTTTATATTGGGAATTCTTTTTGGTTTAATTAAGAAGGTGAAACTAGTAGTTAGTTTAATTGGAATTTTCAGCAAGTTAAGGGTTAATAGGTATATATATACAGATATACATACACATTAAGGAAAATAATTTATGCACCCAAGGTGTTTGATAAAATGTTTACAAGAAAACCAGCTATAACTTTTTAATTAAAACTTGGTAAATCTAAGTCTTGATAGTTAATTGTTAGTAAAATTTGAATAAAAAGTTCATAAACAAGAGCAAAGGGTTGGTTGATGTGTTAAGTTAAGGAGTTAATGAAAGTGAGTAATGGGTATGAACAAATGAGGGTTAGTTGTGGGTAAAATGTTGGAATATGAGAGTTAAGTGGTTTTTGAAGGCGTGCAGGGGCATATTTCATGG
This sequence comes from Quillaja saponaria, assembly GCA_029379385.1. Taxonomy (NCBI): domain Eukaryota; kingdom Viridiplantae; phylum Streptophyta; class Magnoliopsida; order Fabales; family Quillajaceae; genus Quillaja; species Quillaja saponaria. The sequence goes on along the minus strand of CM055612.1, from coordinate 18,535,923 downwards.
GTGGAAGAAATTTAGTATTTTGAGTGTCTTTGGGACTGAATTAAATTAAAAGTTCAAAGATAAAATTTAGCTTAAGGTCTTCAGGTGTTGTTTACAAAATTTTGTAACCTGGCTCTAAATATATTTTTTGGTAGAGCTACTGGACTGCAGCTAGGTCCCTATAGGATTTTAGTGAGCTTCAATCGGTTCGGGAGAGTTTGTCATAGGTTGTAGTTTGGATTAGCCTCGAACCTTCAAATAAAAGTTGTTCCTAACATGCTAAATAAAAAATCTGGAGTGGTGCAGATTTTAATTCTTTGTTGTGTGTATTTTGGAGGGATGGAACTCAGAGTTATGATTTTTGGATACTGATGGAACCTGTTTTAGTATAACTGACTTGAGAGGGTTTTAGAGGTTGAATTAGGAATCGATTTCTGAAGATGAAATGGTCCTAATACCTTGATAAGCTATACTAGAAAGCTTCTTAATTTAAATCCCTAGTATGAAGTTTTTTATAAGCTTTGGAGTCCAATATTGACAACTAGGAATTTTACAACTGCCCTGTTTTTGTATATGTAAAGAATCGAGTGAAGTTAATTTTAAGAAAAGTTTCTAAATAAGAAAGGTAGTTAACATCCTAAAGATAATATTTAGACTTGGTTTTATTAAATTTGATTAAGTATGTAAGTGAAAATAAACATATATCAAAGAGAGTTGTAAAAATGCCTGAAATGAGTAAATTTTAAATAATTAACTGTACTAGTATATATATCCAAATAACACATATGATACCTATCTAGAAATATATACTTGTCTATTAATAAATCCAACAAACAGAATTGGATTCCTTTTTCCTAGAGAAAGTTATGTTCAGATAACTAAGGTAAAGAGCTGCTAAAATCCTGTGTTTTTCAGAAATTGATGCAACTTCAAAGAATAAATTATATTGATATATAAATCTAAAATTTTCAAATAATATACCATTATAAAGCTACACGTGTATAGTATTTTATAAATTTTACGAAACTGGATTTGAAATTTCCTAGAGAAAGATATGACTATTAAAATAAACATTGGTCCAAACCTTAAGTTTGGATAGTTTTAATATTTCTAACTCACTAGTGTTTTCTATCTTTTCTAGTAGTTTCCTTCTACCCTATGCATGTCAAGACATCTAAAATGTCTCTTCATTATCAACCCTTCCACATAAAGTACAATTCATATTACTTGACATGTAATGGCTTAATAGAAAATTTTCATAAACAAACCTATCTATGCCAATTGTTGATTTTATGAATTGGAAAATGTAATTGCAGCTTCAGAAAGTATGGTTAAATCAACAACATGTGTGAATGCAATCGTAAGTGACGAATGAGATCGGTTAAAGGTGAGTGATTAATTATTGCCTTTAGGGGCTAAATTATTATGTGTAATTATATGTGTAATTAAGTACATGTACAAGTGCAACGTTTTAGTGAGTCATTTGAATCATGTTTTTTTTTGAAATTGGTTGGGGTTGATAAGGGCCAACAAATTAAGATTTTTCTGAAAAACAATGATTTTATTCCTAACATTAAGGTCCATGTGCACCTAGGACATTCTAAATTGAATTTCTAAGATATTCTGATTTTGATTTTGCTAAATGTTTTCAAAATTGAATACTCAGCCCCGGTGGGATAGATTATGTCAGGAGAATTAGTTTTTTGTGCGGGCGCGTAATTACCTAGTAGGGGGTGCTAATGTTATGTGGGGCTGGGTTACTCGTTGGCCCTTTGTTTGCTTTGTATGTTATAATTGCTTTGATTAATTTTTGATCCTTTGAATCATATAAGTTGTGAATTTATGATGAATACCAATGTGTACGTGCATTTTGAATTGGAACATGAACATTGTTACATGATGAAATTCTATAAGTTATATTAGTTGTGATGAGTGATGCTAGTACTCTTTTGGTACTATTTTCCACTAACTGAGTCCATAGGACTCACTCCTCTTCTGTGGTATTGTTTTTAGTAACAGGATCTCGAGGATGGCTATTACCGATATTGGACCTTGCCAAGTGTTTGATGGCAAGGTAACTCTTGGGAATCTCAATCTTGAAGTCAAAGGGTGAAAATTTGCAGTCAAACTAGAGTTGTGGGATGTTAAGTCTTATAATGTGTAATAGTCTAATTAATTGTTATTGTGACAAGAAACGGAGCAGAGCTTCTTATTGTCTTTGTTGTTGTTACTCTTGTTGTTGTATAAAAACATGATTATGTATTTGTATTTTAGGCACGTTCCACTTTATGAAGAACCTCTGAAATTTTCAGTAAATTGTTATTTATTTCAGTAAATAAACTTTTATAGATAATTTTTGTTTTATAAATCTTTGCTTTTGTTCATTAGTTTGGTTAAGAGTCATGGTTGCTTATTTGTTTTGGAGTCCGGGTTACAAAGGGTTGGTAATCCATTCTTCTAGCCAGTCATGCCTCCGTGAAGGGTATGACAGAATGTTCATCGTGAAAAGTGCATACCATATGCTGCTAACAGCTTATATTGGACAAAATAATTTAGGTGACATGGAGAAGAACTTGATTTAGAGAAGACTCTGGGATTTAAGCATTATGCCTAAAGTAAAACACTTCATATGGAGAGTAGTACATGATATAATTCCAGTCCAACACAACTTGAATCTAAAAGGTGTCCAATTGGGTAGCAATTGTTTAGGTTATGGTGAATGGGAAACTAGTTTCCATGCATTTATTAGGTGTTCCTATGCACGGCAAGTCTGGAATTTGATTAACACGAGCTTCCTAGGTGTTGTTGATGATATTGCTTTCCTTGTCATCTAGATAATTCGCAACTAGGACAAAAAACAGTTATAAGTCTTTGTTGTTACCTTATAGAGTATTTAGAGAGCCTGATGCTCATTGGTGTTTGAGGGAAAAAGATCCTAACTCTAGACCATTAAACATCAAAGCTTGATGCTTTTAAAGGATTATAAAAGAGAAATCAGAAGGGTTAGTAATGTCACTGCTCGGCTTCAAGTTTCTAAATGGAAAGCACCCCCTCCAAATATTATAAAGTTGAATGTGGACGCAGCGATATTTGGTCAAAAAGCAATAAACTATAGAGCCATTATCCAAGAAATAAATGGTAGACCAATTAGAGCAGCAACATGGCATGATGACATCTGTGTGGAACCTTATGTGGCTGAGGCAATAGTCTTACGTAAGGGCCTCGACTTTGCTATAGATTTTGGTATATATAAGGTTATTACTGAAACGGACTGCAAAATACTCTTTGATGCCATCCTAGCTTAAAGAATTCAATGCAACTATTTTGGTGGATTGGTCCAAGATTGCAAGGATCTAATTGGATGCTTCCAACATCTACAGTTTTCACATACTAGAAGAACCAGCTACAAAGTAGCCCACTATTTAGCACGATCCTCTTTTTTAGCTTATGTTAGCTGTATTTGGGTGGAGCATGTTCTCCCTGATATCTTACAAAATGTACTTGATGATTTTATTTAAAAGATAAGTTATATATTCTCTCCCAAAAAAAATATAAACTAAAAAAAACTATTTGATTAAGTTATGTCTTAACTTTAAACAAACATAATTATTCGATTATAACGAACACTTCAGCCTTATATAAATATGGTTTTCAATACATTAGTGTTATGTAGAATTTTATAAATTTTGTTGTATCCTGGGTGAGGATTGTCTACAATCCCGTAGGGCTAGTTTGATATACATGGATGATCATTCTGTTTCATGCATGATTTCATGAAATGATCATTATTTCATTTGGTTCGTAACCTTAGAATGCCCATTCTATTATGATCATTTTATTCTATAGAAGTAAAAATACTCAAACTCGCCTAGGGGTAAGATTCTTCGTTTCTACTTCTATGGAATCGATTTAGTTCAAAATGACAACACTATCCTTTTATCACCAACAAGTAAATAATTAAATAAAAAATTATAAATTAAGAAACTAATAATAATATCAATAAATAAATAGGAAAAATAATAAAAATATTTAATTTAGTCAAATGACAAAAATACCCTTCATACCACATTAAATAAAAAAAATTATATGTAGTCAAATGATAAAAATACCCTTCATATCATAGTAAACAATATAATTAATTAATGTAAAATAAATAAATTAGTTAAGTAATTTTAAACTAAAATAATAATATTAATAAATAATAAAAATAAGAATAAGAAATAATAATAATAATAGTGAATTAATTAAAAATAATAATAATAAATAAATAATAACATAAATTTTAAAATAAATTAAGAAATATACAAATTTCATAAATTAGGTTATATTTTTATTATTTTACATATTTAGAGATATTTTTATCATTTTAATATAACTTTATACCATTTAATGTCAGAAAGTTACATATCAAATAAATAAATAAAAAGAAATGATTATTCCTCACTATGCTACAAAATAGTAAAATAAAATGATCATTCCATTCCATAACATTTTATTCTCCTTATTTTTTGTATTCTAATTCCGCAAAGGTCATTCTTTGATGCTAAACTAGCTCTTAATGTGCAGCCTAAATCTCATTAAAAAATAGTATTGTATCAGCATTTGATTCCTTCTTCATTCTACAACTCCTAATATAAAGAGACAATGTGGCGCATCAATGGCCATAGGAAAAAAAAACTTTGTTTTTCTATTTTGTTTAAAAGATGGTAATTTAATTAAACTATTACGTACACCAGGAAACCAGGTCAAAAAGCATTATTTTGTGTTAATGAAGCTTTTAATTTCTATAAATTATAAAACAAGTCCCCAATTTAGTAGAAGAAATATTGCAAAACTATCCCTATTTCATTTATTCGGTCCCAATGTGATAGGTGAGTCTTCTGTATTATCATTTTCACAGTGATGGACCAAATTAAGGTTGGGGCAATGGTTGTAGAAAACACTTACCACGATCGAAATCAGAAACCTTGAATTGAAGTTAAATTTAACGTTTTTGTTGTTATAATACAAACCAATCGTACTTGTGGGAGGAAATATGAAGATAGAACCAGGATCTGCAAACTGGAATGTTCTGACATATCTCACTATAATTATTCCAATAGGAAATAAAATCTCCCAACTCACAACATTTAGTATTCCATGTATCTGGCATAAACAAGACCAAATGTGAATCATGTTTTACATAAAAGGAAAAAAAATTAAATTATCAAACCAACCAACTTTTTTGATGTTCTTGGAATTTCACCATCAAAGTTATACCAATTACTTTTTTTGACTAATTTTTTCAAAAAGAAGTCAACTTTTTTTCTTTTTTTTAACTACGATGTGAGTTTTCAGTACAGAAAGGGGTTCAAGGATGAAGAAGAAGAATGTGAGTTTTCTTTAATGGCTATTATTCTAATTTGTGAAATTCTTTTCCTTTTTTATTTTCCCAAGATGAATTCCTCCCATAATTTGCATTCATTTCTACTCAGATATCTAAAAGTTTAAACTTTTTGAAGCAAATTAACTTTCCTTTCTTAGTCACTCTCCAGTTTCCCATCTTGGACAGCGACCAACTAACAAAACCTCTATTTTCATTTACTTTTGCTTTTATATAATTATAAAAACAATATTTAATAAGTATCTATAAAATATTTATTAAGGTAATAAATATATTATATTATTAATTATAATAATAAAACATAATTTTAATATTATATAATAAATAAATTTTTATTTTTAAAATTTTTTATATTTTAAAATATATATTTATCATATTTTATGACGTATTTTTTATACAGAAAGCTTATTACAAAAACGTTAATCACGGTTCAGAAATGGACCATCTGATTTTGTAAGACGTTTTTTTTTTATAGAAAATTTCGCATGAAGAAGAAAATAAATAGTTCACGTCTTTTTTATGTCAAAGTTTACTGTTAAAAATATGCTTCTGTACATGTCTTTAAAACTGTAAAGCTGTTTGGCACTTATTCCAAAAGGTAAACTGAAGAAATAGAGACTTGTTCAGCTGTCCGTCCCTATCTCTCTTGGACCATTCTATTAAATAGAATTCAATTGTGCAGTGAGCCTGTGCACTATTTTCAAGGCTGTACAGCAGCCACCTAAATATTTGGACAAAAGTCAAACTCTTAATGTATTTATTTAAAATAGTTGACATAAAAACTAAATATTTAAAATATAGTGAGAGTTTGAAACCGAATTATTAGATCAGTTTTTCTTTCTACATAATATTTCTCTGTCATATATAACTCGCTCTCTTTTATTTATAATAGAAGTTAGAAACTGAATTAGTAGGTCCAGTTTCTCTCTCTCATATATTACTCTTTCTTACGTAGTTCGTATACAGATCTTTTCTCTTTTTCATTTATGATGGATAACTAGAAACCGAACTAGTAGATCTAGTTTCTCTTTCTAACATAATATTTTTCTTTTCTACATAGTCCGTACACAGATCTTCTCTCTCTTTAATTCACGATAGATAGCTAGAAACCGAATTAGTATATCCAGTTTCTCTTTCTTTCATAATATTACTCTTTCCTACATAGTCCGTACACAGATATTCTCTCATTGTCATTCAAGATGGATAGCTAGAAATCGAATTAGTAGATCCAGTTTCTCTTTCTAACATATTTTTTCTCTTTTCTACATAGCTCGTACACAGATCTTCTCTCTCTTTCATTCATGGTTGACACCTATAAACCAAATTAGTTGATCCAGTTTCTCTTTCAGATCTTCTCTCTCTCTTTCATTCATGGTGGACAGCTTTTGAGAACTAGATTTAGCAGATCTAGTTTCTCCATCCACTCACCCCACCTCTATGCCAGTCACACGTCGACACATTATAATTATAAAAAATATCATATATTTTAAATTAAAAAAATATATTATACACTATAAATTTAAAATTATCATATGCTTTAAATTTAAAAATATCATGAACTTTAAATTTAAAAAATATTATACACTATAAATTTAAAAATTATTATACACTTTAAATTTAAAAAATTTCATACAATTAAATTTTTTTAAAAATATCATAGACTATAAATTTAAAAATTATCATAAACTTTAAATTTAAAAATTATCATACACTTTAATTTTTTAAGAATATCATATGCTATAAATTTAAAATTGATCATACACTATAAATTTAAAATTTATCATATATTTTAAAATTAAAAAATATCATACACTATAAGTTTATAAATTATTATATATTTATTAATTTATAAATATCATACACTATAAATTAAAAAATATCATTAACTATAAATTTAAAGTTTACATTTTAAATTAAAAAAATATAAGACACTATTAATTTAAAAATTATCATACACTATAAATTTTAAAAATATCATATATTTTAAAAATTAAAAAATATCATACACCATAAATTTAAAAAATAGTATACACTTTAAATAAAAAATTATCTTACATTATAAATTTAAAAAAGATCATACACTTTAAATTTAAAATATCATACACTACAAATTTTAAAAATATCATAAACTATAAATTTAAAAATTAAAAATATCATATAATATAAATTTAAAAAATATCATACACTTTAATTAAAAAATATCCTACATTATAAATTTTAAAAATATTATACTTTAAATTAAAAAAATATCATACTCTATAAATTTAAAAAATATCATACAGTTTAAATTTTAAAAAATATCATATACTTTAAAATTAAAAAATATATAACATATACTATAAATTAAAAAAAATACCATACTCTTTAAATTAAAAAAAAAATATACACTATAAATTTTAAAGAAAGAGGAATGAGTTGTGTGGAAGAGAGAAATGATGAAAGAGAGAAAGAGGGGCTCTGTTAGAGAGAGAAAAGCATTGGGAGTTGGACTCATTTTAAAGAAAGAGGAATGAGTTGTATATCATACACTATACTCTAGTTTCTAGCTTTCACCACATTTTAAATATTTAGTTTTTATACCTATTATTTTAGAGAAAAGCATTGGGAGTTGGACTCATTTGTCAAAATCCCTCAGCCACCATGGCTTTGTTCACTCTGTATATGTATCTGTGTCACATGCAATGAATTCAAATAATTATCTCCAAACGGCTAATGCAAAAATAACACTACTCTAATCCTATCACCACCACTCAAAGTAATAGTAAAATCATGGATTTATGGACTTATTTATAATAATCACAAAAATTTAGGGTCTGGTAAGATATTATCATGAATAAAGCCAAAAAAGAATCATATTAATAAAAATGTTTTTTCATTAGTCTAGATCTAATTGACCTATTTAATAATTAGGAAAACTGTCTTGAGTCTAGAATCTCCAGCCTTAAAACATTTCGTCAAGGAGTCTGTGTCTAGGTTAATGAGATATTATGTTTCATTTCTTAACTTATTAAGTTTAAAATTTTGACTGAAGTTGTGCAGATAATAAATCAAGATACATATAAATTAACCAAATTTTATTGTAAAAAAACTAAATTTGTATTTATATCATATAGACTTAGACTTTGCAAATGTACTGCCTTTACCATTGTTTATTTCTTTTTGGAGATTGTATCATTCACAAACTGCGTGTTTAGCATGAAATCATCTTTCTTAAGAAAATGAAAAATGTGGTACATCTGATTCTAAAATGGCTGGCTGGGGTCACGTGCTCCAATGACACAACTATGGTAATGGACAAATAATGATGTAGGTGCATTGACAAAAATCATGGATTTTGATGAAAAGCTCTTGACTGCAATATGAGATTGGTGCGGGGAATGATTATTGTAATAACAATCATAACCCACCTTCAATCATGATATGATAAAACTTATAAATTCATATGGATAATTTTAATTGACGTGATTATTATTTTTATAATTAAAGAAATTTATTTATTTATTTATTTGGAACAAGTTTTTCTGTTTTTCTATAATATTTTGTGCACCCTTGATGTTCATTAAATATTGCAAATAGCCAACCTAGCTAGTTGCCGCCACTTTCTCCAATTTTTTGGGAACTGGTTTTGATAAGGAAAACATCACCATCTTAGGGAAACAGATTATGGATCATCCTTGTTGAGGTGTCCTACATCTTATAAGTGGGTTAAGGAAACATTTAGGGTAATTGAGACTATTACATGGTGTTTTTGGGAGGCACCAAACATAGGGAAAACTAAGTTCACACAGTTTGTTATCGTAAAAATCGTATGACAATTTGCGAGCAACTTGCGTGACAATCCTTTTCGCGGTGTGTGTTTGATGGTCTCTATCATTGATTACTTAGGACCTCCCACTTCTTATTGGGAGTTGGGATACCTATTGGCCATTGATTGTCTCACTGTCTATATATATAGCGTATTACTCTACTTCCTTCCCACCTCTCTACTAGGTCATATCATAAGCCCTCAGACAAAAAAAAATAAATTCAACTTCTGAGGTAATGGGTAGAGAAGCAGAGTCTTTTGATTGGGCAAAACTCCTAGATGATTTTGATCCAAGTGCTCCTCCTCCATTTAGAATAGCAGAAATAAGATCTGCCATTCCCAAGCATTGCTGGGTCAAAAATCCATGGCGTTCTCTGAGTTATGTTTTCAGGGATGTCTTTGTTGTCTTTGCATTGGTAGCAGCAGCAATTTACTTCAATAGTTTGTTTTTTTGGCCTGTCTACTGGGCTGCTCAAGGGACAATGTTCTGGGCTCTGTTTGTTCTTGGACATGATTGGTAATGAAAATCTCACCAATCATATTATGCCTCTTGTTTTTGGTTTGGCATTGCACTGTATGATGTTTTCTGTGTGTTGAGGTAAATTGTAACTATTTTTTGTTTTTACAGTGGCCATGGAAGCTTTTCAGAAAATCCCAAGCTCAATAGTTTTGTGGGGCATGTTCTGCATTCTTCAATTCTTGTACCCTATCATGGATGGTAACTTTGTTTTTAGCAAATCTTTGACAGGTTGAACATTATAAAATTCTGGTGTCTGATGTAAGTCACTATATACACAAATTGACAGGAGAATTAGCCACAGAACTCATCATCAAAACCATGGACATGTTGAGAATGATGAATCATGGGTTCCAGTATGTTTACCAATTTACCTATTTTTCATGAGACATTTATTCTTTTATCTTTTAGTATTTGTCCTTCACCATGAATCTTTTCTCTTCGTTATCAGTTACCTGAGAAGATTTACAAGAATTTGGATGATAGTACAAAAAGGCGAAGATTCTCAATGCCTTTCCCTTTATTTGCATACCCTTTTTATCTGGTGAGAGAGCTTATTAGTTCGCAATGTCTCATCCACTTTAGGTTGTAAAGGTTTATAGTTTCATTCTGAAAGTTCAAGAGACATACACAAGTCTATTTGTTTTGAATTGCATTTTGAAATGCATCAGTGGTATAGAAGTCCAGGAAAGCAAGGGTCTCACTTCAACCCTTACAGCAACCTGTTCACCACACATGAGAGGAAACATGTGAAAACTTCAACAGTTTGTTGGTCTATGATGGTTGCGTTGATTCTTTATCTATCCATTCGAATTGGTCCTATTCAAATGCTAAAACTATATGGAGTTCCTTACTGGGTAATGTTTTTTGTTGTGTTTTGTGTTTTTTTTTTTTTTTTTTTTTTTTCCTTTGGTAAAAAGTTTAGTAATCAAACTACTTAAAATCAGATATTCGTCATGTGGCTGGATATTGTTACATACCTGCATCACCATGCTTATGAGCAGAAACTTCCTTGGTACCGTGGCAAGGTACATATTTGACAAGCATGACTGTTTTTATTTTTACTTTATCAGTGTCACCATCTTGCATATGCTGCTGCAATTGAAATTAACAAAGGCATCAATAACCAAACCTTAGGAAACTATATTAAGCAGACCTCTTTTTTTTCTTTTTTTTTTGCTTTGAATCTATTTAAATTTACAGGAATGGAGTTATTTAAGGGGAGGGCTTACCACAGTAGATCGTGATTATGGTTGGATAAACAACATCCACCATGACATTGGCACCCATGTGATACACCATCTCTTCCCTCAAATTCCTCATTACCACTTGATTGAAGCGGTACTTTCTGTTCACAACTCAGCCACATAGACAATTCATCAAACACCTAACAATCATATTCTCTTGTGGGGTTGATTTTTGACAATTGTTTTTTTAACTCAATCTGCAGACTAGAGCAGCAAAACCAGTGCTTGGAAAGTACTACCGGGAGCCAAAAAAATCTGGGCCAATCCCATTTCATTTAATCAAGAATCTATTGAAAAGCATCAAACAAGATCACTATGTCAGTGACACTGGAGACATTGTGTTCTATCAGACAGATCCTCAGCTCTATGGTTATTCTCAGACCAAATCTGAGTGATTGGTTCAGATTTCATTCATTAAAAAGTAGCCACAAGGGAAGGGTAGTAATTGCCATATCAATTTCTATTTTCTTTTTTTCATTTGGGAGAGTTTGAAATGAAAAGAGAAATAGTAATTGCACAAACAATGCTTAGACATTAAAAAAAATGTGTCACCGTTTGTGCAAAGTTTATGTATTATTGTTTTGAGCAAATAATACTATTTAATGATCCAACACAAATTTCCATAACAAGCTCCTTATATTAAAATGATTTGCATGAATGTTTGTATAGCACAAACACTACTAAAAAGCAGTCAATAAGTTAATAAGTCAATAAGAAAACTAGGACTTAAATCAGAGAACTCAATGCCTGTAGCAATCTTTCAGATCTAAAATCAAAGTTCTAATCAGTAAAATTGTAAATCTAAACAAAACAACTATCAAATAAGAAGAGGATGAATGGTTAGCTAATGAGAAGCATCCCAAAGACTACAAGAAATTTCAGATCTAAATAATTTGAGAATTGTTGTCCAAATTCAACTGATAAAGCTATTGCTTTTACACATCATTCACAAAAAGCTCTTCCATAGTCCATACCCTGCATATCTGATAATGTAATATAGGTATATTTCTGCCGTATTAATTTACAGAATGAAAACAATGTTTTGAGGTGACACTGTAACTAACAGAGCTGAATGGAACAAGAATTGGCCATAAATCATTAATTTACAGAATGAAGACAATGTTTTGAGGTGACACTGTAACTAACAGAGCTGAATGGAACAAGAATTGGCCATAAATCATTAATTTACAGAATGAAGACAATGTTTTGAGGTGACTCTGTAACAAAAAGAGCTGAATGGTGCAGGAATTGGCCATAAATCATTAATTTTGATGGTAGGTGCTAAGGTACAACTGGAGTAGTGGAGTGGGTACTGAACATTTATAAACTGCATTGGAAGGCTAGCTCTGAAATTGGGACAGAGACCCTTCGATAGCTGTAAGATTTAAATACTAGTCATTTATTACTCCAGAAAGTATTGCTGCAAAGGCCCTACAATCTGCATATAGGTTATGAAAGTGGGCACTGTCTTACTGGAGGTATGGGTGCACTAATCACATAACTATACCCTTATTTCTTCTTTTAGTATTTCTTTGAAATTTTTTTCTAAAAAAAAATGAATCTGAGATAAGAAAGGATAGAGGGGTTAGACTCTAGTTATGGTAAATCAATTGTTAACATTTAGAGTGTATATATGTTAACTCACTGAGCCATCTACGTTATTGTCGGAGTTAATTAATATTCATTACGTGAGATCCGAAAATCTTCCCAATACGGTAATTTTTGAGCCAACTACATTCTTCATGGTTCAATATAAACACAAGTACTCCTCAATTCTATTTACTCTTCAATGGTTTATGATTCATCCACGTCTACAGACCTTGCTACCAAGATTTGTGAACCCATTCAATACACTATTAAGTTTGAGGCATGGTGGACCAAATATGTAAATATCTTTATAGAGCATATCTTCTTCTATATGTAAAAGTGGCACAAAAATTTATAAAATTCCAGTTAACATGTTGCTAGTTTTTCTATCATTTTCTTTGCAAATGAGAAAAATGTTAGTAGAGATGATATGTGGATGACTTTAGAAAAAACTAATTGAATGAAAAGGTCCCACATTTTAAAAAGTTATTGCTTTGATTTGATTTGATTTTTATGTTGATTTTTGATTTTTATGTTTCTTTTAAACATTTTTCAAGTTGGTTAAAGTAGAAACATAATAGAAAAATCAGCTAAACATATCAATTGATGGTAAAGTCAGTTGCAGTTGAATATTTTTAGGCAGCAGCTGCCTATATAAATATGTAAAAATTATTTGAGTGATCATGATAATATTTAATTTAAGTTATTATTAAATTAAAAGTAAACTAACGAATATAGATTGTATTACAAATTATTTTCTAAGATTAAAATAATATGCTCATACAATCTGCATACAGGTTATGAAAGTGGGCACTGTCTTACTGGAGGTATGGGTGACACTAATCAGATAACCATAACCTTATTTCTTCTTTTAGTATTTTATTGAATTTTTTTTTTTTTTCTAAAAATGAATCTGATATAAGAATGGCTAGAGAGGTTTAGACTCTAGTTATGGTCAATCAATTGTTAACATTGAAATTTTGAGTCTTTATATTATCGAGTGTATATATGTCAACTCACTAAGCCAACTCCATTATCAGCGGAGTTAATAAACATTCATTATGTGGGATACGAAAATCTTCAAGTACGAAAACTTTTGAGACAACCACATTATTCGTGGTTCAATATAAACACAAGTACTCCTCAAATATATTTACTGTTCAATGGTTTATGATTCATCCACGTCTACAGACCATGTTATTAGGATTAGGGGTGTGTAGGCGATCGGGTCGAGTCGGTTACGGGGCTATTATCAACTGATCCGATCAATTCGGTTTATTACAAATGTTACCCGCCAAAATACTGGTCTAAGGCGGTTTTTTTATTTTACAAACCGGTTGAATTTTGATTTAAATGAGACAGGCTAGTCGATTTTGGGCTAGCAGTTGGGCTTTCAAGATTTTAGGCCCAAATTTAATTTTTACAGTCCAATTTTAAAATTTTTGGCCCAAATTTAATTTTTACAACAAATTTTGTAACCCATTTTAAGATATAATAGGCCCAAAAGTTGTATTATTTTTTTCCAAAATTGTGTACATTAATATATTTAAATAAATAGCATACAAATAAGTCAATTACACTACACACATAATTAATTAAATAACATCAATATATTTAAAGCCTGTAAACATCAATATACACCTAAAATGTTAAAACTTGAAGACACCTGTATACAATCAAATAAGCATCATTCAACATATAACCCAATTTTCTAACTCAACTTACAAATACACATACATTTTAGAACAGTATAAATTAATAACATTCAAATACTATATCTGTAGATTTGCTGAGTTCTCTAACAAACAAAATATCATACATTCCAGAACCTGCATAAATCCATAACCTGCTGCATAACTGCATTTGAGTTCTCTAAACTCAACTTACAAATTTAAACTTCAAGCACAAATATAATTTAAACTTCTAGCATAAGTATAACTCCTTAACATTTAGACATTATAGAATATTTAAGTTCATAAAATTCAGAAAATATAAGCAATAATGTTAAACAAAAAGAAATAGTTGTCAACTTGTCATTAAATAAGTCAGCAAAAAAGCAACTTTCAAAGGTTGATCCACAACTTAGCAACCAACAGCCACAAAATCAACATCCTGCAACACCCAATAGATCTCAACTTAAACAAACAGCAACACATCAGCCACTAATAAACTAGAAATTAAATTAACAGTGACTTACCAGTAGGCAGTAACTAGAAACACTATGCAATAAAATCTTAAGGCAGCATATCAAGATCTCCTTCATTGTCCCAAGGTATATCTAGTATGAAATATAGAAACAAATGTATACTAAGTTAATAAATTATAAGTACATAACATGATATTAAAAGTAATGAATTTGAAAATTAATTGAAAGTTACTAATTACATGATTCTAGCTTTTCTAGCTCTTTAAGTGACTCTTGTATATCTACCGGTGTAACGGTGCATCGAAGCCAATTTTGTAGGCATAGAAGTGCCTCCACAGTCCTAGGTGACAAAGAGCTTCTATATGGATCTAGAACTCTACCTCTAGTAGAGAAAGTAGACTCTGAAGGAACAGTAGTGATGGGAACACCAAATATACCCTTAGCCAATTTTCCCAAGACTTTATACTTACACAATTTACTTTCCACCATTCTAAGATGTCAAATTTATCTGAAGGAGTTTCATGAGATTCTAATAAATATCGATCAACTTCAGATTTACCTTCCATAGACTCCTTTTGACTCAATTCTCTCATAAAATCAATGGAAAACTGATCTACTTCATTTAAATCATTTTCAACAACTGCAGGAGTGCCCGTTTGAGTAGAAGTTCCACTCACAAAGTCAAAATCAGTGGCACTGCTCTTAAAAACCCGATAATGATCATATAACCTAACAAAGGTCCCCTTAACTTTCCCTGCTAATTCTTCAGCCATCACATTCCCAAACAAATTTTCAAACCCTCGTTTAACAAACTTTAACTTGTATCTAGGGTCAAGCACTACCCCGATAAAATGTATATGATTAATTTTATCAAGGCTACCCCAATAGTTGTCGTGCTTTAACTTCATTTTGATTGCCATTCTTTTCAAGGAAGAATCTTCTATAAGTGAGCACCATTGTTGCAATTTACTAAGAACGGTACGATACAAATGAAAATAACTATTTGAAGTTTCATACAAGGAACCAGAAATCTTGTTAGTTGCATTAAAAAAAATCCTAAAAAACTTAACAAAGTTTTTGGCTACCTCCCAATCTTCATCACCAGGAGGTGTGTTTGACCCTTGCTGTTCCAATTTGCTGCAAGTATTAAATTCAAAAGTGTATTGCAGATCTTGTTCTTCTAGTCTATCAAAGGTCTTTTGACCCTTTAAGGCTGAATCCAACATTGAATAGGTGGAGTTCCATCTAGTGGGAACATCTAAAGATGGAAGTGTCTTAGTAATCAACTTACAATCTTCAACACACTTTTTAAACCTTAGCAGCCTAGATGGTGAAGCTTTCACATATTTAACAGCAAGCCTAATCTTTTGTAAAGAGATGTCTATATCCTTCAACTCATCAGTCACAATTAAGTTTAAAATGTGAGCACAACATCTAAGATGCATTAACTCACCTTGCAACAAACTTCTACCCCAATCATTCAACTTTCTTTGTAAATATTTCACTCCCACATCATTTATAGAGGCATTATCCACTGTGACACACAAAACCTTTTCCAACCCCATTGTAACAAGCATTTCTCAATGGTTTTCCCTATTGTCTCACCCCTATGATCATTCACTTGGCAGAAATTAATAATTCTTTTATGTAACTTCAATTTATCATCAACAAAATGGCATGTTAGGCATAAATAGCTTTGGTTTTGGACTGAAGTCCAACAATCAGTAGTAAGGGACACTCTTTGTTGGTTAGCCACTAACCACTTCTTTAGTTTTTGTTTTTCACTCAAATATAATTGAAGGATGTCCCTTGCAACTGTCCATCTAGAAGGCAGCACCATTCTTGGACAAACAACACTCACAAAAAGCTTAAAACCCTCACCCTCTACATGTTTGAAAGGTAATTCATCTATGACAATATATCACTAATGCTTCCCTACTTGCCTTTTCATTAAACTTGTCACTTAAAGTAGCTATCCCCTTATTCACAACCACCCCATCATCTCCTAAACCATCTTTTTTAACCTGCGGAAATGCTAGAACACTTTAACTAGCATCCCAGTTTAGAAGAAGGCGTTTAGGGAATTTCTTACATTGATGTGTTAGATGGTTCCTTAAGTTGGTAGTTCCATTATTTTTAGAATCACTAGCATAAGTTGCACCACAAAAATCACAACTGGATCTATGTTTCCTACCCAAAGTACCCTCAACATGTGTAAAATAATTCCAAACCCAAGAATTGTTAACTTGGTTTCTTACCTTGCCCTCTATAACTACTTTTGCTGGTTTTCCACAGCTAGAATCTTCTGATTCTCTCTTTCTTTTCCTTGAAGAGGCATCAGCATTGACAGTTCCTTCAATTTCATCTTTTTCTCCAGTTGTACTATCTATATTCTGCAATATATCTTCAAAATCAGAAATGTCAACATTAACAGCTCATGCACTAGCCATCTATAATAAAAATATTTAAAATTTAATGTCAAAAGTTACAATAGGAATTCAAGTTAAAAGAACAAAACATGAGTAAGCATAAATTAACATCAATGAAATTTACAAATGCCAAGACAACCAAAACATGAGTAAGACATTTGTGATAATATACATGAGTAAGACATAAATTAACATCAATGAAATTTCCAAATGCAAAGACAACCAAAACATGAGGAAGACATTTGAAATTATATATATATATATATATATATACATGAGTAAGACATAAATTAACATCAATGAAATTTACAAATGCCAAGACAACCAAAACATGAGTAAGACATTTGTGATAATATATATATAACATAAATCATATTATATTATTAACACCTGTCCTAGCTTAAAACAACATGATGATAATTGCAAATCTTAGTCAATAATCATGACCTCTTCTCATTCCTTTAAATACACTCCAACCTTTTGCCAGGAGCTTTTAACTTAAACAATAATATACCATGTTTTTCATCACTATTCAGATTTCAGATATCACCTTGAAATTTACAAATGCCAAGACAACCAAAATAAATTACAATATTGATCAATTGGGTCTTGTTCTTATTCAATCATGCAGAATTGAGTTTTTTTTTTTAAAAAATTTTAAATTTAATTGTACCTAATCTAGAATACTTTAAATATTATACATTATTTAATTGGATTAAAATTAATCTTTAATCTTGAGTAGGTACTAGTAGTAGTCCTATATTAGTTTTCAAACTCAAACTCAAACCTAGAAAGAGAAAGACAGTGTGGTTGTTGTCGCACCAGCTTTGTTTTTCAATTTATTTATTTATTTTTTGAAAATTTTTTAATGGAGAACAACTGTAAATATGTTGAATTGGATAAGGAATCCAACTTTTTGAGTCTTTCACGTTAAGTAAGAGTTATACAAGTCTTTTCCATTTAATGCTAGTGGTCATAATTCCAAAGGTATAACATTTTCTTAAGCTTAATGACTCTGACCTTTACTTTTTCATTTTATTTTTTATTTTATTCTTTTTGCGAGTCTTCCACCTTCCACCTCCTTCCTTCTTTCTTAATTTTTTTCCAGCCTTTTATCCTTATTCGTAGACTGTAGTTACTAATTAGGCACTCTTTTGCATTTTTTTTTTTTTTTTGCGAGTCTTCCACAGTTCCACCTTCATCCTTCTTTCTTTTTCTTCCCAGCCTTCCTCCTTCTTTATAGACTGTAGTTAGATGCTCTTTTGCCTTAGTGAAGACTAAACATTTCTAGTAAAGGAATAAAGAAAAAGACTCAAATCTAAGAAAGTAATTGACAAGAAAATACCAGTGCAACACAGATCAAAGATTAAAAAAAGAAAAGAAACGGAAAACATTTCAAAAAAATAATAATAAATTGAGAAGAGACTTACTGAAAGTTTGAAGCGTGCAAATAGTTTGGTTTCCACCTTCGACTTCCAATAGCAGCCTGTAACACCACGCCACCACCGTTGCACCTTGCTAGCAGATCAAGCGTCATGAAAGGCCTAAGGGAGTGTTTTACTGAGTTAGATTTTTGAAAGAGTTGATAATGGAGACTTGAGAGTTGAGAGTTGAGAGTTGAGAGTTGAGAGATGAGAGATGTCAGCTGCAAGAGAAAGGATAGAAGAATAAAACTAAATTAGGGCTTTAAACAATGAATGATAATGTACATCTCGGTGTATGAACAAAACTATACACCACCAATAACACCTAAACATATATAATAATATTATTTAAAATTTATTTGGGCTATAAGGCGGTCGGGTCGGTTATCCGACTCATAAATTTTTTACAACCCGATAAACCGACCCGATTTCAAAAAATCCAGAATTACCCACCCTCCTCATTTAACAAGGAGACGGGTTTGGTCAATGGCAGGCCATACCGGTCTGTTTTAGGCCGGTTTTACAGTGGGACCGGGTACTGTGCTCACCCCTAACCAGGATTGGTTTCGAATCCATATAATTTTTAGGTAGCCCATTTAATGCACCAGCTAAATATGAGAATGAAGAACCATATAACAACATGAATAAAGTGAAAGTTATACAAAATTACAAGCATTTATAAAACCACATTTAACATGTTAGTTTTTCTTTCACTTTGCAAACGAGGACAAATGTTAGTGGAATGATAAGTTGACGACTGTAAAAAGCTAAGTGAATGAAATGGTCACACATGGTCCTACTTTTTCAAAATTTTATTACTTTTGATTTGTTTCCTTCTTTTTTTTTTTTTTTTCTTTTATCCATTACTCAAGGTTGTTAAAAGTATGACTGGCAAAAATCCGTTGAATGGTAGCAGTTGCTTTATAATTATTTAGGTGATCATTTTAATATTTAATTTAAATTATTACTAAATCAAAAATAGATTTCAATGGTATTACTAATTATTTTCTAAGATTAAAATAATATACTAATACTATTAATTAATTTTTCTTAATCACAAGATATGTGATTTATTTTTCTTAAACAATAGAAAATTAACTTGTCACGCTATTAAAATTTCACAAAAAATTAAAATCAAAATCAAAATCAAAATCAAAATCATACCAATAATTGGGCACTATAATTGTTTACACCTCATAAATAAATAAATGATTTATTGATTAATTAGAAGTTAACTTTTTTTCTTTTTATTAAAATTATTAATGTTTTTCCATCATGACATTAATCAAGTCCGACAGCTAACAAAATTTAAAAGATTATACACCCATAACAGTCATCTTAAATTACCATTCAGCTGGATAGAGAAAAAAATTAATCTAGTTAAGATAAGATATGCTTATGATTAATTAAAAGATCATTGATGAGGAAAATAAAGTTATCTTTGAAATAGAATCTTTATTACTAAATATAAGACATAAACATCAGCTTATTTTTGTTTGACTATCTAGCCGAGGGAATACAACTGGTTAATCTACACTTAGGAAAGGTCCAAGTCTAACAAAACCATATCAAAAGTAGGCACACAAAGAGGGATGGCACATTTTTGTGCTTTATAATAGAGTCCTTACTCCTATTAATTTTGTGCTTTATAATTTTGTGCTTTATATGCCTTATATATTTCTAGAAAAGAGAAATTTAAAAAACTCACAAATGTTATCTCCTTAAATTATCAGAACCATTATCTAGTGACTTTATTAAGACTAATACAAAGGAGATTCCCACAGAAAATTTTTCTTTTGCTTACTTTGAAGAAAAATTCAAGAGAAAAAAAAAGCACGATTGGAAATCATTACTCCACCTCCACCACCAACTTCTTCAGACAAAAAAAGTTCAAGTGAAATGTCACTAAAAACAAGAAGTTTTCTTAATCTTTATGAAAATACAGAAGTGATAGAAGATATTAATTTATTATGTCTTGTTACAGATAGTGAAATATTGTTTTTTGAAAAAACTGAAAATGATAAGAAGTTGAGATAAACAATAGGCGAGGAGATCAAAACTATTAAAAAAAATAATACTTGGGAGTTGGTAAATCTTCCAAAAGATCATAAAGATATTGAGTAAAATAGGTGTACAGGACAGCAAAAAATGCGAAAGGAGAAGTGGAGAAGTACAAAGCAAGACTAGTTACAAAAGGCTATACACAAAAGCTGAGGATTGATTATGAAGAGGTATTTTCCTATGTTGCTTGCTTAGAAACAATCTGATTGTTAATCTTTTTTGTAGCTTAAAAGTATTGGAATATAAAATTTGTTTTCCTCTATGGTTTTCTTGAAGAAGAGGTTTATGTTGAACAACATTAAGGTTATGTGGTATCAGAGTCGATGGTTCAGCTGGAATGTTAACTATGGGGAATAAGACACATGAATAGCTCACGATTAAAATCAGATAATGCGAAATTATCCATAGAGAGAGACTTATCATTTGAGCACGAAGAAGATACTTAATAGGCATCCTGTGATGAAGTGAAATACTCATGAGTAAAATGAATTATGGTGAGGGCTCACACAAGAGAAAAAAATGATGAGATTAATGGTTTTAAGGTGAAAGAGAAATATTGTTATGTTAATATATATATATATATATATATTAATGAGGGCCTAGTTCAAGTGAGAAAAAAAAATGTTCAAGTGATTGAGAGAATTGAAAAAGTTGTTGAAGGTTTTAATACGAAATTGTTGTAGATTTATAAAAGAAAATAACATATTCTTTAAAGATGATCAAATAAGGAAAAATATGATATTGTTATTGCAAAGTTAGCTAACTATCAAGATCAGGACATGAATTAGTAAGTTGCGTGGCTATTTTAAGAAGGAAGGAAAATTGCAAATTTAGTTTTTGAAAATCAAGAATCAATTAGTGAAGAACTCTGAAAATAATTCCTATGATCAATATGACATCGACACTACACACAAGAATCAAAAAATTCAAAAAGGAAATTTTAAATTAAAGAAGAGTGTTGGAATTGTAATTTGAAATTGGTTTTTAGTATTTCTAACCTCTAGAAAACTAAATAAAATAATTAGTGAGATGAATTAGTGGTTAATTGTGTGTTAGAGGTGAGCTATAGAAATGAAATAAATTATGTGTTAGTGGGAGTTTCATTACTATAAAGGGTGTTTAATCATTATTAGTTTTTAGAGAGTTACTAGTATAAATATGTTATATTGAATCTTGTAATATTTGGTTTACCCAAGTGGCTTCATCACTTGTATTGGTTATGAAATGAATTATTAAAGTTTCATTTACAATATTATCTTTTCCCGTATTTTTAAATATGTGTTTGTTGTATGTCTATGCCCACCAAATTCTAGCAAAGTGGTAATGTGTGTGAATCACATGTTTCTAACATGTTGTATCATAGCTCACAACATTTCTAATGGCCCAACACCAAATTAATATCTGGCATATTCCCACTTATATGAAACAACTTGATAAGATTGTAGAAATGCCCATCAATATCCTTACACACCATCATTTAACATTTCACCTGCTTTACATTCTATTCTTTAACTAACATCACCCTAGCTTGATTGCAAAATGTCTTCAACTCGGCCTAAAGGAAATGCTTGCACTTCATTAGATGCTTTATTTGAATGTCTAGATCCACATGAGACAATATTGTCTTCTACCTTATTTTCTCCAATCACTCAGATCCATAGCTCGCTCATTGGCTTCTTAGATTGGTAGTCATACATCCAGAGGTGCATATTTAGATCAAATAAGATTTAAAAGGAATTGTGAGAGCAAGAAAAGATGAGAGGAGGTCGAGTGATAAGAAGAGTGGAGATAAGGATCTAAGTTTTAGAGAGAAAAATCGTTTAAAGTATTTCTTATTGTTAAAATGGGAGAAATGGGTTTAAAAATATATTGCAAAATGTGGTATTATGAAAATTGGGTGTTGAACTCTATGTTTTACATCACTGTTGGCTCCATGTCATAAGCATCCTAACGTCATTAACTAAAATCGGGTGTTAAATACCTAGTTATATATGACACCTAAAAATTTATTTTCAAGACCTTGTTTTGTAGTTCACCTAAATATGAGTCTTGAAGACCTAGTTTTATGCTTCACTAAAAAGTGGGTCTTCAAGAATCACAACCACTCCAAACCCTATCTCATATTTCCTCATCATCACAATCACTTAGCCAATCAATCTCAGATATAAATGAGTTGAAGATTTGAAGCAAGTTCATAATTTTCGTGTTTTGCTATTTTAGATTTTTGTGATTTCTACTTTTCTTCCTCATAATTATTTGGTAATGGGAACTCAATCTAATGAATTTGTAGAGTGTTCAATTGATTCAAGTGTTAAATTATTCAATTCTAACTTGAATATTATTTGAACTCTTGTAAGGTTTTTGGAGTCTGTCTTGAAGAGTTAAAGCATTTTTTTTTTTTTTGATGATATCGTAGAGGAATGATGCTAATAATTTTAACTATGAAAAATTATGCTTTGTGATTTTAGAAGTTATTGAGATTTTTTGTTGTTTTGAAAGGCTAATTCTTTTATGGGTATGGTGAATCTAGTACTTACCTTTTGATGAGTCAGAAGGTGTAGATTTTTTAGACAATATAGCGGATGCAAGGATGAGCCAAGCTAACTAGAAGTATAGAAGTGATTCAGTGTATAAATTAGATATTGACATGTACTTAGATAAGGCTAATACTAGAAAGTTAAAGATTTTATCAACAATTGCTCGTGATATATTAACAATCTCAGTTTCTACTGTGGCTTTAGAATCTGTATTTAGCACTAGGGGCTTGTTCTAAGTGATTTTTGAAATTCATTGTATTGGGATACTACATAAGGATTTATATGATGGCAAAAATGGCAAAATCTTTCCGCTTACACCAATGAAAGTAAATAATTTTAAAAAAATTTACAAATTCAGAGGAGATTGTGGGGATTTATGTTTTTAGCTTAGTAATTCTATTGTGCTTTTAATACTTAATATAGTTAATGTATCTATTCTTAATGTTTCAGTTTCAGTTTCAGTTTCAGTTTTCACTCTTATTTTAACAGAGTTTTCAACTTCTACCAACAAGCACAATTCTCTTATGATAAATTGATAATTGACAAGTAGATGTAATTTTTTAACTTAATGTCTTTAACTTTTAATTTCTGCAATTTGATTACAATTTTACCTTACAACTTTAATAATTTGATTATAATTGTAACTTTTACTTTGCTTGTTGCATTTAATCTTCACTGCTTCAATTTTTTTTTTCCTGTTTTATCCTTTTTCTTTCTTTCTTAAAGTTTTTTACAGGTTTATTTATATTATTCTAAAAGCAAGAGACCTTTTATGGTCTCCTACTATATTATAAATTTACTTATTTCTTATTATATAATTGTTTAGATTTTTCATTTTAAAAATAAATAAATAATTAAAAGAAACCAATTAACTCACAAATACGTGTCTCAAGCCACTTTTACAGGTAAATTATAATTAAATTTAAAATATAATTTTAATAAAAAATTTCTAAAAATATATTTACACATATTCAATTTTTTTTTTAAAATCTCGAAGCACGATAATAAGTACGTGCAAAGAGGCTAATACTATAAAACTACAAGTGTTGGCAAAAAAAAAAAGAAATAGGGATGATGAATAGACCATATTTTTCTAATAAAATAACCCAAAGATAACTTTTAGAAAATTGGGTCATATTTTTCGCATAGAACAACCCAAAAAAGTCACTACAAACAGAATGACAAAACAAGTCGTAACTTCGTACGGATCAAAGAAATCAAACCCCGAATTTAGTTGTTAGATTAAAAATAGATAATATTCACCGTGATTATTTCCAACATATCCAAGATTAAAATTTTCTTTTGCAAAGTACAATGTATTATTTGCATTTAAGAATCTCTCAAGTTAATAAAATCTTATATTTTTACCATGTTATTAACCCATGTATTCCTATAACTAATCTATTTTTATTTTAAATTTTGAATGAGAAAATATATTTTTTAACATATATTCTTTCTTACTTACTTTCCATTTATGGATTTCCTAACTTAGTAAATTTAATTTATTATGTTTTGAAATAATTTTCTATGTCAATTTTGTAATTACATGTTAAAATGACATGGTTCTTTGCATTGCAAAGTTCAGGGAAAGAGATATAGAAATAGTATGAAAATGCCTGTGTAATTGGGAGGAGCTAGCTTATAAAATATGTCATTTGTTGCACTTTATGATATATAAACAAAATCCCTTAAACATTATTTCTCTTTTGTTTGCTTATAATGGCTTATCGAGCATTTGTTTTGCAATGTTTCTTTTCAATCTTGCTCATATTTTCAACTTCATTCACTGAATCACATTTTACACTTCTAAGATTGAGTCAATTTAGTTATTACCAACACGAGCGAGTAACCTTTTTTGCATCGAAATCAAAGGAATTCAAGACATACTATTACAACCAGACACTTGATCATTTCAACTACATTCCGGATAGTTACACCACCTTTCCACAAACATAAATGATCAATTTAAGTTTTGGGATTGTGTAAATACTAGTATATTTTGTGCCTTTGTTTAATGAATTTAACATGTCTATTAGCATTTTGCTTGCTAGTTTAATAATGCCTTTGTAATATATGATCAATCAAGAGCTACAGTCTGCACTACTGCAGCTAGATGTACAAAGCAAGCTGCTGGTAGTTGAAACAATGCATAATTCAATTACTTTTTTTATTTTAGTTTGAACTTTTAATTTTTGCATTAGTCATTTAATAATGAACTTTGGACATTTAATATTATTTTAGTTGGATAGTACTTGTTATCTGCTAAAGCCTGAAATGCTAACTATTAAGTGTTTAATTTGTTACTTTTTCATATTTTGTAATTTACATCTTCTAGTTGTTATTGTTAGACCTAGTTAAAATATAAGTTTAATTGTTACTTATTAAAATGGACAATAAATGGTTATTATAAGAATACATGTATTATAAAAAATAAAAATAAAAATTGGCCCCAATTTTTTTGGCCCATAAACATATATGTTTGTTATTTTTTATTATTTTCAGTACTATATATATATATATATTTATACTATTCTAAAATTAGAATACCCTTATGTTGTCATCTGGCTGTAACTATTTTTTAAACATAAACTTTCTATAATATCTTATATTTATAATAAATGATATTTTGAGTTAAACCGTATTGCCTCAAAATCAAGCTCATTGATTCAGTGTTTAATCTCCTTAAAAACTAAATGACCAGAATCACCTTTAGTTGAATTATTGTTTGAACGCTCTAATGATTATTTCAACAATGATATCTATTGTTATCAAATTAGGAAATAAATATTCAAATCAACATAAAATTGACATGTGAATTAGTTTAAATTTTTGCAAAAAAAATAAATGGTAAATGAGCATGTATTGGTCAAATGGATTTGGGCCCGATATTCATATAAAAATATGGGTGTAAATTTAATATCTATTCCAGCTCAAAAATGGGTACTAGTAAAGCTCAAGTCCGAGCCCGGCACTACATAGCCTATTGTCAACTCTAATCACTTTACCTATCTAGCTAACAACATAATCAGTTAACCTATCTCCATTTATTTTTCATCCAAAATAGATAATAAAAATTATTTTGTATGCAAATTACCTTTTAAATTTTTTTCTATTACTCAAAATGGAAGCAGGGAACATGATTTTTTCCGTTAAAATTGAATGAAAACAGAGTCAAAATTTTTAGAGGTTGGTTAACTTATTGTGAACATATAATTTGAGCTAAAAATAAACGGACAAAATCATGTATAATAACAATTTGTTATACTTCAAAAATAAATGATTACAAACTCTATATGATATTCTTTACTATAAAAAGAATAAGAATTCTATTGTGGAAGGCTAATACGAGAAGGTTTAAGGTTTTAACAATGATTGCTAGTGATGTATATATCTCAGTTTCCATTTTGGCTTCGTAATCTATAATTAGTATTAGGGTACATGTTCTAAATAATTTTCGAAATTCATTGTATTGGGAGGTTACATAATGACTTATATGCTGGTAAAATTTGCTAAGCCATTCCACTCATACAATTGAGGTAAAGAAATTTTTTTTAGAACTCATAGATTCGAAGGAGATTGTAGATATTTATATTTTTAGCTTAATAGTTTTATTGTACTTTTAATACTTAAGAGTGTTAATGCATCAATTCTTAATCCTTCGGTTTTCACTCTCCTTCTAATAAAGTTTTCAACTTCCAACAACAAGTACAAATCTCCTATTATAAAATGATAATTAACAAGTAGATGTAAGCTTTTAATTTATTATTTTTAACTTCTAATTTTTGCAATTTGATTGCATTTTACCTTTCCCTTTTAATTTGATTACAGTCTACTCTGTTTGTTGTGTTTAACTTCCAATGGCTTTTCTTTTTTCTTATAAAATGAAATAAATAATTAAAAAAAACCAACTAACCCACGAGTACATGCCTCAAGCTACTCTTTAAGGAAAATTATAACTAAATTTAAAATATTATTTTAATAAATATTGTATTTTTTATCTTAAAAAATATACTCACATATATTGAACTTTAAAAATAAAAAAAAAATAATAAAAAACATTAAGCACGGGATGTGCAATGATGCGAGTACTATAAAAACTATAAATGTAATTAAGCTAAAAAAGAAATAATGATGATGAATGGACCATTTTTTTATTATAAAATAATGTAAAGACAACTTTGAAAAGATTGTGCAATATTGTTCTAAAAAATGAAAAGCCTAAAACATTATTACTAGACCATATATTTTTCAGAAAACAACCCAAAAAAGATGCCATAAATTGCGTGGCACACCAAGTTGCTCCACAAGGATCAAAGTAATCAAACTGCGAATCTAGTGGTCAAATTAGAAATCTATAATATTCATCGTGATTATTTTCAGCATATCCAAGATTAAGATTTCATTTTATGATGTACATTGTATTTTTGATTTTCTCGCGATAATAAAATCGTACATTTTCACTTAGATTTTGATGCATGTATTACTATAACTAACCCACTTTTATTTTAAATTTTGAATGAGAGAATACATTTTTAATGTGTGTTCCTTCTTACTTACTTTCCATTTATGGATTCCCTTACTAGCAAATTTAATTTACTGCGTTTGGAAATAATTTTTTAAATCAAATTTATAATTACCTGTCAAAGTGACTTAGTGCATAAAACAATATTGTAACGCTTGTGTATAATGGGGGAAACTAGTCTATAAAATGATGTCATTTGTTACACATTCTGATGCACAAACAAAACCTATTAAACATTATTTTGTTTGCTTACTATAGCTTATCAAGCATTAGTTTTGCAATGTTTCCTTTCAATCTTGCTCATATTCTCAACTTTATTCAATGAATCACATTTTACACTTTCAAGGCTAAGTCAATTTGATAATTACCAACGAGAGCGAGAAATCTTTTTTATATCAGAATCAGAGGAATTCAAGACATACTATTACAACCAAACATTTGATCATTTCAACTACATACCTAATAGTTCTATCCCCTTTACACAGACATATGTTATCAATTTTAAGTGTTGGGATGGTGCAAATACTAGTATATTATGTGACTCTATTCAATGACTTTGACATGTCAATTAGCATTTGCTAGCTAGTTTAACAATTTTTCTGTAACTTGGAATTTAATTAAGGGCTGTAGTCTACACTGTTGCAAATTACTGATGGTTGAAGTAAGCCACTGCATTGTTCTATTTTATTTATTTATTATAGTTTGAACTTTCAATCTCTGCATTGGTCATTTAATAATTGTTGAATTTGGATTTTGGACGAATATAATTATTTAGTTGGCTAGCAGCTGTTGTCTGCTAAAGCTTGAAATGCTAACTATTGAGTGTTTAATTTTGTTTTTGTTATAACTAATTAGAATATAAGTTTACTTGTTTCTTGTTAAAATGGACAACATAGCCTATGTATTGCAAGGTTGTTATAAGAATGTAGGTATTATCAAAACAATATTTGGCCTATAAATATATATGTTTGTCATTTTTTATTATTTTAGGTAATATAAATATATATATATATAACCTAAAAATCAAGATCATTTGTTTGGTGTTTAGTCTACTTAAAAATCAATCAAATCGAACTTGAATAACCCTTAGTAGAATTATTGTTTGAACGCTCAATAATTATTTTAACATTGATATCCAAATTATAAAATAAATATTCAAATCAAAATTAAATTGACATATGAGTAAATTCACAAGAAAAAATATATATAAAGTCAATCAAATTAAATGTCTAATCAAATTTATTTAACTATATATAGAAGATTAAATTTATCATTATTGTCTAGTTTTTGTATAAATTTAATTTAACAAATTAAATTGACATATGAATAGGTTTAAATTTTTGTAAAAATATAAATGGTAAATAAGCATGTATCGGTTAGGAGGGTTTGGGCTAAGTATGACTATAAAATTATAGGCATAAATTGAGTATCTATTGAAGCTTAAAATTTGGTACGAGTTAAGTTCAAGCCAGAGCCTGGGCTGGGCGCTATGTAACTTATTGCCAACCATAATCATTTACCTACCTAACGCTGACATCATAATTAGTAAACATACTTCTATTTATTTTTATCAAACCAAGATAATAAAAATTATGTTGTATGCAAATTACCTTTAAAAAATTTCTATTTAGTTTAAAATGGAAGCATGTAACATGAATTTTTCCATTTAAAATTGAATAAAAATAAAGCAAAAATTGATGGAGGTTGGTTAACTTATTTTGAACAATTTGAGTAAGAAATATAAACAAACAAAATCATGTAATAATAAAAATTTATTTTACTTGGAAATTAAATTATTACACATTCTATATGAAATTCTATGTAATAAAAAGAAAAATAATTTTGTAGTGGAAGGCTAATACGAGAAATTTTAAAATTTTATGAATGATTGCAAGTGATGTATTAAATATCTCAGTTTCTACTGTGACTTCAAAATATGTATTTAGCACTGGGATGGGTGCTCTAAATGATTTTTGAAATGTATTGCATTGGAAGATTGTAGAATGACTTATATGCTGGTAAAATTTGCTATGCCCTTTTCCTCACACCATTGAAAATAAAATTTTTTTAGAAAAAACTTATAAATTTAAGGAGATTGTGAGTATTTATATTTTCAACTTAGTAAATTTATTGTGCTTTTAATACTTAATAGTGTTAATTTATCTATTTTTAATGTTTCATTTTCTCTCTCATTCTAATAGAGTTTTCAACTTCCACCAACAAACACAAGTTTCTTATGATAAATTGATAATTGACAAGTAAATGTAAATTTTTAACTTGTTGTCTTTAACTTGTAATTTGTATAATTTGATTATAGTTTTACCTTTCAACTTAAGTAATTTAATTACAATTTTAACTTTTACTATGTTTCCTACATTTAATATTCACTACCTTTGTTTTGTTTTGTTTTTTTTTCTTAAAGTTCTTTGCAGTTGTATTTATACTATTCTAAAAGTAAGAGACCCTTTATGGTCTCATACTTCATTTTTAATTTTTTTTAATTCCATATTAAATAACTCTTTAGATTTTTCATTTTGAAAATTAAACAAATAAAATCATGTATAATAACAATTTATTATAGTTGGAAAATAAATCATTACAAACTTTCTATGATATTTTTTGCAATAAAAAGAATAATAATTATGTTGTGAAAAGCTAAAATGAGAAAGTTTAAGGTTTTAACAATGATTGCTAATGATGTATTATATATCTCAGTTTCTACTGTGCTTTCAGAATCTGTTTTTTGTACTAGGAGATATGTTCTAAATAATTTTCGAAATTTATTACATTGGAAGTCCGTAGAAGGACTTATATGCTAATAGAATTTGCTAAGCCATTCCACTCACACAATTGAAGGTAAAGAAATTTTACAAGAACTTATAGATTCAAAAGAGATTACGGATATTTATATCAACTTCGTAATTTTATTATGCTTTTAATACTTAAGAGTGTTAATGTATCTATTCTTAATGTTTTAGTTTTTTTTCTCCTTCTAACTGAGTTTTCAACTTCCACTAACAAGTACAAGTCTCATATGATAAAGTGATAATTGACGAGTAGATGTAAACTTTTAATTTATAATTTATGCAATTTGATTGCAGTTTTACCTTCCAACTTTTATTTGATTATAACTTTAGCTTCCACTTTGCTTATTGCATTTAACTTCCAATACTTCTGTTTTTTTTTTTTTTTTTTTTTTTTCTGTTGTGTTATTTTTCTTTCATTTTTAAAGTTCTTTGCAGATTTATCTATATTATTCTAATAGCAAGAGACTCCTTACAATCTCTTACTTTATTTTTAATTTTTTTTATTTCATATAATAAAATTGTTTAGATTTTTCATTTTAAAAATGAAAGAAATAATTAAAAGAAACTAACTAACCAATAAGTACGTGCCTAGAGCTACTCTTTAAAGAAAATTATAACTAAATTTAAAATATCATTTTAATAAATATTGTGTTTTTTATTGTATAAATATTATAAAAATATACTCACACATATTCAACTTAAATAAAGAAAAAAAAAAAAAAAAACCTATGAGCATGCCCGAAAGGATGTACGATAAGGCTAGTATCATAAAAACTATAAGTGTAATCAAGCTAAAAAAGAAAAATGATAATGAATAGACCATATTTTTCTTATAAAATAGCCCAAATACAACTTTGAGAATAATAAGCTATATTGGTATAAAAAACTAAAAGCCTAAAACATTATTACTAGGTTATACATTTCTCATAAAATAACCCAATGAAAGTACCACAAACCGTATGGTATAACAAGTCGTAATAACACATGAATCAGAGTAATCAAACGCAAATCTGGTGTTCAAATTAGAAATCGATAATATTCACTGCGATTATTTCAAGCATAACCAAGATTAAGATTTCCTTTTATAATATATTTTGTATCTTGCATTTAAGATTTTCTTACGATAATAAAATCTTATATTTTCACCATGATTTTGACACATATGTTTTGAAATAATTTTTTGAGTCAAAGCTATAATTACATGTCAAAATGACGTGGTTTCTTGCATTGCAAAGTTCAGGGAAAGATAGAAATTGTATTGTAATGCTTGTGTGTAATGGGAATGAGCTAGCCTATAAAAAGATGTCATTTGTTACACATTCTGATGCACAAACAAAACCTCTTAAACATTATTTCTCTTTTGTTTGCTTACATTGGCTTATCAAGCATTTGTTTTGCAATGTTTCCTATCATTCTTGCTCATATTTTCAACTTCTTTCACTCAATCACATTTTACACTTCCAAGGTTGAGCCAATTTGGTAATTACCAACACGAGCGAGCAACTTATTCTACATCGGAATCAGAGGAATTCAAGGCACACTAATACAACCATATACTTGATCATTTCAACTACATGCCTGATAGTTACACCACCTGTCCACATATATATGTTATCAATTTTAAACTTGAATTTATTTCAAATATTATTTTCATGTAAGAGTTAAAAAAATCTACTTCTATATAAACCCTTCACTCCTATACTTTATAGATAATATATATAAATACAAATGATATAAAACTTAGACATACATTATTCTTTTACAATTCAATCTTTCATATTCTACTAATATTTGGGTAAGTAAATGTGTGGGTAAAGAGAACTTGTCTCTTTTCATGTGCGTAGTATTGAGAGACATACAATATAGTAATTAGGTTGTTGGATCCTAGGCAAAACACATTGAGAAATCTCTACACCGATTAAGTAACTTTCGTACTGACACGATTTGCCTTAAAGATAACTAGATACTCATGCATTATCTCAGTTTACTACATATTTCTTAACTCAATCTCATTTCAGTTTAATTGATTTTTTTATCTTCTGTAATTCATTTACTTTATTGTGATATTACATTATTTATATGTAATTCTGACATAATTCCTAACATGATTTGCTTTCACATCACTATCATGCATTAGGAGATAAAAATAATAATCATTATGTACTTGTTGAATTTATGCATATCATATTTCTACTTTACCTCAAAACCACAAATAATAAGTGAAAAGCTTTTTCCAATACACCATTATTACTATGAATCATCGATGTCCTTTATTTTCTTTTTTCCTTACATCAATTTTGTCTTAATCTTGTTATTCGAGAGCCTCCACCTACTATATATTTGTCTCTTTTCATCAAAACTATATTTAATTTCCATACATAATTACCATGCACACCATTGGCCAAAGAGCAATTGTGTGGATTGGTAGATTACCTTAAGACTCTTTACATATTTCTAGTTTATTGTTGAAGACTTGGATAAAAGTGTTTCCTAGCCCTACATTTAGTAACTCACATTATCCATGAAGCACGTTTTATGAAATTTTAGGGTAAAACACAATATGCATCAATTGTTAAAACCAAACTTTGATTCAGCCATATACTTGTGCACTACCCTTAGGCACCTTTAACTTCCGATTTTCCACACACTAGGATAGTGAGTTAGCACTATTATTTAAACACATGTGCAAATTAGAATTGAGATTAAGTCATAGCGCTTATCAGCTTATGCTTTAGAACATGGAGATGGTCATGAGCCTTGTTAGTGTTGATGTTCATAGTTGTAGCTCATACGTGTTTTATGTCCTTTGAGCATTGATATATTGACTATATTTTTTTCATTAATTTGTTACAATATATAATTTTTTGATTTTGAATTGCAGTATGTGTTGAAAAAACAATTACTTACTTATTTATTCTTTCAATATGATACTTTGTGAAATTATAATCGAGGGTAGCACTTTTGAGGTAGGTTTCTTTTACCTATGTTGAATTTACATTATTTTCTCTCCAAAAAAAAAAAAAAAAAAATTATTATTTTATTGTACTTGGGTTAGGAAAAGATCGATAGATTGTTGTATTAAATTTTGGAAATTTAACTTCGATGGTTAAATTAGCATATTTGAGTTTGGCACATCATCCAATATACTATGGTATGTTACCTTCACCCAGTTGCTACAGTTGTCATTGATGAACTAATCGACATGTTCAATATCTTAGGTTTATTTTAGCATATTATCTGAGGCTTTATGGTATGTTACCCTCACCCATCCTCCACAATTCTTGTTGATGGACAGATCACAAATTCATTTCCTTGGGTTTAATTTGGCATGTCGTCCAAGAAAATGCAGAATGTTACCCACCCAGATGCCATAGTTGTCATTAATAGATTGATCTCCGCGTTTGCTATTGTATATTCTAGCACATCGTTCAAGACACTATGGTATATTACCTTCACCCGAATACCACAATTATCGTTGATAGGCTGATCACCACATTCTACATCTTGGGCTTATTTTATCACATCGTCCAAGGCAATGTGCTAGGTTACCTTCACCCATCTGCTATAATTTTATTTGATACGTTAATCTCTCCATTTGACATCTTAAGTTTATTTTGGCACATCTTATGCACTATGATATGTTACCCTCACCCGGCAGTCATAGTTGTCATTGTTGGATTGATCAGAACTTTCGACTCATTGGCATGAGATATTTTTGGCACTTTTATACTTAGCAGTAATATTACATAGAAAAGCATCTATCTGTCCATTTTACTTTCCCCCATTTTTATTTTTCTTCCTACATTTTTTATTTTCTTATGCAGACATGGACAAGCTTTGCAGAGGTCCACTTTTCTCATGATGTTTGTGTGGTAGAATGGATTAGAATGAACATCAACATGAAAAGTGCCCATTTTTCTCAAAAACTGTCATACATGACAAAGGGGTTAAACGTAACATACTCTTAATTCTATGAAATTTGTTTGATAGCGAGGTTAAAGCCACCCATTATCCTTATTATACCCCTATTATCGAAAGATGTGCAAGAGAATATATAAACACTTTCATTAATCCCTATCACTTGCAAGATTGGACAAAAAAAAAAACGACACCACGATATCTAGCACCTCCAAACCTATCTTGAAGGGAACCAACAGGAAAGTGTGCAAGCTTTTGTTTAGCCATCATACTGAAGAAAGAGAGACCATTCCAACTGTGCTTAGTTAACATTTATTACTGCGTCAAGTATGTTGGGAAGGCTTAGGGACATATGGTCGTTTTATGTCATATTTTCATTATTGGGAATAGGCTAAACTTATGCTTCAAAGAAACATAAGGGTCTTAAACAATGCAAGTTTGCATAAGGCTATATCAACTTTGTTCTTTATGTACAACAATGGCTCTCACATGGTCAAAGCCTTTGCAAATCATAGTGCCCAACTACTAACACTATGCAGACTGTTTGTGGTGAAATGTCAATCTCATTATGGGATTTATTATGTTTGGGGGACCTTCCTATTACTGGAGAATTTTATGACGAGGTTGCCATTAGCTTAGATGAAATCACCAGCCTTAATAAGGATCAAAGACCAGTCCTTCTTTTGAGTTACAAAAATAGTTTCTCTGCTTATCATATCCTTTTTATCAGGATCAAAGAATCAATATACAAGTCAGCATCGTTGACTATGATGTCATAGATTATATTTTTGTTTCATGAGGAGTTGTTTTATGATGATCCTTTTGGTTACGAAAAACCTGTCATTAACCATGACAAGTATAGACCACATGTTCCTTCATATTCAAGAATTCAATATCATTTGATAACTCTAATAGAGGATGAAGTTTTTGGCATTCTACGGGTTGATTATTGTGACAGATAAATTGCATCTGGTAGCCTTCTTGGTAACTTGGCTCTATTCATTTGTCTTGCCTAACAATCATGGAAACTTTATTTGACTTGAAATCTTCAACATAGCTTGCTTGATAGCCAATGGAATATATTTCAACATTACTATACTTGTTCTTGCTAGCATTTGCAATGGACTTAATCAACTAGCTCCTAACAAATGTGGTCCTGGGGCAAGCCCAGTTGTTCTTCCTTGGTATTATATTTGCTTGAATGGGTACTTATCTTAGCGTTTATCATGAATAGAACAATGACATAAAAATATCGAGTATGAGTATCTATGGTCGTTATAACATATATAGAGAATTGATAAGGTAACTAGCCATTTTACAATTCAATTTCTCCCATTTCTTTTTTGACAAGCTACAAGAATGGGAGAACTTCGACCTGTTTATCATATTGATGGTGCAAAGAAGCCTTTATAGATAAACAACTTTGAGTATTTAGTAAGTTTGCGTTCTTGCTATCTAATGCTAAGAAGTGGTAACTACTACCTGGTGGAACCATATAGTATGCACAGTTTTGTAAGATAAATCAATTATCATCTAACCCTTCTAGGAAGATTGACGAAGAATATTCATAACAATACTCTCTAAAAATTAATATCTGGAAGTGCAGTTTTTTCAGATCTACTCCTTATAATATGCATATCCCCGCGTTGAGTAAGCAATCAAATGAAAATGATGAAATGCTATTTGTCTTAAGGAGTTTTATTTCTTGGTGGCATACAACAACTGATAATTACTTTGACCGAAGCATTGAGGTTTTAAAGTATAACAACTTAGATGACTTTGATCTTGCTCCTTCTACTAAGTAGAAATCATTACATCTAATTCCCTTATTTTGATAGAGACTTATCGCAGTGTTTATGGAGGAATCAATAATGATTGTGTGGAAGAGTTTGTAGGAACAATAATAGACAACCCGATATTACCATTTATGCCAACTGTGCCAGCATGCCCTCATCTTGTAGTCACTAAGGAAGATCTGTTTTTCAAATTATTCTCTATCGAGAAGCTTTCAAGGACCTATTAACTCTTGATGTTAACCGCAGTGATCAGGATAATGATCATTAATACAACAAAGTAAGTGCGACCTGCCAAAGAAAAAGCACAAGTACTTAGAAGATGTAGAAAATGGGAATGAGAACAAAAATTTCAAAATTGTATATAAGCCTCAAAAAACACATTCTCTGTCTGTTTGTCAAAGAGTTAATTAAAAGATAGATCCTTTTGTTGTACTAGCAATTGCTTCAACCTCATCAAACTATAATATGGACACCGTTTCACTTTAAAAAATGATCCAAAATTGAGAAGAAGGCCCAGCTGTCCTCAGCATGATGAAAGAAAGGCCTTCAGTTAGTGAAGAGAATGTAATGGACTTAGGTGAAGTCACTCATTTGTCAAGAATTCAACCCTTTTTAACCTTCCTATCAAAAGTTATACTTATTTTGTCTTCATGTATGTTATATTAAGTACTTTATGCCTATGATTTATTTCTATCAAGTAGACATTGTCTCTGATTGTATCTTCTTCTTTCTTTCTTTTCCTTAATTTTTTCTTTTTTTTAAGACCTTAATAATCTCTCATTGACTATCTGTTATATTAATCATGTGCATTAAAATAAGCATTATAACGTCTTAGTTGATATTCTGTAGTCCTCATGTCATATAGGATAACGTGCCACATGAATTTTTGACAAGGTTACTCATGATATAGGTGCACAAGTGTTGACGACTTTGAAGATTGTTCCTCTTAAACATGTTCAAAACATGTACGGGAGGCTTCTACTATGTATAATAGCATTAAGCAGCTTCAGGGCTAATCTGACTTCGTTGAAGAATGTAGTTGATTTGCACATGGGAATTGTGGATGCTTTGCTTTGTGTAGAAATTGAAGTTGGTGGATTAATTAGCTTCAGAGGACTTGGAGGCCAAAAAACCAGAAGCAGACTCCTAAGTTGTGACAAGTGAATCGTCCCTTATTGGACAGGCTAGACAAGAGTATGAATTTGCACAAAAGATCATCTCTCATCTAGATCAACCCCTTTTGTATTCAATAACATGGAAAAAGTTCAAAAGTTAAAAATGATTATGAATGTTCAACGCATCTCCATTGATCCACTAAAATGGATGAGCTAGTCCATGTTATCTACCATCTTTACTTTTATTTTTATTTTTTGATGGTTTTTACAACTTATGTTATCTCTTTTCTTTTTTTTATTGAACATAGTCATTGTTTAAATGCAATGTGTTTACAACTTCTTCTTTTTCTTTTCTTTTTCTATTACTAGAATAGTTGCTCATTATCTTTTATATCATTATGCAAGAATATAACATCAATATTATTGTTGACTGTATTTGTTTATTTGGAGTAGACTTAAGATATAATTTAAGTTATTTACGTACCCTTGCGAAGGAATCAACTCATAGTTCAATACACCACCTTTTTTTTTTGGGCTTTATAATTTATACTCATGTGTAAGTGTGTACATATTAATCGAAATACTAAAAATCTGACTTAAAACAGATCATTATCAACCGAATCCAACCTAACCCAACCAAAAAAATTTATGCCATAGTCAATTTAAAATACAATCCATATCAGTCCGGTCAGTTTTGTGGGTGAGGTATTTTTTTCTCTTTCGATTAACTGACACGACTGGAATGTTGTTATTTTTAAAATATTATATTTATGTTATTGGAGATATATGTGTTTTATGCAATGTATTAACTATTGGTAGCCCAAGTTCTAGCCCTAACCTAATACAAACAAAGCCCACCTTATCAAAGTAAGGCCCGTTCAAAGACTTGAAGTGAAACTAACCCTAACATTCATTCTTCCCTTTTAGCCGCCACAAAGTCATAATTGAAGCTTTCTACCTTTTTTCCTCCCTGTCTTTGGCAGAGAGCAAAGAAACAATGAAGTTCTCTAAATCCTTCTCCATTCTTCATAGTTCATCTAATCTTTTTCATCTATCTGTAGCTCTCTCGGACTACAACTATCACATATAAGGGAAGGCCGAGAACTATTTTATCAAATCTTTGATTACCAAAGCCTTCTTCTTAGATTGTCAAGACAGATGGTGTGCTTGAAGAGTTGAGATTCATCTTGCCTTAATAAAATTTCATTGTTAGCACAATCAACTTGTATATGACTATGTTCAAGCTGGAGTTGTAAATCTACTAATTTAAGGTTATCTTGGGGTTAGATTTGGGTGTTTCCAAATTTGCATGCGAGTAGTGTCTGGTTTACGAATTATGAAGTTTTATATAAATCAGTGGAGTTGATGTAATTGTTCAATTCTTAATTTTTCCTCTAAATTTCATGTTATTTTTATAGGTTAATTGTTATAATTTTTCAAAGTTTTTGCATTATGTGCAACTTAGATATATTTGTTGTTTATTGTACATCAACTTGCTTGCTTTACATTAATAGTTTTGAAAACTGACCGACCCATCTGCAATCTGTGAATTTTCCTGCGGTTGGCACATTTGAGAAACCAAAATATTCAGTTGGAATTTTGGTGTTTATTTTGTACAAGTGACTAGGTTTGGACGGTTGATCAAATGGTTAAAATTGATATGACACGACCGCTTGCTCACCCCTACTCATATGGGTTAATAACATTACAATGAATATTTTTCTTTTGTTTAGCCGTAACAATTTATACTAGTATGGGCCAAAGTAGTGCAATAATTCTTTTGATGGGTTTTACACAAGTTATACTCATACGAATTTAGGCTCGTGATACAAAAAGCATTAGTCGACAAAAGCATTGGTCTGCAAGAGTTGTAGTGCTTTAAGAATTTGTCATTGATAGTGTGCCAACTCGGACACCGTCTTTTTCAATAATATGGTATGCTCTATTCATGTAGGTTTCGATGATTACATATAGTCTATCTCATTTACATAAAAATTTGTTTTTAGTATTTTGGGTGATGATAATTGGCTTTCAGATTGCCAAAACTAGATCATTAACTTGAAAGGATTGAGGATGCACTTTCTTGTTAAAAGTCTTAGCAAGTCGGGCTTGGTAATAGACCATGCACTGTTGAGCTTCTAGTTTTTACTCATCTAGGGTTTCTAACTCTTACAGTCTCAGTTTTCCATTTTCCTTTTCAGTTAATCCTTCTTGAATGGCCATTCACAAAGAAGGAATTTGTAGTTCTAGGGGAAGCATAGGTTCAACACTATACATAAGAGAATACAAAGTAGTTTATGTTAGAGCTTCATCGATTCTTTGATGCCAATCTTTTTATTTCTTGACATTACCTTTCTTAGTAGGTTGCAAAAAGTTATGTTGAAGGCTATTGTAA
The DNA here is from genome assembly GCA_029379385.1 of Quillaja saponaria. Lineage (NCBI taxonomy): Eukaryota > Viridiplantae > Streptophyta > Magnoliopsida > Fabales > Quillajaceae > Quillaja > Quillaja saponaria. Next base: position 18,496,255 of record CM055612.1, on the reverse strand, counting down.
GGTGCTACGGTTCAGGTGGTTGGTGCATCAAGTTTGCATGGAACTGGCAAGAATCATACTTCTTAGCATATTCCATTGAGTTTTTTACCATTGAAGGCTAGTAGTAGGCCATCTACTTTATCTGGTGATGTAGTTTTGATTCGGATTGGCATGCTCCTCAAACTTTAAAATGTGCCTCTCCTATTGCGTTCTTTACGTCATCATCTCCCAAACATTATAGCCATTGTCCATTGAAAGAGTGATCGTAAAGTGTCTCTGTAATAAATTAACCTTGGGGTTCGTCCTTTGGATTTCTATCCAATGGTGCAGATCTTCTAGGAGTTTTTCATGTTGAAGGTAATTGTTAGAGTAGACAACTTAATTAATGGGTCAAATTTTCTTATTTATAGTTTCGTTATTTATGTGTAATTTCTATTACGTATTTGGTTGATATTTAGTCTAAGTTCACTGTATTAGATAAATACTTTAGCCTATAAATAGAGGCTCCCTCTTGTATATTTATAATCATTTGAATATACATTCTTCTTATATTCAACATGGTATCAGAGCTTAGGGAGAAAAACCTTAATTTTTATTTTTCGCTGAAAAAAATCCTAATTTTTTTTTCCCTGTGTTTCTTTCCAGCGTGTCTCTCTATTGCTGCGTTTTATTCCAGCAGTACGATTATTGTTATTCAAGAGTACTGTTTATTAGTATGTCTACCTCTGAAATCGGTACGTCAAAACCTAGTACTTTTACCTCTGTGTTTTCTGGATCCCCTGTTATTACTACAGCTAACATTGTTCAATCAGCCAATTAACTTGAAGTTTCACTATCTAAAGACAAGCCTATTAATGTCTCATTATTAGCTACTGAATATGATAAGTTCCTACAGTATCAAGTTACCCAGCAATCTTCTCATGGTAATTCTGTAGCCTGCCTCTCTCAGACCCCTTCTGACACTTGGATTCTTGATTATGGTGCCTCTGATCACATATCTGGTAATCCCAAACTTTTTTCTAGTATTAGTAATCCATTATCACTTTCCACTGTTACTATAGCTAATGGCTCCACAACCATTGCTAAAGGTATAGTCAAGCTACACCATTATTTTCTTTGCCTTTAGAATTTGTACTTTATGTCCCTGAATGTTCATTCAGTCTGATTTCTATTAGTCAATTGAATCGTTCTCTCATTTGTTCTGTCACTTTCATTGATGATTCTTTTACTATACAGGACCGACGTACGAGACGAACGATTGGCACAGGGTATGAGTCACAGGACCTCTACCATCTTACCACACTACCTACATCTTCGGTGGCTTATTCTACAGATGTATTACCTATTCTCATTCACAGTTGATTGGGTCATCCTAGTCTATCTAAGCTTCAGAAGATGGTTCCTCGTTTGTCATCTCTGTCATCTTTAAATTGTGAATCGTGTCAGCTTGGCAAGCACACACGTGCTTCGTTTCCAAAGCATAGTCGTTTTAGAGCAGAGTCTCATTTTCATCTTGTTCATACTGATGTTTGGGGTCCTAGTCGTGTTAGTTCATCTTTGGGATTTCAATATTTCGTAACCTTTATTGATGATTATTCTCGTTGCACGTGATTATTTTTAATGAAAAATCATTCTGAGTTATTTTCTATATTCCAATAGTTTTGTGCTGAAATTAAAACACAATTTGGTGTTTCTATTCGTAATTTGCATAGTGATAATGCACGTGAATATTTTTCTACATCATTTCAGCACTTTATGACATCTCAAGGTATGCTGCATCAATCATCTTGTTCTCACACCCCTCAACAAAATGGAGTTGCTTAGCGCAAAAACAAACATTTATTGAAACAACTCGCACTCTATTACTTCATGGTCATGTTTCACTTCGGTTTTGGATTGATGTTGTACTTACTGCATGCTACCTTATTAATCGCATGCCATCTTCTACATTGCATAACAAAATTTCATATTCTATCATCTTTCCTAATCATCCCTTATATTCACTTCCGCTTCGTATCTTTGCTTGCATTTGTTTTGTTCATGATCTAACACCTGGACAGGATAAACTCTCTTCCAAATCAATTAAGTGCATCTTCTTAGGTTATTTCTCCCCTTCAAAAAGGATATAAATGTTACTATCCAGATAAGAATCGTTACTTTATCTTCGCTGATGTTACATTTTTTTAGGAATCTTCATTCTTTCCCTCAACTACTCCCGAGTCACCTTCTATCTCTAAGGCTCTTCCGGTTCCTTATCTTGGACTAAATCACCATACATCATCTGTGCCACTACCTGATCTTTCAGCAGACATTGTTGATGTACCTGATGACTCACCTTCTATCCTAACACTTTTTCGTGCCTCGGATCCTACTTCACCACCTATTTTACGAAGAGGTACTTGTTCAACTCGCCTTATCCTATTTATACTTTTTTGAGTTATCATTGTTTATCTTCACCCTATTATGTATTTGTTTCATCTTTGTCTTCTATTTCTGTTCCAAAGTCCACCAGTGATGCTCTTGCTCATCCCGGGTGGCGGCATGCCATGATTGATGAAATGAATGCCTTACATACTAATGGTACTTGAGAACTGGTCTCTTTACCTTCTGGAAAATCCACTATTGGATGTAAATGGGTATACACCGTAAAAGTTCATCCTGATGGTTTTGTTGATCGCTTAAAGGCTAGATTGGTAGCAAAAGGCTACACTCAAGTCTATGGTGTGGATTATTCAGAAACTTTCTCCCTTGTAGCTAAAATTACATCTGCCAAGGTATTTATATCTCTAGCTGCTATTTTTGATTGTTCACTCTATCAAATTGGACATCAAAAATACTTTCTTATATGGTGACCTTGATGAAGAAGTCTTTATAGAGCAACCACCTAGTTTTGTTGCTCAGAGGGAATTCGATATGGTGTGTCGATTGAAAAAGTCTCTATATGTCTTAAAGTAATCTCCTAGAGCTTGGTTTGGTATATTCAGTGAAGTTGTTCTTAGTTTTAGCCTTCAGAGGTGTACTGTTGATCACTCAGTTTTCTATAAACATACACCTACTGGCAGAATTCTTTTAATTGTATATGTGGATGATATTGTGATTACAGGTGATGATAATCATGGGATTTAGCAATTGAAATCATTCCTATAGTCTAAGTTTCAAACTAAAGACTTAGGACAGCTAAAATACTTATTGGGCATTGAGGTTGCAAGATCACAATTGGGTATTTGTCTTTCTCAAAGAAAGTATTGTCTGGATGTCTTGAGTGATATAGGTATGTTGGATTCCAAACCAGTAGATACTCCTATGGATCCCAACACTAAACTTGTACCAGACGAGGGGGAGCTACTGACAAATCCTGAGCAATATAGATGTCTTGTTGGTAAGCTGAATTATCTCACAGTCACTAGACCAGATATTGCTTTTGCAACTAGTATGGTTAGCCAATTTCTTTATTAGCCTCGAACATCTCATTGGAATGCTGTTATTCGTATCCTAAGATATCTTAAAACTGCACCCGGAAAGGGATTATTATATAAGAATCATAGACACACTCTAGTTCGAGGACATGGTAGTGGTCATACATTAGTCTATAAACATAATTCTACTCCAGTTCAAGGTTATAGCGATGCTGATTGGGCAGACTCTCAATTTGATAGAAGATCTACTACAGGATACTGTATATTTCTGGGTAGAAATCTTGTTTCACAAAAAAGAAAAAAGCAGTGAGTTATTGCAAGATCCAGTGCTGAATCTGAATATAGGGTCATGACTCATACCACTACTGAGTTAGTTTGGCTGAAAAATATATTAAATGAACTTGGATTTTAGCACTCACAGCCTATGGAGTTAGTATGTGATAATCAAGCTGCATTACATATTGCATCAAATCAAGTTTTTCATGAACGAACAAAACATTTAGAAGTTGACTGTCATTCCGTTCATGAGAAACTTATGGATAATACAATCAAGACTACATATGCAAAATCAGAAGATCAGTTAGCAGACTTATTCACAAAATCTTTGGCAGGAAACGAACTACGATATCTATGCAACAATCTTGGAACATATAATCTTTATGCTCCAACTTGAGGGGAGTGTTAGAGTAGACAACTTAATTAATGGGTCAAATTTTCTTATTTATGTGTAATTTTTATTACGTATTTGGTTGATATTTAGTCTAGATTCACTATATTAGGTAAACACTTTAGCCTATAAATAAAGGCTCCTTCTTGTATATTTATAATCATCTAAATATACATTCTTCTTATATTCAATAGTAATTAATCATCGGGTAATGCAAATCTTCCTTATCAACAACATATATCGATATCATATTAGCCTCATCTGTTTTTTCAATCATCTGGGGAACCAGCCACCTTTGACATAAAATTACCGGGACAATTTCTTGATCTTGGATAATTTTTGTGGTAGCTAAATTAGCTAAGGCATTCACTTATTTGTTTTCTTTCCTTACAAAATGCTCTAAAGACACAATTAAAATTTTACATAAGCCATTTCGCTTATTGGTAGTAAAGGACTAAGTCTTCTTTCTTGACTTTGTATTGATTTAAGAGTTGATTGTTTATCAATTGTGAATCTCTATACACCTCCAATTCTTATACTCCAATGTCAACTATTATTTCTAAACCAATGAGTAAAGCTGAATACTCCGCTACATTACTTAAGCACAACTCTTTGAGCACAAATGCATATGATAACACTTGCTTACTTACATGAAAAGCACTACTCCAACTCCCACCCCATCTAGTCATGCTACTCCATCAAAGAACATCCTACAAGGTGATTATGACATTATGTAGATGACTTTTTCTTCAGAAAGAACATCAAAAATTTCCTAATCAGATGGAATTAAATGGTCTGCAAGAAAATCTGGCAAAACTTGTTCCTTTATAGGTTTCTGTGGAACGTAGACTATCCCTTATTGTTAAAAGATGATAGCCCACTTTGCCAATTATTTAGAGAGCACGGGTCTTGATAGAACATATTTGATTATAGAATTGCTTTATCTACTAAATGGGTGGTGTGAGCTTTCATATAATGCTTCAGATTGTCATTACGAACAAAAGCGCAAGGTATATCTTCTCAATAGGGGAGTAATTTAGCTTAGCCCGTTAAGTGTTCTACTTAGGTAGAATAATTATATTTCTTTCCTCTCTTCATTCTCTTAAGCAAGCAATGCCCTTAATGATCTTTCATGTGCCGTAGCATACAATACTAATGGGTTTCTTGTTATAGAAGCTCCAATCATTGGTGTATATGATAAAAACTTCTTAATGCAATTGAAAGCATTTCTACATTTTTTTATCCTATTAGAAGGCAAATGTGTTTCGACATTAACATGGTGAAAGTTCACATTTAACTACAAGGTTTGAGATAAAGCATCGAATGTATGCTAGAACGACTTTGTAGACTTCTTAATTTGTACAAATTTTTAGGCTCAGACATTTTCCTGATCACGTTAATTTTGGTATGATCCATTTATATACCTCTGTGTCATACTTTCAAGTGATTTTTTTTAACTTTGATTTCGATAACTAAATCTTCCACATTCTTATTAAGCATGTCATCAACGATTTTATACATTGCACTCTGATAAGTTACGCTAGCATTCTTCAAACCAACTGGCATGACTTTGTAACTATATATCACTTTTTGGTGTTCGAAATACAATTAACTCTTCATCTTCAAAAACTTTACATATTTGGTTATCTCCGGAAGAACCTTCTATGAATGATACCCCTTCATGCCCATTTATAGCATTAATCATCACCTCAGTGATTAGTAGTGGAAAGTTATCTTTTGGACATGCATTATTGTTGTCTTGAAAGTCAACACATACACGAATCTACCCATTTTTCTTTCTCATTGGGGTGATGTTAGTAATCTATGTCGGATACTTACCTCTCGTATGAAATTTGCTTCAATCATTTTGTTGAGTCCAGCTTCTATTTGTGGGATGAGTTCGAGACAAAACTTTCTTATCATTTGTTTAACGGTTGTGTCTTTTCTGATGGCTTAGTTGTAGACTGCTAAGTAGGATTAAGCCCAGGCATCTCCAGGTGAATACATCCTTATACTCAAGTAAGAGCTCAATGTATTTTTGCCTTTCTTTTAGAGCTAGCAAACTACTTAGAAAAGTTAGTCGAAATATTTCATTAGTGCTTAAATTGATTTCTTAAAATTCACCCACCATAGTCTGAACACCATATTCTAAGCTAGGGAAGCATCCTCGATCTCAGCATCAAGTGACTCCGAGCTAGTGTCTTCCTCGACCATAATATGATAACTTGTTGTCAAACTCTCCACTTGGTCGTTGTCACCTTCTTGGCTTGATTGTGACAAGATGATATGTATGATTATGCTCTTTCTTACCATGAGTGAACTACTCTTATTAATATCTAGTGAACTGATACGTTGCATTTGTGATGGCATAAGACTCCACACTTTGTTATCGTCCTTCAACTTTACATTTTTAACTTTCTCCTTAATTTTGATTGTCAATCCTTATAAGTTTTAGTTCCCACTCCTAAGTGATCAAAGGTTGACTTTTGCACTGCGAAAGTATTTTATCTTTCTCTAGTGCAACACTGAGTCTCTCAAACCCAAAAGTTCAAGTTTTAGGAGACCCTAGCCGGTTGAACATAAAAGTTCATATTTCGGGAGACTCTAGCCGGAGTCATCATCGACTTCAACAGTGATAGGATGGCTATTTATTGTCACGTCACTTGTTTTTCTAGCTTGTACCCAATTTTGGAGACGGTACATCATATCATTTTTCTCTTAACTTTGTTTCCGTCTAGTTGAAAGCACGTACTTTCTCTTCGGCGATTGCTAGGTTTTGTAAGGTCTTAACTTGCCTTGGCTAATAGCTTGTAAGGTTTTGGACTATATCCAATTTGTGATGCTTAAAATGACGAAACCAAATCCAATAGGAATTTGGATGAGGAAAGGTTCTCTAACCATGTCAAAGACAAAATGTGACACCTTTCTAGCTTTTAAGTATCTTTCGTTTTCAGCATCTCTTTAGTCTTTGAGCATTTAGAAAAAAGAGACTAACCTTTCTTACGTTTAGATATCGATACATAGTGAAGCACTGGTACGAAGGTTGAAGATACTAGTACTACTTCTTTGCCATGAGTTTTCTCAACAAATGCAGTTTCATTAATTGGATCGTTTACAAGTGAGACCTCCTTGTCCTTACTTGGAAAGGATATTTGTACTTTTGTTAATTTTGTACTTTTCTTTATCTATTGTAATACCACATATAGTTGAAATTTCCAAAAAAGGAGCATCTTTGATCACGTCCTCCTTCAAGTAGAATTTTGTATCGGCAAAATGAGATTCATCCTTTGAGAATAATTTTAAGTTCGCATTTACTTTCCTCACACCACCTTGGTACTTAAACCTTGATGGAGAGTTGAAGGGATGATTCATTTTCATATATCTATGGTTGACCTAATAGCATTTTGTACGTCGTCTTTGTATCAATAACATGAAACAAGGCAGTTGATTTCAGCTCGTCGGTTATCAGCTCCAAACGTATCATAACAATAACACACTAAGTACCTTGATTGAAACCTTGAATTAACATCTGGCTTCAGAAAAGATTCTCGACCGAAATTCCAAGCTTTTTCATTGTTATTTTTGGCATTATATTAACCATGAAACCCCGGCCATTGAGAATTTAGTTAACTCTTTGGTCTCATATGTATGCTTCTATAAACAAAGGCCTATTGTGTGGTTCTAAGCCTAATAGAAAATCCTCGTGTATATAAAGAATAGTAGTTACACAACATGAGAAGGTTGTAATATTTTTCGTCAATACTGCAATTGGGCCATGTAATGTTGTAGTTCTTGCAAGGCTTGAATAAATTCTTCTCGAACTTGACTCAGTAATTGCAACAATTCTGTAGTGCTTATACGACCCCATAACATTTTGAGTTTTCCAAAGACTTCTTGGTCTACAAGAGGCGTTTCACTTGCCCGTCTTCGCATGGACCTCATAGTAAGTGATCATGTGCATTGTTTTAACTTGCTCATTCTTGACATACTTTTTGGGAAAATACTCTTTCAACATGATGGGAGTTTGTACTTCTTATTCATGAAGTTCATCAAGCACGACTTTTGGGCTTTAGAAATTTTGCTTTCTTTCCCTTCCTCCCTTTTCTCTTAGAATTATTACTCTTCGATTGACATATTTTTAGTTTTTGTTGAGGAGATTTTTCACTAGCTCATCCTTTCACTATTTAGTGTTGGTGAGCTCCATCAAGCTAACTGAGTGTTTGGTATTGTAGAAGAGGTTGAGGAATTCTCTCAAAAGCTACTTTCAACTTTTAATTGACTCCGTAATTGACTTTCCATATTATGTCTGTATAATGTTGATGATGATATCCTGCAGCTGTTGGAGTTAGAGTGATGCAAGAGGATAGGAACTTTGCTGAGAGAATCCTCTAATCTTGATTGCCTTATCATTGTTCTTGGTGATAGAGACTTGAGCGAAACCAGAAAATGTATTGGGTCTTGACCTTTTGGAATGCTTCCGTTGAGCCTGTTAATGAGATATACTATTTGGAAGTCTTTTTCTTCCACTTTCTTGGTCAACTTCTCAACTGCTTGCTTCATGCATGTAATTCTTTCATCAACAATAGCGGCATTCACCACCATAAAGGACATGACTTTCTCTAAATTACGCTTTTCAGTCATAGTTGATATTCCTCCATCATCTAGACTTGCAGTTGAAGAATCAGAATAAGAGCTAGCAGAGGAGAAGTAGATGCCTTTTGTTTTCAGTGTGATGGTTTTCAATCTAGAAGACTCCACGAGAGATGAATTCCTGACCTTCGTGGGGCTGTCGTCTCTCTTATAAATAACAACATCCAAGATGATGAAGGGAGTAACATTCACCCAAGTTTTAGCGTGATGTGAGACGAGCACCTCAAAAAATTAACTATTAGTGTTTTCCATGATGGTGGAACTAGAGGCACCTTCTTGTCGACAACGGCTTTCTTGGTTGCAGCAGCATAGGTGACATTCTTCTTTAATAAGGGTATTGAATGATCTCTACTAGTATCGGGCTTGGTTGGATAGAGCTTTTTAGATGCTTCGAATCTCTGATTTGTGAGAGAGTGAAAGCAAGAGAATGTCAAAAAATTTATGTCTTGAATTTTCTCTTAGTCCTCCATTTTGCATTGCGTATGTGGGCCTATTTATAAGAGGGATTGAAAATTTTGAAAATTGGAGGCAGTTGTGGTGATTGAAAAATTGAATGTGATTTGTACAATTTTAATGTAATTGAAGGTGTACTAGGATGATGATGGAAATGTCAATTGCCATTGATTTGGTGATTATGGCTTATTACCAATTTGTGTCTAATTTGCCAATTTTCTAATTTGTAATTTAACTAATTGACTCTTAATTTAGCCAATTATTCTAATAGATAAAAACTCCAAAATTTTGGTGCCTATACTAGTAATAATGTTAACCTCAAGTAAATAAAATAATAGTCCATAAATTTGTCAGAGTGAGAATTATGTAAACTACATGTGGGTAAAATCATTGTTCATATACCATATGTTGTCAAAATAAGAATCATGTAAACAAGGTTTTCTAGTAGAATCTTCCAACTAATTAATAAGTTTTTGTATAAAAAATCATGATTTTTATCTTTTAAGTATCACCAATTATGAAAAGTTCACAAACTTTCTTTCCTTTTTTACTCCTTTTTTTGTTCATAACAACTAGTTTTAGTATAGGAATTTTGTGAACATACAACACTTTCTCTCACTCAAGGGTGAGTCATAAGTGGACTTGTAGCATTAGTTAATTATATGTTCCTTGCTTGTATTTTCTAACTTGAGATAACTTCTTTTGAATGTCTATTAGCTTGATATGTATTAGACTAGGTAAATGGTTGTGAATTAAATTTTAATTGTTTGAACTTAACCTACATCAATTTTCAAAATTCATTTGGTTAGTTATTTTTATTTGTTCATTAGCTCAAAGAAAAGGTGTAGTTTCCAACACGTAGGCTTAGGGAGTGGATATGGATTCTCCTTTCTTCATTAGAAAATTAAATTGATTAGTTAGGAATGTTAAAAGCCAGCTCTTGTGTCTTCAAAGTTCACACACTTTTGGATTTATAATTTCAAACAAAATGACAAAACATACTACCCTTTTCAATATGTTTAAATTCTCTCCACAAGCAGATTGGGTGATTGACATTACACAACATTGCATTTGCCTTTGCATTAACCAAAAAAAAAAAGGTTATAAAAGTGACAGTGCTGGAACCATCACAACCCAAAGCCAATATTTTTTACCACACAATCCCAAAACAGAATTTTGTCAGGCAACTTACTACAGCAGCCCTCTAACTAAAACTGTTTCTAACACACCCCACCTTACCTTACCATTGTATCCCTCTCATACAATATTACAAATTTATACTAATACCTTATAGACCATCTAGTCGAATCTCTCTTTTCTATGTAGTGCCAGCCCCAGATCAAAGGCAATATCCTAGTAAATAAAATATGCAACATAGGGAAATTATTTTCATTACAAATTAAATGAATATAGTTTCCTCAAAGGTGAGACCAATTCGTCGAATACAATATTGTACATTCATAATTTATGTGACTTAAATCTAAAACCTATAAATTCTAAAGTGGTTCTTTATAATTTTAACTTCAACTTTAGATCGGGCCTAAATTGTAAGCTTTAATTATAATTTAAAAGTCTTATGTCAAGTCATATAAAAATTAAATATATGAAGTGTAACTTTATCCACATTAGATGTGGCTCCACTAAAATGATTTTAAATGATCATAAACTCCAAACAAAAAAATTATAATGTTTAAGTATCTAGGTTATTTCCTAAAAAAAATGGTGCAATTGAACATAACACAAACCATAAAATTAAGGCATGAGATGTGTGACGTAATGAAGTGTGTTGAGAGTTTTATTTGATCCTAAAATTTTGAATATGTTGAAAAAATAATTTTATATGACAACCAAGAGACGTCTAATTATGTTGGACAATTGAAAAATAATACTTGCATAAGATAGAAGTGGCTGAAATACAAATATTAAGCTATATGATATGACATATAAGATAAGATATATATAGAATACGAAATAAGGAGATATATAGGAAGGTTGAGGTTGCATAAATTGAAGAGAAAATGAGAGAAAACCACTTATGATAGCTTGGACATACCCAATGGAGGCCAGCGAATGCCATAGTTATGAGAGAAGACTTGGTGCAAGTGGAATGGATTAGACAAAGTAGAAAAGGACCAAAAATTACATGGGAAGAACTTCTTGAGAATGATATGATTGTTCTGGACGTCATTGAAAATGATACATTGGATCGATGAAAATGAAAGAAAAAGATTCATATAGCAAACCCCATCTAGTTTGGGATTTAATTAAGGTTTCGTTGAGTTGAGAATAAATGGGTAAAGCATAGGAATGGCAATAGTCATCTAATCCGAACTAAATTTATTAAAATCTCTTGTATTTTTCTTAGATTTCTACATAATATTGTATTTACCCTTGGATAGTTCTGATCTCAACCCTAATGAATCATATAATCCGATCCAATTAAATTTTGATATAACAAAATTAGTTCTAACCAATCATAGGATAACAAGTGGCATAATAGTCTTAGAAATGTTATGTCCAATTGTAACTGTAACGTCTCCATAATTATCTTCTTAATATCATATCAGTCCTATTTTATCATTATAGAGGCTCAACCTCCGAAGAAAGAGAATTCATACTCTCTGATCTCTCTCTTTTAACTTATTATTTTCTCAACTATCTCTTACTAACTTTGCCATCAGAGTCTTCCCAGGTTTCAAGGACCACATTTTTCTGCATTAGAAGACACGTAAAGTGGACAGGTTCTGCTTAGCGTAGTCCGTGGGCAATTTCCATATGATTTGGATTTTTCAATATTCACAAATCTCTACACATAAAGCAAATGGGCTCTGCCCTTCCCTCAAAACAATAGCTACACGGATTTTCACATAGATTCAGCCTCATATAATTGTCGATATTAATCACGCAAGTACACGTATCGTAACAAGTAACATAATGAAAGAGTATAGTATCGAACCTACAAGGAATTGCAACTAATATCTAGCTAAGTACTAAAATTAACACAATCCTAACTTTATTCAAACAAACAAAATTGGGTTGAAAAACTAATCTAATCTAAACCTAACTAATGACACATTAAACTGAAGAATTTAATGGAAAAAACCTAGAATTACAACTTCCCTCCCACTTCACTTGAATTATTATTATCTTATCATGCTTAGTTATGGTACCAAATTATTAAACTTAGGACTCTTATTCAATTATATGTATCTTTCGAATTGCTTATAATTCTACTTTACTTAACTAATTTACTATATATCTATGAGAATTAAATTAAGCAAGATTCATTAAGACTAGACCTACATTGGTTACACAATGTATATAGGTATATGTTAATCCTATATAAGAATCAAATTCAAACAACTAGGTGAACGAATTCAAACAAGTTTTATATCAGTCAAGGTTAAAGCTAGATTTCCTTCGTCAATGTTCTTCTAAGTTACCAAGTAAATCTAATTAGTGATCAAGCAATTAGAGGCATTAAGCATGGAATGTAATAAATAACATAAATACTAAACCCTAAGCAATCCATGGACAAATTTAAATCAACCTACATATGAGTTCCATTGTAATCCTAGAAATGAAATTATTCCATGCTACTTAGTGTAGACATGTATTTAAACAATAAAAACATTAAGCAAATACAAGAAAGTAAAGAATGAGTAGAATAAAGAAAACTATAAAGATTGTCAGACTTCAAGCTTTAGCTATCCTTGCTCCTCTTACTCCCTACATTCTTGTTTGTCTCTTAATCTTTAGAACTTCTTACCTCAATTGTATGTTTTGATTCCCAAACATAAACCTCTTTGAATAGGCTTCAAAATCCTCAAAGAGAGTTCAATTTGGACTAGGAATCGATCTGCATCACTGAAGTTTTGATGCCGAGGCACTGAAATTCAAAGAGGGGAGTCATGTTTGGGGGCAAGGCACTGGTTGCCTCTAGCCCTGGAGCCCAGGCACTGCTTTTCTTGCATCTAGGGGCCAAACTCCTTGGACAGTTCCCTTCTTGAACAATTTTGGCATTATGGTGCCCCTTTTCTGCAGTGGCACCCGACAAGTAAGAAATCATTGTTTGACTTCAAAGGGGTTTCTTATAAGCATTAAACCTTCAAAATATACAAACTAAGTTAAGAATGAATGGAATTCCTAATTAAAGGCTAAATCCAAAGCATACTCAACTAAGATTCAACATTTTGGAACAAATGACTTAACTAAGCAACAATTAAACCTAAACTCAATAACATAGCCTATTCCATAGGGTTTGGTCGACAAGCTTGAAGGTCACCTCCAAATAGCTCTATAAGGACCTCCACGGGCCGCCATAGGGCTGAGATTTTTGTCCATAGGTAGTAGCCTTTCAGGTCAATTTTCTTCATTTTTTCCAATAACCGAATATTCTTCCAAGACCTCCTGCAACACCGAGCTGGAATCTCCAATCATCGCCCAGTCAAGATTGTTGCCATCAAAGGTGTCATGTGCTCCCACAAGCCTTATCCAGATGAGAATCTATTTGAGTCCTAACTTAGCATAAGAAAACAAAACATATGGAGGTTAAACAAAGACTATAAAAGGAATATATTCCCCCCGCCGCTGGCCGCTCGCTGCCCGCTGCTTGCCGCCCCCAATATCGCAAGATACATACAGCTCGGTGCCAAGTCATCAACCTTACTAGTTAATACACTAAAAAAGGTAAACTCAAATAGGAGACATATTTTATAAAAGTTATATCTAATTTATTATTTACTTTAATAAAATTACATATTTACTATGCACGTACAGAACCTAATGAGTCTTCTGTAGAAATAAACTATTCAACCATAATCATAGTTACAGGATAATCTTCTCAAACAAGCTCCAATGAGCTAATAATAGCAAGGTCGTGCGTGGCAACATCCCTACACTAGGATATGCTCTAGGTCCAAAAGTCTTAAGAAGCAACATCCTAAAACGGGATATGCACGAGGCCTAAATGTCGTGCGAGGCAATATTCTGAAAAGGGATACACCTGTGACCCATACACCATTCAAGGCAACATCCTTATACAAGGATACGCTTACAACCCAATTTTCGAGCCAATGCTCATGAAGACCAAAATTCATATCAACACAATCTCATTTTACTTTCACACCATCACAATCTCATGCAACTCTCACACTAACCTTAACAATTATGTTTCGTGGTAAAAGGGTAAGACAACCAAGTTCGAGCTGGTATTTTAATCTACTTTATCACCAATGTCAAATATCAAGTTTTGTCATTATATACTAATATTCTTGCTCTAATTCCTTCTAAATGCATATATCTCTTGCCTATGCATTAGTAAAGATATTATGAATGACGTTAAGCAATCTCCCTAGTAAACAAGATCCATAAACCGACTTCGAAAAAGAAACACATGCAGAATACAAGCCTGATTCATTTTGCTTCTCGGTCTCATTTTTTAAGGGCTAATGATATAACAAAATTGGTCTTAGCCAATCATTGGATGACACATGGCATAACAGTCTTATTAGAATTGAAACTCCCACCATATTTCCCATTATAATTGTAATGTCTCAATAATTATCTGATTAATGTCATATCAGCCCTATGTTATCACTGTATAAAGGGCTCAACCTCCAATGAAAAAATGTCATATTCTCTAATCCTTATCTTTTAGCTTATTATTTTCTCCACTACCTCTTATTGAATTTGGCATTAGAGCATTCCCATGCCCTAAGGATTGCCTCTTTTTACCCTGCAGTTGCCATATAAGAAGACACTTAAAGCGACAACTTCTACTTTAACAAATATGAGATACATAAAAAATCTTATCCGGTTGACAGGATATCTAAACTGACCACTTCAATATTTTATTTTTATGGTTATTGTCATTCCTAATAAAATGCATTTTTTTTATCCCCACAGGATGCTCATTTTTTTTTATCTTTATGAGTTCGAATTTCTTTAAACTAATAAAAATTAAATTCTTTATAAATTTTATAATATTGATATCATTTGAAAGCTAAACCAAATAATGAAAATAAAATAGAATAAAGAATGTATGATTATCTCATTTTTCTTTATTTAGCAAAATAGTACAATAACAAACCCCGAGTGCGTGGTGCATGTTTGAGCAAACCAGCGAAAAACAGGCAGACAGAATTATTCAGAATTGACTTCACAACGCGCGTGGAGACATGTCACTGAACAGTAGTATCTACTTGTTCAGTGCCCACATTCAAATGCAAAGCCCGCCACTCATCTCTCACTCTCATTGTCATTGTAGCAAATTCAAATCTCACTTTTTGCTCCAATTGCTTTGCTTTTTCTATAGAAACTGTTCCTTTACCAAACAAAGGTTGAATTTCCAAAAACCAACTTCACTTTTTTCTCTTCAAACGGTTTCTTGACTGATTCTTCAACATGAAGTTTTCATCTCCTCCTTCTTATTCTTCACCATCATCAACTGCCACTTTCAGTTCAGATATGCGCAATTCTACAAGTGCCACTGCTGGATGTCTTGCTGGCATTTTCCGCAGAATTCTCTGCTCTCGTAGCCTTCCAACACACCCATCTGATGAAATTAAAGAAGTTGATTTTATTCAAAGTGATAAAGATAAAAACTTGAAGGCTAAGGAGAATGCTGAGGCTACTACAGTGCCTCCTGGGATAGTGGCAAGACTAATGGGTTTAGATTCAATGCCAGATATCAATTTGGGAAATACTCAACGAAACTCGATTTCTCGTAGCCGATCCATGAATTCTATGGATTACTTGGGGCAATTGGATCAGAAGCTGAGTCTTCATCGCCGGGCTAAATCCACTCTGTCCTCTCTGGATGTACCGACATTCCTCGAGTTAGAAAATGATAATTTCTTTATTCTCCGCTTCGAAAGTGGAAGTGGAAATACAGAATTTGGACCCAGAAGGAGAAAATCTGAATTGGGTTCTGGAGAATTGAAGCAGAGGAGAGCAGAGAGATGCAAAAACAAGGAAAACAGAACAGAGGGGGTGTCTGTTAAGAAGGACAGGCAAAAATTAAGCATGAGGCTCTCTGATAAATCTTCTAAAAATGTTAACGATGATGGTTGTTTGAAAGAAATTACAAACACTCTGCCTCCAGTTAAGGGTCCAACTCAAAAACCAAATGTTGCTTCAGAAGCAGCCAAGTCCTCGAAACTCATGGACCGTAAGGAAGTTGTGAATGGTGAGAGGCTGAGAGGAAGGAAGAAGAAAACAATTTGTGGCTCAGCAAAGAAAATAGAATTAGATAACAATTCAGAAGATTTGAGCCCAATTTCTGTTCTTGATTTTGATCGTCAAAATCCTAGATCAGGTTTGTTTCTTCAAGCTCAAGTAGTAAGTTAGAATTAAGTTTTATAATCAAATATGTTTCTTTCAAGAAATTTACATTCTAAATTTTCCAATTTTGGTTGATACACTGGTAGCAGAAACAGGCTCTTGCTCTGTCAGTTTGAATTTAAGAAGAAAATTGTCACCACAACTTGAAAACGACAAGCACTTATGCCGACGCATTGATAACGACTTGATGGTTGATGAGCGAAAAATGAAGACAATTGAAAGCAGCAAAGATCATGGATCGAAGAATAAAGTGAAGGACATACAAGAGAACTTGGATGTATGGGGTAAGATTTGTAGAGCAGCTGAGAATGAATTGGTTGGAGCAAATTGGATAGATAAAGGAATGTGCAAACAGGACGACTTAGAAATTATTACTGCAGATTTTGAAGATGAAATTCTGCATCAGTTGTTAGTTGAGGTGATAGATGAACTTGGTGGACATGTCATTAAGACTATCTTAACAGTAATAGTACATAACTAGTTTAATTGCCATTGCAAATTTGCAATGAAGTTTATAATATTATTTACCTTTTCTTAAAAATTCTTGTTCTTTCTTTACCACTTTGAACTTAGAAGCTTTAATTCTGAAGAATTATCTATGTTTTGTAGATGTTTTGTAAATGAAATCTATTTTGATGTAGTTGAAGTCCTGAAGATGCATTAAGCAGCTATACTTTTCCTGTAGAGTGGATAGAAGTATAGGATTTTCATTATGAACAAGGTTCCATAGAACTTGTGTAATTTCTACAGGACTAATGACCACTTTAAAACTATGTATAGATTATTCTTTTACATATTACCATTATGGATTGCCAGCAAATGATGCATCAGGACCTACCATCTGTTTTGCAAACATAGTTTTTAAGCTCAACTTTCTAGCAAATTGCATAGCTTCCCTCAAGGAAAAGAATACAATATGAAATCAGATTTGCTTGGAAAGCTCACATTCCAAGAACACATGCAATAATTAGTAGAAAATGTTTAAATACAAGATTGTATTTAAAGAGAAGAAATTAATGTTGTATACAAGAGTTGGATACTAAACAAGACCCATTCTGTCATTCCTAATAACTTATTAGGAGTAATAACTCATTCACAACCTGGTTTTACAATGTAAACCCATTAGTGATTTCTTAAATTGAAATTTGTCTTGAAGTTACGAAATAAAAATCACCTAAATACTCTATGAGTAGACATAAGAACCAGAGCAGGATTTCATTTTATCATTATCCCAAAAAAAAAATGTCTCATGATTCTATTAGCAGGACATAAGAACGGATTGTATCCTCAGTTAGTTCATTGTTTACTTAAGTAAGTCTGTTTTAGAACCATACATATGTTTCATTATTCGTACTTATTAAGGGGAGAAGAGAAAGAAAGGAGACTGCATCCTCATCCTAAATAGTAAAACGGGCAGTGGCAGTAAAGCAGCACCTTACGATTGTGGCAAAAGTGAATTTCAACAGATTTTCCAATCCCTTCACTTCAACCAAGAGCAAAAGATAAATAAATAAAGCATTGCAGTTTGTGTTAGCAAGATACCAGCAATATTTTTCTGCATGCAAGCAGAGAACCAAAATTCTTCTACCCAATATACTAAGCGTGCGTTTTCGTTATGTGAGAGCCTTCCTCACTGTACATTCTACAGTGCCGCTTCTCTCACAAAACGTACTATTCATTGAGCTTTCAACGAATTGCCTCGTCTCTTCTTTGCCTTTCTTCTTTCCCTTCACTGCTGTCCTTGGTTCGGCCAGTAATAATGGCAAGATATGGTTTTGCTGAGATTGAGGGATATGTCCTTATCTTTTTGCTTTTTGATTTATACTCAGATTTTCCTATTCATACCTATGGGTCTGTCCTTCAATACCAAAATCTATATCCATATACCCAGACTTGATTTGGGGAGATTTGTATGTACTTTCTTAACATTTTGACCCATGGGAACTTTATAATTTTGTCTCTCCTATTTCCAGATTTTTCCGTATCTCTGACACCGTCATTTTGAGATGATTAAGAGTACCACATCGGGTGGAATGAAGAGAGCAGAGATTGTCTGAAGGAGAGAGAAAATTGAGATGGCCTTTGGGATTATTCCAAACATAAGCTCCTAGACCCAGACCGGAAACCTCAAACTATACCGTCCCTTCCTCTCAAACATGATTGCTGCCCAATTGCCCATCACATCGCTGTACTGAGGAGCTGTTGAAGCAAAAATGAGAATAAGTTAAGTCACCCAAATACACATTATTTGTCTCCAAAGAATCAACGGGTACAGTTTGATTTTCTATTATTAGTCTTTGAAATTCCTTATTTTTTTAGAAGTTTTTTTCTCTGAATAGTTATCTAAAGTATCATTGACGAATAAGCTGATATTATGATTTCAATAATGCAGCTTTACATAAGGCTGAAACTGATGTCATGAATGAGGAGGACGTTGAAAACTTGAAGTGGCTTAAGAAATTAGGTACTCTCTCAGTTCTCACTGAATACCTTTTTCCTCTTTAGCTCTAATTCCTAATTTTGATTGGGACTTTCGCTAATTTTGACTAGCTGTCTCACAAGACCCTCAAAAATTAGGAAGAAGTTGTTGGTCAATATTCTATCATAATTATAATAATTAATAATAATATTATAATGTAAATTAATTAATTAAAATAGATAAATAATTAAATATAAAAAGAGTTAAGAAATTATAGAAAGTTGAGATAAGACACGTAATTTTTTTTAAGATAATTTGTGTTATCATGAAAATTGTTTAACCAATGCAAAGATCTCTTGATACATTGTCCTATGATACAACAGCTAAGTTACTACACATAGTATGTCTCTCAATTTCCTGCACAAGAAAAGAAACGAGTTCTCTCTGCCCACACTTTTTCTTGCCCAATATATAATAGAATATAAAAATAGAATTATATGAGAGTTATGTATATGTAGAGTGTTGTACATGTAAGTACTAGTGAGTTTTTCTAAGTTTTTTTGAAAGTGTGAGAATAAAGGGTTTATATACTAGTATGATTTTGTAACTTTTATATAAAAATAATAATTGAAATAAATACACAATTTAAAATAGAAATGAATAAAGAATTAAGTTATCTAAGTTACAAAATTAAATATTAAATTGTAACAATTCAATTGTCATAAAATGTTTTAAACCCTACTATTCAAAATGTTTAAACTTTTAAAACTCCCACAAATTTATTATTTCAATAAATCAACTAAATAAATTATATTTATTTATTTTTATTGAAATTGTGAGACCCCAATTACGTATTACGTACGTAACATTTTCGTATGTAACATATACCAATATTATATACCTATATACAATTATTAATAATGAATTTAATTACTTTAAGGAGAGTTATATATATATATAAGCAATTGTGTGGTGTAGGTTTTTTTGTTATTATTTTATTGGCCTCCTTTTGCTTGATATTTTCCTACCAACGTTTTCTTTTTAAGAAGGAAAAGGGAGACACAGCCGACTGCCTTTCCTTGCTCTGCACCTCCTCCATTTTTCTTCCCTGTACTTGATTCCCATCACCCAAACTCTGTGAGCCATCTTGGCAGTGGAACTCCACCCGTACAACGCCGGCTATTGTCTCCTTCAACCTTTGGTAGTGCTGGGCTTCCATTTCCAGCCATGGTAGCAACCGGTCATGAGTCGTAGTTGGAGTCAAAAGCCACGGCATAGCTCAGCAGGTTGAGGTGGTCGACTTTTGTTCATGGTAAGCAGCCGGACGTCCTAGCTACTAGCTGCCAGCCGATCTCTTTCCCACTTCGCCTTGATGGTTTTAGATCACAAAATTTTCTGCTAAATTGTGCCTCAATCCTTTGATTTTTTTTGTGTAACCGTGGGTGGGTCATCCTTTACCTTGATTGAGAGGTGTCTGCTACTAGAGGAAATTAGGAAGATAATGAGTGAGTTAGGTTGAAATTGTACTAATATAATATGTAAATATTAGAAGAGTAATTTAAGAAGGAAGTTAATGTTAAATAACTAAGATGTATATATATATTTATATACACAATTAGATAAGTAACTCATCCTAAGTTATTGGATAATATAATTAGTTAAATTGAAAAAATATATATGTACATAAGTATTAAATTCTAGTATACCTATAGGGTAATGTTAGATTATGAAGGTAAATTCATTAAATGTAACGGGTTAATTACTATTGCTTTACATATTTGATATAATTATGTACAATTATGAAATCGTCAAGTTAATTTAGAAGTGAATTGTTAGTAATTTTTTGATTTATGATTTTCAGCTCCTGAGCGTGTCGAGGATATTTCGGCACCGTCATGTATAAGACGCACTGACGAGACTCGTACGTGAACTTGTGAGTGAATCATGTACTTTATGAATATCAGATTTTGTGTGCCATTACGTGTATACTGGAAGTATATGAATTATAATAAAATCTAAGTAAATGAGTGATTTCAGCAATTTGATTGAGTGATATGTGATTGACATTGATTATGTTTGATAAGGGCCAACTCGTGAATATTTTCTGGAAAATGAGTTTAATTTCTGACAATGATTTAAAAAAAAAAAAAACTATTGGAGTGCTTAGTCCCGATGGGATGGATTTGTGTGTGGAGATTAATTTGGTGTGCGGGCGCATACATGCCCGGCAGGGGGTGATATTGGTGTGCGGGGCTGGGTTACTCGTTGGCCCTTTGTTTGTTCAGTTGATTGTGTAGTTGTTGATTGATTTATATAAGTTGGATGCTATTTTGGGATTGTAAGTCAAGTGAATTGTGATTATATGATTATAGTAACCATGTACGTATATTAATAAATGTGATTATGAGTTGTAACTTAAAATTTTGTGTTGTATAATGTTGGTACCCATAGGGTACATGAATTGCTCACTGAGTCACGGTGACTCACCCTTTCCTTTGTTGTTTTTTTTTTAGTTTGCAGGAGATAGCTGTTGATCGCCATATAGGCCTACCTGCCGACTTTGTAGCGGCAAGGTATATTCGTAAATCGCACTCATGGAGCGTAAAGGGCAATACTTGCAGTCACATAGGATGTCATGCATGGTTGTAATATATTTACATATATGGATTATTATGGTGCATTGTGTGTTGTCGGGGCGGAGCCCCTTTGTATATTCTGATGTGTTTTGCTATCGACTTGAATCCAGGTTATTGGTTTTTTTTTTATATGTGTATGTTCCATCGTATGGGGAAACTCTGCCCAAAAATTCTATAAATTGTTGTGTTTATCTATTTGCATATTTAGGGTTACAGGGGTATGGATATCCATCCCTCTGGCCAGTCATACCTTCATTTGAGGGTGTGACAGAAATAGAACAACAGAAGTTTGGGTCAAATCAGGTTTGTTCCAAATTTTATCTTTGAGTGCTATTATTTGATCTTAGATTGATATTCATTCTAATTCTAACATATTTTATTTGCAATTGTTATTGTCATGTCTTTTTCCTTTCCTTTTTCTTTTTTGCTTTTTTAGCCGGTCATGCATAATTTCATTGGAAAAATTAGTCTAGATGAATGCATTTGAAGATCAACCCATGAAGATTGGCCAAAAAAAAAAAAAAAAAGAAGAGGAACATCATTTTCCTAAACAGAAAAATAATAAGTTTATTCCTGTACACTGAGATGTTTATTTCACTTCCTATAGATCTAGAAGTGGATTCGTATTACTGTATTTATTTCTAATTATTGGGACAGAGCTTATACTTATGGTTGAGTTGATGGAGCAGATATCATTCTTTGATGTTTAATTTACGACCTATAAATCTAGATGTGGATTCTTATTATTGTATTCATTCTTGATGTTTTCGTTTATTTTGTCAGTTGAGTTGATGAATCAGATGTCATACTCTCTTCAACTACTATATATGACCAAGGCTTATGTAGCTTTCAAGGTAATCATATCAATTTATCCCATGTTCTTTCAATGTTTGGTTGAGTTTCTTTATTCTGTTTTGCTTTTCTGAGTTTCTTGGTTGGATGCTGTTGAAAATTTGAAGCCGGATTCACTGGTTATAAGAAATAGAGGCCCTAACACCATCAAAAGGTATATGTTTAAAGAACAGAAAATAATTTGAGTTATAACTGAAGTCCCTACATGAATTCAATTATTATTATTTAAACTATGCAATTTGCTTTCATATATTTAAGCATGCTGAAATTTCCAGTGTGTACCTTTTGAAGGTGGTAACTTCCTTATATATTATACACTCACCTTTGAGTATAACCATGCATGAGCTTATTAGAAGCTGAAAAAAAAAATCATTCGTGAATTTTGAGAAGCGTGTTCTTTATGTGCTTATTGTTAAATTTTTTTCTTCTGTTGCACAAAAATCTATGATAGTACTTCTCTTTATGAGCTTATTGGGAGATGACTGAATTAGGTCCCCTAAAAATAAGTGGTCTTGGGGATTGTGATGCTAATGAAGCTGAAACAGTTATATGTTAATTTATATTTTCATTTTATTTACTGGTTTGTTTGGTTAGCTATTTAATTATAACTCATCATTTATGATTCAAACTAATGAATTGACTTCTTTATTGCTTGGTGTTACTCAAATTTCAGTAGTTAAAGAGAAGATATAAATGATGATGGCAACAGGGGGTGAAGGGTGTAGGATGTTTGGTGTCTGGATAGTTCAGTTTACATTGCATGTAAGTTTTTCTGTTCCTATCTTTCTCATTCTACTGACATAACTCTTTGTAATTAAACATTGTGATTCTCCTACCATTGCTTATTTGCTATGGTGTATTTTAAGATTCCCGAGCATAAATACTCAAAAGAGATTGGTGAAAACATGTTAGATGATAGATGAACTTAAATAATATTTGGATTAATATTATTATTATTTTGTATTATTGGACATAATGCTCATATTAAAAGAAGGCTTAAGAGCCTGTAATAACATATCAATGTTCAGCAGAAAATAATGTCACGACAAGAGACTGTCATTCTATTGCAAGTGCTTATGAATAGACTAGAAGATGTCGTACGTCGCTGGTATTTCTTCATCATCCAGTTATCTACTATAATACATAGTTATGTTTCTACCTCAATACTACTTTAAGAAAGATGCAGATTTTAAATAAGCTATTTATTATCTACTTACCTCTCATATTTGATGATGTTCTTGGATCTAAAACAAGAGATGGTCTTACCAACTCCTTTCTTACTTTAGGGTATCCTTTTATCTGCATTAATTATCACAGTTATTTCTTATAGTTAAGGAAATTGTGATAAAGATGTGTGTATTCCTTTTTTTTTAGTTTGAATGATAATAACTTTGAGCATATAGTGTTGTTAGGGAAGCACCATTGGTGAAGCATGCATCTGTGCTGGCCGCAGGTGCTACTAAAAAGCAACGCCACTTGGGGTTTAATAATTATGATATGTTGCAATTATATTATTCTTTTTAGTAAATTTTTTCTCAACATTTATGATATCATGCTTTAGATAATAAACAGTTTTTTCTCAATTATTATACTTTAGTCAACTGTTAAATCTCTACCAATTTGTTCCACTTCATTTTTTAATCAAAACGCAGATGCTCAGCACAATGTTAAAAAACAATTATGCACTTAAGTAAGTTGTTTATGCAGAATGCGTTTTTTGGCTGCAACTATCATCTACTACAATTTGCAGGAACCTATGAAATGTTAGATTATGAGAAAAACTTCTTTTGGAAGCAGTTTTTTTTTAATTTGCAAGGTGATTTTTTTTTTTTTATCATTTGATTGAGTTCTACCAGTTACATCTGAATAAAGAAAGAATTTACAAAGAAAGAAAAATTTAGGTTCAAAAATTAACAAAAGCAAAAAGATTGTATGGATGATTGATGTAAGCAAAAAGATTGAATTGGTAAACTGGATTTGGTTGATTTTTTTATAGCTTGACCTGCAATATAAGCAGAACACCTTGCATTTTATAAGTTTGTCAAATTGTTATTACCTATTTTACCACTGCTTTTAAGTTTATTAAAAACAAAAGTAAAAGTAACTTACTTAACTTTTATATCGTGTTATGATATTTGGTTATTCATGTTATTACCTAAATCATGAGATGTTGCTTGGTTCAATGCTTTTTAATGTACTATTTATAGCTTTTTTAGCTTATGATGCAACAAAAATCAAGCCAAGCACTCTTTCTAGCATTCTTTCTTGCTATCGGTAACTTTTTATACTTGTATTGATGTGCAGAGAGTTGTGAGAAGAACATCTATATGATGTTGTGAGAGGAAAATCTATAGGATGTTGGTCATGTATATGCTGAAACCAATTCCTTAATCTAAGATCCCAGTTCTTTTAGTATGGAAAAAAAAAACCAAGTGAGGATTAACCCCATAAAATTAAAGTTGAAAGTTTTCCCTTTTTCACAATACAAAATCAGTGCATTAATTGAGAGCCAACATGCATTAACAAAAAAAAAAATAGAACCTCAACTTTTGTCATTAATTAAATTGAATGAGCAACTTATTGTTGATTGATGATTGGTGTGCAATTTGAACTCATGTACCTTACAAAATTATACTGGCTTCTCATCTTTTTTTCATTGACTTCAGACTTTATTTTTTAAATTGACTATTGTCTACAGATGTTTGACACACATATAATACGTTGGTCGCATACATGCAGGACCTAAGATTCTGATTCAGTTATTGCTGCTTTTTTTGATCTGATGTGCAGGAGAGGTATAAGAAAAGGACTTGTTCAGCATATGTTGAAGCCAAACTCTTCATCCAATATGCTGTGCTTCTTTCAACTCATACAACTTTTTTCATGAAGTGATGTTTTTCCTATTAGTAATTTAATTTGCATGCTTTCATATAATATGTATCATTGGCACATGTATTGGTGAGTAATGAATTGACATCTTAAAAAGCTTTAATTGGCGGAAGAGTTCTTTACAAAAATCTCATGTATATGCTTTCAAACATTTGTGGTTGATTGTTAAATGGCCAGTCAACTTATGATCCTGCTTATTACAGGTTCCTGCATGAATTCTATCATCAAGTAAGGGTACTACAAAATCAACTTAAAGAAATACATAAAAGACTGAGATATAGAATATTTGGCTTCTGATTCCGAAAGTTTTACTCTCTTTTTTTCCTTTCTTTCTTAATTTCAATTTGTAAATCATATTACATTGTTAGTCTGATGTGCAATAAACCTGCTTTTTGTTAGTCTCTCTATTTGTAAAATAAAATTGTTGTATAATTAGGCTTTGCCTTATAGCTTTCCTGCTAGAAGCTCTAGAAATTATCAAAAAGTTTGTATACTAATGTCAACTTTTACAACACTGCATTGATGATTGAGTATTTCTTGACAAAGTTGGTCATAGGCAGCATGTTCCAAAGAATATCATAATATAAATTTATTCTTTTTATTATGCACTATGTAAACTTAAAAATACTAACTTATTATTATTTTATAATAACTAATCATCTCGTGCAGTTAGGCACGGATAATTCCCTAATTTTTCTAATAAGACTAATAGAATAGAACTTTCAATACAAGAGAATCAAAGTTATTCTTAATCTAGATGACTTAATTCTCTTTCCTCTAGTGCTCATGCCACTATAAATTTTCCAACAAGAAAAGTTGTAAGGTTTTTGGGATGCTTTTTCTTAGTGCTCCATAAGCTATCTCAGTGTTTCAGCCATCTTGAATCATGGAACAAATTAATATCTTATGCCGAAGTAACATAAACTCAGAAAGGGATACGTGGAATATAAGGGGTATACAAGTAAAATCTAAAACATATGTCGTAGACAAAAAAGGAAGAAGAAATCTGGAAAAAAAAAATTGGAATTATGAGTCCTACGAACCTTACAATACCCTGAGCAGAAACATTTCATCCAGCCCAACTTTAATGTTAACTCCATTGTGTTCAATTTGCATTTCTTTCTCCACATTACTCCACATAAATGGAATGAATGCATAAATATAAGAATTCAAAAAATTAGCAAACAAAAGACTTGTTAAAGTTACATAAGGAGCCAAAGTGGGGTTTAATGTTGCATCTACGCCACCATCTGCTCCTGCTCCATGTACAATTGCTCTACCCAAGCTGGAAGCATATCTGAACTTCCATTGTCAATATGGCATTGCTGCTGCTCCTCAATATTAAACTGACCCGATTTTGTAGGTGGGCAGTCTTCCACATGGGAATGAACCCAAGACACATCTAGCTCATCAGCAGCTGCTGGCACTGTGGCTTTTATACTGCTATTGCTTCGAAATCCAAAAGAAGCTGATTTTCTCAGCTTATTGAGCTCTTCTCTCTGGATACCCCAGTCCAATTTACCATCTGGGGATCCCCAATCTGAGATAGCAGAAGGCTTCACAGCTGCATAAGCAACTGGTGAAGAAAGGCCAGAATGACGGTTCACTACACTTCGCTCAATGAAACTCTGGCTCCGCTTTGAAAAGGCAGCAGATCTCGAATTCAAAACTGATGCCACTGATGGTGGTGGTGGAGAGGTTGAAAGGCTGGTAGAGTAGCTTCGCAGCTGCTGATTCCCATTATGTTGCATTTGGATCCCAGTGGGAGATTGCAACTGAGATGCCACGGCATCTAGTGAGAGTCCCTGTAATTGAGAAAAAGTCAATGGGTCAAGTGATCCAAAAATGTCTTCAAGGTTAGTAGGCTTCATTCCTCCAAGCCTATTTAACTCCCCAGCACGGTCACCCGAGGAAGCAAAAGATGGACTATGTGGCATGGCATTGTTCCAGCCGGATGGGGAGGAAAGATTAGATATCTCATCCATCAAAATCTGCTGCCTGCGTCGATTTTCAAGTCCAAGCAATTCAATCTCTAAGTCAATATCTCTAGCATTCAGTGCAGTTTTCAATCTGCTGCCAGGGAGCTGCAACGTAGGGATTGGCATGTTAGACTGGCTCTGCCACATGTTTCCACCCATTGGTGAAGACACTCCTGAGGGACTCAAAGGCGGAGTGGAATTTGAGGACATCAGAACAGATGAAGACCCAAGGGAAAGAGGGCTGAGTGATCCCATCCCGAGTGAAGAAGTGGCTGAGAATGATCTGGGAGATGGCACAGCAGAACCCGTAGAAGCATACAAGGGGCGAAGCTCTTCAGCTTTGTGAGCGAAAAAACAAACCCTCCTGTTGCATCCAGTTTCATCCTTGCAGAGCCGAGTCCTATACTGCGCAGGGTGAAGCCAGCACTCAAAAATACCATGTGCATACTCACAGGCATCTCCCTGCCTACATGACCCCTTCCGAAACTCAGGGCAAGGGACGCAGCTATAATGATATTTTCGTGGATCACGCCGCCTTGCATTTTCCCCTGGGTGAACAAAGGGGCACTCGGTCCAATCATGAGAGTAAGCTCTTGAACAAGGCTTCACTTTAAATGTATACATCCTAAACTCATCAGTTCCATATATTCCAGTCTTTATGTCTGGAAGAGAGAGATCAAGAGGATACTCTTTCTTCTCTGTCCCGTCTTTCAAAACCCAAGGTGTGGCCACATCTATCTGTTGCTGATCATCCCTCAGGGCAGCAGTTTGCTCAGACAAAAGACATGCCTCTCCAAAACCATTTCCACCCTCTAATATGATCCGTAGCAATCGCTTCCTTGAACTTAAGGTAGAATTAGCAGTAGCAATCACATCAATGGGACGATTACCATTAGCATCAATAGAATTAGCATCAGCGGATGCGTCGAGCAGGAGCTTTACGACCTCAGGCGAAGAAGCAGATCCCCCGGCAACGGCACAGTGGAGGGCAGTAGCCCCATCAGAGCCACAAATCCTATTAACATCAGCACGTCCTGTTTCGAGGATATAACACAACACATCTTTGCTTCCAAACATAGCAGCAATCATGAGGGGTGTCCTCTCCTCAAAACCCATTTTCTTTGAACCAACTCTCCTTCCATACCACAAACTCAACTTATCAACATCTTGACCCTCTTGTTCCACAGAATTTCTGAAACCCATTAGATCATTCACCGCAGAAAATTCAAGCAACACAGATAATTTATTACCCAGTCCTTCTTGTTTCCCAAATTCACCCTCCATGGTGAAACCTGATTGAGTAGGTTTCCTCTTGGAACCACAGCACATGGAATGCTTCCCGTCTCAGACCTTCACAGAATCTACTATCTGCAAGATTATGACAGAAAAAAAGTTTAAAATGCTATTCCACCAGAGATGATGTTTATTTAGAATAAAAAAAGAAAAGAACATCCTGAAAAGGTTTCATATAAAAGAACAAAAACGAAAAAAGATTCAACCTTTTTTGCGCTTCATGATAGAAAAAGGAGAGAGATACAGATCAGTTCTCTTTACAAATTCATACATCACCAAAATTTTGTAACAACAATTCAATTCAATTCAAGTCTTGTGATAAATTTTAAGTCTTTTTAGTTATTCATACCATAACTTTGACAAATATTTTCCAAATCCAGGCAAGAGAAGAAACAGAAAATTGTTACAAAATCAACTACATACGTTCTTCCTCACAATTTTCCATATATTTATTCTTCTTTGACATTTTTCTTACCAACCAAGCAATAGATTTTCGTCCCAGAAAACAACCAGCCCTTAAAACTAAAACTCAGACCCGATATCAAAATTGAATAAAATAAACAACAAAAGGGATGGAACATCAACAAGAATACTACTACCTTGTAATACAGAATTGAACGAAAGAACAAGCAGATTCAGCAACCCACGCTCTGGTTTTTCTCCTTGGATATTTAACTTAGTAAGCCACCAAAGTTGAAAGTTGAGAAATAGAGTTGAGAAGACTTTAGAGACTTTTCTTCCCTTTATTTATGGTCTGGGTCAAAAAGTCGAGCCTACGAACCTACTCACCGGCTCCTCCGTCCAACTTTATTTTTTTAGAAAAAAATAAAAAATAAGAAAAAACCCTCCTAAATGAAACTCAAATTCGAATTGGAATTCAACCAAATACAAAATTATATTCATGTGGGACCCGGTAGAATAATATCAAACCGCCCTAGAATGATACCGCCACGTGTTGGTTATCTTTAGAAACGGCCTCAGCCCGTATTTCCATTGTCACGCTTTACGCGTTTTCGTATTGATTGCTGGCGTGGAACAATTAGAAACCGTCCGCTCGTGTGAATTGTGAACAACATTTTATTGGTCTGTGACATACTCGAGAGTATATGGGTCGGATAACTTATCTATTCCTGAGTTGGGTTGTCTTTTTTTAATTATGAGAACCCGATAATTCTTAAAGCTATCGAGGATTGATTGAGATTTCGATAGTTTCTAGAAGATCTTTGTCGGGAAAATAATTTAAAATTAGTATTTGTCGAATTTTAAATTCAATGCTAAATAAGTTAAATTTTAAAATAAGTTAAATTTTATTTAAATGTATTTGTTAAATTATTTGTTATGATAGTAATTAATCATAATTTCAGTAATATTTAATATACAATTATTATTTTTGAGAAAATATCTTAAGTCACTTAATAAAAAATATATATATTTTATAAATTTATTGAAAATAAATTATTATTTTATCTCATCTTAAACTATTTTTGTATTTTTCATATTATATATTATATTAAATTTAGATAAATCGATGAAAAACCCATCAATACTTCATCTCACATACTTACCTAGTTAACTTCAATTTCTTTTCTTCTCAATTTATCTTTTGTTTATTGAACAATACCTATTCTCTCAGTTTTTATATTTTTAGTTCAATGTTAGTTTTATTAAAAAAAATTTGAAAGTAGTAAAAATACTCAAATTAAAATAAAATTTTCACTTGTTTTAAATAAGAGAACTGAAATAAATTTTATAAGTAGTTTTTCTTTCAAATAAAAAAAAAATCATTTTAATGAATTGAATTGAAAATTTTAAATACAATGTTAAGTCAATTTCAAATCTGATTATTTTTTTTTATTTTTTTCACATTTTAAAAGAAAACGCAAAGGTTCAATTATTTTCTCTGTGATTTCATTGAGTTTAGGTTTTTCACTTGAATCATTTTACTTTCATTTTCATTTCAATGAATACAACGAGGTAGGTCGAGCAAAGTGAAGACCCAACCCAACCAAATTGGGTGGACTGAAATTTTACCCCCTTTAAAAGTCAGGTGGGAGAGTGAAAATTTTTTTTACCCAATATAAAATTTGAGTGGGTCAAGTTAAAAATTTTATAATTGATAATTATTTTTAACCTATGTTAAGGTTCAAAATATTTATAAAAAAAATATTAACTTATAAAATTTTAAACTAAATATTAAAATATTTAACATCAAAAAGTATAATTAAAAACTAAAATCATAATAAATATTAAAAAATAAGTTAAAATCTAACATTTACATGTAGTCAAATTTCAGGTGGGTTAGTCCTAGATTGGCGGGTTTTTGCACACCCTTGCTATGTTGGATATGTCCAAATAACCATACGTTCTTCTCTCTTATATTTTTTTCAATTGGTGCGACCTCAATCTTTTTATGTATCTCAACATTCACATTTCAAATAGTATCATCTTATGGGAATATTACTTTTTAACTACTCAATATTTAAAGCTATATAATAAAACTAGTCTACGACAGTGTTATAAAATTTTTTTTCAATCTAATCGAACATTTAGAATCACATCAAACTTGTGAGACAATTTACCACTTCATCTATCATGCTTTAATTTTATGTCTTACATCATGCTTAATTGTGTCATCTTTTTGTAAAAAACGAATCTAGATACTTAAATACTTCATTAATCGAGAGTTCATAACCATTCAAAATTAGTTCAGTCTAGCTTCCTCTAGCTACTAAATTTACACTTTATATACTTGATTTTCACTTGGCTTAATCTAAAAGTTGTAAATTCTAATGTGGTTCTCTATACTAGCTTAAAATTTAGACCTGTTCAAATCTTGTCTAGCAATATGAAATGTCATTGGCAAAAAGTGTACACCCTGAAACCCTATCATAAATGACATTTTTTTTTCATCCAACACAAAAGAAAATAATAATAATAATAAAATCTCTCTACTTGTTTTTAATACTTATATTCATTTTATTTTATCTCATGGAGAGTTACTAGAAGTATTTTGCATAAGGAGATCATCTCACATACGATTATATCTCTTAAGAATACTGAACACACTCATTATTTTACAAGAGATTCGTGCAGGCGTGTGCCGATTTGTCACGTGCATAGAATCTCACCTTAATCATATTTTGTTAACTGAAAAAGGTGTCTACTTTTTCAAAAAAAAAAAAAAAATCATAAATCAAACAAAACAAACACTGGATACATTGATGCAATCCCAATAAGATAATAAAAATTTTGAAAAAATATGCCGCATAATGTATTTTCCAAAATTTTAAGCTTTTGCATAAACATGGTTAGGGGGAATTTAATTATTAAAAATATTTTTCATGGTTTGTATATGCAAAATTTTAAACTTAATTTGCATGAACATGATTTTACATCAATGAAACTTGTAATAATGAAAGTACAGCTCGGTACTCATTAAATATCTAAACTCCTTATGTAATCATTAGAAATGAATAATGATTTGTATATGCAAATAGGGGAACTTAATTTTTGGAAATATTTTTCTTTGAATTTATTTTTTTTCCAATGTTTTGTCTATTTGTTTGTGTCAAGTACGCGGTTCTTTTTTCTTCTTTTTTTTGCCTTTTGTATTTGGTGGTGATATTCATAAAGATATCATGATGGGTTGGTTTGAAGATTTCAAATTACTCAGCCGAAAGTTAATCATAATTGTCACAAAAAGCCAACTAACGTGATGGATGAAGATTACTGAGTATAATATATATTTGAACAGTAATACCATTGCTGATGTACTGCATGAAAACAAGGACAATTATTTATTTACTTATTAATTTTAATGATATATGTATTGCTAGTAAATCATGTATATTCATATATGTTTTATAATTATTGGCATATATAAAATATAGTTAATAAAAAGTATTATTATATTCATTAAGCTAACAAATAGATATAGTGGAAAATTTAACTCATAGCATAAATTTATAATATATCTTCTAATTCATAAGATTAACAAATATGGTTTATTTGGATGGAGGAAAATTGAGGAGAGGATATTATACATTTTATTTGGTTTGAGTATTTTTGTTTTTTAAAATATGAAGAGAAAATGGAGGGGAGAAGATTTTTTTTAATTCCTCCAAATTGAGAAGATTTGGAGGGAGAGAATAAAATATATTATAATTTTTTTTTCTCTAGTAACAAAATACACTCTTTATTTCTATCAAATATCTATTAATACGGAAATAAAATATTTTAAGAATATAATCATAAAATTATATAATAACATATCATTTTCTCTCATTTCTCCTCTATTTATAGACAAAAAATATATCTTATCATCTTATTTCCTTTTCCTTCATTTTTTAAACTCTCAAATGAAAAAAATAATAAATATTACTTTTTCTCTATTAACATTTGGTACACTTTTTTCTTCTTTCAAACTCTCAAATAGACCCTTATAGAAATAATATAAAATTCACTACAAAATTACAGTATCTATGTTTACCTTTTGACAAACTCAAACATGTAAACACAGATAATAACTATTTGCATCTGTAATTTTGCAAATATAAATAATAAACTAACAAATTTAAATGCAGACGCTGATAATATTTTGCAGACACATAATAATTTAATTTTATGCCATTTTTTACAAGTTATCTAAATCTACATATTTTCATATCTGCGTTTGCAATAATTAGGTATCTGTATCTATCACTTAATTCATATACTTTCTCCGATTGAAACCCTAACCCATAAATTTTCTTTCCCCCTCTTTTTCCATTTCTAAAATCGGCCTTGATCCCTTCCCCCTTTCCATCCAGGCCCACCGTCATCGTCTACCCTTTGCCACAGTGACCATTGAGGAAGACCGTTGTCGTCCACCGTGCTCCACTACATCCTTTCTTCCACAACCCAAACTAGATTGTTGGGCATAACACTGAATAGTTTGGGTACTAATTAAACCTTTAAACAATAACTTAATCGATCAATTGAAGGTATTTATTATGAGAAACCCAATCTATTTGTATATTTTTCTATTAAATTAGTCTATTAGTATTTGACGACCTGTATGCATGTTTGCAGGGTCAATAAGTGGGCTCAATGTCTTTATTTTGGCTTCAACTTTTTTTTTTTTATTGATTCCAATGCCTAAAGTTGTAATTGTTGGAGAATCCCAGTTGTAGGCTTTCTAGGATTAAAATCTTCAACCTATATAGTTAGTTACTTCTTAATTACTTGATAGTTGTCTTAAGATTCAGATTGTATATTGTAGGCAATATTATTTTGATATTGTATAATACAAAAATAATTTTGAGCCTTCAACTTATATGTTTGCCTATCTTTTTCTTCGCTTGTTGTTGAACATGTAGATATTGAACTTGTAATTGATGGGTGAGTTAAATGATAAGTTGAATGTAGAAGAAGAGCCATTTAACTCTTTAGCATCCTATCATAGGATAGGCTCTCCAGCTTCTACAGAGGTATTTTTGCTGGTCCTAGGTCACTTCGCTCCTACTATGTGGAATTTATGACTTTAAGAAAGTTGATCGGGTCTTCTTT
This sequence comes from Quillaja saponaria, assembly GCA_029379385.1. Taxonomy (NCBI): domain Eukaryota; kingdom Viridiplantae; phylum Streptophyta; class Magnoliopsida; order Fabales; family Quillajaceae; genus Quillaja; species Quillaja saponaria. Next base: position 18,462,131 of record CM055612.1, on the reverse strand, counting down.
GCTTGTATTGCTTGGATACTTGACATTGTCTCTTTCTATGTTAAATGTTTTGCTTACTAGGACTTCTTGTCCTCCTCGATGTACTACACACTTCTTTCTTAATGAACTTATTTTCTTATCTAAAATATGTATATAATATAATTTTTTGCCATTATCAGTTTTGAGAATTTTGATTTTACAATCATATTTACTTGAGACTAAATTGATAAAAATCTAAAGACACAAGTTTTAATTTTCTTTTATACATTTTCCTTTTTTTTATTTTTTTTTATTATTATTATTATTTAGGGTATAACAACGGGACAAAAAGCCTAAGGAAAAAGAAAAAGAAAAAGAAAAAAAGAGGATAGAAACACCCCTAAACTCATCAAACAATAGACTAATCACTCCAAAGGGAGGAATTAGAAAATGGACACACCAAAACCCAATTGAAAGACTATAGTTGACTAGCCAGTTAGCAACAACATTCCTCTCAAGGCAAGTGTGCCCAAACCGAAACACCCAATTTCTCTCCCTTAAATTAGTTATTCTTCAAACCAGCATAGCATAACCATGGGATTAGTATCCGAGACTCCGTTTCCAAGGAGGTCGAGGACAAACTTCAACTTCCACACCAATCTTCTTGTAAGTTGTTACGGAAATTGGTCGAATTTATGCCAGGCCTGACTAGACCGTACCTAATGGTCAGTAATTGAGTCTTAAATGAGTATGAATCTGGGTCTAAGTATTTTATTTTTTTGGACATAGATAAAATTCGGAGACTCGCTAGATCTAAGATAAATTTTTTAATAAAATCAAATATATAATTGTCAATTTTCAGAGAGCTTACTTAAATTTATAAGATAAAAAGGTACATTTATATTAGCTTTTTACTTTTTTTTTTTTTTTACATTATAGAGAACATAATTATTATTGCTATTTTGATTCCTATCATTAAATTTTGTGGGAAATTAAAATTCTTAGCTTAATAAACAATTGTACATAAATTTGTTAAAAAAGTGGACATGTGCTTTGTAACTTGCAAAGAACACAAGGGAAAACAACAACAGACTCACAAATTTCACAATGCAGGGCACATAATTTGGGACTATACAACATGTTGCTTCCCATATGTAAAAAGAAATTTATTATTATTATAAATTTTATTTAAAAAATTAGTAATATGAATCACTTAAAATTATGTTAAATTAATTAATAAGTTGAATTAATTTTTAATTTAAAATTTTTAATAATTTTTTTTAAAATGGGTTTATGGGTCCCCGTTAGGTCCAGGTAAATCTAGTAACTAATGGGTCCATGATGGGTCTAAATAAATAATGAGACGGGTCTAGGCATGTTCATGGGTTGGTAAACCGACCAAACCACCCCAAAAATCTGGGTTGGTTTGGTTATTTCTTTTATAGTTGTTTATTTTTTTTAAAAGAAAAATTGTTTATGGTTTGGTTATAAAATTTCTCTTGATTAACCGAAACCAAACTAACTTATATATATTTTTAATTTAAATAATAGTTATTAATATTATTGAATATTGAATATTTAATTTATATATAGTCTCATTATTAAAAAAACTAAACTTTCTTTTCTCATTTCTAAATTTATTGAAACCTTATTTGTGAGAAAACAAGTATTAAATATATGTTTTATACTCTTTTTATGTTTTTGGATTAATTTTTTATTTTTTTTATTTTATGAAAATCTTGAAATGGGTCGTCCCAATTCAGGCCTAATAACCGAATAACCACCCATAACCAAACTGACCTAACAATTTGGGTTAATTTTGGATATCAAAATCATATAAAACCGAGGATGGCTTTTCAACTATAAACCGAATTATTTGGGTTAGTTATAATTTTTTTCAAATTTGAACCAAACCGAACCATGCAACCCTTAGACAGGTTTGATTGAATTTGGTCTGAGCAAGACATTCCCGACCCATTGCCATCTCTAGTTGTAGCCCAATGAACACACCCCACAAAAAGTGGCAAACCTAGAAAATTTTGTTAGTGGGGTAAAAAAAATTCTACTCAATATAAAATTATTTATTTTAAACTCATTAGTAGATTTTTATAAATTTACTAATTGTTTTACCTAAAATTATATTATGAAGGTAATACATATAAACTTTTAGTTTCATTCAATATTCTTAGTATTTTATATATATATATTTTATTATCTTTACCCCAAATGGTTGGACTAATTATCAAGAATGTATGCTCCCTTTATTGTCTTCAATTATTTGAATTTCTAAGAGAGGTTGTGGGGAATAAAATTTTTGTAAGTTTCTTAGTCCTAGCTTGAATGACCTGCCTTAAATTGGACTAGAGAGGTGAATTATGTCACACCCCACACGGAAGCATGACTGGCCGGAAAATTGGATAACTAAATCTTCGTAACCCTGACTTTATCACAATTGAACACATATGACTCTTGAGTAATTATACTTAAAAATCAAGAAAACTTTACTGAAAATTTAGATAGAAGTTCCACGCAATGTGGAACACGCCCAAAATATAAACAATTCATTTTTTTTATTTTTTTTTACAAAACAACAAAGACAACAAGATCAAGGAGCTTCACTCTGTTTCTCACCAGAATAACAATCAACTAGACCATTACACAACATAAGACCAGACATCCCACAGCTCTAGTGTGATTACAAACTTCTTGAATTCAAGATTGAGATTTCGAAGAATTACCTTGCTGTCAAATACTCAGCAAAGCCCATTATCAGTAATACTTATTTTTTAGATCCTATTACTAAAAAAATCCACAAGAGAGAGTGAGTATGGACTCAGTGAGTAGAAAATCGTACCCAAAGAGTACTAACATCACTCAAAGCACATCATTTAATCTCAAGTAACACTATTCATGTTTTAATTCAATAGTACAAGCACCTAAATCTAATTCTTATAAAGTCATGATTTACATGTTTTACAACATATATAACTCAATTTAAATATATGAAGTTCATAATCTCAAATAAAACAAGCAAAGCATACAAAGCAAGTAAAGGGCCAACAGAGTAACTCAGTCCTTGCACACCACCTCCCACTGGACAATTTTGCTTCCATATACCAAATAGAATCAGAAACAGAATCACTAAATGCCTTCTTCAAATCCACCCACTAGGGTTGAGCACTCAAATCTTTTAAAACACTTATTAGAATCAGAAAAGCTCAAATCAAAACATCATATGTGCACCTGGATTTCAGTTTTGAAAATAAAATCATTTAGAAAAATATTTTACTTCTTTTACCCTTATCAACCATTAACAATTTCAAACAAACATAATTCAAATCACTCACTGAAACACTACACTTGCTTAGTTTTCCATATAACATATTTATTCAAATACACATACAATTATACATAATAATTTAGCCACCAAAGGGTAACAGTTAATCACTCACCTTTAACCGATTTCATTCATCACCTACTTTTCCTTCACGTGTGTCGTTGATTCAGCAACACTTTTTGAAGCAATAATTACATTTTCCAATTATTATCAAGTTTATTGATTTTATAACTTATAACATTTTAATTGCGAAAATCTAAAGTTACTTAGTTTCAAGTATTCATTTAAAGTTTACTCCTTTTTAGCATTTTCATAACCCATTTTAGATATATGTTTGATTTTAACTTACCTGTTTAACCCAATCCAGTAAAACCAAGTTTTAATATTAACTTTAGGAAGTTAGATATCTTTCTTATTTAGAAACTATTAGGAATATAATATTATTATATTGTGTAGTCCCACATTGTTTAGATGTGGAAGTCTATGTTTTATTATTTACTATAAATAAAGCTTATGGGTGTAGGCTTTGAGATATCAATCAAGGCTACAATCCTTTTTTTATTTTATTTTATTTAACATGGTATCAGAGTAGGTTTGAAACCCAAGCCCGATCTTGGCCCTATTTCCAAAAAAAAAAAAAACCCTAATCTTCTCTTTCTTTTATTTAGCCGCCACATGAAGAAAAAAAAAAAGGGCTTTGCCGCCAGCTATCATTAAACCTAGTTGTTTCTTCCATTCACGCCTCATTCCAGCGTGTCTCTCTATTGTTGCTGCGTTTCATTCCAGCGTGTCTCTCTACTTGCTGCAGTTTCATTCTAGCGTGTCTCTTTATTGCTGCGTTTTATTCCAGCAATATGATTATTATTCATTGGGGTACTGTTCATCAGTATGTCTACCTCCGAAAAAATTGAAATCGCCAATTCACTTGAAGTTTCACCATCTAAAGACGGTTCAACCCCTTTTCTTTTCAAGCCTATTTAGGGTTTAACGGCTCAAAGAGTTTGACAGCTCAACAGTACCTTCATGAACTTTCCGTTGTGTCTCTTTCCAGCGGTGCTCCTTTTATTTTTCTGAAAAATCCCATTGTGCGTTTTTTCAACGGTGCTCTTTTTATTTTTTCGAAAAATCCAGCTGTGTCTCTTTCCAGCCAACACGAGTACTATTTATGGGTACCAGCATGTTCATCCAACGGATTAAAGCTTCACCTAGATTGTTGTAAGTAAAGGGGAGTGTTGAGATTGGTAATTGGGTTTTATTTGTACAAGATTGAGCATTATAAGCTCCATCTTGAGGGGGAGTATTAGGAATATAATATTATTATATTTTGTAGTCCCACATTGTTTAGATGTGGAAGTCTATATTTTATTATTTACTATAAATAAAGCTTATGGGTATAGACTTTGAGATATCAATCAAGGCCACAATCCTTTTCTTATTTTATTTTATTTAACAGAAACTTCTCCTAAAATTATCCTTGAACTCACTTAATCCCTCACAAAACAAAAATAAGGCTCTCGTAAAATTTCTAGTTGCTAACCTCTAATTCTGATGCTTAAAAAATTCTCATACTTGGGAATTAAATTACAAAACTTTTCAGTATAGTTTTCCAAGATGTTAGGAACATTTCATCTTATGTACTTTACTCTTAATTCATCGTTTAAGACCCCCTAATCTCAATTACTTTAAAACAGGTACAGTCAGAACCCGAAAATCACAACCATGACTTCCAATACCTCCAAAATACACACAATATGGAATTAATACCTGAACCATTCTATTTAGCCTTTAATATGTTAGGAACAACTTTTATTCAGATGTCTTAAGCTAATTCCAACCACAACCCCCAACGAAGTCTCCCGGATTGATTGAAGCTCACTAAAAATCATGCATGGACCTAGCCTCAGTCCAATAGCTCTAACTATCAATATACTTTGAACAAGGTTATGAAATTTTCCAAAAATCATCTCAAGACCTAAGCTACACTTTCTCTTTATAATTATTAATTTAATTCAATCCCGAAGATACTCGAAACACAAGATTTCTCTAACCTATGAAATCTAGCCTTGCATCCCTTCCAAAACCTCTTAACTCTCATTTTCCAACACTTTACCCACAACTAATGTGAGACCCCAATTATTCAATGAGTATGTTAAAAATTCTCGTACGTAATATATATACCTACATAATATATATATACATATAACTAATGATGAATTCAATTACATTAAGGACAGTAAAAAAAATAAAAAAAAATTTGGAGTGAGTAATATAGATATATAATGGCAAAAATATATGTTGGAGGGTGGAATTGGTATATATATATATATATAGTTTAAAGTTATAAAAACAGAAAAAAAATTATGCAAGTGTGTGGTGTAGATTTTTTTTATTTGTTTATTGAACTACTTTTGCTTATTTTTTGGCTTGCTGGTGTCTTCTCCACATAAAAGAAATGAAAGATAGCAGACTTTCCTTCCCCTGCTCTGCACCTCCTTCATTTTCTTCCTTGTATTCGGTTCCAATCATTCAAAATTTGGTGAGAAATCTTAATGGTGGAATTTGCTCCACTTGTGTGACGCTAACCGCCGGGTTCCTTCCACTTTTGGCTGCACCAAGCTTCCCATCTCCAGCCCTGGCAGCAACCGGCCGTGAGCTACAATAAGGAGTCCGCAGCTGCCGCATAGTCCAGCAGATTTGAGGTGGTCAGCTTCCGTTCATGGTGAGCAACTGAACGTCCTAGCTGCCAGCTGCCAGTCGACCTCTTTTGCACTTCACCTTGGTGGGTTTAGATCGTGAAATTTTCTACTAGATTGTGCCTTAATCATTTGATTATCTTGTGTAACCGTGAGTGGGTCATCCTTTGCCTTGATTGAGGGGTTAGATTCAGCATAGGAAGTAGTTAGCAGGTTAGGGGTTATGCGGTGAAGCGTGAGGGAACAGGTTGAGAAGTGTCTTTGGTGGTCAAGGCAGTCTGCTACTAGAGGAATTAGGTTGAAATTGTACTAACATAATATGTGAACATTAGAAGAAGTAATTTAAAAAGGAGGTTAATGTTAAATAACTAATATGTATATATATATTTATATACACAATTAGGCAAGTAACTTATCTTAAGTTATTCGATAATATAATTAGTTAAATTAAAATTATATATATATATATATATAAGGATTAATTCTAATATACCTATAGGGTAATATTAAATTATGAAGGTTAATTCATTAAATGTAACGGGTTAATTACTATCGTTTTACATATTTGATATAACTATGTATAATTATGAAATCGTTAAATTAATTTAGAAGTGATTATTAGTAATTTATTGATTTATGATTTTCAGCTCATAAGCGTGTCGAGAATATTCCGGCATCATCATGTATCAGACGCACTGACGAGACTCATACGTGAACTTGTGAGTGAATCATGTGCTTTATGGATATCAGATTTTGTGTGCCATTACGTGTATACTGGAATTATATGAGTTATAATAAAATCTAAGCAAATGAGTGATTTCAGCAATTTGATTGAATGATATGTGATTGACATTGATTGTATTTGATAAGGGCCAACTCGTGAATATTTTCTAGAAAATGAGTTTCATTTCTGACAATGATTTTAAAAACTATTGGAGTGCTCAGCCCCGGTGGGATGGATTTGTGTACGGAGATTAATTTGGTGTGCTGACGCATAAATGCCCGGCAGGGGGTGATATTGATGTGCGGGGCTGGGTTACTCGTTGGCCCTTTGTTTGTTCAGTTGATTGTGTAGTTGTTGATTGATTTATATAAGTTGGTTGCTATTTTGGGATTGTAAGTCAAGTGAATTATGATTATATGATTATAGTAACTATGTACGTATATTAATAAATGTGACTATGAGTTGTAACTTATAATTTTGTGTTGTATGATGCTGGTACACATAGGGTACATGAATTACTCACTGAGTCACGGTGACTCACCCTTTCCTTTGTTGTTTTTTTTTAGTTTGCAGGAGATAGTTGTTGATCGCTATATAGGCCCACCTGCCTATTTTGCAGCGGCAAGGTATATTAGTAAATTGCACTCATGGAGCGTAAAGGGCAATACTTGCAATCACATAGGATGCCATGCATGGTTGTAATATATTTACATGTAGTGATTATTATGGTGCATTGTTTGTTGTCGGGGCGGAGCCCCTTTGTATATTCTGATGTTGTGTTTTGCTATCTACTTGAATCCAGGTTATTGGTTTTTTTTCATTATGGGCATGTTCTATCGTATGGGGAAACTCTGCCCAAAATTTTATAAATTGTTGTGGTTATCTATTTGCATATTCAGGGTTATAGAGGTATAGATATCCATCCCTCTGGCCAGTCATACCTTCATTTGAGGGTGTGACAACTAACCCTCATTTGTTCATACTCACTTTCATTAACTCCTTTACCCACAACATTAACCAACACTCTTTGTTCTTGTTTATGAACCTTTTATTCAAAGTAACTAATTATTATATTTTTCATCAAAAGCTTAAGGGTGTAAGCTAATAATCATAGAAGACAGTTGGAATTTGAAGTAGGTGATCACGTGTTCCTGAAGATTTCTCCTTTTAAGGGTGCTATGAGGTTCGGTAGGAAGGGTAAATTGAGCCAAGATTTATTGGGCCTTTTCAGATCCTGGATAGGGTTGGAACTGTGGCGTACAAGTTGGCTTTGCCCCCGGATTTAGATAAGGTGCACCCAGTATTTCATGTGTCGATGCTTTGAAAATATTTGCCGGATGAATCCCATATTTTACAAGTTCAAGAAGTGCAAGTTAACAAAGACCTAACGTACGAGGAGCAACCAGTGAAATTCATCGATAGGCAAGTTCGCAAACTTCGATCAAAGGTTATTCCTTCGGTCAAAGTTTTATGGCAACATCACGGGGAGCAGGAAGCTACGTGGGAGTCTGAAAATGAGATAAAGCGACGTTATCCATACTTATTTGATTAATTCAGGTAAGTGATATTTCCTTATAAATCATCCTTTGAAATTCAGGACCAATTTCTTGTAAGGGGGGGAAGGTTGTGAGACCCCAATTATTCAATGTGTACGTTAAAAATTCTCGTACGTAATATATATACCAACATAATATATATATACATATAATTAATATGAATTCAATTACATTAAGGAGAGTAAAAATATATATATATATATTTGGAATGAGTAATATAGATATATAATGGCAAAAATATATGATGGAGGGTGGAATTGGTATATATATATAGTTTAAAGTTATAAAAACAGAAAGAAAATTATGCAAGTGTGTGGTGTAGATTTTTTTTATTTGTTTATTGGACTACTTTTGCATATTTTTTGGCTTGCTGGCGTCTTTTCCATATAAAAGAAAGGAAAGATAGCAGACTTTCCTTCCCCTGCTCTGCACCTCCTTCATTTTCTTCCTTGTATTCGGTTCCAATCATTCAAAATTTGGTGAGAAATCTTAACAGTGGAATTTGCTCCACTTGTGTGATGCTAACTGCTGGGTTCCTTCCACTTTTGGCTTCACCAAGCTTCCCATCTCCAGCCATAGCAGCAACCGGCCGTGAGCTGCAATAAGGAGTCCGCAGCCGCCGCATAGTCCAGCAGATTTGAGGTGGTCAGCTTCCGTTCATGGTGAGCAACCGGACGTCCTAGCTGCCAGCTGCTAGTCGACCTCTTTTGTACTTCGCCTTGGTGGGTTTAGATCGTGAAATTTTCTGCTAGATTGTGCCTTAATCATTTGAATATCTTGTGTAACCGTGAGTGGGTCATCCTTTGCCTTGATTGAGGGGTTAGATTCAGCATAGGAAGTAGTTAGCAGGTTAGGGGTTGTGCGGTGAAGCATGAGGGAACGGGTTGAGAAGTGTCTTTGGTGGTCAAGGCAGTCTGCTACTAGAGGAATTAGGAAGATAAATGAGTGAGTTAGGTTGAAATTGTACTAACATAATATGGGAACATTAGAAGTAATTTAAAAAGGAGGTTCCTTCCACTTTTGGCTGCACCAAGCTTCCCATCTCCAGCCATAGCAGCAACCGGCCGTGAGCTGCAATAAGGAGTCCGCAGCCGCCGCATAGTCTAGCAGATTTGAGGTGGTCAGCTTCCGTTCATGGTGAGCAACCGGACGTCCTAGCTGCCAGCTGCTAGTCGACCTCTTTTGTACTTCGCCTTGGTTGGTTTAGATCGTGAAATTTTCTGCTAGATTGTGCCTTAATCATTTGAATATCTTGTGTAACCGTGAGTGGGTCATCCTTTGCCTTGATTGAGGGGTTAGATTCAGCATAGGAAGTAGTTAGCAGGGTAGGGGTTGTGCGGTGAAGCATGAGGGAACGGGTTTAGAAGTGTCTTTGGTGGTCAAGGCAGTCTGCTACTAGAGGAATTAGGAAGATAAATGAGTGAGTTAGGTTGAAATTGTACTAACATAATATGTGAACATTAGAAGTAATTTAAAAAGGAGGTTAATGTTAAATAACTAATATGTATATATATATATATATATTTATATACACAATTAGGCAAGTAACTTATCTTAAGTTATTCAATAATATAATTAGTTGAATTAAAATTATATATATGTATATTTATATATATATATACACACATAAGGATTAATTCTAATATACTTATAGGGTAATATTAAATTATGAAGGTTAATTCATTAAATGTAACGTGTTAATTACTATCGTTTTACATATTTGATATAACTATGTATAATTATGAAATTGTTAAATTAATTTAAAAGTGATTGTTAGTAATTTATTGATTTATGATTTTCAGCTCCTAAGCGTGTCGAGGATATTCCGGCATCGTCATGTATCAGACGCACTGACGAGACTCATACGTGAACTTGTGAGTGAATCATGTGCTTTATGGATATCAGATTTTGTGTGCCATTACGTGTATACTAGAATTATATGAGTTATAATAAAACCTAAACAAATGAGTGATTTCAGCAATTTGATTGAATGATATGTGATTGACATTGATTGTGTTTGATAAGGGCCAACTCGTGAATATTTTCTAGAAAATGAGTTTCATTTCTGACAATGATTTTAAAAACAATTGGAGTGCTCAGCCCCGGTGGGATGGATTTGTGTACTGAGATTAATTTGGTGTGCGAACGCATAAATGCCCGGCAGGAGGTGATATTGATGTGCAGGACTGGGTTACTCGTTGGCCCTTTGTTTGTTCAGTTGATTGTGTACTTGTTGATTGATTTATATAAGTTGGTTGCTATTTTGGGATTGTAAGTCAAGTGAATTGTGATTATATGATTATAGTAACCATGTACGTATATTAATAAATGTGACTATGAGTTGTAACTTATAATTTTGTGTTGTATGATGCTGGTACCCATAGGGTACATGAATTACTCACTGAGTCATGGTGACTCACCCTTTCCTTTGTTGTTTTTTTTTAGTTTGCAGGAGATAGCTGTTGATCGCTATATAGGCCCACCTGCCGACTTTGCAGCGGCAAGGTATATTAGTAAATCGCACTCATGGAGCATAAAGGGCAATACTTGCAATCACATAGGATGTCATGCATGGTTGTAATATATTTACATGTAGTGATTATTATGGTGCATTGTGTGTTGTCGGGGCGGAGCCCCTTTGTATATTCTGATGTTGTGTTTTGCTATCGACTTGAATCCAGGTTATTGGTTTTTTTTTCATTATGGGCATGTTCTATCGTATGGGGAAACTCTGCCCAAAATTTTATAAATTGTTGTGTTTATCTATTTGCATATTCAGGGTTACAGGGGTATAGATATCCATCCATCTGGCCAGTCATACCTTCATTTGAGGGTGTGACAACTAACCCTCCTTTGTTCATACTCACTTTCATTAACTCCTTTACCCACAACATTAACCAACATTCTTTGTTCTTGTTTATGAACCTTTTATTCAAAGTAACTAATTATTATATTTTTCATCAAAAGCTTAAACTAAACCTTCTAATGTCACTATATTTCAAATTTCAACTCTTAGTTCATGCCTTTAACCTTTATTCATTCATTTTATTTTCATCCTTTTCAAACCATTTATTATTATCCTAACTATTTATTTTCATAAGAAACCTATATACATCAACCTTTATGCATATACTAACATTTGATTTCTCCTAAGCAATTTGTCAAACGCCTAATATGCATATTTTAGTATAATTCATAGGTACGGGTTTATATATATAAATATTCCAATACACTCAACACAATTTCCATTAGTCTCCATATTGCCCATTTCCAAATATCAAACTTGAATTTAACTTAGCTAATCAAAATAACCATAGGCTTGAGTCATAAAATTTCAATACCCATTTCACTCTAAACTTCCATGTCAATCACTCTCAATTTTTCATCCTCTCACTTTTATTCATAATTAATTCAAACCCTTTCATTCAAGAATTCACTAAATTCTCCAATCTAATTTATCAACCAACCAAGAACATCAAAAGAATTAAGGGTATAAGCTATAGGAAAGTTACCATCAAGGGATAAAAGGGTAGTTAGTTGCTCCAAACAGAAACTGGAAATCAGTCACCACTCTCCAACGTGAACTACTTCAAGGCAACTCCTAGTAACCACCATAGTTGGCTGAATAGAGGAAGATCCAGGAGCAAGCTAAGATGCAAAACAGGGCAGATGCTCCTTGGTTGTCTCGGCTGCAAGGAAACTTCAAGAAAGCCAGAAATCGTTGTTATACAGTAGCTGAAATTGAGCTAGAGGGTGGTTGGAAGGAAGCAACATAGGCAGCGAGAGAAAGAATGCAAGAAAGGATGAAGGACTTGGCTGCACCCAAAGAGAATGAAAGGTAGAACAAGGTTGAATCTAGGAGGAATGTGAGGTAGAAGCACACGGCAAGGGAAAAGGAAACTTGGCTGCCATGGACTAGAGTAACTACCCGGCCAGAAAAAGAGCTTGGTGTTGAAGGCTAAAGGGGCATCCAGCAGCAATTCAAGCTTATTATTACTGCTTGTTATATCCACCTTAACCTCCACACTCCCATGGTATCTTACACAAGGAGATTAAGGGCACGGCTGGGAATGGAAGACACACACACACGGAAAGGAAGGGAATGATGCTCACGACTGTGTGAGCTAGGTAGTAGGGGAAAAGAGGCAGAGCTTGGCTAGAATAAAAGAACTCCAAAATTTTCTAGTTGTATGTAAAGTTGGTGCAAGGAAAAAAAAAATGGAGAATGGTGGGCCAACTAGAAGAAAAATAGTTGGAATAAAAATTAAGGAAATGAGATAAAATTTGGAAAAAAAATAAAGTCAAAGTTATAAGTTCAAAACGTGTAGGGGTAATTAAATTCTAAAACCATGTGTGGTGTATATTTTTATTGCTATGTTTGTATAAATAGACACATGGCTAATTGTATTATTTATTTATTTAATTTGTTTGTGGTGGAAATTAAATCTTAGTATATATATGCCTTATACATTAATTATTCACCCACTTGAATTTACTTGGTTATAATGTTACTTATTTTAAGATAACAAATACACAAAAAAAAAATTAAAACGTATTTTAAGGTTATACTGAGATATCAAATTATAACATATTTAACTTTAATTAATTAGTTTATTTTATTGATTTTATGTTATCGGATTATGAGGGTTATAACAAATTAGTTGAGGTGCACAAAAAAAAAGTTTTAATTTTCTATATTAATTTAAAATATAATGAATATTGAAGTTAATTTATTGATGAATTACTTATTTTCATTTAATTTTTAGTTAGAATTGAACTCATTAAAAATCATTTCAAAAGATCTAACTTAGATAACATAATTGGTTTAAAATTGTTAGGAGTTTACAAACAAAAAAAAAAAAAAGGAAGAAAAAAGATTGACTATCAAATAACAAAAGTAACTAAAATGAGAGAATCTACATTCTTAAAATTCAAACTAAATACTAATTCAATTTTATGTATATTATAATTTATATATTTTTAAATAATGTTATTGATTTAACATTATATTCTAACTCTTAAAATTCAAACTAAATACTAATTCAATTTTATGCATATTATAATTTATATATTTTTAAATAATGGTATGGATTTAACATTATATTCTAATATAATAAAATATTTAGTTACTTAATTAATCTAACTTATTTTGCAAAATCTATGTGGTCAATATGTATGTTTCATAAATTAATTGGGGTCATTTTAAAATTTTTCCTTATATCTTGATAAATTTAGAAAATTTCATTAGGTAAAATAAAGTTAAAACTTGAGTCGATCAATTAACCCCTCTCAAATTAATGTGGCTCTGCCGTTGTCCACAACTCAGCCATAACTGAAAAGTAGACACCTAAATTATGCGAAAAACCTCCAAGCCAAGTTCTAGAGGAGTCACAGAGAACCCCACAAGCGGTAACCAACTTGTTATTCTTAGAAGCTCTATTTGTGTTTATTTTCCTTTCTCGATTGACCAATTATGTACTTCGATACGTTATTTTGATTTTTAATGAGGACAATCTTATTATGCCTAAGTAAGCATTCTTAGTGAGGCTCAGATTTTTGTCACACAGTTAAAGGACCTATACTTCTACCTAAGGACGGATCCACATGCAGCTGAGTGGGGTCAACTAATCCCACTGAGTTTTGAAAATTCTGTTAAAAGAATATATAAAAATTAATTTACCTTCATTGGATTAATGAGAAATGTAAATTATGCCCCCATAGACTCTTTATTTTTCACAATTATTCACTACTAAATGAAAAAGTCCATTCCTATTGGGTCAATACTGATTTGGCCCACTACACTACCAAATTTTTATATATTGGGCTTTACTCTTTACTTACAATCTTATTTAAATTTTTATATATGCAATCCTCTATATAGAAAAGGTTTTCTTTTTCTTCTTTGTTTTTTTCCCTACCCAAGAAGCAAATAAATGTTATTTAAATTATGCATTATTTTCTCATTATTATTTTTTTCAAATTAGGTTTCCTTTCATGATTCTTTTTATCTTAAAAAATAAATCAAATACTTTGTTAGTTTAGTAAATTTAAGAGCAAAGTACGTACAAAAAATGTGGGTTAGATAATAAAATAACTTAATATGATATTCTACATCTATACTATTCTAAAAGTCAAAAGATCTTTATGGTCTCCAACTTTAGAATAAATATAGATTAATTCATTTACATTAACTAAAAATATATATAAATTTATTTTTTCTTTTTTAATAACTATCAATTATCCTATCCACTCACATAAATTAAATATTTTTTTAATTAAATAATTATTTTTTTAATTTAAAATAATTTCTTAACAACTATCCACTTCACTCACACTCACACACTAGTTCATCTTTTATCTTTTAAATATGGCTCAAAAATCTAAAATAACCATTTTGTACAAATATTTGGCGTGAGCACATGCATGTAATTAAAAAAGTCAAATTACACTTTGGGTTCCTATAGTTTTACTATATTTTAAAATGAATCACTTTGTTTGAAAAAAATTTAGTTGAGTCTTATGCGACATTTCCTTCAAATTTTTCTTTATATTTTTATGATGACTTTTATTAGTAAATGTTAGAATATCATTTTGTATTGCTTGTCAATTACTTTCATTTTTTAAATAATTATGATTTGTAAATTAATAGAAATGATTATACTGAGTTGAAATTAAAATGAACGAACAATTACCAATTAAAAATTTCAATGGTGAGTCACACTCAATCTCTTGGAGACTTTTCATCATGACCTAAACTCATTGAACGCGGACTAGGCACGTGATACGTTTTTAGGGCAGAGTGTAAGGCTACACCTGTACAATATCAATCTTAATAATAAACCTTAATATCTTCAATTTAAAAAGTAAGAAGGGGGTGGAGTACAAAGTAATCTAATCTTCAATTAGATAAATATCCCAACGAGATCCATAAAACAAAATTTTCACAATCTCTAAATCAAAATCCAATGTAACTAAAATAAGAGAAACCAAATCCTACAACCAACCGATCCAACACTCCATGTAAGAAGGGATTCCTATTCATCACCCAAAAGGAAGAAGAAAGAGTAAGTTACACTACTTGTCAAGTAATCAAGTCCCCGACTAGTTGGATCCAAACATGGTTTAAACAATGTTGAATAAAAATAAACAATTCATCATTTATTGATTTTCACAAAACAAAAATAATTTTTATCAGTTTAGCTCACAGACATGACTAAGGTCACACCTAAAACCTCAGTGACACTATTCAATATGCTAGTATTTAAACCCTACTAGTAGGAACCATAACAATACAAAACCATCAACAATACATAGTCAGACTGAAAGCTCAAAACAAAAGTCACGATGAGTTGCCAATTTAACGAAAACAACTTTATTTCAATAATAGAAGTTTCAACAATCTCAACATTTATCAAAAACATAAATCTCACAAATTCTCATACTGGAACCCAATCATTTGAAAAGTAGTTTTCAAAATGCCATAACTTATAGTCAATTTTTTTATATATATAATTTCATAAAACATCAGTTTCATCAAAATTAATGTTTTTGATAAAACACCAAAAGGAACAAGATCACTCACCTCAATAACCCAAACATCAATACTAAGAACTGGAAGTCACAAGTTGACACAACCACGAAATATAGTATCCTAGAAAGAGTACAATATTGTTTAAATAGGAAGACACAAACTAAAATTCAAAGGAGAATGATACAATTTAGGAAATCAACAACATACCTCGAGAGAATTGAAATACAACAAAATTTTTCTCGCAACTCTCAACCTTTTAGCCTTCAACTTTCTCTGCCTCTTTGTTTCTTTTGTTTTGTTTTTGTTTAACATTGTAACAATATATATAATTGGTTAGGGTTTAGGTAAGTTTTATAGTAATTTCAATTAACTCTTTTAATTTAAAATAACACTTTTAACCCACTTGAGCCAACTAAGTAATTTTTTAAATTGGCACCTTTTATTGCTGATATAATTATTTTTCTTTTTCCTTCTTTTTTTTAATTTGGTACCATTATTACACTTTTAGACTTGATTAGCGTGGGATTGGAGTTTCTTAATTATTATCCTAAATTGGTCTTGTAAATGGTGTCCTAGTAAGACAAACATTGTTGCCCATAAACTTTGTAAATGATCTATTAACTCTCTTTATGGGGCTCAATTCTTATTCAGGATTCCCTATATTAAGTAATTTTAAAAAAAAATTGATACCTTTTATTACTTATAATTATATTTCTTTTTCCCTTTTTTTTTTTTTTTTTTGTACTGGTATTACACTTTTAGACTTGATTAGTGTGGGATTAGAGTTTCTTAATTCTTGTCCAAATTGGTCTTGTAAATGGTGTTCTAGTGAGACAAACATGGTTGCCCATAAACTTTGTAAATAGTCTATTAACTTTCTTTCTTGGGCACTGTTCTTATTCAGGAAATCTCTATCTCTATAAGACAAGCTTTACTTGATGGTTGTTTTTAATATGAAGTTCTTTTCTTGGCAAAAAAGAAAAAAACCAAGGACTATACATACAAATTAAAAAGTAATTTGTTAGAAACCAAGTGAACTACCTAAAACTCAAGAATTTTTAAGCAATAACATATCGCCGCCCAATGTGAAGGTAAACTAAAAACCCGTTTAATATACAGATGACAAAATTCAAATCGGAAAACCCATAAACTTGTATGGAGGGGACTCCAATAAACTTGAAATGTTCCAATTTTTACAATTTTGAACCATTCCAATACAGAAGGGGCTCCAAGAAACTAGTTTGTATATGCACTCTCATTGAAGACCAAGCGGATTCTAGCGAGCCAACAGACTTGATCCGAGTTTGCGTCAATGAGGAGAGCTAGTTAGACAAAGGAAATACACGTGGAACATGACATCCATCTAAATAATTAATCCAAGTTTGCCTCAATCAAGGCCCCTAAGCCATATGAAATTGCCAAGATAGAGAACTTAGCCTACTTGAAATTGTGATTTTTTGTGCTATACAACCTAAAAGATGAATATATTTTAAAAAACAAATACAAATACTGAATTTAAATTTTAGCTTAAAGATGAATGATCAAGAGCATAGAAATAATCGACTGTGTAAACCTAGGGAAAGTATATATTATTTTACTATAGCTAGTACTGCACAAGATGACTACCCAAAACAGAAATTTCAGAATAATTACTCGAGGCCACTATAAAACATCCTACTGCAACATGCTAAAAGCTATACTGTACATGTAACAAAACTACAAAAGAAATACATAATTTGCAAAAACTTAGTTTAACTTGATTCTAGCAGGAAGGCATACTCCAGGAGCTTGCTCTTCTTGGGAAAGGCCTTCACAGGCAACTAACTTCAGTACAGATTGAGCCGCAGGATGGTACTTCTGTTGGGCTTCAACAAAGCTTCTGCCAAGAACCTCGTCAAACCAATCCTCCACTGCTCTTTTCTTGTCTGATGATAACCAGGCAGCTGCAAGTATCTGAACCATGACTTCATTATCAATTTCCAGCAGAGCCTCAGAACCAAATGTCCTCTGAAATTGAAGGCTGATACTCCTTAAGAATTTCTCAGCAAGTCCATCAAAATTGAAATGTTTAAAAACCACATTTTCATCCACTTGATCAAAGAAATCATCCAACCAGGCTTCTGGGTTTTCAGTTATGGAATCAATCTCATAGTCATCGTAATTGATATCCTCTTCTATCTCCTCTAGCGGCAAATTTAGGTCCAGAAAGGATCTCGGTGCCTTCAACTCCTGTTTCTGTATCTTAGTTGTCGTCTCTTGATCATTGCAATCATTTCTTTTGTCCAGCTTTCTTTTATGCAGTGATGATGGTTTTATGGTCTCATTTCTTGATGTAACCTTCACATTCATTCCACTGCTTAGCATGGTATCCTCAGCAACATGTCCAAGCAATATTTGCATTTGACATCTTTTGGCTTCCAGGATTCTTTCTTCAGAAAACATTGTTGCCCCCTTCTCCAGAGTAAAATTCTTGTTAATGATGGTTGAACTTAAAATAAAAATCACATTACTGATGCTGATTTCTCTTCCATGCGAGTCTGGAAATTTACCTGTCCTAATGGCCTTGGACAAACTAGTCTGTGCCAAAAAATCCGCCTTATCTACATTTTCAAGAAAGACAACTGAATGGGGTTTCTTACTCAACTCTCCAACAATGCAGTCAACAATTGTTTTGCCCCTAAACTTCACATCATAGCCACTTAATTCTTGGAATCCAAAAACAGAGTTTAATGTGCAAACCCTATCATGACAATTAAAATCCATAGAGATTACACTTTCTGGGTTTCCAAAAACTGTCTGACCAAGTGCTGAAGCAATTTTCCCTTTTCCAACTTTGTCAGGTCCCAGGAAAGTGAACCAAATATCTCTTCTGAAATTTGAGCCCCGGTGCTTTCCACTCCCAGATCTGTGAAGGGCCAGAGATCGACTAATAGCACAAATGGCTTCATATTGTGAGCCAACCTTTTCAGTAAGAACATGATTAAGTGACTTACAATCTCCTAAGTCAAACTTTGATCCCAAATTGGGACCAGAGGAGGAAGAAGATCTGGCAATTTGGAGTGAATTATTATCACTCAGAGCATCAAACTCTGCTGAAACAGAGTCTGACGTATGCTGAAGATGCTCTTTAAGATCTCGCAATTTTGGAGTATTTGGCTCTTGAGCTGCTGATGTGTATAATGTTCCCAACCCCAAATCTGTGGTCACAGAAGCAAGGGATAAAGATGATGCGTGGTCATGAAGACTCACATTGGCCACGGGGAAAGGGGGGCGCCAAGGGCTCCCTATTTCAATTTGCTGATTCTTTGAAACTTCTGCAATGGGCTCAGTTCCGGAATTAATATAAACAGCATCAGAAGTCACTGGTACTGGTAAAGTCTGTTTTAGAGGAAAACCCTTTTGTGGCTCTCTAGGAATGCATAAACTTGAAGGTGCACATTGGCTTTCATTGAAAGAGAGATCCTTACTGCTACTTCCCTTCCATTCTGCACCAAATTGAATGCGCTCAACAGATGGACCTGGATACCTTGTCTGGGAAGCATCGATTTTGGATAAAGGCCTTGTGTGATGAAGACGATGACAAATATCATTCCACTTACTCTGCAGCCCCACAATCTTAGCATTCAAACTTGATTTGTTATCTTTGGCCTGCACTGAATGATGAAGTTCACACTTTCATAAATATAGTCACAAACTAAATAAAATGAAGTATGGCAAGTTATACAAAACATGATCAGTAATCCCTCTGTCTCTCTCTCTCACATGTGTGAATATACTAGTGTGGATGTTCTAGAGGAAGAAATCCCAACTTTGAAATGATACAAACCTTTGCCGCATCCACTGCCTTGCCCGTGTCAAAATCAGCCTTTTCCAACCAAGGCAAGCTTGCTGAGTAATCAGATACCGATGTGGTTAAATCTACCCTCAGAATACCAGAGACTTCTTGTTGATACTTTTCAGTGCATAGGTGGCAGCGGCCAAATGATTGATTTGTGCTGATTAATGGATTTTTGAATTCAGATGGTGCAGAAAAGAAACCACCAAATGGAATAAATGACCCCATCAAGCTGTAAGTTTATCATGAGCATGGAACTGTGAGATCCAATGGGCAGAAAAAGTCAGAAGCTAAAGTGCACACATACTGATAGACATGCATATGATCAGACATAAAAGTTTGAGAGCAAAAACCACAATGTGAAACTATGATGAATAGAAGCTCCGAAAGAAACAGGAGCATCAGAAGATCGTATTCATTGTCCCAAGAAGATCACAAACACAGGCTACTTGACCTTCAAAATGAAGAGCATAAAGCTCTAGAGCAACAAGAAATGAATAAGAGAAATCAAAAACCAATTTCCAGAGGAATCCTTTTGGGTTGACTACATATTTTGACATTTCAAGGTCAAAGGTAATTGCTCCAAGCAAGTACAAGTGTATGACATTGTTGAGAATTCGTTAGGTGTGAATACCTTCTTTATCTTATACTTAATGCTGTACTTTACATACCACAAGTAAGAAGCCTTTCTCCTTGACAATGCATGAATCTTGAGGCATGAAGTCCATTACAACTTACAAGAAGTTCTGTATATACTAAAGCATCTATCAGTTTATCCTTTCTTGCCTCGTGAACATATTAATTTATCTAAATATTCTAACCTACTAAAGACAAATCCAAACTTCAACCAATACAGAAGAAAAAAAGGAAAAGGTCACCCACCTGGATTTAGAGTTGAATCCTTCCATTGAAGGACTGGCAGATGTAATGGGCAGAAGATGCAGATCCCAATCTTTAACCACGTTAGGAACCAGAGCTAAGAACTTTGAATATGTATCATAAGTGGCTGCTCCCACCAACCACAATTTTCCATCACCAAGCTCCAATAAACGTGTCAACTGCGAAACAACAAAGCTCACTGCAGCAATATTCACACCATCTCCCACAAATGCCTTAAGTTCCCCAAAGTTCAGAGCAATACCGGGACACAAGCATTGCTCAGCCAGACGACTCAACTCCTTAAATTTCAAGCCCATCTTCTCCTCGCTCCCACCTTCAACAAAAAACTCAGAAATCTCCTTCTCAATGCAAATTACATTTAACCCAGATATTTCATCCGGCAAGAAACCCACTCGACCTCTCTGTACGGACTCTGTGAAACTTTGAAGAGCATAGCTAGCACAAACACCTAATAACAAGGGGTTTCTCCCAGTTTTTCTCACAATAACTTCACCTATTCTTCTGCAATTCTCATTCCCATCTTCATACACAGGACTACCCATGAAGGGGAAGTTGAAACCCGATCGACCGGCATCCGAATCCGTTAGATTGCATAAGAATATGGGTGGACACCGCGTTCGCGAGAAACGAGAAGCTTGTGTGACAGGTGGTTGAAGTATCGCCAGCTTGATGTCGCCGCTCCGAAAACCCGCTTCGCCAAAAACCCTGCTGACAATTGGATCATCGAGTATGGATAGGATGAAGTGCTTGAGCTCGACCTTCAAAAATGACGCAGCTTGTTGCTGTTGACAGTGAATCTGAAACAAATGGAAACTATCTGGGTGTCTCCTCTGGTTAGCTTGGGAGCGTTTGATAGCAGCCATGAGAGAATTAGATATGGGAGGCTCGTCCTCAACAGTCTTCGATGTGGGCAATCGGTCTAAGGAAACACTCACAGAGAGATCAAGAGCTCGGAACTGGAGACGTGGAGAGTAAGGACAGCTGCGAGCGCGTGCGCAGGCGTCACGGAGTTTGGAGGACGGTAAAGCAAGCAAGGCAGAAACAGTGTGGAGGGAAGTAGTCTGGCCATGGCTACGGCGGCGAGCAACGGCCACCGCATCGTCAAGTGCACGTGCCGCCTCCTCGGTCAAGCATTGCCTCGCTACACTGACCGGCGTTGGCATCGCCGGCAAGCATATATACCACTATATACAAAATTTATATATGTATATAGTACACCAAGTGTATCAGTTGGGTTTGGACTTTTTCAGTACTTAATAAAAAAAAATTCTAAATGGAGGTTTACTTTCATCAAACTTGGGAATAATTTATTCAAGTATGCCAAGACAAGGGCAGGAGCAGACTGCAGAGTAAAAAGTGAAGATAGAGATAGAGAGAGAAAGAAAGAAAGAAGGAGAGGGAAGCTGTTGCTGTTGTTGTTGTTGTTGCTGCTGCTCTGGAGTGGAAGATGATGTTGTTCGGTGTGTGGGTTATGATGTGGTGGTTTGTTGGCGTGGGACCCTTATCTGTGGCAATAGAACAAACATATGGTGCGCATAGATTCTCTCCATACTATGTAAAAAGATTTCTTTATTTCCATGGCTTTTATGCTCTTATTGGCAAAATGACATTCTTAACACCATTCCTTTAATACTGATTTTGACCTGCTTTAAAATATTTTATTACTTTTCTTATTTATTGATTTGGTTACAAAAACATAAATAAATTCATAAAGTATCTTTTTTTTTAATTAATTTAATTTTTAAAATATTTTTATTTTTCCTTAATTTTACTTTAAAATATTTTTTTATTACTTTTTTCCTAAAGTTAATTTCTTACCTAAGAGAAATAAGATATATAAATTTTTTATTACTTTAACACACATGTAACTAAAATATAATTTAAATTATGTCTTTAATTTTTATTCAAAATATCAATACATTTACAAATAATATAAAATTAGCAAAAAATAAATTTTTTGAGATGAAATTTATAACTATTTTTTCAGTAGACATTGAGATTGACAGAGATGCCGTGCCCACTGGCCACTGACTGCAAACGGGCAAAGGGAGAGTCAATGTCAAGCTTTTAAGTGTTACGGGGACCTCCTTCTTCTGCCCAGCAGCATTTACCATACCCATTTATATTTATCAAAGTATTTTAAAATTTTCTAAATCATATTTGGCTAACATATTTCTTTTATTTACTTAATGATTTTGATTATTTTTTTATTTTATTTTTTTGAAAATAAATTAATTAAGAACTTACAAAATTACAATAGAACAAATAGATGTAAATTATTTCAAATTTAATATCACTATATAATTTTTATTTTTCTCTAACTAAGATTCAAAATATTATTTTATTTTTTAAATATGACATGAGCATCATCATAAAAAATAAATAAAAATTATGCCATATCTAAGATAAGATGCTAATAGAATAATAAATATTCACAATAATAAAAATAACGGCGGAATGTGATTCTTGCATAATAGTATCAAAATAATTACAAAGAATGAATTCAATCAGCATAATTTAGTATTAAATACTAAAAAAATTCTAATTATCAATGTAATTATTTCTTAAACTAGAAGTAACTTACAAGGAAAATTGTTACACCAGTAAACTAACTATCACTTTTTAATTTATTTCTCAATAAAATAGCAGAATTTTTTTATTGTTTTAGATTAAAATTCTCAAACTATAAAATAAAATTTTTTAATTAACTATATGATTACAAATAAAATTTTTCAAAAAATATCTACATAATTAATATTGTGTCATTTGTGAGTTATAATTATAATATTGAGGCGGGGTTGAATATTGTTGAATTAGAATCTCTTGTTTGAATGGATGACTTTCATATAGTTTAGTAAATATTTGATATATATAAATATATCTATCTTATATACTATTACTATAAAAGTCAAAAGATACTTACGGTCTCCTATTATATAATATATGTATATATTGAATTATTTAAAAACTAAATTTAGTTAATAAAATTTATCTAATCTCTTGATAACTATTAAATAATAATCTCTTCATTTTTCCATTCTCCCACTCTTCTACTCTCTCTCACCCTTTTAATATATAAATATATTTTTATCAAATAAAATTAAGGTAATATATATATGAGAAATTTCCAAATTTTTTATATAATAATAATATTATTATTATTTAAATAAAAATAAAAGTTTAAGGATCAAAAAGTGAGTGTATTTTGTCTAAATTTATGTGACTCTCCATCATTTATCTTCTTGGAAGATGAATGTTATTTACTCAAACAATTTTACTTTTTTTTAATTTGAGATAAATTTATCATCAAAAACTTGATGAACTATGAATTTCAACTTTATCATGCTTTTACTAGGTGTCATCAATGAGTAGGGTGTAATTTTAATTGAATTATTAAATGTATTCAATTAGTTCAAAATCTATAGTAATGATTTTAAAAAATAACTTGTATTATTAGACATGCCTAAAATGATAATAATGATTAAAATTAGGAATATTTAGGTGTTAAATTTCGAAGAATATAACCTTTAAATGTCTCAATTTAATTGGACACAATTGAAAGAATGCAAAAGTATCTTTTTAGTCTCTAAAATTTATCACAAATTTTAGTTTAGTTCTCATATTTTCAATTATGTCTAATTAATTTTTCAATTTTGTTGATTGTTTCTAATTAGTCTTAATCTCTTTTTCTTTAAATAAAAGTGAAGAAATGCTTTGTTTTGTCTAAATTAAGTTATAGAATTAAATTATTTTTTAAAACTTGTAAATTTCAACTAAATTCTTCTTTATTTAAACTATCACATGATGAAAAAATAACTTCTTTTTTTATAATATATGCAAGAAAGTGTGAAACATTAAAAAGAGGGAAAAAAAATTGAAATTAAATATAGTAAAACATTCAATATGTCAAAAAGAAATATTTTATTTAAATAAAAATGAAACATTAGCAACATTAAATGGTATGCCAATAATTTTAAGTTAGTGATTTAAAAAGAAGATGACGCTTAGGACTAATTAGACACAATTAATAAAATTAAAGTAATCACTTGACACAATTTAAATTGTGAGAACTAAACTAAATTTTTTGGTAAACTTTAAAAACTAAAAAAAAAAGAAAAAAGAAAAAAAAGTGAACGCGTCGACAAAAATAATAACATAATGGAACAATGTGATTGATGGTCATAAGAAAACATGCATGAATGAAAAATTTGGCTTTCTTAGATCAAATGATTTTAATGACTTGATGATTACTTAAATAGTGATACAATACATTAGACTAAATGGTCACATTTTTTTTATGTACCAAAATAAAAAAAATGGTTTCTAACAATTAATAATTATAGCTTAGGATGTAAGAATCCCCAAGGTTGGTCAGTTGTCTTTAAAATATCATCCATTTTATCAAATTTATCTTTAAAAAACATAAAATTTAAGCATATTTTAAAGTATCTGCAATTTCTTCCCTTAGACTAAAACAGTTGATATTTTAGACAAAAATTGCTTGTGACTTGAAATATAATATTTTTATCACTAATGTGACAAAAAATAGAAGATAAAATTACACCTTTTGCCTTTATGGTATCATATTTTTGTTAATTATATTTAACCATAAAAATATTTTGCAGTCTCATGCTCTCTCTCTCCTCTCTCTCTCTCGAACATTTTTAAAATATTTGAAAATATTATCAATCAAGTCAAAATGGAGAACAGGATCCCATGAAAAACTTTTTGCTGGAGAGTCCGAGAATAGTAACAAAAACTCATCGTTTTATTTTTATTTTTATTTTTAAAAGAAAAAATTGAGTTGTTTTTATTCTTCCACCCAGAAGAACGCGTTCTTCTTCAGGGATTTGAAGGTTGTGGTGGCCTGAAGGCCGGGTTGGAAAAGGTTAAGAGCTTGAACGTAGAGCTGGAATCTTGTAATTGGAAACTCACTAAGGATCTTGCTCCTGCTGTAGAGAGATTTGTATTAGTAATTGTATGAATTGAGATTTTTCTAATTTCATCTCGTTTTTAGATTGAATTTTGTTGAAAATGTGTACACATGTTGCACTACGTTGTTGAATAGAACTAAATTTTCTTAGAATTTAGGATTTAGTAAAATTTAGTTTAGATGGAGTAAATTAAACCTAGATTTGAACTCATTAGATCATCCTTTATCTTCAACTCATATTTTCCTAGGCTTAATTAAGGTTATCTTATCCTTCAAACCTGAAAATGATCTCCATAAGTTCTCAAACTGCGACAATGAATAAGGGAAGTTCCACCGTTGAAGAAGACCAAACCATTGAATAAAACTTAATTTAGTGTTATATATATATATATATATATATATATGTATATATAACGGTGCCTTTTTCGTTACTCTCCATGGATTCTCTAGCTGAAAACACTTTATGGGATCCGTTCTCCAAATTTTGTATTTCTTGTCATTAAAAAAATTAAATAAGATTAAAATGTCCAAATCATTAAAAAAAAAAAGCTACTTTATGATTTTTAAGGAGCTATGATGAAAAGGCTAGTGTAAAAGTGGACATATGAGAATGAGGAATGGGTTTTTTTTTTTTTTTTTCTTTGCCTACTTAGAACACGTGACAAAATATTATATTTTATTACTACACATCAATAATTTTAATAAAAATTTAAACAGTGATAGAATGATAAAAGTTATCTCAAATATTTTAATAGATCGAGTTGAATTTAAGAAACATTTTGATAATTAGATTGGCCAAGATTGGTAAGAACTATAAAAACAAAAAGAACTGATATCAAATTGATTAAATTGAATCGATTTTTTTCTTATAAATATATATATATATAAGTTGTATTAAGGATTAGTAGATTGAACTCTTAAGTATAGCTTGAAGAATGGATGTATTCAACAAGATTTTAGTGAACCACTATCAAAATAACTTTCAATCACTCTTAAAGCATCGCATCTTTTTAATTTGTTACTGTTTGAATTGTTCATTGTGTGTCTGGCTTTTAAACAGAAAAATATTTATTTGTCAAACTATTCACCCTATCTAATTTATCTTTTAACGTCAACAAAATAATTCAATATTATTGTTTTAACATATGAAGAAATTATTGTTTTATGAAAGTTCATAATGGCTAGTTTCTATTATAGGGGTTTAGATCATTTTATGTTTTTTCCTCTCATAGAGTTTTTAATTATATAAAAGAAAAACGAAAAACGAAAAAAAAAAAAAATAGCTCTTGAAGAGAGAAAGTTGTATGCTACAATCGTGAGCCCAGTATAGGTATTTATTAAATTTAAGAGTTACTTTTGAAAATAAAGAAGTGTCTCACATTTCAATAAAGGAAATATTTCTTTTAAAAGTAAAAAAACACAGTAACATAAAATAAATAAGCTCAATGATATATAATGCTTTTGTTGTATTAAGATAAACAATAATAAATAAATCCCAGTATAAAAATCCCAATCAGCAACTGGCCAACCAATCATGAGTCACCATATGGCAGCTGAGTCACTCTCAAATGCAAAAGGCAAACCGTAAACAACTTAGGAGTCATAAAAAAAAAAAAAAAACGACGAGGAGGCATCCGACTGAAAGAGAGTTGACGCTATATACCAATTATGACCAAGTAGTAGAATAATATTTTTTAGCAAAAATATAAATAAAATAATATTTATAAAAATACCAAATAAAAAGAAAAGTGCTGATGTAACCTCAATTTCTTTGGTTAATGAGTATTTAAACATTTAAATTGATATTTAATTAAGACTCAATAATATAAGGTTTAAGGTTCAAATTTTAATAAAATTTTGAAGATGATCAAATTATCTTCTTATCATCTTCTCTAAAAAATAATGACCAAAATTAGTAACTTTTTTTAATAACAAAAAATAAAGTTCTAAAATATTTTTGGTGATTTTACCTATAAATATTTTGTGCAAGTACTCATTGCTCAGTTTAAATGAAAATAATTGTTGTAGGGTTAGGCAAAAATATTACTTTTCTTCTAAATATGTAATTCAGGCAAGTCTATCTCATACAATGGCAGCTCTGTTTTCTTTTAGGTTTCGATTTTTATCAATTTAAGAAAGCAATATATAAATTAGAAAGAAGTCTAATTTAATTGCTACATAAGCACGTCCTTGTTATGCAACTAACGAATAAATCCACCTTAAAGTCACATCACAAATCAACCTAATTAATGGCATTTGTGTGGTCCTGTACACATGTTTCTATCTCAATATTTGCTCATTTTTTTAGGAGATATGCCATATATGGGAAATGAGTAATGTTGTAGTCACTAGTTTTTTCAAAATTAAATATTTATAAAATAGGTAATAATATATCTACAAATGAATGTAAATTAACTCATTTGTAATTGATAATTTTAAATAAATATGAGATTCGTGACGTAATAACTTTAGATTATTATGTTGAAAGTTAATTAATAATTTACATTTTAAATAAAGTAATCACGCAATATAGTACATGAAAACCCCTATAATCATATTGTCAGAAAAATAATAATTTAATTCTATAAATGCTAGTTAACTTCATTCTTTTTCTTAGGCATAAAATAAAGACAGATTGTGCTTTTGATATATATATATATATATGTATGTATATATAAAAGGCAAAAAAATATCAAGGGAAAATGACAAATTAAAAGCTAGGAATAAGGTAAATGGAAAATGTGTCACAAAAGAGAAGATGTTGACAACGTGGAGGATCTTTAATAATCTTTTTCTCTCTCCTATAATGCAGGAGTTGGATGGCTACATATGATCCTAATTTTCCTGAAGGCTAATCTTGACATCATTTTCACTAAAGATTTGGCCTCTCAAATTCTAAATGGCCAACCCCAACTCCCTTCTTGAAAAGTTGTTTGCTTGTGACATCTTGTTTCGGAATCACAACATTAACCAACTTGCAAAACACTGTGCCAAGTGTTAGAAATACAAAGGCTTCAAAACGTATCCAATCACATCTTGATGTTCTGTTTAAGTGCATGTGCGCATGCATGAGAGATATTGTGGCAGATATGATTTCAATTATAGAAGGTTGATAATGATAAAAGTAAATGACTAATAAGAAGAAGAAAGTGGGACTTTTTGGAGGTATATTTAAGTGGTGGTGCTGTGGTAGTGGTGGTGATACAGGTTGTGGTGGATGGTATTTGATATTTTCAAACATCAATTTCTGGATAATGATTCTCACATTTACAAACTGATGATCACTTTTTTCAAAAAAGTGACTTTTGCTTAATTTGGAATACTTGCAATGTATTTACTTATATTCTCTCCTACTTCATTGGTCTTCTCTTGTGCTACTGCTCATGGACTCATGGATTGTTTCCTCTTTTTGGCCCAGACCAAATAACAACAATACTCAAATATTGCTTTCAGTCAATTTAAAGCCTCAGCCAATTTGTAAATTGAGGGAGAGGTATGACCATTAATTTGAGTTGATTGGGAGAATTGTAAAAATATCCCAAACTTTTTTTTTTAACAAACGAATCCCTCCACTTTAGTTATTTTTTGTTCATTTTGAAAGAAAAAAAAATTTCTGACCTTCACACACTTTTTGGAAATATAAATATTAAATAGGATTATAAATGTGTTATTTGGGTTGTAAAGATGAGAGTCTAACATGTCACTTGTATAAAAAAATTGTGCATATAACATTTTTGTTTTAATTTAGAGGTAAAATATGTCTGAATTAACCTACGTGTATTTTACTAATTATCTTTTTGATTCGGTCAAAAACTAGTCATTTATAACGGGACTAGAGAATGATGCCAAATAAGAACGGTAGTGGTGTTCAGACTTCCTCTATCACTGCAAATGGACCAAGCACTCCCCACCCATTCTAAGTTTCTTTCTCTTTTGGTTCAACCTAATTGCACTAATAATACTCTTAATTTCTAGATGAAAAATCCTGGAGTACCTTATTTGCTTATGGGTGTCAGCTTCTTTGTTCTGGCAGAAACCTCTTTATATTCCAACATAAACCTTTTATTGTTACAGCAATTGCTAACTCTATTAATTTTAGCAAAATCTGCGGAGTTCATGTTCTTGGTTAGACAACCCCCTAACCATAATATGAGTGCCATGAGCATCAAATGGAGTCCTCCCAACAATAATCAACTGGTTTAAATTAAATAATGATGGATCCACTTTAGGTAAACATAAGGGTCACTGGTTCTGGTGGTTTCATTAGAGATGACCAAAGATATTGGGATTGTGGTTTTTCAAAGAAAATTGGCATGGGTACCGTTACTTTAGCGGAGCTTTGGGGTCTCCAGAAATTGAAACCCGCGACAGTCACCCGTTGAGAAAAAGCTCTAATAATAACAAATTAGATGGGTTACTAAGTCATATGGAGATGTATGAACTCTATATTTCTTAGCTGTTTAAATGCATTATCCTTTTAACCAAAAAAAAAATATCAACCTTCGTTTACAAGGAGAAAAAAATATTTTTTCTTTATAGAAAAAGATGGTGCATTATTTATCATTTATGGACCACCCTTAGCTGTTAGTAATGCAGTTGAATGCAAATGGCTCATTTATATATGTATCTACCACTACCTTCCTTATTGATTTGACCACAAGAGAAAATACTAACAGATATAATGGTCACAAAAGCAGGAATATAAATTAAAGTGAAAGATTATGATAATATATAGTCGTTTTAACTTTATGGGATTCCAATTCCATTCAAAAAGACGACACTATAATGTAATTATATGTCCTTTTTCTTAAGTATATCCTCTGCATTCGGTTCCTCGTCTTCTTCTTCATTCTTTATGTTGTGTAGAAAAAATAGAATGCACGATTGGGCAGGTCCTCTCACAGCAGCTGCACTGTTTGCATTTTTGTCACCAGGAATGGTGTTTCAGATGCCTGGGAAAAATAGACCCTTTGATTTTATGAGTATGAAGATTAGTGTTGCTTCTATATTTGTACACACTGTTATCTACGGTTTGCTTCTTGTTTTGTTTCTTGTTGTTCTTAACATCCACCTCTATGTCTAGACTCAAGATCAGTCAGATCTGAAAATAAGAATCCAAATACAAAGTACTGATCAACATTGATCTGTGTTTTTCTACACTTTTATGCTGATCAATATATATATTAATTGGAATGTCTGTGTCTGTGAGAGACAGCATGTTTTGTTGCATATGAAACTACACTCATGAACGGATTCATGATTTTGTACAGGTGGGGCATAGGATAGGTTATAAAGGAAAAGCAATATTATGATTTTCAAAATAACACCGCTATCGAAATTATATACTTGAAAGAAGATCAACATAATAATAACAAAATTCATGATCATATATAAAGCAAGAAATTTTTTGCAACTATTCCTGATGTGTTCTCCTGTTTTAAAAGCATTATAATAAAAATGCATTATCAATGCTACCAAATATGCTATTTTTAATGTAAGTTACTAAAGCAATCATTCATCTAAGAATCTCAAAAAATATCAATTGATGTAATAGCAATTAGCAATGTCAAAACTAATTTGAGAAGTAAATATATGTTAATAGATATCCAATGTGTTTCTTTGTTTCCACTAATTTTTTTCAGAAAGATATGCATTGTTTTTAACTTGTGAAAAATGTAAAGTCTCATGTTAAATATGTAGGTCTCAAGTTGATTATTAAGAAGAAAGATGATCGATCCTTTATGAAAATTCGAATAAATGAAACTGAACAACTGCGGACCAACTTTTCTTTATCAAAAGGTGACAAATAAATTGTTAAGCTCATTTATAATTTTAAGTCCATATAATTAGATGAAGTAGTCAGTTTAGTCTCTATACTTCAAACTGTGAAATGTCATTTTCATAATTTTTAAAATTATATAATGTAGTTATTGTAGTCAAATTTAACTTGACAGAAGATGTCACTAACGGCCACTTATAAAATATACAATATATTAAAAAAAAGTTAAAATAAAAATTACAATATATATATGTATATTATTTTAAAAAATTTAAATATGCAAAACAAATAAAAAAACAAAAACAAATGTAAACACCTCCAACTAAAGAGTCCTAGAACCACACATCTCTCATTCCACCCCCACTGTTAATCTTGCTTCATTTGCCTCACCACCACGTATTCAGTATTCTCCTCGATAGACATCCCTTGTAAGTTTCAACGTAAAAGATCCACATAAAATTGAGTTTTGGGTCTTTAATTTCATTATTGGAAAGGTTAAATTTTTTACCAGCATCAGTGTTCACAACTGACCTAGGTGGATTTCCTGGACCGAGTTCATAAGGGTGAGTTAAAGCTCAACTCAACAAAGATCAAAGGGTTAATTTGTGGGACGTACAACATCCATGGCTGAACCTATTTGTTCCCAAATCTAGATTGATGAGTTCGATATGGGTGTCTTCAATGGTCAAACTTTGCTGTAGAACTCAACAAAAAAAAGACTTCACATAGCTAAATCTGGTACCATCACCAGAGTTAAGCGTCGGAATTGGATGAAAATCACCCGCGCCAAACTGAGACAACAAGATGATGAGAAAAGAGAGGAAAACAAGAGATGGGTTTGGGTTTTATATGAAAATATTGTCAAGAAAATCAAGGAACGAGGATTGGAAACAATGGATTCTTCAGTTCGATTCATTAAGAGGAAAGAATAGATTTTGGTGTAGATGATGCAACAAATTGGGTTTGATTATGGCTGAGTGACGGTGGATCTAGGATTGGGGGTTTGTTTTTGGTTTTTACTTTTTTTCATATATTTAACATTTTTTTAACTAATGATAATAATTTTTTTTAGAATTCTATTTTATTCATATCATATAGTTTTTATTTATCCGTAAACAAATCACGTAAACAGTCATTAGTGATATTAATTTCTGTTATGTTCAATTTGATGGCAATGACTATATTGTATAATTTTAGAAATTATGAAAATGACATTTACGATTTTAAAATATAGAGACTAAATTGACTAGCTCATCTACCTATATAGGGACTAAAAAATATAATTAAGCCAAATTTTTAACATCTTAGACTTGTCACAAAAAGAATTGTAACCCTGTGTTTACCTCAAAACGATTGTTAAGTTATTGTTATACATCAATCACCGTCTGAATAGCTAAATCTAATAATGATATATGTTTGTAATTTGTCGACCATTAGGTCGTGGTCGTCCTCTAATTACTAACATATCAGAAAAGAATGACCTGTTTTGGCCACCTAGCAAAAACATCTTTCAAATACATCTTGGCTTGTCAAAGGCAACTTCATGTCCTTATAATTTTTTTATTACAAGAAAGAATCAAACTCAATGATGGTGGTGAATAAAGAAGATTACCACAACTCCAACAAAAATGGCTCAGTTGAGAATTGAGGAAGATGGTACCGAGTTCAAATTCGATAGATCAGGGCCGTTCTTTTTCATAAGTGGTCACGATGAAAATTGTAAAAAAAGGATAGAAACTGATAATGGGGTGCATTATGGTGGCTTTCTGGGGTAACATCATTTGTGGGCATGGTCTTTGTTCTGTGGTTGAAAAATTCAAAGGAACCTTTGTCTTGTTCATGGAGAGAGAGAAAGAGAGTGACTGAATTTCAGTTGGAGGTGTGTTTATAAAAATAATGATATGGATCTGATTACATACCACATGTTGCATAAGCTAACCTAAATGTTTCAATGGCTTTGATTAAAAGCTAATCTTATATTTGGCCTTGACCAACAAAAGTATATTTCACAAAATCACATTGCATGAAGAATATGAGACAACCAAACATGTTGATGTATAATTGGTGTAAGAGAATGATGCTTTTCATTTCTTTTTTTAGTTCGAAGAGGCAATTGAGTTTATAAATTACAAAATAAAATAAAAATAAAAAATAAAAACTTATTTGTTTATTAATTTTTAATATCAGAAGTAAATACGAAATTTAATTGCACGTGTTTGGTATACTTAGATACTTTTCTTTTACCATTACAAGACAAACATAGTCTTCAAGTTTATGCCATTAATGGGTTTCTAACTTTAAAGATAAGATAGGGCTTGATGTGACTACATTTTCAAAGCAGAAAGGAATTGATATGAAGTGTGGTCGGTTTGTTAGGAACCAATCACAGAGTATGGGTGTGTGAAGGTCCCCATTACAAGTTTGATTGGATTTTGCCAATATCTTTAACAATTGTGGATGGACATATTCAATATTTCCACTCACTTTGTAGTTGAAAATTACTTACCAGATAGTAGCATCTTTACTTTGACTATGTAAATATTCCATTCTTATCTACCAATTTTTTTTCATTTTTTTTATTTATGGATCTTTCTATTTTGGCATCATCTTTCCAAGTATATTTAGTTCTATCATTGTCAATGGTCTCTTTATCACTTATTCTTCCCATAAAAATTTACTTTGGTTTAGCATTTTGGAGATGGAATTCATGGTGTGTATAAAATCTCGTGTTTATGAAGGTTAAAAAATGGCCTAATATCTCATGTATATTTAGGCCCAAAACTTCAATAGGCTCGACATATAAAAACAAAAATATAAAACAAAAATTTGTATGGACAATCAAGATATTTGGGTTGGGTTCAATTCATCTTTGGGCTCTAATATGTTATAGTTATTAATGTCAGCAATCCATTTCCCCTAATATTTTGATGGCAAACCTTACACCCCATTTTCATAATCCAATCTTTTTGGATTTTTGGGAGAGTCATAAGTATTGTTCATTATAAACTCATCTACAACTTTACGAAATAGAAGCGAGGAACTTTATCTCAGAAGAAGACTAGGTGTTAAGTCTAGATTAGACCAGGCTGAGATAGTCTTTTATATGAATGTGATCTGAACTGTGAGTGGCCGTCCTTAAGACTTGTGAAAGCTTCGACGATCAAGTCAATAAGCTTAAAGGAATAATATATAAAGCAGTAGAAAAGTAAAGTGTAAGAGAACAACCTGTTTTATTTTAGGATTTTGGTCAATTTCTCTATATAGGACTTATGCCGAAATATTAATCATGGTAATAATGTCCATTATAATATTAAGATTATTTTTTTAATAAATTTATGAACTTAATTTTTTTTGTTAAATTTATCTATTTGTTTATAAATATAAAAGAAATTTTATTTTCTTAAATATCTTATGAGTTTTTATTATTACACAAATACTCTTAGTTGTTATTTTGTTTCAAAAAGATTATTTATTTTTTTACTTCTTCCCTAATTTTTTTTTCATTTTAATATTAATAGAATGGTAATTTTCTTATAACTAATGATTTTTTTACTTATTTTTTTAATATTAATAAATTTATAATTTATCATTAACTATATATTAAGACAGAGACAAATAACAATTTTCATTCATCCAACAAATCGAATTGATCAAGTTCTATAAGCTCATTAATGAATTTAAATTCTCAAGTTTCAATTTTCAAATTACAAATATAAAGTAAGACCTGAACTTTCATTCATTCTCTTCTCTGTTTTCAAATCAACAAAGCTCTTAACTTCTTTTTCTTTTTTCTTTCTGAAAGCTTTATATTTGGGTATTAAGTGATTCTTTGAAATCACATCTTCTTATTCTTCTTCTTCTTCTTCTTTTTTCTTTTTTTTTTTTTCTTTTTTTCTTTTCTGTAAAAAATCAGAGTTTAGGACTAAGCTTGAAACATTATTGTTCGGGTGTAGTTTTGAAAAACTTGTATAGATTTTGTTGTTTCTTGCAATTTAGCTAGTGTATAGGCTTTGCTGAGCCCTAAAATTCAGCTGGTGTAAAGGTTTGGCTATACTCTGCAATTTAGCTATTAGTGGATTGAACTCCTAAGTGTAGCTTGAGGAATGAACGAAACCAGACGATTTTTGGTGAACCACTATCAAAATAATTTTCAATCACTCTTAAGTAATCTTTTTAATTCTGTTCTTAACTGTTTGATTGCATATTGTATGTTTGGCTTTTAAATTGTAAAATATTTATTTATCAAACTATTCACCTCATCTAATTTACCTTTTTGGGCCAACAAAAATAAAAGTAACAAAGTCAAATATTATTTTTTTAACATATAAAAAAAAATTTATTGTTTTATGTAAGTTTATAATGCTAGTTCCTATTATAGGGGGTTTAGATCTTTTTGTGTTTTGTCTCTCAAAGTGTTATCAGTTATAAAAAAAAAAGAAAAAATTTAGCTCTTGAAGAGAGAAAGTTGTATGCTATGATCGTGAGCCCAATATAGGTATTGATGAAACTTAAAAGAGTTACTTTTGAAAATAAAGAAGTGCCTCACATTTCAATAAAGGATAAAGGAAATATTTATTTATTTATTTTAAAAAAAAGTAACAATACGTTAATATGCTCAATGATATAAAATGCTTTTTGTGGTATTAAGATAAACAATAATAAATAAATCCTAGCATAAAAATTCCAATCAGCAACTGGCCAACCAATCACGAGTCACCAAATGGCAGCTGACACCCTTCAAAGGCAAAAGGCAAACCGTAAACAACTTAGGAGTCACACCAAAAAGAAAAAGGAAAAAAAACAAGAAGAAGGAGGCATCCGACTGAAAGAGAGTTGGCGCAGTCAGTTATGACCAAGTGGTAGAATAATATTTCTTAGCAATATATATATAATAAAATAAAAAATAAAAAGAAAAGTGTTGATGTAACCTCAATTTCTTTGATTAATGAGTATGTAAACATCTAAATCGATAATTAATTAAGACTCAAACATAATTAAGATTCAAGATCTTAATTTCAATTAAACTTAGAAAATGATCGAATTGTTTACTTATCATCTTCTCTAACAAAATAATGACCAAAATTAGTAACTTTTTTTAATAACA
This sequence comes from Quillaja saponaria, assembly GCA_029379385.1. Lineage (NCBI taxonomy): Eukaryota > Viridiplantae > Streptophyta > Magnoliopsida > Fabales > Quillajaceae > Quillaja > Quillaja saponaria. Next base: position 18,425,781 of record CM055612.1, on the reverse strand, counting down.
AAAAATAAAATTCTAAAATATTTTTGGTGATCATTTTACCTAAAAATATTTTGTGCAAGTACTCATTCTCTTTTTTAAATTAAAATATGTTGTCATATAATTCTAAAGTAATTCTTGTAGGATTAGTCAAAGAGAGATTACTTTTCTTCTATATATGTAATTTAGGCAAGTCTATCTCATACAATCACAGCTCTGTTTTCTTTTAGGTTTTAATTTTTATAAATTTAAGAAAGCAATATATAAAAATTAGAAAGAAATCTAATTTAATTGTTACATAAGCACGTCCTTGTCATGCAACTCATCACCACAACTGCTCTGTTTCCTAGCATTCCCACTTCTTTTTTTGTGGTTTCATTCCAAGTATGTTTATGTCCTCCACTTCCACGTCTACAATTTTGTCAAAATAACAAGTTATCTCTAAGACTGTCCTCACTATCATCTGAATCAAGGTTTTCCTTGCCATATTCACCATTCACATGTACCAACTCAACATATTCAGACTCTTAGCAAATTGTTCCCCCTGATGGAGTTGCAATTAGACTCTCCCTTTCTTCTTTGTTTAATAAGTAATAAAAATAGAAGAAAAAAATTAGCACACAACTCTAATACAAAAAACCCCAACCATGTGACAAGGACCCACGACCATGTGACAGTGCACATATAATACAATGTGGTTTAAACTCACAATATTTAAAAAACAAAAAAGCCATTAAAGCCAAACGCATAACATTTATAAAGCAACAAATCCATTTTCGAGGAAAGAGAAAAGAAACGTAGAGACTCAAGACCTATTTAGTATACAAATTATAAAAGTTAGATTGATAATAAGTCAGATTACAAAAGATAGATTAGTCATAAGCCAAATATGCATTTCGCATGCATATTACAAATAAATCAAATATATATTTGGTAGGTAGATTACAAAAGTCAGTTTAAATATGTATTTACCATTAAAGGACATGCATGACAATGATATTTGATTTACATATTACATAAATTATTTTAATATTATTTAGTTATTAGTAAAATATTTTTATGTATGTTACATTATTAAATAATACATTACAATAATAACTATACGAATATCATGTTACATAATAGTATTATATAATATAATCACGTATGTAAAATAAAATAATTTAGATTTTTTTAACCAAAGTATTTTTTTTTTCTAGGTTGAGAGAATTGGGTTAGAGATGACCTATTATTATATAAAAGAATAGGAGTAAATTAGACACTTCTTGTATCACATATAATCTAAAAAGTCAAAATCTCATTTACAGCTATTTCTGTGAATAAGAGAATTCCTTCAATTTGGACAAATTGCAATTGAGCTTAATCATAATATTTTAGGAAACCAAACTCTCCCAATCCACAAATTGGACTTCTCAATTGGCTATTAGATTTGTTAATCTGTACTACCAAACAAGCACTCACTTAAGGGAGAAAACAACAACAAGAAAATGACAGCATAGTACAACAAACCTGTCATTTCTTCGTACAATCTTCAATACCTAACTTTTCTTTTCAAAAATTAGAAAAAAGGTCAATTGAACCGTGAAACAGATCGAGATTTTGAAGGCAAAACCCTAAGTTGTTAGTAAATCCCTATATCCCTATATCACTTATCATTTCTTGAAACAGGGTATCAGTTAGTTTAACTCATTTCCGTCAACATTATAAAATGAACATCAGGGTATTCGATTAATGCTATTTTATAATTCAGAGAATCTAATTGCATCAAAATAATGATAAGGACTAAAATGAAATATGACCCTAATTACAGGCACACAAAAATATATATTTCAAAAAAAACCTATGTCATGTTTCTATTAATCAACAGTTGGTACGAGGTAGCATCGTTAATTCATCCTCGTCAAACTCTTGACACTTTGCTTCTCTTGTCCTATGCAGATCATTTACGCTTCCACAAACTACCCTAAGCTAAAATAATTAGCAAACTATAACAACACTTTGGAAATATCACCAAGAAATAAATTAGTACATTTTAAAACCCCACAAGCTTTGCTTTCATGGAAGTCGTAGAAAGTGAAACAGAGTGACTCAGACCCAGAGAGAGAGAGAGAGAGAGAGAGAGAGAGAGAGAGAGTTGACATGAATATTTAAAAGACTGTGTTATTGAATTCAAAGTGGTAGTAGTATTTAATTTATTCGTAAAGAAAAAGAAATCCGAAGGGTCTCCAACTTCACACCTTTTTATTGAATTTCTCTCTCTCTAGCTTCTTCGCCTCTAAAGAAGTTTCAGTTTTGGTGTTTTGATCTATAAAGGACAGCGTATCAGTGGGTGTTGTGCTCTGAATCCGATTATATGATATGGGTAGTTATAGGATATGTGTTTGCTTCACAAGGAAGTTCAAGGGGACCGAGGCTGCTCCACCATTAGATGTCAAGGTGGCCTTCAACAAATACGCCCAGGGAGGAACCCACATGACAGCCGATCAACTTCATCAGTTCTTGGTTGAGGTCCAGGGTGGCGGTAGTGATGGGGGAGGCGATTGCATTTCCGTTGCGGACGCACAGCGGATAGTGGAGCAGGTGTTGCATAAACGTCATCACATTACCAAATTCAAGAGGCATACTCTGACCCTCGATGATTTTCATCACTATCTCTTCTCTCCTGAATTCAATCCCCCTATTGGATCTAAGGTACTTTCTATTTTCTTTTCTGGACTGTTTGGTGGCCTAGAAAATGTGGGAAACTAAGTGAAAACGAAATGAAGTTGCGGATCTGGTGATTGTCTTTTTGTTGGAGTTAGATATGCTAATGAGTCTTATCATTATATAACGTGGGGTATGGTGCTGTTGGGTTGTCCATTCCCTTTCCTCCCTTAACAGAAAAGGAGAGAACATAAAGACTTGTTCCTATTTTTCGTTCTTTCGTTGCTTCTTATTGTCCTTTTCAGTTTCTTCAAAATTTTCAGCTGTCACTTTTAGAAGTGATGATGATCCTGAATGGGTTGTCTTAATTGTTCTTATTTCAGTTGATAATATTAATATTACTGTTGTCTTGCACTTTATATGACCCATAGCTTCTTTATTTGCTTGCTTCCCCCTTCCTTTTTTTGGGGGACCATAGTTGAAAGACGAAATTTGAATACCTATGATGCAAAATGTTACAAACGTCCCACAGCTTCATGAAGTATATCTCAAAATTCAACTTCAATTGTAGTTTTCATAGCTGAAACTATAAAGGCTTAATAATCATATTGAAGTCAGTTGCATCTACAGACTGATATTCTTACAAGTTAATGAACAGGACATATCTATAGATTACAAATTTCTATTTCGAACTTAAAACTTAATAACGAGTCATTAAGTTGGGGGAAAGCCATTGTTGTTTAACATTTTGCTTGCTTTCATGTAGGTTCACCAGGATATGACTGCTTCGTTGTCCCATTATTACATATACACTGGCCATAATTCATATCTCACTGGAAACCAACTCAGCAGTGATTGCAGTGTTGTCCCAATCATAAAGGCACTGAACAGAGGTGTAAGAGTGGTGGAACTTGATCTATGGCCTAATTCTACAAAAGATAATGTCCATGTTCTTCATGGAAGGTATTCCAAATATTATCATTTTGTCTCTGTCATGCGGCTTTCACACTTATAACTAGTTTCTTTGAGTCTCTCAACCACTCCCCCCAAGTAATTAATTATTTTGTCAGGAAAATGGGTTAAGAAAATTTTGCCCCCATTTTATGAACTCTTGTTGTGTCAAACTTCATTAGTTTGAGACTTAGACACGTGTTCCTCCTAATGTATTACCATATATTCTACTTCCAACATTGATATTAGGGAGGGGACTCATCCATGTAAAATCTATATTTGAGTTTTTTATGCTAATCCAATGAATCAAGACTAATCTTGGGTACCAAAAAGACTAATCTTGTGTACCATAAAGACCAGTTATGTTCAAAGAATATCACAAAGAATCATTTTCCAGAAAGAAGAGAAAATCTGTATCTGTTTTCCCTTTTCTGTGGCTTCTGAATGCTTGAAAGACTACCAATGTTTACCTTTCCTGCATCATGGAACTCTTTTGAAGTGTGTTTCTATAAATGCAGGACACTGACGTCTCCTGTGGAACTCATTAAATGCTTGAAGTCCATTAAAGTGCATGCTTTTGCTGCATCCCCATACCCTGTCATTATAACTCTTGAAGACCATCTTACATCTGATCTTCAAGCTAAAGTAGCTGAGGTAATATGCTGTGCTTATGAGATTTTATCACTATTTTTTACCAAAATTAGAATTAATAAATGAAGTTTCCGTTCTTAGATGCTTACTCAAACATTTGGAGATATGCTGTTTCATCCCAAGTCTGAGAGTTTGAAAGAATTTCCTTCACCAGACAAATTGAAGTATAGGATCATAATATCTACCAAACCTCCGAAGGAGTACCTTGCAGCTAAAAGTATGAAGGAAAATAGTAAAGGGTCAAAGGAAACTAAGGATTGTGATGAAGATGAATTGGGGAAGGAGCCCTCGGACATTACAAATGATCAGGAAGATGATGATATGGTGACTAAGACATGCAGTTCACACGTTCTATATTTTCCCTCACCAGTATATTGCCACTTGGGTCTTCCAACCCTTTAAATTTTGCTCTACTAATTTGCAGAGTGGCACTGATACAACTGGCCACAGCCTGGATGATGAAGATAATGAGGACTGTGCTCCTGAATTGTGCCCATCATCATCTTCTGCTTATAAGCGTCAAATTGCTATCCATGCTGGGAAACCAAAGGGCAGTTTGAAGGAAGCGTTAAAAGTAGAAGCTGACAAAGTTAGACGTCTTAGTTTGAGTGAACAGGCACTTGAAAAGGCTGCTGAATTGCATGGAAGTGATATTGTCAGGTACTGTCATTATGCTTGCATAACCATTTGAGATGATGTTGCTCTATCTTAAATACACAAGTAATCCCCTGATTTCTTGTGCTTCATGTAATGTTTTCCAACTGACTTATTCTAATGCTTGCATTTTTTTGTTAATAGATTTACTCAGAAGAATTTCTTAAGGGTCTACCCAAAGGGTACACGGTTCAACTCCTCGAACTACAAGCCACTAATTGGATGGACATATGGTGCTCAAATGGTTGCATTTAATATGCAGGTATGTATTTTTGTTTGTTGTTTCCTTTTCTTTAATAGTTCACCAAATTGCAATGGAACTTATAGTCCACTGGTTTAAAACGTTTTAATCCTTGCTTCTAATGATGAGTAGTAGAATTTTTTGGAGGGGTTTCTGTAGTTTAGGCACTAAGGATTCTAAATTTTCTTAATATTTCAATGTCAGGTGCCTGAACCATTCTTAATTCTAGTTTGCTGAAATATTTCTACGGCAGAACATTGTTTTTTTTTTTTTTTTTCCCGTTGTTTATTAGTTTTTTTTTTTTTTTCTCTGTTTGTTTCCTTTTTCTTGTTAATAGACAGAGCTTGGCTGAGTTTACAGTGCTTTTCAAAGAATTCTAATCAGTTTCCAACTCAGTTCTTTTAGGAATTTAGTTTGCTAAGGGCATTTGAGGAATATAGGGGATTTAAAGAAAGAAAATGGTAGAGCACGATAGTTTATTTGACTAAAAGAAATTGACGCTTAGTACAAGCTTTAATGATCATAAGCATGATGATAAGTTCTATGTTAGTAACTTAGTACTTTCTAATAAGATCTGAAAAGGAAATATTTAGTATATAAATCCATATGATTGGTTTATGGCATAGGACTCATTGAACAAGAAATCCTTTCTCTTGCTGCAAATTGGAATTGTTTTCCTCTTCTTTGAATTGTACTGTTAGGTTGTCACTTTTGAGATCCGATTATCCCTTTGGAGACATCCGGTACAAATTCTCTAGAGAGAAGTGTTCTTGAATAATGTCTACTTACAAGACCGGCATTCCTTTGTTCCAATTACAGGGATATGGTAAATATCTGTGGGTGATGCAGGGGATGTTTAGATCCAATGGAAGCTGCGGTTATGTTAAAAAGCCTGACTTTCTTCTGAGTACAGGTCCAGATAATCAGGTGTTTGACCCTAAAACTGAGTTACCAGTGAAGAAGACTCTTAAGGTAAGCACATTCAAAATAAAAACAAATTGCCGTTCACAGTTTCTCTTGTCTTTTTCTTCAACTGATTTTGTTGCTTGATAGGTGAAAGTCTACATGGGAGATGGTTGGCATTTAGATTTTAAAAAAACAGACTTTGATTTGTATTCCCCCCCAGATTTTTACACGAGGGTAAGTTTTGTATCATAGTTTTGTGCTAATTTAATCATCTTCTGCTTTCAATTTATCTTAAGCTATTGCATTAATATCGGATTAATTAATCACTCATTGGGCACTGTTTATGTTTGAGTTGTTTGACTAGGGAAATGGACCCAAGAACACAAGAGGATGTATTGGATTGTCTATCAATATCATCCTGTTGTTTTACTTTTACCATTTGTGATGCTTTTAGAACAACTGATTATGATTAACATCAGTATTTGGATGTTGGTTGCCAAAAAGCAATGCCTGAAACAATAAAATGCCCATAAGCCAACCAGTAGGAGTCGTTGATGCACTTCTAGTTCTACAACCAATTGAGAATGCTAGATCAAACTTTGTTATTTTTTATTTTAACTTGCAAACTACATGTTGAAATTAAATTCTTGTTTGAAACTCAAGTAACCTTACTTCGGAAGTTTCAACCCACCAGTGATCAAGGGTGACTGCTGGGGGTCGTATCCCGAACACCTCCCCATACAACTCTCCAGGCTGTTCTTCTCTTCTACCCTATGTAAAGAAAACCTTACTTAGGCAGTTTAGTCAAAGATAGATTGTAATGCCTGATTTGGTTATAGAATGGTAAAACCATGTTGCATGCTTACAAATCCATATGCATTACAGGTTGGGATTGTTGGCATTCCAGATGATAAGAAAATGAAGAAGACCAGGACAAGTAGAGGATAACTGGAGACCTGTGTGGGAAGAAGAGTTCACATTCCCGTTGACTGTGCCTGAAATGGCTTTGCTTAGAGTAGAAGTACATGAATATGATATGTCAGAGAAGGATGATTTTGGAGGCCAAACTTGTTTACCAGTTGCTGAACTGAGACAAGGAATCCGTGCAGTACCCCTTTTTAACCGTAAAGGAGAGCCTTATAATTCAGTTAGGCTTCTTATGCGATTCGAGTTTATCTGAGTTCAGGGTTTTATACAAACACATTTCATTCATCCAACGAATCGAATTGATAAAATTCTACAAGCTCCTTAATGAATTTTAATTCTCATGTTTCAATTTTCAAATTACAAATATAAAGAAAAGACCTGAACTTTCATTCATTCTCTTCTCTGTTCTCAAATCAACAAAGCTCTTAAATTCTTTTTCTTTTTTCTTTCTGAAAGCTTTATATTTAAGTATTAAGTGATTCTTTGAAATCACATCTTTTAATTTTGTAAAAAATTAGAGCTGAGGACAAAGCTTGAAACATTTTTGCTTTGAAACATTTTTGTTTAGGTGTAGTTCTAAAAAATTTGTATAGGTTTTGTTGTTTCCTGTAATGTAGCTGGTGTATAGGTTTTACTGAGCCCTAAAATTCAGCTAGTATAAAGGTTTGGCTAAGCGGTAGTGGATTGAACTTTAAGTGTAGCTTGAGGAATGGATGTAATCAAAGGGTTTTTGATGAACCACTATCAAAATAATTCTCAATCACTCTTAACTCATTTTTTTATTTTATTTTTTAACTGTTTGTTTGGTCACTATGTGTTTGGCTTTTAAACTGTAAAATGTTTATTTATTAAACTATTCATCCCATCTAATTTATTTTTTTGGACGGACAAAAATAAAATTCACAAAGTCAAATATTATTGTTCTATGAAAGCTTACAATGGCTAGTTTCTAGTACAGGGGGTTTAGATCATTTTGTGTTTTTTTCTCTCAAAGTATTTTTAATTATAAAAAAAAAAAAAGGAAAAATTTAGCTCTTGAAGAGAGAAAGTTATATGCTATGATCATCCTGAGCCCAATAAAGGTATTGATGAAACTTAAGAGCTACGTTTGAAAATTAAGAAGTGCCCTACATTTCAATAAAAGGAAATATTTATTATTAATATATATATATATATATTTTAAAGTAACAATATATAATGCTTTTTGACGTAGTAAGATTTACAATAATAAATAAATCCCAGCATAAAAATTTCATTCAGCAACTGGCCAGCCAATCACGAGCCACCAAATGGCAGCTGAGTCACTCTCAAAGGCAAAAGGCAAACCGTGAACAACATTGGAGTCATACCAAAAAAAAAAAAAACGACAAGATGGAGGAATCCGACTGAAAGAGAGTTGGCGCTATCCATTATGACCATAGTAGAGTAATATTTCTTAGCGAATATAAAAAAATATATATATATATATTTATTTATTTATTTATAAAAGACTAGATAATAATTAAGATTTAAGGTTCAAATTTCAATAAATTTTTGAAGATGATTAAATTATCCTTATCATCTTCTTTATAAAATAATGACCAAAATTATTAACTTTTTTTAATAACAAAAAAGAAAATTCTAAAATATTTTTGGTGATCATTATACTTATAAATATTTTGTGCAACTACTCATTGCTCATTTTTAAATGAAAATGTAATGCAATTAGCACATAATAATTTAAGACTATATTAATTAACTAAAAATTCCAGGGCAGTCCTATATATATATCTCTAGGGAATCCGTATTTGAAATAAACTCCAACAGTCCATGGGTAGCATCTTAGTGTCACCTAGGCTTCTTCAACCTTTCCAACAACTGAAAAATATGACCAATAGTCAATGTGGGAATCAAACCAAGTCCGCTTCACCATTCACATGTACCAAATCAGAAGATTCAGACTCTTGGACAAATTGTCCATCGTGATGTAGTTTCAATTAGAATCTCCCTTTCTTTATTGTCTAATAAGTAATAAAAATAGAAAAAAAAAATTTAGCACACAACTCTAATAAAAAAACCCCAACCATGTGACAAGGACCCATTACCATGTGAAAGTGCACATATTAATGTGGTCTAAACTCACAACATTTATAAAACAACAAAGCCATTAAAGCCAAACACATAATATTTATAATGCAAAAAATATTTTTCGATGAAAGAGAAAATAAACGTGGAGACTCAAGGTCTGTTTCGTATATAGATTGTAAAAGTCAGATCGGTGATAAGTCAAATTATAAAAGTCAGATTGGTCATAAGCCATATATATATTTGGTATGCATATTACAAATAAGTCAAATATGTATTTGGTATGTAGATTGTAAAAGTCAGTTTAGATATACATTTACTAGTAAGGGCATGCATAACAATAATATTTGGTTTACATATTGCATAAGTTATTTTTATATTTTAATATTATTTAGTTATTAATAAAATATTTTTATGTATGTTACATTATTAAATAATGTGTTGCAATAATAACTATATAAATATCATATTACATAACAGTATTATATAATATAATCACATACATAAAAAATAATTCAAATTTTTGAACCAAATTTTTTTTTTGGAGAGAGAATTGTGTAGAGATGACTGTTATTATATAAAAGAATAAAGGATAAATTGGACAATTTTAGTCTTACATGCAATCTAAAAAGTCAAAATTACTTTTTTTTTTGGTAAGAAAAGTCAAAAAGTACTTTTACAACTACTTCTATCAATTCGAGAATTTTTTCGATTTGAACCAATTGTGATTGAGTTCAATCGTAATCTTTGGAGAAACCAAACACCTAACTTGTATTTCCAAAAACACTAAAAAACAAGGACAAATTGAACCTTGAAACATATCAAGATTTTGTAAGCGAAACACTAAGTTGTCAGTAAATCCCTACATCCATTATTTCTAAGTTTCTAAACCTAAAGACTACCACACTATTTAAGATTAGAATTGAGGATAAATCTAATCCAAAAAATCACTATTAATATAGTAAAATGACACCCAATGAGAGCATGCCACGTGGCGGTTGCCTATCACTTGCTAACTTGAACAGTTTTGGTGGCCCGTGCTAGTGTTCTTCTACTTTATATATACATGTCATGTTCCTCAAGAGGGGAAGAAAAACCAAAGGTGAAAGTCTCTTTTTAAGTTACCTCTCATCTTCTTACCATTTACTGAGCTATCCCCTTTCTGACTTACTCATCGGAGGATTTTGGGAGTTCACCCCGGACTCGGCTCCCGTCCTCTATTTTGTAGGACACGAGAATGCCAGGAATCCAGGTCGCCAGGTCGCCACGACACGTTAAAACACTTTAGCCACAAAAGATCATCCAAAGGCTACTTCAAGACTGTTTATTCCCGTAACCCGTGCAGGTTTACTTTGACATTAAAATTGGCGCCGTCCGTGGGAAGCTATTTGATTTAGCTTACCGACTCATAACCGACATGGAAACAGAGAAGAAAAGTTTGAGGAGCAACGTAGGTCGCGAATAGGAAAGGGCGTAGAAGCTGGATCACTTCCTATTCCCACTATAGACCCCGACACTCCGGTCACTCAGAAGCAATACGCTGAGATTATGACTGCCTTGGGGAAAATCTCGGCTAGGCTAGCTGATAGGTCGCCCCTAGGGCCCAGCGGAGAATTCAATTCAAAGATTTGATTGAAAGCTCGGGAAGCGGCCGAATGGCAGAAGTTAGGGCGGAACCAATGGTCGAATACCCCGCCGAACACACAGAAGCTAGTCATCCTTTTACAAAAAGTGTAACTGACTGCCCTATCCCTCGAGAGGTTAAAATCCCGGCTTTGGAGCAATATCATGGAACCTCATATCCTGATGATTTCGTGATCGGGTTTGAATCTCTTAAGTTATTGACACGGCGTTCCCGATCAAGTGATGTGCAGGGCTTTCGGCTCTACTTTAAGAGGTAGTGCGAGATGGTGGTTTGCCCAACTTAAACAGGATTCCATTCACTCTTTTGGACAATTGCTTTCTTAATTCAGATGTCATTTTATGACAAATAGAAGGCACAAGAAGGACACCATTTACCTTTTGTCTCTTAAGCAGGGTAACGAGGAGCCCCTCAAGGAGTTCGTGGGACGTTTTAATTGTGCTTGCTTTGGAAGTGGAGGATGTAAATCCCCAAGTAGTGATAGTCGCTTTGAAAGCCGACCTGAAGAAATCTGAGTTTAGGAACAGTTTGAATGCCGAAAACTTTGGAAGAGCTCATAAAATGAAGAGGATGAGTATATCAATCAGGAGGAAGCAGATTGGGATCTGGTAGCACCTTCATACCAGCCTCCTAAAAGGCAGCGCTCACCCGAACTTCGTGATGCTCTGACAGGTCGCCAAAGGAAGCACAAAGGAAGGAGAGATATGAGAGAGCAAACACCTCATCACCGAAAATATGACAATTATAGGCAACAGAATAATACCCGAACAGCGGTTCTTTTGGTTGTCCAATCAAGAGGCGTTCTAAAATTTCCTCCAACCCTGAAACCAGGAAACAAAAATGGTGATAACTTCAAGTTTTGCTTGTTTCATAGAAACCCGGGACATGATACCGAGGATTGTTTCACGCTGAAAGATGAAATAGAGAATTTGATTAAGAGAGGTTGTTTGACCGAGTTCGTTCAGCAAGAGGGGGCCAGAAGGGCGCGCCAAGATGTCAGGTCTCGTGGCGAGCACTCTTCTCGCCGTTTTGAGCAACCCGGATATAACAGAAAAAGTGTAGACAATAGCAGAAGACCTCCAAGGTCTCTCGAGGATAGGGGGAATGTAGTGGGCGTCATACACACGATTGTCGGTGGATTTTTGCCGAAGGGGTTGGACATCGTCGGAAAAGAAGCGGTATGCAATGAGGCCACTGTCGGTGGAGTTGCGGCCTAAGAAGTTTAGAGAAGAGCATCCCTCGGGAAGTCATAACTTTTTCCGATGAGGATCTGCGGGGGATCGAGAGTCCTCACGAAGACGCTCTGATTGTGTCCAAGAAGATCGCCAATTATCAAGTGCAGAGAGTCTTAATTGACAATGGGAGCTCGGCCGACATTATGTACTCCAAATGCGATCAAATGGGGATCTCGAGGCAAACACTGAAGCCATTTGAAAGATCGCTGGTGGGATTCAACGGCGACGCAGTGGAGGTGGAAGGATCGGTCAAGCTACCGGTTACATTGAAGTACGGGAACCTTGAGAAAACGGCGATGCTGCAATTCTGCGTGGTAAAATTACCCTTGGCCTACAATGTCATACTAGGTTGACCGTTTTTAAACGCCACAAGGGCTATACCTTTATCCTGGCATGTTTGGTTAAAATTCCCGACCACCCAAGGAGTAGGTACTTTGCGCAAAAATCAGAGGGTAGCACGACAATGTTATTTTGCTAGTCTGCGTACAAAGTCCGCTGAGGTCTTACACACGGACGACATCAGAGATGCTAGGATGGACAAAAGGATGGATATAAGAAGAAGACCAGATTCAGTGGACAGGTTCGAGCAGGTGAACCTATTTGAGGGCAACCTAGAAAAGACCGTTCTTGTCGGTATAGAATTGGAGTAGGAGGTGAGAGAAGCTTTAATAGCGGTCTTAAGAAAAAATGCATCGGCCTTTGCTTAGTCGGCCAAGGAAATGTCGGGGATAGACCCCTCTGTCATGCATTACAGATTAAGTGTCAAGGCGGACAGGCCAATAAGGCAGAAGAAAAGAAATTTTGCTTTGGATAGGTAAGAAGCTATTCAAGAAGAAGTATCCAAGCTATTGGAGGCAGGTTTCATCAGGGAGGTATATTACCCTGACTGGTTGGCGAATGTGGTCGTGGTACGAAAGCAGAGCGGGAAATGGAGAATGTATGTGGACTTCACCGACCTGAATGAAGCATGCCCAAAGGACAATTTTCTCTTGCCCTGAATTGACAGGTTGGTTGACAGTTCATCAGGAAACGAGCTATTAAGCTTCATGAACGCCTATGCTGGTTATAATCAGATAAAGGTGGCTGAAGAGGACGAGGAGAAAACCTATTTCATTACAGAAACGGGAACCTACTGTTTAAAGGTTATGCCATTCGGATTAAAGAACGTCGGTGCGACTTACCAACGTTTGGTGAATAAAATATTAAAGCACAAATAGGTCGTAACGTGGAAGTATACGTGGATGACATGCTGATCAAAAGTCCAACCTCAGAACTGCATGTCAAAGATTTACAGGAGACTTTCTTGACAATAAATCTTCATGGGCTGAAGCTCAACCTGACCAAGTTTACATTCGGGGTCTCGGCTGGTGAATTCCTAGGTTTCATGATAACTGCAAGGGGAATTGAGGCCAATCCCTCGAAGATCGCTGTTGTTCTTGGCATGCAAAGCCCGAGGTCGACCAAGGAGTTACAGAGATTGACGGGTCGAATCATAGCCCTGGCACGATTTATGTCTAAATCTGCGAATAGATGCTTCCCATTTTTTCAAACTTTGAAGAAAGCATTCTCGTGGACTAACGAGTGCGAGGTGGCTTTTCAACAGTTGAAGGAGTATTTGGCTGCAGTTCCCGTGTTAGGCAAACAGGTAGAGGGCGAGGTACTAATCATTTATCTAGGTGCATCTGCTGTGGCCGTTAGTTTGGTATTGCTTAGGGAGAACGGTTGTGAACAACAGCCCTTATATTACACTAGCCGAGTCCTCCAAGGGGCGGAGATCAGGTATCCGCACATCGAGAAAATAGCTTTGGCTTTGGTAACCTCAGCTCAAAAATTAAGGCCATACTTCCAGGTCCACACTGTGGAGGTCAGGACCGACCAGCCACTGAAGAAGACTTTGCACAAGCCTAATACCTTGGAAGAATGGTTCAATGGTTAGTTGAACTGGGCGATTTTGATATACGGTACAGCCTCAGAATGGCCATTAAAGCTCAGGCATTAGCGGACTTCATCATGAAGTGTACATTTTCGAGTGAAAATTTGGGCGACTTAAACATTGAAAGCGCTGAGTATGAAGGCTGGTTATTATACGTGGATGGGTCGTTTCGATAAGCTTGACAGAGGAGCAGGGGAAACTCTGAGGCTCCCTGACGGCCAAGTAATGGAGTGAGCCATAAAATTTGATTTCTCTGCCTCCAATAATGCAGCTGAGTACGAAGCTCTGATTTTAGGTCTCTAATAGGCCAGAGCAACTGGAGCTGATGAATTGAGAGTTTTTTGTGATTCTCAGTTGGTGGTGAAGCAGATAGCGGGTGAGTATATAACACGGGAGATCGCTTGATCCAATACCTGGAAAAAGTGAAACTGCTCATTAGCTGTTTCACGAAAGTAGTAGTACAGCACATTCCAAGGAATATGAATGGGTGAGCGGGTGAGCTCTCTAAGCTCCACGGATGTGATAAGATGAAGGCTCGAATCCATACTTTGAAAAGATCGAGTTATGAGGAGTCCGAGACTTTGGCTGTCGGTCACATCGTGTCCATCATGGATGACTCCTCTAGTGGATTATATTCAATCTGGCGGGCTCCCTTCAGACACAGCGGAAGCAAAAGTTGTCAAAAGAAAAGCTGCAAGATATTGCATGATACAGGACCGTTTGTATAAGAGGTCCTATACTCACCCGTATCTGAAATGTCTATCCGAGGAAGAGTCAAAATATATATTAGACGAAGTGCACAGGGGTGTTTGTGGAGCACATATATGTTATAGAGCTTTGGCGTAGAAAGTTTTGAGAACGGGATATTTTTGGCCTACCCTTCAGGAAGATGCCAAGTTGTGGGTGAAGAAGTGTGACAATTGCCAGAAGTCGGCTAGGGTGCCAAGGTTACCCCCGAACAGACTAACATCCATCATCAGCCCTTGGCCCTTCGTTATATGGGCTTTGGATATTCTAAGACCTTTTCCTGGGGGAAGAACGGGAAAGGTGAAAAAGTTCATTTTGGTAACTTGTGATTACTTTACCAAATGGGCTGAAGCAGAGCCGACGACCTCAATCAATGCCAAAACCGTATAGAAGTTCTTGTGGAAACACATAATCTATCATTTTGGAATACCAAAAGCCATAGTTACCAACCATGGAAGGCAGTTTAATTGTCGACTTACTAAATCCTGGTGCTCAAAACTGGGAATTGACCTACGTTTTTCATCGGTAGCCTACCCTAAGGCCAACGGCCAGGCAGAAGTTGTTAACAAGGTACTCCTGGAATGACTAAAGAAAAAGGTAGATCGGAATATATTAGACTGGGAAGAACACTTACAGTAAGTTTTATAGTCATATTGCACTACATGGAAGATCGCCACTGGAGAAACGCCTTTCAACCTGACCTACGGAATGGAGGCGGCCATACCTGTAGAAATAGGGGTTTTGTCCCCTAGGGTGGAGACCTATTTGAGGAGAGCAATGAGACCGAAATAAGATCGAACCTTGATTTGCTTGATGAGGTTAGGGAGAAAACTCACCTTCACTAGATCGTCTATCAACAGACCACAGCCCGACACTTTAACGATAAAGTGAAACTGAGACCTCTACAAGTGGGTGATTTTGTTCTAAAACTGAATCAATTCAAGAGTGGAAGCTCAGAAGGAAAACTCAAGGAATCGTGGGAAGGTCCGTACCAAATTTTCGACATTGTGGGTCTGGGGGCCTACAAAATCAAAATAGAAGTGGGAAAAGTTCTCCTAAACAGCTTCAATGCGGACATTTGAAAAAATATTATCGTTAATACAGATAGCCTTGTTTTGCAAATATTTTTCTCCTTTTAGTTCTGCTTGTAACAATTAATTAAGATCGTTTTGTTTTGTTCGTTTCAATGTTGCAAATCTAAATCTTTTTTAGGCGACAAGGATTTATCCCAAGTACAAGATCTCCAAACCCGGGGGTGAAAACGGTCGAGATTCACCTGGTCGATCCAACGACCCTGACAGGGAACTCGACTTCCCGGTGCTCGCGGACCTGGCAAGCGAGGCCGCTAGGTTTCCATCCTGCGGTCCAAGCCTCTGTCGAGTTCGCACAAGATCTCCAAACCCAGGGGCGAAAAAGGTCGAGGTTCACCTGGTTGATCCAATGACCATGACAGGGAACTCGACCTCCCAATACTCGCGGACCAGGCAAGCGAGGCCTCCAGGTTTCCATCTTGCGGTCCGAGCCTCCGTCGAGTTCGCACAAGATCTCCAAATCTGGGGGCAAAAAAGGTGGAGGTTCACCTGGTCAATCCAACGACCCTGACAGGGAACTCGACCTCCCAGTGTTCGCGGACCAGGCAAGCGAGGCCGCCAGGTTTCCATCCTGCGGTCCGAGCTTTCGCCGAGTTCATTTGAAAGAGATGTGAGGGTCAACGAGACCCCACTCTCTAAGACTACAGGCGGACTGTAAAAGGAGATACTGACCTGGTACACTACGCGAGACTGCTTCAAGCCACATAAAGGTTGATCGCTTGTTTGTTTTAAAGTTCATTACGCAGTCTTGCAATTTAGAGTTTGCCAAATAATCATAATCATAATCATAAAGATGGTTCAAATGCTCAAATAAAAAAAAATATATATATAATAATAAGTCATTTCAATTCTCTATCCATTACAAAAATTCAAACTTCAAACAAGTGTCCTAGAACTACTGATCGCCCAAATCCGGTTGTACGGCCTCAACCTCCTCGTCCGCGGTGCCCTCGTCCTCAGATCCATCTTCCTTGCTAGCTTCAACCCCGGCGAGCATCTTCGCCAGCCTCTCCTCCTCTTCGGCTTCTTCCTCGCCAGGCCACTTCCCCTCAGAAATATCCAAAAGGGGTTACGCTCCTTCAACCATACCCGACAGCTGACCCACCCATTCAGGTACAGACAACTGCCGTGATCATAGATCATTTTTCAAAAGTCATCAGAATTTTTGAAATTCTCCACAGCTGTCCAGCCTCCTCTTTGGATACCTCCAGTTCAGCCATCAGCCTGATAATCTCCTCATCCTTCTCCCCCCTCAATCGGACCGCCTCGGATTCAAATGCCCGGTACCGTTCAACTTCTTCTCTAAGGCTATCTGCATCCTCGTTCTGCTCACAGTACTTTTCGAGCCACCATTCCACCTCGGCCCCCTAAACGCAGGACTTCGGCTTGTAGTGACTCAAAATTTTCCGAAGCAGCTTGCCCTTCAACTTCGGCCTTTTCCGCTTGGATTAACCGAGCCTTCAAATTCTCATTTTCTTGAATGGTACCGAGCAGTTTGTCCGTTGAATATTCGGCGTTCTCCTGGGCTTTCTTCAGCTTTGTGTACAAGGACGCCTGGTATTGGAGGGACTACAACCAACAATATATCACATCAATAACATTACGCAAAATGTGCCACAAACATTACAAGTCATAAAGGTCGCCCGTACCTGCACTCCGGTAGACATCTCAGTAATAAATGCGCTCTCTATCGGAAGATCGTCTATCAGAGCTGCGTCTGCGGGCAAGGTGCTCCCTCTCACAATGGCATAGGCCGCACTAGGGATATCGTTGATATAGGCACCCTCTGAGAAGCCCAGGAAAACGTGCACCAGAACCTTGGCTAGCGAAAAGCCGTCTGGGCTGGTTTGCTCCTTAGAGGAGGGCTCCACCCTTGCACTCTGTTGTGAGCGACCTGATTTGGGACAAGGTGGCATCCTCTCGTGGTCATCTATATGGATTGTAGTCAAGGGCAGCACGCCCTCAGTCAACTATGTCCGGGACTCTTCCTGAGCCCAGGGAATAGAGGACACTTCGGCAGTGTCTCTTTGGGAGGCTGAGCTAGGTTTTGACCTTTTAGGCGCTCTCCCACCCTCCTTCACCGGCCTTTTTCCTTTGCTCGAAGCTTTTTCAGCTCTATCTCTTAAGGCCTCAAGACGTCGCCTGGTTGCTGCCCTCACTTCGGCGGCCTCTTGTTCCTGTGTCAGACCCATATCTGCAAAGCAAGAAGTCAAAGGATCAGTAACAATAAATAATAAATATCATTCAATAAAAGCACGACGTTGTGTGGTGCGAACCAAAATCCAGCTAGGATACACTCGTCCTTGCCAGGACCGGGCCAGAAGTAAAAAATGTTGTGTCAAAAAGCCCATCCTTTTGAAACTTCTTGTATGTGATAATTTTATAGTACTTCTTGTACTGTACTCGAGTCATCGTCGGAGGTCTTCTGGGCTTCCAGATTCGTAAAACCCTTTATTGGTGCAGTAAACCTGTGGGGTGAGGAGCCTCAACGAAGAAGTACCGGGGTTTCCATTCCTTGTTGTTGTCGGGTTCTCCTCGGTACATGTCGAATTTGGCCGAAAAATATACTCATACCCCCGATGTGTTCTTAATTTGATGAAGATGCCTGAACACTGTCAAGGATGGGCAAATTTGCAAAGTGTGACAGACGCCTATGAAGGTTATCAGAAATCGCCATCCGTTAGGAGCAATCTGAGCTGGACAGATATCGAGGGTGTTCAACACTTTGACAATGAAAGGGTGGAAAGGCTAACGAACCCCGGCTTTCAGGTATTCCTTATAAAAGCAAAAAGTGTTTGGACGAGAGTGATTCGGTCGATCTTTGTAAGGACTGACCTTGTAAATTTTGGCCCCCACTGGTTCAAAATATTGCCTTCGAGCGATCTCCAATTTTTGGTTACTTATGACGTTCTCTATGGCGTTCACAGCGGTGATGTTAGTTTGAGGCGAGAAGATCGCCACATCATCGTCAGATTCTTCATCCCCGTCCTGTTCGGGTGAGAAGCGAGCCATTGCCGTGTCCTCGTCTTCATCCTCGAAGCTCCCATACTTGGTGTTTTTTGAGCTGAAGGATGTTAATGGATGATAAGCTAGGGAAGGCGAAAGAACCTTTCCTTTCCCTGGTCAGTACTTAGGCTCCTCGCCCACGGGCACTATGGTGCCATCTGCCAGGTGGCCGTCCGACGTGTCGAAGGGCAGGGCTGATGGAAAATCTCCCTCACTAGACATGTTAAACTGAACAACGGAACGAATGAAAAGTTTTCAAGTTTAGAAGCTTGTACCTAGCAATGAAGGAAGGCGTGCAGAACGTTTTATCTCTCCAGTAGTCGAGCTGGTTGAATGCAAATTGGCAAAGCTTCGCTACAGAAATCTCAAAGTGGGGCACAAATGTGGGGTTTGTGGAACCTTATATAGGCCCCGAATGTTTACCTCGCACTTCGCACCCACACACCATAACGCCACATGGCACCGCCGCGACTTCGTCCAAAAACATTGTAAAGCCCGACCCGGTATTCGAAGAATTATGATACGACCAAATGGTGCCGGAAAGTTTGCTCCATACCTGCTTGATTTTCCTCGGGTTTCCGCGAGGCTGCCAATAACTTAATCGCCTTTGTTTCTTGCTAGCATATGTGCTAGATAATGTTCGATACTTGTTGGCAACCTTAATGATCGTCCTGGTCGTTCTGATTTGTTTTGATCGGGTCCTTTTTCATGGGACTAGTGTTAATATAGTAAAATGACACCCAATGAGAACATGCCACGTGGCAGTTGCCTATCACTTGCTAACTTGAACAGTTCCGGTGGCCCGTGCTAATGTTCTTCTACTCTATATATATATGTCATGTTCCTCAAGAGGAGAAGAAAAATCAAAAGTGAAAGTCTCTTTTTAAGTTACCTATCATCTTCTTACCATTTACTAAGCCCTCCCCTTTCTGACTTACTCATCGGAGGATCTTAGGAGTTCACCCTGGACTCGGCTTCCGTCCTCTATTTTGCAGGACACGAGAACACCAAGAATCTAGGTCGCCACAACACATTAAAATACTTCAGCCACAAAAGATCATCTAAAGGCTACTTCAAGACCGTTTATTCCCGTAACCCGTACAAGTTTACTTTGACATTAACAATCACAAAATGATATTATTCGAGGCATTGTTAGTCCAACTCATTCCCGTCAGCGTTATAAATTGAACATCAAGATTCAATTAATGCTACTTTATAATTCAGAGAATTTAATTGCATCAAAATAATGATAAGGACTAAAATGAAATATCACCCTAATTACAAGGACGAAAAGTATAAGAAAACCTAAGTCATGTCTCTTTTCCTTAGATAAACATAAAGTAATCAATAATTGGTACGAGGTAGCACGTTGATTCATCCTCGTCAAACTCTTCCCACTTTGTTTCTCTTGTCCTATGCAGATAGCTTCCACAACTACCCTAAGCTTAAATGATTAGCAAACTATTTCATCACGTTGGAAAGATCACCAAGAAATAAATTAGTGCATTTTAAAACCCCACAAGCTTTGCTTTCATGGAAGTCACCCGCAGAGAGAAAGACAGAGATTTGACATTAATATTTAAAATAGACCGGGTTATTGAATTCAAAGTGGTAGTAGTATTTAATTTATTCGTAAAGAAAAAGAAATCCGAAGGGTCTTCAAGTTCACACCTTTTTAGCGAATTTCTCTCTCTCTGGCTTCTTCGCCTCTAAAGAAGTTTCAGTTTTGGTGTTTTGATCTATAAAGGACAGCGTATCAGCGGGTGTTTTGCTCTGAATCCGGTTATATGATATGGGTAGTTATAGGATATGCGTTTGCTTCACAAGGAGGTTCAAGGGGACTGAGGCCGCTCCACCATTAGATGTCAAGGAGGCCTTCAACAAATACGCCCTGGGAGGAACACACATGACAGCCGATCAGCTTCATCGGTTCTTGGTTGAGGTCCAGGGTGGCGGCGATTGCATTTCCGTTGCGGACGCACAGCGGATAGTGGAGCAGGTGTTGCATAAACGTCATCACATTACCAAATTCAAGAGGCATACTCTGACCCTCGATGATTTTCATCACTATCTCTTCTCTCCTGAATTCAATCCCCCTATTGGAACTAAGGTACTTTCTATTTTCTTTTCTGGACTGTTTGGTGGCCTAGAAAATGTGGGAAACTAAGTGAAAACGAAATGAAGTTGCGGATCAGGTGATTGTTTTTTTGTTGGAGTTAGATATGCTAATGAGTTTTATCATTATATTACGTGGGTTTATGGTGCTGTTGGGTTGTCCATTCCCTTTCCTCCCTTATCATAAAATGAGAAAGCATGAAGACTCTTGTTCCTATTTTTGTTTCTTTCTTTGCTTCTTATTGTCATTTCAGTTTCTTCAAAATTCTCAGCTGTCACTTTTTAAAATGATGATGATCGTGAATGGGCTGTCTTAATTGTTCTTATTTCAGTTGACAATATTAATATTACTGTTGTCTTGAACTTTATATGACCCATAACTTCTTTATTTGCTTCGTTCACCTTTCCTTTTGTTGGGAACCATAGTTGAAAGACCAAATTTGAATACCTATGATGCAAAATGTTACAAACATCCCACAGCTTCATGAAGTATATCTCAAAATTCAACTTCAGTTGTAGTTTTCATAGCTGAAACTAGAAGTCTTAATAATCATATTAAAGTCAGTTGCATCTTTTAGACTGATATTCTTACTAGTTAATGAACAGGACACATCTACAGATGACAAATTTCTATTTAGAACTTAAGACTTAATAATTAGGCATTAAGTAGGGGAAAAGTCACTGTTGTTTAACATTTTGTTTGCTTTCATGCAGGTTCACCAGGTTATGACTGCTCCGTTGTCCCATTATTACATATACACTGGCCATAATTCATATCTCACCGGAAACCAACTAACCAGTGATTGCAGTGTTGTCCCAATCATAAAGGCACTGAACAGAGGTGTACGAGTGGTGGAACTTGATCTATGGAGTAATTCTAAAGAAGATAATGTCCATGTCCTCCATGGAAGGTACTCCAAATATTATCATTTTGTCTCTGTCATGCGGCTCTCACACTTATAACTTTAGTTTGTTTGAGTCTCTCAACCACTCCCCCCAAGTAATTAATTATTTTGTCAGGAAAATGGGTTAAGAAAATTTTACCCCCTTTTTATGAACTCTTGTTGTGCCAAACTTCGTTAGTTTGAGACTTAGACACATGTTCTTCCTAATGTAATAGCGTATATTCTACTTCTGACATAGATATTAGGGAGGGGACTCATCCATTTAAAATTTATATTTGAGTCTTTTATGCTAATCCAATGAATCAAGACTAATCTTGGTTTCCATAAAGACCTGTTATGTTCAAAGAATCATTTTCCCAGAAAGAAGAGAAAATCTGTGTCTGTTTTCCCTTTTCTGTAGTTCTGAAAGCTTGAAAAGACCATCAATGTTTATTTTTCCTGCATCTTGGAACTCTTTTGAAGTGTGTTTCTATAAACGTAGGACACTGACGCCTCCTGTGGAACTCATTACATGCTTGGAGTCCATTAAAGAGCATGCTTTTGCTGCATCCCCATACCCTGTCATTATAACTCTTGAAGACCATCTTACATCTGATCTTCAAGCTAAAGTAGCTGAGGTAATATGCTGTGCTTTCTGAGATTTTACCACTATTCTTGACTAAAATTAGAATTAATAATTGAAGTTTCCATTCTTAGATGCTTACTCAAACATTTGGAGATATGCTGTTTAGTCCCACGTCTGAGAGTTTGAAAGAATTTCCTTCACCGGACAAATTGAAGTATCGGATCATAATATCTACCAAACCTCCGGCAGCTAAAAGGGTGAAGAAAAATGGTAAGAGATCAAAGGAAACAAAGGATTCTGATGAAGATGAAAGGGGGAAGGAGCCCTCGGACATTACAAATGATCAGGAAGATGATGATATGGTGAGCTAAGACATGCAGTTCACACCATCTATATTTTCCCTCACCAGTATCTTGCCACTTTGGTCTTCCAACCCTTTAAATTTTGCTCTACTAATTTGCAGAGTGGCACTGATACAACTGACCACAGCCTGGACGATGAAGATAATGAGGACTGCGCTCCTGAATTGTGCCCATCATCATCTTCTGCTTATAAGCGTCAAATTGCTATCCATGCTGGGAAACCAAAGGGCAGTTTGAAGGAAGCGTTAAAAGTAGAAGCTGACAAAGTTAGACGTCTTAGTTTGAGTGAACAGGCACTTGAAAAGGCTGCTGAATTGCATGGAAGTGATATTGTCAGGTACTGTCATTATGCTTGCATAACCATTTGAGATGATGTTGCTATATCTTAAATACACAAGTAATCCCCTAATTTATTGTGCTTTATGCAATGTTTTCCAATTGACTTATTCTAATGCTTGCTTTTTTTGTTTGTTTATAGATTTACTCAGAAGAATTTCTTAAGGATCTACCCAAAGGGTACACGGTTCAACTCCTCGAACTACAAGCCACTAATTGGATGGAAGTATGGTGCTCAAATGGTTGCATTTAATATGCAGGTATGTATTTTTTTTGTTTTTTTGTTTCCTTTTCTTTTATAGTTCACCAAAATTGCAATGGAACTTATAGTCCATTGATTTAGAACATTTTACTCCTTGCTTCTAATGATGAGTAGTAAATTTTTTTGACGGGGTTTCCTAGTTTGGGCACTAAGGATTCTTAATATTTCAATGTCAGGTGCCCGAACCATTCTTAATTCTAGTTTGCCTGAAATATTTCTACGGCAGAACATTGTTTTCTTTTTTTTCTCTGTTTGTTTGTTTCCTTTTTCTTGTTAATAGACAGAGCTTGGCTGAGTTCACGGTGCTTGTCAAAGAATTCTAATCAGTTTCCAACTCAGTTCTTTTAGGAATTTAGTTTGCTAAGGGCATTTGAGGAATATAGGGGATTTAAAGAAAGAAAATGGTAGAGCTCGATAGTTTATTTCACAATGATTAGCTTACATCACTAAAAGAAATTGACGCTTAGTACAAGCTTTAATGATCATAAGCGCCATGATAAGTTTCTATGTTAGTAACTTAGTACTTTCTAATAAGATCTGAAAAGGAAATATTTAGTATATAAATCCATATGATTGGTTTATGGCATAGGACTCATTGAACAAGAAATCCGGTCTTTTGCTGCAAATTGGAATCGTCTTCCTCTTCTTTGAATCGTACTGTTGGGTTGTCACTTAAGAGATCCTATTATCCCTTTGGAGACATTCGATACAAATTCTCTAGAGAGATGTGTTCTTGAATAATGTCTACTTACAAGACTGGCATTCCTTTGTTCCAATTACAGGGATATGGTAAATATCTGTGGATGATGGATGGGATGTTTAGATCCAATGGAGGGTGCGGTTATGTCAAAAAGCCTGACTTTCTTCTGAGTACAGGTCCAGATAATCAGGTGTTTGACCCTAAAACTGAGTTACCAGTGACGAAGACTCTTAAGGTAAGCACATTCAAAATAAAAGCAAATTGCCGTTCACAGTTTCTCTTGCCTTTTTCTTCAACTGATTCTGTTGTTTGATAGGTGAAAGTCTATATGGGAGATGGTTGGCATTTAGATTTTAAAAAAACAGACTTCGATTTGTATTCCCCTCCAGATTTTTACACGAAGGTAAGTTTTGTATCACAGTTTTGTGCTAAATTAATCATCTTCTGCTTTCAATTTATCTTAAGCTACTGCATTAATAACAGATTAATTATTCTCTCACTGGGCACTATTTATGTTTGGGTCGTTTGACTATGGAAATGGACCCAAGAACACAAGAGGATGTATTGGATTGTCTATCAATATCATCCTGTTGTTTTACTTTTACCATTTGTGATGCTTTTAGAAAAACTGATTATGATTACCATCAGTATTTGGATGTTGCTGGCAAAAAGGGAATGCCTGAAACAATATAATGCCCGTAAGCCAACCAGTAGGAGTTGGAGATGCACTTCTAGTTCTAAAACCAATTGACAATGCTAGATCAAACATTGTATTTTTATTTTAACTTGCAAACTACATGTTGAAATTACATTCTTGTTTGAAACTCAAGTAACCTTACTTAAGTTTCAACCCACCAGTGATCGGGGGTGACTGCTGGGGGTCGTATCCCCAACACCTCCCTATACAACTCTCCAGGATGTTCTTCTCCTTTACCCTATGTAAAGAAAACCTTACTGAGGCAGTTCAGACAAAGATAGATTGTAATGCCTGATTTGGTTATAGAATGGTAAAACCATGTTGCATGCTTACAAATCCATATGCATTACAGGTTGGGATTGTTGGCGTGCCAGCTGATAAGAAAAAGAAGAAAACCAAGACAATAGAGGATAACTGGAGACCTGTGTGGGAAGAAGAGTTTACATTCCCGTTGACTGTGCCTGAAATGGCTTTGCTTAGAGTAGAAGTACTTGACTATAATACGTCAGAGAAGGATGATTTTGGAGGCCAAACTTGTTTACCAGTTGCTGAACTGAGACAAGGAATCCATGCAGTACCCCTTTTTAACCGTAAAGGAGAGCCTTATAATTCAGTTAGGCTTCTAATGCGATTCGAGTTTATCTGAGTTGGGGGTTTTATTCTTGGTTTTCTGATAGAAGTTAGAAATGCTTGTGTGTACCCCAAAGCTATTAAGGTTTCTTCTGTGGTCAATTCAGTTACTGAGTTTGAGATTTTATTTTATTTTTTTTAGTTCATAATAAAAACAGGTCATTCATTTGGTGCATTATATCATGTATTTGAAGATTTCTTTTGGTTGTTGACTGAAGTTAGTTTGTCACCTCTTACGTTTGCAAATCCGTACCAGAAATAGGTTTATCTATTTGAGTCTGAGACTGCTAAATGATTAAGGCAGAGTGAAGCTCACCAAGATTTGAACTTATTATAGAATAACATAATAAATCATTTTTAATACTTCTCAATAGTATGTTCTAAAGCAAGAAAAATAAACCCAGAAATTTTAACAGTCAAACTAGAAAGAGACTGCAAATAACATAAATGTTGGCAGATATATAAGAGTATATGGACCATTACTTTAGTCTAAGGTCTCTCAGCTACAAGTTAATGGAGGCATTGGCAGCAAACCTCATTCTCACTCTGAACGATTGGCATACCTCTCAACCTTGTCGTCATTGAGATTAATACCAACCATAGCCTCACCCAATCCACAGCTTACCTCCGCAAGCACATCTGGGTCATTATAATGAGTCACAGCCTGCACAATAGCCCTGGCCCTCCTTGCCGGATCACCACTCTTGAACACACCAGACCCCACAAACACACCATCACAACCCAATTGCATCATCAGCGCAGCATCAGCCGGTGTCGCCACCCCACCTGCGGCGAAATGCACAACTGGAAGCCTCCCAAGCTGCTTGGTCTGCATTACCAAATCGTATGGAGCTGCAATCTCCTTTGCAAAAGTGAAAACTTCATCATCGTCCATATTCCTCAGCACCCTTATGTCACCCATCACAGATCTTACATGCCTCACCGCCTCGATGATGTTACCGGTACCAGCCTCGCCTTTGGTTCGAATCATAGCCGCCCCTTCACGAATCCTTCGAAGGGCCTCCCCCAAATTGCGACAGCCACACACAAATGGGACCCTGAAATTATGCTTATTGATGTGATTTTCATCGTCAGCAAGCGTTAACACCTCGCTTTCGTCGACATAATCAATCCCAATGGCCTCGAGGATCTGGGCTTCAACGAAATGCCCAATTCTAGCCTTGGCCATGACGGGAATGGTGACAGCTTGTTTGATTTCTTTGATGAGTTGTGGGTCGCTCATCCGGGCAACACCGCCTTGAGCTCGAATGTCAGCAGGAACGCGCTCAAGAGCCATGACAGCACAAGCACCAGCCTCCTCAGCGATGCGAGCTTGCTCAGCGTTGATGACGTCCATGATAACACCGCCTCGGAGCATCTGGGCCAGGCCAACCTTGACGGAGAAAGTGGATTTCTTGGCGGTCTCGTATATGGCGCCATTTCCGTAGACTGTAACTACGCCGGTGTCAGCCATTGTTATTAATTATAGAAATAAGAAAGAATAAAAACGAACAGAGTGTTGGAAATCGAAAATGAGAAAAACAAAGATAGACCAGAAAAGATGAGAAATGAGAGAACGGGAGAGAGCGGTGTGTGTGTGTGAAAGTGTTAATACTATTATTAACCAAAAAATATTAATGCTTATTTTCAATATTCTTTTCTTTTCAATTTTTTATTTTAAATTACAATCTCTCTCTTTACATTTACTAAAACTTTCAATACTAACATTCAAAATTTATGGTTATAAAAAAAAAAAAAAAAAAAAAAATCTTATAAAATATGAAAAGTAAAGTTGTTTAAAATTATTTACAAAAATTAAAAATTAATAATAACGATGTGTAAAAAAAATTAACATGTCATTATTTTTGGATAACTATATTTATTGGTGTTCAAAATATTATCTCAAGGCTCAAATAAAAAGAAATGTGAATGAATCAAACAATATATATAAACAACTGTAAAAATGATATCCAAGTTGAGATTTTTACATTATAATTTACTTATCATTTGATTTCATATTGTTTGTTTGGTAGATATTATATTCATTTAACTATGATCAATAAATTAGTAAAATATTTTTATTAATGAATTATCAAGTAGTTAATATGTTATCTTAATTGTATAAAGAACGATGTGATATCAACTTTTTAACATCTAATCTATTTTTACTATAATTTTATTTTTTACATTCCGTATAATATTGTAATGAATAAGAATTTTATTTCTTATATATCTTGGATTGAATACTAACTATCATGTTCAAACTCTATTCTTTTCTTTTAAAAGAATTTATATTCCAAAAACAAAATTCAAATGATGATCAATTAACAATTTTATATATATTTCGTGACTTAAAAAAAAAAAAAAAAAAAAGAATTATAGGAGTATGAAGCAAACATTGTAAGAAACAATTGCAATGTAAATATAAGCTTTAAAAGAAGCTATTTACATACCTTCAGGATTCGCCATGAATTCTCAAATAGAATCAAGAAAACCAAAAACACACACGCTAGGGTTAGGGTTTGCACCAACCAAACGATCCTCTAGTTCCTCGGCAACTGTTATCTGCCTCCAAACACAGTCAAATGGCATTATTACCACCCAAAACTCTCATTTATAAGTTAGGGTTGCATCCCTTATTTTTGGGTTTTTTTTGGGTCTGACAAACTAATTAAAGTTTTATGGACCAAAATGAGAACTAACCTCAATATCAATAATAAAATAATTTCGGCCGATTCATGAACCGGTATGTATTTATATCAACTCAAAACAAGACCCTGTTGAGTTAGGCCCAATTGGATGCATCACAATACACCTGATTGAATTTTTATTATTTTTATAGGATATTAATTTGATTTATCGGGTGGATTGAATATGTGTTCCCCTAAATTGGATTGTTTAATAAATTTAAACAATACATGAATTACATTATATTCAAATAAGATTACATAATTTATTTGCTATGTTTCGCTCAGTTCAAATCATTTTCATATTAGCCTAAATTAAAATGAAAAAACTATATATAAAAGAAAAAAATAATATTCGTGAATGTAATACAGTATACACACTACTCTCAACTCAACTAAATCTTAAATTTCAAACTAGTTGAGTCATAGGTTTTGACTAGTGTTATGATGGCCGTCAACTTATTGTAACCTATCTCTTTTATCCGGGATTGATACTAGTAGAATATTATTTTATTTATTTAAATAAAAAAAGTTAACATTTCATTTTCTTTTATTAAAAAAAATATTGAGAGTTTAGTGTACCATTCCAAACTATGTACATGAAAAAAATTACATACAGCTAACTACATGAAAGTAAAATGTAAAGAGCTCAAGTAGTTTTATACTGAGATAACATATTCGAGCTACATATTGATATATGTCATATTCAAGCTATTTCGAATTAGATCATTATCGAATTGAATCATAGTTTTGTTGATTTTGTATTGTCAATTCTTGATATGATATTGTGGATTCCGGTCTCCACTTTTTACTTTTTTCTTATTCACCCCAGCACTACCAAAACAGAAAATCTCATTCATGGCAGCCCACGTAATTGCACATAGATTCTAACACCAAAAACTACTGAATTTGCAAATTGCTTAAGAACTCAGAACTACAGCTTGTGTAACACATGAACGGAACATTGAAATGAAAAAGGAGCTGATCGAGAAATTAACTAGCTAATCTTGAAATGTAGGAAACATAACTTTCTACACACAAAAACCCTTTAATTCATTACTAATTACATCCCAAGAAAGTCTGAGATCATTCAAAAATAGGACAGGGGTGCGATGAAGCGTTCCATTGTTCATTTTTTCTAATAGTGCTGTAGTTATAGTAACATTACTACAAAACCAAGTTTGTTGAATAGTCACCTAAATAAGCAAGAAACTCAATTTGAGTTCGTATGTGTCTCTCCTCATACTTATTGATGCATACAACAATGTTTCCAGTAATGAATGACCTATAAAAACAAAATTGTTTATCTTTTCCCTATAGTAACAGCAATGATAGCCTTTACGTGGTAGTTTACATTTCTGTTCACTGCGACCTTTCAGGTTTTTCCAATTTATGATGTGTATTGCTTCTGGTGCGATTTACTATTGCACAGGCTGAAGGGTGCAGGGAGGGGATTGTGACGGGAAGGTAGTTGATTTTTTGAGGAATTGCTTCTGTTTCTCATCAGCGAAGCAAAGCAGGGATTCTGCACACACTTCTAAGGCAGTAGATGGTGGTGTAGGCTTAAAGTGCTGCAGTTTTGAGTACTCTGAGATGAGGTGAAACATGTAATCATAAACTCGATCCATACTCAAGCTTTCCATGAAATCCTGACCTCCTTTTCCTATAGCCTCAGCCTAATTAGCCATTAAAGAAAGAGAAATAAAATAATTATGAAGTTCAATCAGGAATTTACTAAGATGCAAAACTTTGACTTATGAACTCAATGTAAGCAACATAAATCAAATAGATCAGTCATAAATAAGATGCAAATTATTAGAAAGGCACTGTAACTATGACAACCCAAAAATGAAAAGGTCTCTTATGTGTTTCCTGGTATTGAGCACATATCTATAACTATCTCGGCTTTCTAACTTAATTATTGGGGTTCAAACTACCAGTATTGCTACCAATTTGTGGCACTTGACACAGTTATGTACATCAATATCCAGTGGCAAAGTGAACGCGTAATTGCAACTAAAAATAGTTCCATTTTCCAGATGGAACACCAATACACCAGAAAACTCAAAACTCTATTGTGACTGTTATACTGAAGAGGAAATAATGGCATCCGTCTTTACAGATGAAAACTGAATGACAGGAATATAGGTAAGAATGAGTGAAGCCATACCTCAGCCGGGTGTTCATTACCCCAGTCAACGGCATACTTTATAGACTTGCATAGTTCTGGCTCAGGATCAATGGGCCAAAAATTTTTCTTTGGAATGAGGCCACGACTGAAGAAATCTTCATATTCTGGTGATATTATCAGAGTCACAGAACCACATGATAGAATATACTTCAGACTCACAGACCATGCATAGCCTTCAGCATAGATCTTGTAACTGCAGAGAGAGGGGAAGAAATAAAGACGCTGGCGATGGGCAGATAATCAACTGCAAGAAAAGAACAGATCCCAAGCACAGGAAACTATGTAAAACACATTAAACATAATCTCAGATTATGGGAAAAAGCTAGATAGCTGATGCAAGGCACTCCCAGCTAACTTCTAACACTGAAAACGAGAAATATGGTTGGGTGAAGGACGGATAATCGGCTACAAGATAAGAACAAATCCTAAGAAGAGAAAACAGGCAAAACACGGTAAACATAACTTCTCATGTTTTAAAAGGAACAAAGCTAGATGGGTAATGCAAAATCTTTCTAGATTTCCACGTCAAGGTACACGTACTGTTGTACATTTGCAACTTTCCCTGAAATGTAGATAGTTACAAATATAGAGGTAGCTTAATAACTCTGTCGGTTCATTTGCATGTTGAGATATAGAAACCATATCGAGCAAGCTGTGATTTAGGAAACATGGATTTAAAACAATAAACAAAGTAAACTTGAAACTCAAATTAATTTTTAGACGGAAAAGAGGAAGAAACATAGCAAACTCTTCAATGATTTTCACAGAGGATTGTGTCTCTTTTGTGTTTTATCCATCAAGTTATGCAGGATTTAGGGAAACTATGAGGTATAATTTAAAGGGTTCCTATATATACGTTTGACCTATTACACCAAGAAGAATACTCACCGGTAATCACATTGATTTGAAAGTTTAGACTCCTGGAAACCACTTCTTGCTGCTGCACCCCAATCCTGTAATGAAACTTTGGTTTAGTGAAGCCTGTCCTTTTCACAAATAAATTTAAATAAGGTAACATGCAAAGTCCATTTAAACCTGACGCAAAATTTGTGCTCCCCACAACCTAGAATGATTACATTTCATTAACTCTGTACGAATAGGAGAGAAAACATCCGGGTTTCCCTTCCAGTATGCTATAGGCCACTTGTTTTTCCATCTCCGATGTTTAGAACCTTCCTTAATATCTGGGAACTCTTCATGCCAGGGTCTTATATTTATCTCTGACCTGTGCCAGAATGATTTAATACAAAGACATATAGTGCCAATCAGAATATGTTCAGCATAGTAAGGAATAAAGAAACTAAAATGCAATCCTGATCAGACCATAAAGCACCAGCATAGCTAAATTATATTAGATGACTAATTCAAATTTAACTTTTTTTGGCCGAAAAAGATTAGCATGATACCCCTATAGGGAGAGATTCAACTTCAAAAGGCATAATTTAGAACTGTAAAAAGGTTATCAAGCATCTATGCAAAATACTTAGCATTTGGATTAAATCACATCACAGATATGACAAATAAAAACCTCTCCTGTGACTAGAAATGACAAAAAACTTGGATACCTATGATGGGGATATACAAGAATACAACAAACCCTTCTCTTCTATATGCCATGCAATATACTTATGGCTTGTCACATTCACAATTATGGCATAGCCAGTTAAAATCATATCGTCATATATATCAACAATTTGAACAGTATTAAGAAATAAACATCTAAGAAGGACTCGTTTTTCATAATTAAAGGAATTCTTACCAACCCCAGAAAGACCAATCAGGAAATGGAATGTCAAAGTGTTGCTTAGTGGTGCAATAGCGAAACAGGGGCACAGGCATTGACTGGTATTCGGTCCGATTGAAAATAGGCTTGTCCATACAATCGAACATGATATCCACATCAGGTACCTTCCCAGGATACTTCCTAAGGAGCTGCAACAAACCCCAGATGGTGAACATTGCTCTGCTCTGCACACAAGCATAATACAAATCTACGTATAGTTTTCCATTAACAATGACAACCCGAAACGCAGCAAATTTCTGGGATTCAGCCAAACGGGCCTTAGTTATCCCTGTCCGAGCCCATGGCTGGAGATCACGATAAATCGAACTGAAGAAGTCCGGGCATTTTTGATTCGTGTCAGAGGAAGCAGAGAAACGCTTCCCTTCTGAAACAGCATCGGTGCTATAACGACAGGTAAGGTAAGAGCAATGAATGATTCTATAAGCTCTTTCTTGTCGGGTTTCTTCGTCAAATGTCTTAATTGGAAATATATGCCATGGCGTTGGCTCTAAGTTATGCCCTGCAACAGTTTTCGTCTGCCAAGCGATATCGTCCACCTATTAGACGAAATTACCCAACAAAACAGAAATTCAAAAGTGACCAAAACCAAAACCAATACAAACTTATTCGATGAAATTACCCAACAAATTAAGCAGGAAAAAAAAAAAAAAAAGGAGAAGAGGGAAACCTTGTAGAGGAGGAGTGCAGTGATAGAGAAGACAGACAAGGCTATGACACAAGGAAGGACATAAGAAGGTGCACGAGCTGAGTTCCTTGTGAGAATTCCCATGGTGGAATTGGAATGGAGGTGATACTGAACATGGAATGCTGGAATTTGGGTTTAGCTTCATTGTCTCGCTCTCGAGTGCAGATTAGGCACATTGCTTGGTTGTGGGTCCCACCAGCACTAAATTACGCCACGTGTTTAATTCTTATTGTGGAATTGTGCATTCGCTTTCCCGCTATTATCGGTTAGAGGTCCTTCCGAAAAAGTTGAGCCACAAAAGACTTTTGGGAGTTTGACGTTAACAATTCTGTTCTCAGATAATTAATTAATTGATTATAAACAATATTCAATATCTTGATTTACACATTTATTCCTGACTCTGGCTTGGAATTCACCAGTCAGTTTGTCCATTTTTGTCCATACGAGATTTTGCATACTCAACCCTTGGGTTGTCATGTTTCTGACAAGCTCGAGTTTGGCTGAATTTTGTGATCTAAACTCGTCAATAATTAATTAAAGTAAAACTTTAGATCTGAATTTAGCTCTAGAGCTTTTAAGACTTATTGCCAAATCGTTTCACATAATTATCACTTTTTTCTCTAAGACCACACACACATAAAATTTGAAAACACATTTTAAACATATATTAATTAATTTTTTTTAATATTACTCTCAACTAATTTGTAATGAAAGATTGTCTAAGAGATATTAATATGAATTCTTATTACAAAAAAAAATAAAAAAAATCTAAACACTAAAGTTACATTATTTACATAATATAAAAATGTAATGAAACGAGATAAGCTCAAAAAATCTCGAATTGAATTTTAAAAAATTTGGATTCGACTTCTTTATTCAATTTATTTTGAAATAAAATTTGAGTTTAGCTTATTTGAAAAACAAACAAGATTATATCAAAAGAACTTATGTTAATTATACCCGTAACAATAATTAAAATGTTATTTCTTGGTAGCTTACTGTCGGTCTGTGTTGCAACACCAACATGTTGCAAGTTTAGGTCGAATTTCATGAGAAAAACTGTGAAGACGAAGACTTTTGGATTAGAATTTTGACTTAATTTGACAAACATTAGGTATTAGCAGAATACACTAAAGGCTCGTTCAAAGATTTAGACCAAATACAAATATAGTTATGGATGAATAAGTTGTTCTTATTTGGCTGATTGGTCATTTAAACCGTAAACTAAAAGGCTACTCAAGTCAAGATCTAATATTTTTCAGTCAGCAAATTCTACCATATTTTACGGGGTGGATAGCTATATTTTAAAAGTGATGCTCATGATTTCCAATAAGCTGTTGTCATCGTAATTTAGGGAGAGTTATTAATTAATTCAATTTCAACGTTGTATTGGAAACTGCGATAGTTATAAATACCATAAGAAAACCATGTAACAAAGGTCCTTGACCGAAAACTCAACATGAGTATTTCATTTATCTTTCATTACATTTGCATTAGGAATTGTTAACCTTCCAAACTTCTACAACCTCTGATTGTCATATTTCTCCCATTTTGAATTATGTCATTATCCAACTACTAGTATTGAGGATTTGAGCCAACTATCATTGTTCATTCTTGTTCATAATCGTTTGATCTACAACTTGAAATTGTTTCCTGGTATGCTATTGTTGATTTTAATCATGTAAAATCATGCAAGTGCACACATTAACAAGTCATATAGATAGAAGTAGAATGTTGATCTTACGAGAAATTGTAACTAATATTTAGTTAAGTACTAAAATTAATACAATTCTAATTTTATCCGAGCAAACGAAATTGAGTTGAAAAACTAACTGACTACAATAACAAATTAAACTTATAATTTAAATGATGAAATATTAGAATTACCATTTCTCTCAACACTTCACTTGAGTCGTTTTATTACCTTTTACTTAGTTATGATATCAAGTAGTTAATCTAGGGGTCTAATGCAATTATAAGTATCTTCCGAGTTGTTTTATAATAATACATCACTTAACCAATTTACTATATGTCTATGAGAATTGAGTTAAGTTAGATTCATTAAGATAGACCTAATTTGGCTATGCAAGGTATGGAGGTATATTCATATCCTATATACGAATCAAACTCATTCAATCTAGGTGAATGAATTCAAACAAGTGCTATTTCAATCAAGACTAAGACTAAACTCCATTTTTCAAGTTTGTTTAGGTTACCACATCAATCTAATTGGTAGCTAATCAACTAGAAGCATTAAGCAAAGAATGAAATAAACAATTCAAATTCCAAACCCTAAGCAATCAAAGCTACTATTTAAGTTCCATGGAGAATAAATTGGTTCATGCTACCTAGTGTATAAATAAACTCAAATAAGTTTACCATCAAAACAAATACAAAAAAAACTAAAAGAGAAGTGTAGGAAAAGAGAAAATTGTAAAGATGTCAGATTTCAAGCTTCAATTATCCTTACTCCTTGTGCTTCCTTGCACCCTTGATGGCTTCTTTTTGCACAAGAAAAACTTTTATTGTCTTTTGAATCGCCAAGCCTTTTCGTCTTTTAAAGGCTTTAAAGACCTCAATTTGAGTTCAATTCGGACTAGTTATCAAAACAGCGCTGCGGCATTGACTTTTCAGTGCTATGGCACTAAAGTTGTAAGGATTTTCGACATAATTGGAAGGAAGGCAGCAAGCTTGGCGCTGCGGTGCTAGCCTTGCTGCCAGCATGTTTTTTAGACAGTGTTTTTGGCACCGTGCGCCTGTTTTCTAGTGTTGTAGCACCTAATGTGTAGAAATTTGGATTGCCTTATAATTTGACTCCAAGGGGCTCCTTTATGCATTAAACATTCAAAAAATAGAAACTAAGTTA
The DNA here is from genome assembly GCA_029379385.1 of Quillaja saponaria. Taxonomy (NCBI): domain Eukaryota; kingdom Viridiplantae; phylum Streptophyta; class Magnoliopsida; order Fabales; family Quillajaceae; genus Quillaja; species Quillaja saponaria. The sequence continues at coordinate 18,390,309 of CM055612.1, read as the reverse complement.
ATATTGATTAGAATCTTTTTTAAAAACCTAAATTATTGCCAAAATCAACTAGGATTCAACATTTTAATATGATAAGGATTTAACTAGAAATTAAACTTAAAACTAAAAAAATTTAAAATAAAACTCAAGAATATAGTTAATTAATTAGTCAAAAAGGTATAAAATAAGTCTATTTCAATTCTGGTCATTTTGTAGAAGAATTAGCCAAACAATCTAGAAACTAAAACGTGTTGGGTACAAATTATTTTACCAAGTGACCTAAAGCTATTCCAGTCGAGCTGCAATCAGTAGACTAATAAAAGTAATTAAAGAAAGGATAATCCATAGATTTGGGATCCCTCAGACTAGTACAGCCAAACAGGGATCAATTTTTATGGAGTCATTAATTAAGCATTAGTCAAGGAGTATGGCATTAAAATAGTACATTCAACGTTGTACTATGCTCAGTGTAATGGACAGCCCGAATCTTCTAACAGGACTCTGATTAAGATTATTAAGAAGCGCTCAGTGGGCTGTGAGAAATTCAAAACGATCAGGAACGAAAACTACTCCATTTGCTTTAACGTATTGTCATGATGATAAGCTACATATGGAAATGGGCGTAAAGTCCATTTGAGTTGCTTTTCAGAATTATCATAGTCCACAAGAATTCTCTATGGGAAACCTGAACTGTGGATAAATTGCCTAGGTAAATGATTTAGAGAGAGAATAAAAGGAGTATTCCATTAATAAAGACTGAAAATAATTATTACAGAATTTCGGTAGGAAAAACAGTAAAATATACAAATTACATGGGAGTAAACAAGGCAGCAACTTGATCACCTAAAGAAGTCTATTCTGCTTGTTTCTCGGCAAGACTTTTCTTTCCATGATTAACCCTTTGGGTTAAATTGGCTACTTCATTTCTGGCAACCAAGAGTTTGCTCTTTTCATCAAGAAATGGAGCATAAAATTTTAGCGTATCAGTCTGCCAGGTGATCACGCTCTTTGGACCAGATATATATTTCAGTTTCAAGTGCTTCAATTTCGGTTCGCCGTTTGTCTACTTCTTGTACAAGAAATTTCATTCTGGCCACATCAACTTTATGTTTAGTTCCACATTGAACTATGTCATTGTGATGGGCTTTGATTTATTGCCATTTCTCGGCTAGTTTTTTTTTTGTTTCCTGATGAAAGCAGATAGAAAATGAAATTTGGAAGCTCCTTGATACGGCTAATTAGACCGACAGGGGAGTTCTTGGAACCTACAATTAGTCCACTCTTGTCGGTCAGAGACACTAATTTCTCAAGGGCCATAAGAAGTACGTCACGAGGCTCTGAGCTTAAGGGGGTTTGTTGAAGTAGAGTCTGGACATAAAAATGGGTAATTTTCTTTGGTTGAGTTTGTCAATGCATTGACATATTATCATAGTTATATCTATACTCAATGTCATCCGAAAAACTTCTTTGATGATACCTTTGAGCTTGTCAGTTGTAAACTCGATGAGTTCCTCAATAAATTGGAATCTTTTAGAAAATTCAGATCAACCACCACATATTCTCCCCAGAATCAAACCGATAACCTAAATCAACTGCCCTAGAGTCTGAGCCACAATCCCAAGAAGTACCTAGAATTGTTTTTTAGGATATTCTTGAGCAGACTCTTCCAGAAACAACCATTGAAACTACAAACAATGAAGATGCCGAGGTTCAGGTGCCAAATGAACATTATTGAAGGCCAACATGAAACAGTTGAAGTTGTTGAAGTTAACTTGCCAAATCCAGGAGCATAAGATGATGAGATTCAAGTTGAAGAAGAGAAAACAGTTGAGGAAGTTGCACAAGAGACAAAAATTGAAGAAGTTGATATGTCAGAGTTGGAGCCTAGAACCGATCTTTGATATACCAAAACCAGGGTCAGAGCCGATTATTGACTTGTCAAAGTCTGATCATGAGCTTGTAGTTGATGTTGCAGCTTTTACATCTGTTTAGCATATTCGAGTTTGTCACCCTTTTGAAATTTTTAGAGTTCATGGTCCCCGACAGAATCCTCATTGCTTTATTCTTGTTGCTAGTATTGAAAAACTTGCTGCATGATTTTAATTATGAGTTCTATATTCTCCCACACTTTAAAACTCGAGGAAGAATTTTTTTCAACCTAGAGAGAATGATGGAAAACATGTATATACATGAATTAAGATTTATTATAAAATTGTTATGGTATTTAATTATTATTATGTTAAATATTAACTGTGGGTAAAATAATAATAGTCTAGTATTATTAGGATTTAAATAAATAATTAAATTTTTTATCAGTTGGGTTTTAATTATAATTAAAATTTTAGCTAGAGCGAAATATTCATTAAATATATTTTAATTTTTAGAGTTTTAGAGTTTGTCTAGCCTTTTATGTCCTTTTTTATTTATCTTTTTGATGAATCAAATATTTAAAATATCTCTATTTTTTTAGTAGTTGTAGAATAGAATTGCTTATAATCCTCAATCAATCATACACGTCGTACTTCACATGCTCTCTATGATAGGTTGTTGGCCCGTCATATTTAATTATTAGGGACCTTGTGTTCCAGGATCTAGATACTCTCATGATTTTGCTGCAATATGAGAAGGTTAGGTATGAAAAGAGAGATTCAAAAAAAAAAAAAAATCAAAAATTAAATTTATTTTTGGAAGGAGATTAATGTTTCTCCCTCTCCCTCCAACATGACTCATGCTAGACGATTCAAATTCATTACTCCCCGAGTAATTTCAGCTTGGACGAAATACATTAATTTAGAAAAATATATTACGTTGAGTATAAACTATATAATGGTTTTATTACATTCATCTAAAACAAAGCAATAATAAATATAATTATTTTAGACTATCTTAAGTCTCAACAACTAATTTAATTTTTTCTCATCCATTGTGGAGAGAAAAGTTTGTGTGGTCTCAAAATTAAAATTTAATCTCTATTTTTTTCATTTTTCGTCCCAAATAAAATATTGAAGTCTGGGATTTTTTTTTTCTTCTTCTTTTGGCCAAGTAGGCACTTGGAAGGGTAGTTCTAGTGGGAGTAAGCAGAGCAAGCGTCCTATAGTCGACTTGAAAATCCAAGTCTTCTCATCTGCTCAAAGGAAGAAACTAAAAGTACTTGGTTAGTGACATGCATTCCCACTTCATTTTTTTTCAATATTTAATTGCATCCAAACCAACCCATCTTAAGTCTCAACCCACTCCTTTTCTTCATTGCTGATTTTTTACTTTGGATGTGTTATTTCATCTTCATTCCCAGAAACCGAAAGTAATTTATGTCATCTGCGTTCAGTTCAAGGAAGTATCTGTTGCTCAAATGCAACTCTATTAGTTTAAAGAAGATCATCTAAAGGTCTACTAAATTGGCCTTTCATTTGATTCTGTCATATTTGTCTAATTCTGATATATACGTATGAATGATGGGATTAAGTTTCTGGTTTTATGTAAAAGATTCATTTATCTCATCTTGATTTTTGTATACAGGGAAGGAAGAACAATCATGGGTGCGAAAGAGGACAGTTTTTGGCAATATGCAAAACAACTTAATATGGTAGCTTTGAATGTAATTATTGCGTACGTAAAATTGCTACAGGATTAAATCACAGTTGTCTGGAATTAGAGGAAGTAGTGTTGACCCATATACCAGTTCCTACTAATGTTTCCTGATAATGTTCGAGCTGCAGCATTTGAGGTGTTGTGGGAGTAAATGAGGGGAATTGAGATTTAAAAGGAAAAAATAATATATATATATTATATATGTGTTATTACAAAGATGTCCACCCCTGCTGTCTCAAGAAGGAATTGTCACAGGCCATAGTTGTCCATGAAAAAGAAAATTGGTGCCTATCTTTGAAATGGATAGAAGTGAAAAGGATTGAATGAAACTCACGTAGTAAAGTGGAAATTTTAAAGACAATTGGCATGGTCTGAATGTAATGAAGCACTCCACATATAAAGCATCAAAATTAAAAATTGTCAGCAACAAAGAGCATGAAATATTATTGATAAATTATGCGTTTACACAGTGTCTTCCAGGATGGAGTGGTTATTAGTTCTTACAACAGCTTCTAGCAGAAATTACAAGAAAATTGATATGCAGCAAATCTGCATAGCATTAGAAAATGTTGATTAGATTGGATGGCCACAATAAGTCAATGACTATATGTTCTACATAAGTTATGCAGCATAAAATATATGACATGATTGAAGGTTTCTTAACGAGCTTCAACTACTGTATTGTTTAATTCATTGGTGGAAGGTGATGAGTTCTTAAATGGGGAAGAAGATCCGCCGTGTAAATATTCTCCAATGAAGAAACCTGGTTGTCGAAGCTGAGGCAAGACAGCATCACTACCTAACATCAAAACCACAGATGACATGCTTGGTCTGTCCTGAGGATGTTGCTCCAGACACAGAAGACTAATATGGATGCATCGTCGAACTTCAGATAAATTACAGGTTTCTTGGATGCATTCATCAATCAGTTCTAGAGGCCTTTCTTCTCTCCACAAGTTCCATGCCTGAAACACATTGGAAACTGATGAATTATTCACTTCTTTTGGTTTATCATACAAATTTAAGAAACTAATTATTTTATACTTACATATTCAATAAGGTTATAGGTGTCATTGTTACTATAAAACCCACAATTTTTCTTGCCAGTTACAATCTCCAGCAACATGATACCGAAACTAAACACATCAGATTTTGCTGAAAAGTTTCCATCCATTGCATATTCTGGAGCCATATAACCGCTGGTGAACAATACATATATTACACATTGATTAACAACAAATTTTAGAATATTGGAAGCAGATAAAAAGAATATAAAAAGAGAATGCAAAGGAGACTGACTAAGTTCCAACTACTCTTTCAGTATTTCCCGCACTTTGATCTCCTCCAAAAGTTCTTGCCAAGCCAAAGTCTGAAATCTTTGGGTTCATCTCACTGTCAAGTAAAATGTTACTTGCTTTGATATCTCTATGAATTATCCTTAGCCTGGAATCTTGATGAAGATACAGCAGTCCCCTAGCAATCCCGCAAATGATGCAGTGGCGCCTAGACCAAACTAATAGTCTTCTTTGCGCTTGATCTGGCAAGTTTTTTTGTATTGAAGTTAATACAATTTTTGTTCTCAAACAATAGATAGAAGATATAATTAGATGCTAGGAATCCAAAACATTGACAGAAATAATATTGTCACTACATCAGGAAGGTTTTAAGGAATTCAGACCAAATATAAAGGAGTCCAAGCTTTTGTTGGGCATGTATTCATAAACCAGCAGTTTTTCTTCATCCTGAATGCAACATCCGAGAAGTTTTACTAGATTACGGTGCTGAAGTTTGGCTATCAGTATAACTTCATTTTTGAACTCATTTAAACCTTGTCCAGAACTCCTTGAAAGTCTTTTAACAGCAATTTCTTGTCCATCTTCCAATTTACCCTGAAATTTTATAATTCCAGAAAAACAGCAGTTTATGAGTAACACAAGTGTTCCTCCATTTTCATGCTTTCTGATTGGCACATAAAAATGTTACCTTGTAGACGGGTCCAAAACCACCTTCACCGATCTTGTTATCCATCGAAAAATTATCAGTGGCAGTAGCTATCTTTGATAAGTCAAACAATGGAAGCTCCAGATCTTCCTTTTGTTCTTCATTTGTGTAACCTAACATTGCACCATATGCTGAGTTTTTGAATTAAAAAAATGTAATTTAATAGTATCTATCTCAAATGATAATGGCCTCTTTTTGCTTAGTTTGAGATTTAATCCAATAAATTACCATGAGCGATTCAAAAGAAAAGTTAAAATCACAAGAAATTGTTCCATGTATGTAATCCTACCTTTCGGGTTTTTCCTGCTTCTACCTCTGTAATAGAGAACTAAGAGCATCCCAGAAATTATGACACAGGCACTTCCAACAATTACTCCTATCTTCCACTTCGGCCCATTATTATTCTCTGCAATAGTTGATTTTGAATAGCATAGAAGTTTAAAGTTAAATTTGTGCTAAGAATCATGACAGGAACGATAGTATTGGGAAATGATTTTCACTTTACATAGGATATTAGAAGAAACTTAATGACTTAAACTTTCAACAATGAACTAACAAAATCATCAAGAGTAACAAGATGGATGTAGACTCCTTACCTAACTCTGAAGCAGTTACTCGGACATATAAATCCTGCCCACCATCTGGTTGAACCATGAGATCATTTATATCATCGAACCACATGGCACAGCCACTGCCTCCATATCTGATATCCGAATTCGCATAAGCCATACAAGAGCAATTTTTCAAGCATTCCTCTCTGCATTCATTTCGAGTCATGCTTTCGTTTAACCAGGAATTTGTAGTATCTGGCACTTTCATACCAATATATTTCACAAACCCATCATTCTTGCAGTTCAATAATTTATTGCGTACACAACCGTCTGAATAGTCCAAAGCATTCCATCTCTCGGGTGACTTAGACTTGAATCCTCTTAAGCACTCACAAGATGGTACCTTTTTCATGTTACAATTCCCATTCGGTCCACAAGCACCATAGCCGTCACAGAAGACCCTTGGCAGTGAAACCGCCCTGAACCAATTTTGTTTTCCCTCTACCCATACAAGCTGGTGCTGGGAATTGGTGGTTTGATTCATTGTCATTCTTACTATTTTAGACTTATTTAATAAAAAAATCATGTAGTATACTTCATTCCCATCGTTGAAGTACATAGAGTCATAAATTATGTTAGGCCGGATTAATGTTGGCCTGCCGGTGTATTGAACTCCATTCCAGGGGCCATTTCGGTAGACCTTCCTTGAGCCTAGCCACATAACTGGTTCAGGGTAGCTATCAACCTGCATAGCCCATGTCAGGTTTCCAGGAGATGGGTCATTTTCATTCTTCCAAGCTGTCAAACGTCGATCAAGACCAGTTCTTAAGTCTTTTCCAAGCTTCATTCCAGGCAACAGAGTATCAGAAGGATAATCAAAGCTTTCCCAGAGAAAATTTTCTGAGTTCTCATCATTTGCTTCTCTTAGTACAAGATTTCCAGAATCCAACAGCTGTAACACTGGATTCTGAGCTTTTCTCTTTAGGGTAGCTGCCCAAACAATAGTCTTGTTTTGGCTGAGAAGAAGGTTACCTGTGCTACTGTTTATCAGTAACAAACCAGACAAGTCCTTGATTGGTTTCTGTCTGTTAGCAACCCATACAATAGTTTGAACTGGGATATTCTTGTACCAAATGCCCACGTAACGGTTGCTAGATTTACCTGGACTGAAGAAACCCAGTTCAAAGCTTCCATTTTTGGAAATTAAAGTCTTGGTGTTGCCGTCAGTGAGGTTCTGTGAGGAGGTAATAGTATCAGCAGCAGCAGAGACTTTGGAGTAAGATAAGAATAAGTAAAAACTGATTAGCATGAAAGATAGGACTGCCATTGTTTGCAGTTTTCCAAACTCCCCTGTCTACCTCTTTGCTACGGAATTGAAGTTGCAGATTTAATGGTACAAACAACAAAGAAGTTGCAGGATGTCAAGAGCAGAGTCTTCTCACGGTAATAGCCCGTGAATTGGATGCTTTGCTTTTTTTTATAAGTTCCCATCCTGACAAGACCGTGACTCCATTGTATCAATAAAAATATCTTTCTATGGGATGTCTTTGTCAATGACAGCTAATCGAACAAAATTAATACTAGTCCTTTCCTGTGTGGAGTTAGGGATTTTGCTTTAGTGGTCTGGCTAGCAAGAACACTAAATGTCACAATGATGTGGAATACTCTAACTATGACAAATGTCTACTATAAAAAATATTACATCAGGAGTATACTTCTTCAACCGATTATTGTGCGAAATCTAAAAAATATAAATTTGTTGGTTTTATAATTTTTTGTCCATAGCTTTTTACTATTTGATTTTTGCCTCAACTTATATATTATTTTATTTGAAAAGCTGTAAATGTAATTAGACAGCTATCAACCCATTTAATGTTTTATCACCTTTTCACCATCCTCTCTTGAATCTGCATCTACTCCGTCTTCACCCAAGTTTTATTTTGAAATTGATCTATGAAGGAAAAATTGTGAAACTTTCATGAAGAATGTTAGTTATTCCTTTTATATTATTATTAAATTTTATTACTGCTAATGTAAATATTGATTAATCTTTCATGCTTAGAATAAACAAGTAAATAATTTGTTTTTTTTTAAAAAAATAAAAAAATTAGTGCCTTAGTTTATGGTGATGTGAAGAAATTATTAGCTTTTTTTTTTTTTAATTTGTTTTATTTATCTTATTTGCCAACTATTTAATAACTTAAGAAAAATTTGTCTGATTTCTTTGGTTTGGATTTATCCTTCACTTTGATTTACTCAAATGGGTAAATCCAATACCTCCTAAAAAAATAGAGAAAATCCTAAATACAATTAGCAAATTAAATAGGTCTTAGAATTAAGTTGTATTGGATATGAGATTCATATGCTTTGAATAGAAAATATAGTCCCCATTCAGAAAATTTTACTAGGTTTTTAGACATATCATTTGAACTTGCTGAAAGAATGTAATGTATATCAACTGGGGTAATGATGGGAATGTTGACAGAGATATTAGAACTAATGTTATTGAAAACAACAAGACAGATTATATGGGACCTTTTGTTTAGTAATTCATTTTATATTATTATTAACTTTTATTACTGTTAGGAGTGTTTGTTTTGGATAATAAATTTTTTTATCTAGAAAAAAACGGTTTGGAATAAGTTTTGTCAGTGTTTGTTTGAAGATTTGAAAGTTTTATCCAAATAAAATATTTTTTATAGGCATTATTTTGCCCAAGGTCACGGACAATTTATTAGCTCCGCAAGAGGTGTCTATATTTTATTCCCACACGGGAGTAAAAAAAGGGTAGGCAACTGCAAGAGGAATACCCATAATGCTACAATACCATAACTCCATTTTGAAATCCCAATAGTTTTCTTGTTGTTGTCTTCTTCTTCTCTATTCTTCACATTATGATTCTCTACAAATCTTGTTTCATCTCAATAAAATACCTAACTGCATAAGCTTCCATTTCTACTCGAAGGTCATCTTCCTCCTCTGCTCAAAGGTCAATCCTTCTTTTGTATAAAAATCCAAAGTTATATCTCAGCCTTTGGTGTTCGCAACTACAAGAGGAATTCATCATTGCTGTTAGTTTGGGGCTTTAATAAGTAAGTGACTAAATTCTTTTGTTTTATGAATATGTCGGTGCTTCTAAATTTGTGGATTTGGGTTAGGTTTTTCTGAGATTGAGATTCTAGGGTTTGACGAAATTGAGATTATAGGATTAATAGAAATTAGGACTTTTTATTTTTGTTTTGATGATGTATTTTGGGATTTTAGGCTTAGTTAGTAGTCATTAACTATAATGCTAGGAAGAAAAAGATAAATTAGTAGGAGTTTGTTCTTAAATTGACTGATTTTAAACCTCATTCTCCATGTTCTTCTTTTATAAGTTGCATAATCTAGGTTCTATGTCTTAATTCCTTTGCTGTTTGAGTTGCTCAGTTTGCTTACTTTCATTAATTTGGATGTTTTGGGTATTGAAAATTTAATCATGTTAGAATTACCAACTGCTTAGTTCCATTAGTTTTGTTAGTCTGGTTTTTATTTAGGCTTAGGCTTTAGTTGATAGTCATTAACTCTAATGTTAGGAAGAAAAAGATAAATTAGTAGTAGTTTTTATTTATTTATTTTTTTTCCTGAAATTGATTGATTTTAAATCTCATTCTCCATGTTCTTCTTTTATAAGTTGCACAATCTAGTTCTCTGTCTTAATTCCTTTGCTGTTTGAGTTGCTTATTTTGCTTACTTTAATTAATCTGGATGTTTTGGTTATTGAAATTTTATTCATCTTAGAATTACCAACTGCTTAGCTCCATTAGTTTTGTTAGTCTGGTTTTTTATTTAGGCTTAGGCTTTATTTGGTAGTCATTAACTCTAGTGTTAGGAAGAAAAAGATAAATTAGTAGGAATTTTTTTTTTCCTTTTGAAATTGACTGACTTTAAACTCATTCTTTATGTTCTTCCTTTATAAGTTGCATAATCTGGTTCTCTGTCTTAATTCCTTTGTTGTTTGAGCTGCTTAGTTTATTTACTTTCATTAATATGGATATTTTGGTTCTTTAAATTTTATTCATGTTAGAGTTACCAACTGCTTAGCTTCATTAGTTTTGTTAGTCTGGTTTTTTAGCTAGGCTTAGGCTTTAGTTGGTAGTCATTAACTCTAATGCTAGGAAGAAAAAGATAAATTGGTAGGAGTTTTTTTTTTTTTTTTTTCCCTTCCTTCTGAAGTTGATTGATTTTAAACCTCAATCTCCATGTTCTTCTTTTATAAGTTGCATAATATGGTTCTCTATCTTAATTCATTAGCTATTTGAGTTGCTTAGTTTGCTTACTTTCATTAATCTGGATGTTTTGGTTATTGAAATTTTATTCATGTTAGAGTTACTAACTGCTTAGCTCCATTAGTTTTGTTAGTTTGGTTTTTTAGTTAGGCTTAGGTTTTAGTTGGTAGTCATTAACTCTAATGCTAGGAAGAAAAAGACAAATTAGTAGGAGTTTTTTTTTTTTCCTTCTGAAATTGATTGATTTTAAACCTCATTCTCCATATTCTTCTTTTATAAGTTGCATAATCTGGTTCTCTGTCTTAATTCCTTTGCTGTTTAAGTTGCTTAGTTTTTTTATTTTCATTAATTTGGATGTTTTGGTTATTGAAATTTTATTCATGTTAGAATTACCAACTGCTTAGTTCCATTAGTTTTGTTATTCTAGTTTTTTTATTTAGGCTTAGGCTTTAGTTGGTAGTCATGAACTCTAATGCTAAGAATAAAAAGATAAATTGGTAGGAGTTTTTTTTTTTTTTTCTTCTTTCTTTCTTTCTAAAATTGATTGATTTTAAACATCATTAGTTCATGTTCTTCTTTTATAAGTTGCATAATATGATAGAATCATCAACTGCTTTGTTGTATTGTTGGCTTTATAGTACTAGGTAGCTAGGTTTGTGTTTTTTTCTGGTCTACATGGGGTACTCCCTGCATTTAAAATTTTGTATATATACCTAGTCTGTATATATATCTAGTATTGATAATACTAGATATATGTACTGATTATACTATTGTATATATATCTAGTCTTATATTACTTTCTCTTTCCCATTTGCATATTCCTATAAACAATACCTACTACTAACGAGTGTCACGAATTTTTTTGCTCTTCATATTCATTTCCATTTTGATAAGCAATAATTATTATGATTGATTTGTTCTTCGACACTTTTGTACTTTATCAATTATTATTTTATTACCATTGACAAAAATTAGGATGGTTAAGCCCTATTACACTAGTGCACATATAATACTGGTTCTTATACTATTTTGTTTTCTTTTAGATGTCAGATAATGGATTTAATACCATTGACAAAGAATAAGATGATTCTGCCATGCTTGTTGCTACATCTTAACTTGTTAGATAGTCTGACCTTACTTATACTGGTGTGCATAGTTTTTATAGTTTCTATAATGTCTATTAAGAATATAAAAAAAGAAAAAGAAAATGAGATACTCATAGTAGAAGTATCATTAGGAATATGAATTTTGATATGATTGTCTTGTTAAGTGATTTAACTTGCATAGAGAATTGTAGGATAAATAGGAGGATATTTAGGAACTTGTGTTGTATGCTTAGGGGGCTTGGAGGTTTAGTGGCTATTAGGAATATGAGAATTGAAGAGATGGAAACTATTGCTCTTAATGTAATGGCTCATGATGAAAAATTTAGAACTATGAAAAGGCAATTCATGAGATCAATTGGGACCTTAAACAGAGTTATGACAAGTCACCACTCTAGATTAAGATATCAAAAGCTTATTTTCAAACAACTAGGACCTATTTAAGAGGACAACAATGATGATAGTTGAAAAAAAATTTAGGTAACAATTTTTAAATAACTTTTTAGATTAATAAGTAATTATAAATAAGTCATACATAATCTTACTAATTTAATCTCTATTATTTTCTTAATAAGTAAACTTGATGGCTCCCACATCAAAGTGAATGTGCTGAGTATAGATATACTTAGGTTCAGGTCTAGGAAGAATGAAATTTCAACCAATGTTAGTTTGTGCACTTGATATGCAATATGTTAGGTCCTAACTATGAGATAGATGAAGTTGAGAAGAGGTTGAATGTTTTTAAAGCAATCTCCAAAGTAGAAAGCTTCACTCTAATTCTCTGAATTAGAGTAGGTGAGATCTTGAGTTCAGATGGGAACAAAACAAATTTCTTCTTCTCTGTGCTAGATGACTAGAAGTTGTTGTATTTAGAGAGCTTGTTGGGGATTAAATGATACAGATGAATTGCAGATTAACTATGAAGCTAACCTATGAGTCTTCTAAATAATATATTTTTTGATGTTTTAGAAGACATTAGGTAAGGACAGAATAGAAAAATGTAGGTAGTTTCAGTGTAGGCAATCTTGACACGGAAACAATATCTAATTTTTTTGTATATTTTGATGTGTATGGGTTATGCCTTTGGAATTTCATGTGGTTGAATATTTATGCACATTTGTAGCTTATGTTCACTTTGAAGGCTAAGTATTTATGTTTTTAATGAGTTCAGCTTATGTTTTGTTAAGCATGATTACATTTGTAGTTGTATTTATATATAAAAAAGTTTTCATTATGCACATTTCTAGTTGTAGTTTTTTTATGAGTTCTGTTCACATAGGTGTGTAGTTGTAGTTTTGTATATGCACATTTTTGTTACTATGATAGTTTTGTATATGGCAGAGGGAGGCTTATGGTAAGCTTTGTTAATTTGGGGTGGATTTTTACTCTATAGTGGAAGCCTTGACAAAAGTTTGAGAGTTTGGTGGATTTTTACTCTATAGTAGCTTGCTAGAAGTTCTAGCACATAGAACTGAGAAAAAAGTTGTAGAGCAACTAATATATGAAGTTGTTTAAGGTTGTAGAGAAACTAGTAATTTATAGGATTTCTATTTTACATTTAGCAACTTAAATTAGGGGATATAGTTGACTGATGTGATTATATATATTTTTAAATATCATTTGTCAAGGGTTGATGTAGATAGCAAGTTTGTGTATGTTAAAGGATATTTAGGTATTATTAGTATCTTTATTATGTATGCTTTAATTTTTTTAGTGCATGCAAGGTTTGGTATGGAGTATTATTTGTTTAATGGTTTCAGGTTTTGGTTATGTTATAGTTCTGGAACAGAGACCATACACTATGGTTTATGTTTGGGAAGCAGCAAGTTGGTTTCTATGGATAGGATGTTGGGAAGCAGCACTTGGCATTTTACTTGGTATTATGTTACTGTATGTTATGTGTATTTCATGGATAGTATGTTGGGACAATGAATAGTTTCAATTACTTATAGAGAAATGTTAGCATAAATGATAAATTAGTTGTAGAATAATAGCAATTTTGTATAATAAGTGATAAATTAGTTGTTATTTTATTCATATAGTTTTCTTTCCTTTTGGTTAAATACAGGGTATTTAGGTATCCAAAATCCTTTTTTGTAGGGGTTGAATTGTTAAATATATGCAGCTTATAATTTTGTATAGGGGTATTTTAGTCAAAATGTACATTTTTCTAGGAAATAGGGTTTTATAACCAAACAAGAACATTTTTATCTCCAGGACAATAAAAGGCCAAACCAAACATAGACAATGTTTTTATTTGAGAAATGTTTGCCTGAATTATGTTACCCGGGCAACATATACTACATGAGTATTTCTTATGACTCCAAACAAACGCACCCTTATTGTAAATATTGATTAATCTTTCATGCTTGGAATAATCAAATAAATAATCTATTTTTTTTTAAACTATAAATAATCAGTGTCTTAGTTTATGGTAATATGAAGAAATTATTAGTTTTTTGTTTTGTTTTATTTGCCAACTATTTAATAACTGGGGTAACAATCTGTTTGATTTCTCATTCACTTTGATATGTTGAATCTAGTTCATGGTGATCGAATAAAAAAAGAAATTTCATCTTGTTAATTTCTGTGTTTTGCATGGCTTTAGTTGTAATGAATAGAAAATGAACAATTATATTTATATTTCAGTGAACCACACCAACAAAATTTAGAATGGTTGAAGATGGGTTCAACAGGTGACAAATATATATTTGATGTGAATGAGACTCCAAATGATTTTGATGTATGTAATAGTGAAAATCAATGTGCCAGCAATATTAAATCATTACTTGAGCTAACTGTTTCAGATGCAATGTCAAATAAGTTTGAAAGTATTGAATTAGCAGAACAATTCTATTGTGCATAGGCCAAGGCTTGTGGATTTGGTGTTCAAAAGGATAAGTTTTATCTTAGTAGTGTGGATGAAACAAAAGTAAGTCATCTTAGGGTTTGTGACAAATAGGGTAAACATGATGAAAAGTGGAAAAATAAAAGAGATAGGAAGTCTGCTCATAGGGGTGAAAGAAGATGCAAGTGTCTTGCCAAATTCCGATTTCAAAAGAATATGGATACATTAGAGTGGATAGTAAAAGATTTGTCAAAGATCACAATCACGACCTTACACATCCTAACCATACTTATGTTATTCGCTCTCATAGAAATATGAATGATGATGATATTGCTTAAGTGAATAGTTTTCGTAGTGTTGGAATGAAGCCATGTCAAATAATAAGCCTATTATCATAACAGTCAGTAGGCTATGATAAGATTGGGTTTCTTAGTAAGGATCTTCATAACCATATGGGTAGTAGTCGCCCCAGGAATATGGATGATAATGATGTCAATGCTGTCATATTATACTTGCAAGTAAAAAAAGAACAAGATGAATAAGTTTTTTGGACCATACAATGGATGATGTAGGTTCGGTTGAAGCATATTTTTTGGGCTGAAGAGATGTCTAGGTTGGATTATGAATGTTTTTGTAATGTGGAAATAGTTTGAGCAACATATTGTACAAATATTTATAAGAAGTCACTTGTTATTTTTTCTACTGTAAATCACCGTAAGGCCACAATCATATTTGTTAGTGCATTGCTTGCCAATGAGAAGGTATAAACTTACATATGGGCATTAGAAACATTATTTTGTTATATGCACATTACAAGAAAATGTGGCATTAAAGATTGCTTACTAGAAACAGCTTTATAACGGTTTCTGATAACAATTATGTGAGACCGTTTATCAGTTTTCAAAGACTATTATTTGCTATCTCCGATATAACAACACTTATTGTCTCTAATGTTAAAATCACAGTCTCTGATAGGTGAAATTATTTGGCACCAAATGGCGCCAAACTACCAAAGATTGTAGGAATATTATCAATTACCCTATTTTCTATCTTCGATAATTATTAAACTTTTTTTAATAATTGTATCTGAGACCGTACATTATATTAGTAGAGACAGCATGTACGGTCTCAGATGATTAACCCAAAACAAAAGCCCGATTTCCTAGTTCATTTTCAGAAAAATCGGCAGTGAGAAAGACCAGTAGCTGTTGAAGAGAAAATCCAGAGGAAAAGAGATTTTGATTAAGCGAGTGAAGTCACCTTAGTCATCCAGCTATTGTCCTACCGCCCGAAGTCAGCTCCAGCCACCGTGAAGAAGTTTCTAGTGCCGTCCCCGACAGAATACTGATTTCTGGAATTTAAGCTAGGATTTATTCATGGCAGAGCTTATCTTATAACATTTCTTTATTATCCCTTTGCTTAGTTTAGGTTTTTAGATGTATGATTCTAGGTGACCATTTTTCTCTCTACTTCTTGTGGTTGTGGATAGCAAGCATTAATTTTCTAGGAATTGTTTTTACAGAGGGGTGAGCATGTGATTTTTGGAGCTTGGGAGATTCTATTTACATCAAAGCAATGCTTATGTTTGCTTATGGCTTAGACTTGAGAGTAAGGTAGGAACACCTTAACATAGACACCTTGAGCTGGGCATTCGATGTGTTATTCACTTTTGGTGGGTTGGTCCTACTACTTTAAGCTCGACAGTGAGATGTCGAAGCTAAGAAGTTATAATGGATTGTTGTAGTCTTACAGGATAGGATAAGTTTAGAGCAGTAGGGCGTACTATTCAAATTTGATAGACCAGTAAATCCAAGGGGCAGGGAAAGAGAGGAAGGCAAGAATACCTTACCATACAATCAGATTTACCGAGGGGTAAGCTTCTCTCCTAACACATGCTTGCTCTGCCAATTATGTTCTGCTATGGATAATTTACATGTGGCTGTCTTATTTATAGCTCTCAGACAAACCTCAAGTTTGCATTAGAAGGAAGTCTGTTGTTTTTGGTATAGGCATGTTTGTTGTTGAATAAATGTCGTGTTTTCTTGGGTCTTACAGGTTTAGAAAGAGATATAATTTTTTATTTGAAAATGAGCTTCCTCCTGAAAAAGAGGTAGTCTTTTCGAATTTGTTGTTTTAATAAAAATTTTCTTCAGTTTCTTCTACTTGTTGTTTAATTGATGTCATTATGTTTTCGTTAGGCATTGGCTCAAATAGGTAATTCATATACTGAATCAAATAAAACGTCAGACTTGGCTCAAATAGGTAATTCATATACTGAATCAAATAAAGAGTCAGACTTGTCCTAATTCTTTTACTCTCTATTGGATAGTGCCAGTGGTTCTAATGAAGTTTGAACTCTTTTTTGATAGATATTTAATGCTGGATCAGGTATTAGTGTTGGTGATTGAGATGCTTCTATGTTGTTGATGGTGATATGTTAGCGATGGTGGTTATAATATTTAATTTTAAGTAGCATTCCTTGTTGTGTAAAGCCATAATCCAATTATAAGCAAATGCTGGCCCATTCTTTTCTTGTCAAAGGGTTCACTGGAAATTAATTTTTTGGAGATGCTGTCTAAGAGGTGCTTAGATAAATGAATACAAAAACACATTTCTTGGGGGAAAATGATTTTGGTTGAGAAAAAGAGTTGCATTTGCTATTGTGTTAAAAAAATGCACCCCCCCCCACCCCCCACCCCCCCCCCCCTTCTTGTTTTCACAGCCATTAAATTCCATATAATAGCCTTTGTCCCTTTTATTTTAATTTAATTTAATTTTTTACATTGTTGTAAAGGCAACATCAAAATCTTCACGTATTTTTGTTGTTGAATAGACTGGCAGTATCCAATTGACGCTCTCTTATGCAGTAAGTCAATTCTATCACTAAATTTGAGGGCATGCAATTAAGGGTCAAAAAGCAATATACAAGCTTATTAGGCAGCCCTTCCCTTAAAAATGTAAGTGAAAGTGAAAGAATGGATTTTCTCTTTTATTAAACATAGTGATATATATATCTGAACAGGTATATATGGCTTTGTATGAATTTCATTGTTGGGAACCTGTCATATATGTATTAATTACAACTATTAGTATACACACATAAAGGTTATCTTTCCTTAATTTAAGGTTGTTTTTTGTACAACCAATTGACAACTAAGGGTAAGCAGTGACACATAACATAACCATGTATAGAAGTAGACCAGCTATTAAGGGCAAAACCAAAAGGAAAGCTAACTTTAGGAAGACAATAGAGCTAGTTTCCTTAATGTATGATTCATTGTTGGGAACCTGTCGGTTGGTTTCCTTGCTAATAAGACAGAAACATTTCTATGGTTGCATTGTTTTTCTGAGAGTAAATTTCAGATTTTTTAAAACTATTCAGGATTTCTTTGATATAAGAAAAAAAGAATCTAGAATTATGTATGTAGCATTTTAGATTTGCTTATTGTTCTTATATAACTATACTTCATGCTTTTCTTTGCCTTTTGACCCATTCTTTGTTGGTTGACCATCCATTCTTTACTTTATTATTTTTATTTTTCTTTGTATATGGTTTTGACACTTTGGCTGGCAACTGCTTTTGTGGCGTTTTCACTTTTCTATTTGATAGTGAACTTACTATTTCTTTCCTGTGATCCTATTGTTTCCTTATGCTGAATTTTTTCATTTTGTTCTCAAGTTCCTTGTTTTCTATTTGTATAGAATTCTCTGGAAGCCTTCTTTCCTGAGGGCTCCTCGTTGTACATAATAAAATCCCTATAGCATAAGGTTAGTTTTCTAATCTTGTGTAGGATAAACAGTAATTTTAGCTCATAACTCATGTATAAGGTTAGTTTTTATTTATTTATACATAATAGGGATTTTTTTTTTATTATGTATAAGGTTAGTTTTCTAATCTTGTAGAGGATAAACAGTAATTTTAGCAACAACAGATTGGAGGTATTTGTCTTTACAAAGTCCTAATAATGGAAACATTGCTGGCTAAAAGAATTTGTTATCATGCTTCTTTCTATTTGTTCTGCCTATAAAATCAAGCATTACCATGTTAATTTATTGTAGGGTGTTAAAAATGAACTAGTTTATGGAATAAGTTAGGAATTCTGGAAAAGTTGTAGTTAACTTACATCAGAGTAGAAACTGTTGGTGCTCTTGTCTATATTTCTAAACCTGTTGGTGTAAAGACTCTTTTACTTCTGAGTTAGATTGTGATCTTGTTGTTGGCTGACATTATCAGAAAGCTGGTGAAAAGTAGAATGAAACTTCTGTGTTATCGCCTTCTTTGCCAAACTTGTCTCCTTCCGTGGAGAATTGTCTCTTGGGACTATTTTAGTACCCAAGGTCTTCCTGTTTAACTTAGTTTGGTTTTATTTATAGATTCCATCTAGTAATCAGATTGAGAACATTGCAGATAGTAGGTGGGAGAAGTCCAAGTTGGAGCGAGAATGAATATTCCAATGCCAACAGCACGTTTGAAGGCTGCCACAGAGAGAGCAATTGGATTAATCTAGAAGCAGGTCTTCATCACTGGACAAAGGCACTATGCCCTGTGCAGGTATATATGCCTCTGAGATTAGTCTAGAACCAGTTAACTTCCCAGGGGTGGAAGGATTAATTTATATGTGATTAGGAATGGAGCACATTTTAACTAAATGTTGTTATTGTTCCTGACAATTGGATAGCGGTATCCTGAAATTTTCCAAAGATGATGATGACTTCTCTAGTAATTTTAATTCCACCTTACTGGTTACATGTATATTTAAAGGATGGCATATTTAGCATCTTAGGCTTAGCATTGGCTTTTGTCCCAACTGTGTATATTACTCTGGCTGCTAAAGTATATGCTGCAAAAAAATTTATAGGGTGCTTACTTATGGTATAGTTAAGGTTTACCCAGTATGTGGAACATCAATTATGTAATGATAGCTCAGAGAATCCGTGGATGTGTTAAAGGTTCCTGGTTATGATGGTTGTGTGTGGCTGTGGTAGTAACTAGGGAGAATCGTGTTTAGAGCTATATATAATGGAAATTTAGATGGGGCTGTGCTGGTGTTAGCTATAGTTAAAATGTTAAGAAATGTGTGTAGAAGTAAGTTGCTAGTGCCATCAATTTACAATTAAATGCCAGATATTGCTTGTTTTATTCGGCTTTTATGTGATTCAAAGACTAATTAAGGATGACTCTTCTTTTGTATAAATTGTAATAAATGAGAAGCATGTCAACACTCAGCTAGCAGAAACTTATTGATTGGAGATTTGTTGTCATCAAACTTCCCATTCTTTATTGTTGCCATGGAGTGGATAGTGCTAATTGAGAGTTACTTGGATTCTGGTAGATAGCTAATTGTAATGCTAAATTACCGGGCTTTGAACAAGAATTATTTGTCATGTAGTGTGTTTATGTATATTAGTGCACTTGTGCAGGGAGAATTATTTAAATAAAAAAGATTCATAGCAGTTCAATTAGTGATTACATAGCAGTGCTAATAGAGGAGAATAAACTTGCAGGCAATTGTTTTGAGAATATCTTACTAGGAGACGAGCAATGAATAAAGCAAAGATAGATTTCATTTTCTTAGACTTGTTAGTTTCAATGGTAGACTCTTGAAACCAATGATTTCCTTTTATATAAGCTAGTTACAGTTTATTAATATAGATCCTTCTATAAAACTTGAGGAAATTATTTGACTCTGATTGTGTGTATTTTTCATTTACAGCTATCATGTTTGAAAATAAGGACCAGAGACCACTTGCATTGCTGAAGCTTTAGAGGTTCATTGTGCAGTCTTTTTCATTACTTATAGTTAGGCTTTCACGCTATTGCTGTCTAATAGGTCAGTTTTTCTCTGCTAAGTCCTTTTCCATTGAATAAAAGTGAGTTATATGTCAGATGCAATATTCTAGGAAAGAAATTAACAGTGTATTCCATTTGTTTTATATATATATTTATATATTGTTTTCATTCAAACTAAATATGCATTTAGGGATCTTCTAATTAAAATGACAGTGTGTTCCATTTGTTTCTTGGAATTCTTGCTTTCAAATGGCAACACTACATGAACTTTGAGTGGAACAAAAAAGAAGATAAAAAAACTTTTTTTTTCTCTCTGCAAGATCATAGCTGCATTGATTTTGGTATATACTGTTATGGTAAATAGGCCTCGATCAACATTGTTTTGGGTGTTTTTTGGTGACTATGGACAACCAAGAAAACTAGGGCAAGAAGGAATAAGAGTTGGTCATTTTGCAGCAATTGATTCGAGTCAAGTAGTCTTCTGTTGTTTCACATTTTCTAGTTCTTGGCATTGTGGATCATGTTACTTTGATTTCCATTTTTGTGTAAGATATATGTTACCAGTCCCTCTTGATCATTGTAGCATCATGGTATTCAAGGCAACCTTTGCAGACTGAGCTCAGGACCACTATGTCTTGGTTCACATTTTGTGGCTCTAAATTATAAGTAACACTGATGCTTTGCTTGACATACTTATGTGAAAGGTTATATATCTGTTAAGTATTTGTAAATGTGAACTTTGTTATGTTGCTAAGTATTTTTCTTAACTTACTAATTAATTACATTGCAAAGTAATATGAAATTGATTCCTATAAAATTGTTTCATTGCAGACTATTCCTTCATCTTTGGGAGCTCAACAGTCTTAGAATGAAGACTCACGTGATCAACATAACGATGCTGATTTGGCACGGCCTTTAGTTTTAGTTTGTAGTTGTTTGAACTTTTTAAACATGTAACCCAATTTAATACTATAAAGTCTTGAATTGGATTTTCATGTTATGTTTTTATTAATAAATATATATGACTTGAAATTTTTAATTAGTATTCTATTGTTATTTTTGTGATCAATAGATATTTTAAACCTAAATAATATATTTTGGATGATGATATTATAATTTTATTTCCAGAGATCATAATTAAGCTATAAGAGATCCCAATTTGCGGTTTTTGATAACTAAAAATTATTGTTTCTGAACTATCAAAGACTGTTATCAGTTTCTGAAGAGTATGAAAGACTGCTACACAATCTCTGAAGATTATCAAAGGCTGACTATCGAAGACCGCGAGTAAATTTTGATAACAAGATTAATAAAGCAAAGGAGATCCATAACAAAGATCAGCACATTGCAGTATCTGAAAATAAAAATTGCAGTCTTTAATAGTATCAGAGGCCATGCAGTCTTTGATAACTATCTAAGATTGAAATTGCAATATTATTTGGCGGTCTTTGATACTTGAATTTCCGTATAATGGCATTGAAAGAAGCTGTCTCTTCTGTAATGGATGGTAATAAGGCAATTACGAAAGGCAATTGAGGTTGTTGCTCTTGAGGTATCACATAGACTTTGTGAATGACATTTTCATCATAATGTACAGTCTTACATTGCTAATCCTGGATTTGCTATTGAATTTGTGAAGTTATTATATGGAGATTTTTCTATCCATTAATTTGATGCCATGTAGGATGAAACTCTTGACAAATTTAGGCTAGTAGAAAATGAGTAGCTCCAAAAGTTATATAAGAAGTGTAGTATTTAGGGTAGGTGCATACCTTCGGGGCAAATGGTTTTGTGAACTTAAGGCCACCTCAAGATCAGAAGAGATAAATTCGAGGTTGAAGACTTTTTTGAAGAATTCTTATAGTTTGATTGAATTTATACAATATTTCTGCAGGGCTATGAAAAGGTTTCGTAAGAACGAGACAAAAGAAGATTTTAACTACATGTACTCTACACTAGTACTTAAAACTAGAATTCATAGACTAGAAGCTCATGCAGCCAAACTATACATACAAACGATATTTCATTGGTTCATTTATGAGATTGAGGGATAGTAACAATATAAATATTGTAGAGCATAATGAGCATGAAAGGATGCATCGATATGTTTTTTGTTATATTGATGGAGATTCTCATACGATAGTATCTTTTGATGAGTCTGAAATGGTGTTGAAGTGTAATTGTAAGCATTTTAAGGCAATCAATATTTCTTCTTGTCACAGTGATTGGTGTTATGAAAAACCAATGAATATTTGAAATTCCTTAATCTTGCATCCTAAATAGGTGGATAAAGAATCCCAAAAGTTATGATGGTTTATCGAACCATCCAAATATGACAGAGGAAAGGCTAATTAGTTTTCAATATGGCATGCTATGCTATAGTTGCAAAAGAATGTCATACTATACTGCTCAATATAATGAAAGTTTCAATAAAGCAAGCAACGAGATCAACAAATTGGCAGCTAAATATGAACCTACATTTGATGTTAGATCGTCAAGAAATACAGAAGACAAATTCTCATGTGTTCGTGATCTTGTCATAGTTAGGACAAAGGGTAAGGAATTATTACATCACATTCTTAAGACAATATTTTATTTAAAATTTTATATGGTTCCTTAAATTAAAATTTTAGGCATCCTTGTGAGAGAGGCAACAGACAAGGCTATGGCACAAGGAAGGACATAAGAAGGTGCAAGAGCCTGGGTTCCTTATGAGTAGTCCTAAAATGGAATTGGAATGGAGGTGATACTGATATGGAATGCTTGTATTTGGGTTTAACTTAATTGCCTAGGTCTCGAGTGTAGATTAGACACATTTCTTGGTTGTGCATCCTACCAACACTCAATGAGGTCATGTGGTGTCACACTCCACACGGAGGCATGAATTGGCCGTAGGAATGAATAACCAAACCTTCGTAATCTTGACTTCAAATCAAAGAAACATATATGATCTTTGACTAAACTAGAGATTAAAATTTTGACTAAAGTTTAGAAAATACAAATTAAATACAAATGCTTATTTATTGAAATATATAGCAATTTAACTAAAAATTTTCGCCAGAGGTTCCTTGTAAAGTGGAATAACCCAAATATAAACATAGTATACCTGATTAGATATAACCAGACCACAACATTAGCAGTAACCATAAGGAGCTCCGCTCTATTATGTACCACAAACAATACCAACTAAATGATGACACAAATAAAAATTCAATACTCAAGCTCTAGTGTGACTGCAAAGCTCCATCCTTAGGGTTCAAGTAAATGATCTCGAAGGAGTACCTTACCACAACACAATCAGCAAGTCAAGTGTTTGTTGGGGACGTCTGATGAGATCCTGATACTAAAAAAAAAAAATGAACAAACGAAGAGTGAGTCATAAAGACTTAGTGAGTGAAAAATGTACCCAAATGGTACTAGCATGAATCAATACATAAATAGAATACATAGGTTAAATAATTTTCAAGGGTAACATAAATTCCAAAGAAATTCAAGTTCATACATATGTAAATATAGAAAACGTAAATTCAAACAAATACAATTCAAGTAATTCCGATATACACATAAATCAATTAAAGCATCACAAAGGGCCAATCAGAGTTATTCAGCACTTGTACACTAAATACACATCTTCCTCGAGATATTTTACTCCCGCACACTAAGAATAAATAAAACTTCTCACATACCCAACCTAAGGTTGAGTTACTTGAATATTTTAAATTAAATATTGAATAATCAAATCAGGTTATCCAAGGTGTACCCGGATTCTATTTCATATAAAAATTAGTTTCATTGTCCCTTATCAAACACAAACAAAGTCACACATCAAACACAAATCAATTAATATAAGGAGGTCAACAATATAACATTTAATTCAATTAACCCAATTATATCACTACACATTCATATTTACAAACTATATGAACCTATTCATACAAATATACTGAAACAATTAATCACATTAGTCTAGCAACCAAAGAGTAACATTTTTCATTCACTAGGCTTAAGGATTTGGTTCATCGTTTCTTCTAGGATTCAAAGGTGGTGATGACTCAACAATATGTTTCGAAGCTGGAAATCATAAATTCGATCATTGCTTAGTTAATAATTTTTATGGTTATAATTCCCTAATTAATCATTTAACTAATGAAACCTAAGTAGATCAACTCTTATGCATATACTAAAATTTAACTTCTAGACATTTTGTTATAACCCAATATTGTAAAATCAAGTTTTAAATATAATGTAGCAATTTTTAGTTATAAAATCACAAACACATAAACGAATTAAATGAATAACAATATAATTAAACATGTTATAACCCAATGTCTTAGTGTATGTTTGAAATTTTTTTTTGTGTGTATAACTTCGTTGTTGTAAAGTAAATAAAATTGTGACCAAGTAAATTAAAGTGATTGAATAATTAATATATATGTATATATCAAGACTTAATTTATACCACAAACTTTGTTTGACTTTGACCCATTTTAGTATTTTTGTTTTCCTTTTTATTTTTAACATATTTTTTCTTTTCTTTTCCTTTAATTTTCCACCGCCTCTTTCTCCTTTTATTCCTTTTGCTTCTCGAGTATTCTAGTGTTTTGCTCTTTGCTTTCCTTGTTTCTACCTTTGGGTACCTTGCTTGTAGCTAAGATATACATTTTTTGTAGCCCTCGTTCCTCCTCTTTCTTTGTCCTTGTTTTGCTTTGGTTGTTTCATAGTTTCACCTACCTAAGAGTGCTGGAATTACTTGAAAAACAAGGAGCAGCAGTCCCCGTTTTATGCTCTGCATCAACTGACCCTTGTGATTTTTCCTTCCATCCATGAGTTACAGTAGTAGGGCTGCAAGTCCTTCGTCCTTCCAGCCATAAACTAGCTGTCGTTTAGCACTATTTCAATCAAGGATAGTGGTCCCAACATCCCCTATTTTGGGGCTGCCACTAAGGAACTTTTTCCTTCCCCTATCAGGTTGTTTCTGGGAGAAAAAGCTGGTTTTTCTTAGGTTTGAGTTACATAGCAGTTAGGAATATCAAGGGCAGCAATTTCCTTGCTTGCCGTGAGCCTTAATTTGTGTAGGTATTGTTAACCTTTTAGTTTAGGTGAGTTACTTGTCGCTTCTTTAAGTCAATTGATGTATTTGTTGTATTGTTAAAAGTTTGAACATAAGGAAATTAGTAAGTTGTGAATGAAAAGGTTATAATTAAAGGATGAATGAGTTATGTGTTAAGGGTGTTGGAGGAGGTAATATGGGAATTGGTTTAATTGTTGTTGAAATTTATGAATTAAGGTTAGTTCTATTGGTAGGAGTATACATATACAAGAAATGAAATTTGTTGCTCTTAAGGTGTTTGCTGAAAGGCCTAAAAGAAACTAAGTGTGTGAGCTCACTCAATTTCCTCTTTTTTTTTTTTTTTCCTTGACACTTGGTTACTTCCTTGTAGTATTGTTTAAAGGTTTGGATTTAGGAATTGTTAGAAGGTAAAATACAAGTTGGTAGTTGATGTAGAATTGAGTTGTGATGAAATTCCAAGATTTAAGTTTATTATCATAAGAGAGTAACTCAATTTCAAGTTATTATTTGAACTATGTTAAGTGAGGGAAAGAGTAGTGGTTAAATGTTTAAAGTAAATTTGAATTAAAAAGGAGTGTTGTTGGGAAAAATATGCAATTCAAGTTTTGATTATTTTAATTAACTAAATTAAATTCAAGATTTATATTTGGAAAATGAGTAATATGTGGGTGGATGGAATTGTATTGATTTTATTGGGATGGTTGTCCATGTATAAACATATACGCAGGAAATGGAGTTAATTATGCCCTTAAGATGTTTGATAAAATGACTAAGAGGATCTTTTTTGTAATATAATGTATTGAACTTAGTCGATTGAAATTTTGAGGGTTAAGTATTATTTAAATTTGAATAAAATTCAAAGGATAAAGAGTAAATAATTATTGGTTAAGTGGTTAAGGAAAGGGGAATCTTGAAACTTGATTGGATTAAAATTGAAATTTCATGATCCAGCTAGTGGGTGATTTTAAAATATTAACTTAACATGAATTTAATGTTGGAAAAATGAGGAATGTTGAAAATATGAGTTAGCATTGATTTCTTGGTATGTATATATATAATATATACATACAAACATGATATGGAACCAAGTTTCCTACAAGCTATTTGTTAAAATACCTAAAAAGACTTAGTTTCAAAAAAACACATAGAAGTTGATATATATGAGTTTTTAGTGACTATAGGATTGCAATTGTGAAACTTAGAAACTAAGTAGTACTTAGGAATATGTTTTCCAACCCCGGAATACATTGTTGAGCAGACGACACAGGTAATTCAAGAATGAGTGACGAGCAGGATTCGTATCATTGTGAGTGGGATAGGAATATGTAGTGCTATAATTGAGTTGATTGAATTACATGCTATATGGTTGATCTTTGCATATTAATTGAATTATGATTGATGTGTGATTTTGTTTGTGTTTGATAAGGGCTAATAAAATAAATATTTATCCGAAATGATTTTTACATACAAAATAGAATCTGGGTACACCTAGGATGCATTTGCTTTTTTATTTGATATTTGATTGAGGATATTCGAGTAACTCAACCCCAAAGATGGATATGCAAGCAGTATATATTTTGGTGTGCGGGAGCAAAATTGCCCTGGGGAGGATGTGTATTTGGTGTATGCGTGCTGAGCTACTTTAATTGGCTCTTTGTGTGCTTTGAATGTTCTGATTGATTTGTTTGCATAATGTATTACATCAATTGTAGTTGTTTAATTTTACATTTTCTATATTTGCCTATGTATGAGATTAATTTGCATATGTAATTCATGTTAACTTGACATTAATTGATCTATGCATTTTATTTATGTATTGTTTGATGCTGGTACCCTTTAGGTACGTTTTTTTCACTCATTGAGTCGTTATGACTCACACTTTGTTGGTTTGTGTTTTTCTTAGCATCAAAATCTCATTAAACGTCCCCCATACACTCTTGACTTGCCGGTTGGGTTGCAGGCAAGGTAATTCTTTGAGATCATGTGCTTGAAGCCCAAGGATGAAGTCTTGTAGTCATCTTAGGACACAAGTCTTAAATTTTGATTTGTGTGCAAACGTTTGGTTTATTAATTTGCTTAGCATGAAAATGGAGAGGAGCTCCCTATGGATGTTGTTAGTGTTGATAGCTAGTTGAATGTAACCAGGTTATAATATGCTTGTATTATGGGCATGTTCCACCTTACAGAGAACCTCTGCTGAAAATTTTTAGTTACATTGTCATATATTTTAATAAATAAGCATTTGCATTTGGGTTTGCTTTTTCTAAATTTTACTTTTAATAACTAGTTTGGTTAAAGGTCGTATGTGTTTCTTGGATTTGACGTTAAGGTTACGAATGTTTGGTTCCCCATTTCTTCGGCCAGTCATGTCTCTGTGTGGGGGTGTGACACATTTTATCGAATATCTTGAAGGTGTATTAAATTTCCATTGATGTGTTTGTGTATATATATATATATATACCTACACCAAGAAATCCAATACAACTCATCAATTTCCATTTTATTCATATTCAACATTGAATTCAAAGTTGTATTTATTATTTGTACTAAATCAAAAGCTTAATTATATACTTCCTTCATTGCTATAATTAAATTTCCATGTTTTTCCTCTTCCAATAGTCACTTAACCATCAAATATATTCCTTGTTTCTAAAATTTATTCACAATCAAATCAAACCCTACATCTAATTCTCAACAAACAAGAGAAAGACTAAGATTAAACACTTGAGTTTTGCGGTAGTTTAAGCTACCTAACCTACCGTAAATTGCTACCTTCACATTGTTATTCAGTCCCTGATTTAGGGTGAAGGAGGCAGCCAACTTAATTGAACAACAAACCACAACCACTAACCTCTAAGTGGCGCCGGTTGAGGGAAAATGAAGGACAACAACCAGCTACTAGCTGGAGAAAATGAGCTAAACAGCAACTCTGTAATGCCCTAATGGAGTCCTCCATGATCTTAAAAGAAGAAAGCTTGGAGGAGGTGACAAATTTTACTACAAAAGTAGCGAGGCTCTCAGTTCAGAGCAAGGGAAAATAGGGGAAGTAAGGTAAATAAAAGAAAGCAAAGGTGGTGGGAATTGTAAGAAGGAAATCAACCAAAGCAATAAATGGAACAAGAAAGAAATAAAAATGAAGGAAATGAGACAAAGTTTGGAAAAAAGTAGGGTTAAAGTCAAGGAGTTAAGAAAATGTGTGGTGTATAATTTTTCTTAATACATGTTTTTATATATACACATATATTAAATATTTACTAATCTACTATGTTTATAAATTTGTTTCACTTATTAATAAAATTACACAGAATGAAATCAAGGTCCAAGTCAACCAAGTTTTAATTTAATTATGTATTTATTCTAGGTGTATATATATATATATAGGTATAATGTTTATTTATTTTATATACTTGCTTTTATTTTTATGCTCAAGAGTTACACCAAATTATTATAATTTCATGTTTCAATCTCGGCTTATGACATGTGGTCAATTCTTATTGTCGAATTCTGTATTTGCTTTCCCATTATTATTGGTTATAGGTCCTTCCGAAAAGGTTGACCCATGCCTTTTGGAAGTTTAACATTAATAATTCTCACATCTCGGTCTTAGATAATTAATTAATTATAAATAATATGCAATATCTTGATTTACACATTTATTCTTGATTCAGGCTTGGAATTTACCAGGCAGTCCGTCCTTTTTTGTCCATTCGAGATTTGGCATACTAAAACTTTTGGGTTGTCATGTTTCCAACAAGCTCAAGTTTAGCTGAATTTTGTGATCTAAACTCGTCAATAATTAGTTAAAGTAAAACTTTAGATCCAAATTGTTTCACATTAAATCTGAAAACACATTTTAAACATATATTAAATAATTTTTTTAATATTAATTTCAACTAATTGTAATAAAAGATTGTCTAAAGAGATATTAATTTGAAATCTTATTAAAAAAAATCTAAATACTAAAAATACATCATTTACATAGTATAAAAAACAAAAAATGTAGTAAACAAGCTAGGTTCACCAAATCTCGAATTGAATTTTAAAAATTTTGGTTCGACTTGTTTTTAAATACAATTTGAGTTAAATTTTGTTTTAATATCTTTTCTTGGTAGTGAATTAGTCGGTCTGTATTGACACTCCAAAATAACATGTTGCAAGTTTAGGCCAAATTTCATGAGGAGAATTGTGACAACCTTGCAAATACTTTTTAATCAAATTCTGAACTTAATAGGTCAAACATCAGGTATCAGGCGAATGCACTTAAGACTCGTTCAAATATTTAGACTGGATGAATCAATTCTTCTTATTTGGCCGATTGGTCATTTAAACCTTAAGCTAAAAGGCTACTCAAGCCAAGATCTAATATTTTAAGTTAGCAAATTCTATCAGATTAATGGGGTGGTTAGTTATATTTTAAAAGTAATTAATGCTCATGATTTTCAAGAAAATGATTATCACAAAAGTTATTATTGGGAAGAAGAAAATTTTCTTTTGAATAAGAACGATAAGATCTAGAGATTGACTGGTGTGGTAAGATGGGAAGAACTAGTATGATGTCTAGATTTGTTAGTGTCTCTAAGCTTGTAAAAAAATATAGGAAATTTCTGAATATAAATTCTATGAAAGGCTCTGATACCAAGTTGAACTGAATGGTCTTTGTATTGCATGACTTATTAAATATATAAATAGAAGTATTATTTATATAGGTCATATAAAAATACCTAGAATATTATAGAATAAATTAAAGGTAATTATATAATTCGCGTAATTACAAAAATCAGCCCTCAAATATGCTAATTCTGCCTAATATATCTAACTAGACATGTATTCTCACTTTATTTTTTTCAATATAATTGCATCCAAACTAACCCTTCTCAAGTCTCAACCCACTCCTTTTCTTCATTGCTGAATTTTTACTTTGGATGTGTTATTTCATCTTCATTCCCAGAAACCAAGTCAATTGCGTTCAGTTCAAGTAAGTATCTGTTGCTCAAATTCAACTATATGAGTGTATAAGAAGATCATCGAAAGGTCTACTAAAATGGCCTTCAATTTGATTGTGTTATATTTATCTAAATCTGATATGTGCGTATGTGATTCGGTTACATTTGTCTAATTCTGATACGTACGTATGAATGACGGGATTAAGTTTCTGGTTTTATGTAAAAGTTCCATTTATCTCCTCTTGATTTCTGTAAACAGGGAAGCAAGAATAATCATGGATACGAAAGAGGACAGTTTTTGGCAATATGCTAAGCAACTTAAAATGGTAGGTTTGAATGTAATTATTGCGTACGTAAAATTGCTATAGGATTAAATCAAATTTGTCTGAATTAGAGGAAATAGTGTTGACCCATATACCAGTTCCTAATAATGTTTCCTGATAATGTTCAGAGCAGCAGCATTTGAAGTGTTGTGGGAGTAAATGAGGGGAGTTGAGATTTAAAAGGAAAAAAAATAAATTATGCATTGCAAAGATGTCCACCCCTGCTGTCTCATGATCACGAAGGAATTGTCAAAGGTCATAGCTGTCCATGAAAAAGAAAATTGGTGACTATCTTTGGAATGGAATAGAAGTGAAAAGGATTGAATGAAATTCATGTGGTAATGGAAATTTTAAAGACATTTGGCATGGTCTGAATGTTATGAAGCACACCGCATATAAAGCATCCAAATTAAAAATTGCCAACAACAAAGAGCATGAAATATTATTGATAAATTATGCGTTTACAGAGTGTCTGCTAGGATGGAGTGGTTATTAGTTATTACAACAGCCTCTAGCTGAAATTACAAGAAAATTGATATGCAGCAAATCTGCATAGCATTAGAAAGTGTTGATTAGACTGGATGGCCACAATGAGTCAATGACAATATGTTCTGCATAAGTTATGTAGCATAACATAGATGACATCATTGAAGGTTTCTTAACGAGCTTCAAGGACTGTATTGTTTCATTCATTGATGGAAGGTGATAAGTTCCTAAATGGGGAAAAAGATCCGCCGTGTAAATGTTCTCCAGTGAAGAAACCTGGGTGTCGAAGTTGAGGCAAGACAACATCACTACTTAACATTACAACCACAGATGACATGCTTGGCCTGTCCTGCGAATGTTGCTCCAGACACAGGAGACTAATATGGATGCATCGTCGAACTTTAAATAAATTACAGGTCTCTTGGATGCATTCATCAAGCAGTTCTAGAGGCCTTTCTCCTCTCCACAAGTTCCATGCCTGAAACACATTGGAAACTGATGAATCATTCACTTCTTTTGGTTTATCTCACAAATTTAAGAACTAATTATTTTACACTTACATATTCAATAAGGTTATGGGTGTCATTGTAACTATAAAACCCACTATTTTTCTTGCC
This sequence comes from Quillaja saponaria, assembly GCA_029379385.1. Taxonomy (NCBI): domain Eukaryota; kingdom Viridiplantae; phylum Streptophyta; class Magnoliopsida; order Fabales; family Quillajaceae; genus Quillaja; species Quillaja saponaria. The sequence continues at coordinate 18,358,740 of CM055612.1, read as the reverse complement.
ATTTACAATCTCCAGCAACATGATACCGAAACTAAACACATCAGATTTTGCTGAAAAGTTTCCATCCATTGCATATTCTGGAGCCATATAACCGCTGGTGAACAATACATATATTACACATTGATAACAACAAATTTTAGAATATTAGAAACAGATAAAAAGAATATAGAGAGAGAATGCAAAGGAGGCTTACTTAGTTCCCACCATTCTTTCTGTATTTCCGGCACTTTGATCTCCTCCAAAAGTTCTTGCCAAGCCGAAGTCTGAAATCTTTGGGTTCATCTCACTGTCAAGTAAAATGTTAATTGCTTTGATATCTCTATGAATTATCCTTAGCCTGGAATCCTGATGAAGATACAGCAGTCCCCTAGCAATGCCGCAAATGATGCAGTGGCGCCTAGACCAAACTAATAGTGTTCTTTGCGCTTGATCTGGCAAGTTTTTTTTGTATTGAAGTTAATACACTTTTTGTTCTCAAACAATAGATAGAAGATATAATTAGATGCTAGGAATCCAAAACATTGACAGAAATAATATTGTCACTACATCAGGTAGGTTTTAAGGAATTCAGACCAAATATAAAGGAGTCCAAGCTTTTGTTGGGCATGTATTCATAAACCAGCAGTTTTTCTTCATCCTGAATGCAACATCCGAGAAGTTTTACTAGATTACGGTGCTGAGGTTTGGCTATCAGTATAACTTCATTTTTGAACTCATTTAAACCTTGTACAGAACTCCTTGAAAGTCTTTAACAGCAATTTCTTGTCCATCTTCTAATTTACCCTGAAAATTATAATTTCAGAAAAAATAGTAGTTTATGAGTAACACAAGCAATGTTTCTTTATTTTCATGCTTTCAGATTGGCACATAAAAATGTTACCTTGTATACGGGTCCAAAACCACCTTCACCTGATCTTGTTATCCACCGAAAAGTTATCAGTGGCAGTAGCTATCTTTGATAAGTCAAACAATGGAAGCTCCAGATCTTCCATCTGTTCTTCGTTTATGTAACCTAGCATTGCACCATGTGCTGAATTTTTGAATTAAAAAAAAATGTAATTTGATATAGTATCTATCTCGGATGAAATGGTCTTATTTTTCTTAGTTTGAGATTTAATCCAATAAATTACTATTAGCAATTCAAAAGAAAAGCTAAAATCACAAGAAAATGTTCTGTGTATGTAATCCTACCTTTCGGGTTTTTCCTGTTTCTACATCCTGTAACAGAGAACTAAGAGCATCCCAGAAATTATGACACAGGCACTTCCAACAATTACTCCTATCTTCCACTTCAGCCCATTATTATTCTCTGCAATGGTTGATTTTGAAATAGCATAGCACTATAGAAGTTTAAAGTTAAATTTGTGCTTCAAAACAAAATAGGAACTATAGTATGGGAAATGATTTTCACTTTACATAGGATATTAGCAGAAACTTAATAACAACTTTCAACAATGAACTAACAAAATCATCAAGAGTAACAAGATGGATGTAGACTCCTTACCTAACTCTGAAGCAGTTACTCGGACATATAAATCCTGCCCACCATCTGGTTGAACCAGGAATTTGTAGTATCTGGCACTTTCATACCAATATATTTCACAAACCCATCATTCTTGCAGTTCAATAATTTATTGCGTACACAACCGTCTGAATAGTCCAAAGCATTCCATCTCTCTGGGGACTTAGACTTGAATCCTCTTAAGCACTCCCAAGATGGTACCTTTTTCATGTCACAATTCCCATTCGGTCCACAAGCTCCATAACCGTCACAGAAGTCCCTCGGCAGTGAAACCACCCTGTTCCAACTTTGTTTTGCCTCTAACCATACAAGCTGCTGCTGGGAATTGGTGGTTTGATTCATTGTCATTCTTACTATTTTAGACTTATTTAATAAAAAAATCATGTAGTATACTTCATTCCCGTCGTTGAAGTACTTAGAATCATAAATTGTGTCAGGCCGGACTAATGTTGGCTTGCCGGTGTATTGAACTCCATTCCAGGGGCCATTTCGGTAGACCTTCCTTGTGCCTAGCCACATAACTGGTTCAGGGTAGCTATCAACCTGCATAGCCCATGTCAAGGTTTCCAGGATATGGGTCATAGTTGTTCTTCCAAGCTGTCAAACGTCGATCAAGACCAGTTCTCAAGTATTTTCCAAGCTTCATTCCAGGCAACAAAGTATCGGAAGGATAATCAAAGCTTTCCCAGAGAAAATTTCCTGAGTTCTCATCATTTGCTTCTCTTAGTACAAGATTTCCAGAATCCAACAGCCGCAACACTGGATTCTGAGCTTTTCTCATTAGGGTAGCCGCCCAAACAATAGTCTTGTTTTGGCTGAGATAATGTTGCCTGTGCTACTGTTTATCAGTAACAAACCAGACAAGTCCTTGATTGGTTTCTGTCTGTTAGCAACTCATACAATAGTTTGAACTGGGATATTCTTGTACCACATGCCTATGTAACGGTTGCTAGATTTACCTGGATTGAAGAAACCCAATTCAAAGCTTCCATTTTTGGAAATTAAAGTCTTGCCTGTCAGTGAGGTTCTGTGAGGAGGTAATGGTATCAGCTGCAGCAGAGACTTTGGAGTAAGATAAGAATGAAGTAAAAACTGATTAGCCATGAAAGACAGGACTGCCATTGTTTGCAGTTTGCAAAACTCCCCTGTCTACCTCTTTGCTACGGAATTGAAGTTGCAGATTTAATGGTACAAACAAAAAAAGAAGTTGCAGGATATCATGAACAGAATCTTCTAAAGGTAATAGCCCGTGAAATTGATACTGAATTTTGCTTTTTTTCCCCATCCATTCATTTGGAGAGAAAATTTTGTGTGTTTTCAAAATTAAAATTTAATCACCGAATACTTGTTTTTCATTCTTCGTTCCAAACAATTAAAGCAAGATTAAAGTATGGGATTTTTCTTTTCTTTTCTTTTGGCCCACGTAGGGGACCTTCTTTGAACCGTCTTGGAAGGTGAGTTCTAGTGGGAGTAAGAAGAGCAAGCGTTCTATCTGTAGTCCACTTGAAAGTCTAAGTCTTCTCATATGCTCAAAGGAAGAAAGTACATGGTTAGTGTACATGCATTCCCACTATTTTTTTCGACATTTAAATGCATCCAATCCAACCCTTCTCAAGTCTCAACCCCCACCTTTGCTTTCTTGCTGATTTTTACTTTGGATGGGTTACTTCATCTTCATTCTAGAGTCAGAAGTAAATTTTCACTTGTCAAATCTAGATTTGAACCAGTTGATGTGTCATTCACGTGACTAAGCTATAAATGAAAGTTCTCTTGATCTACGAAAACTCTGATGCCAAAGTCATATATAATTTGAGTATAGAAATTGAAAAAACTGTAAAAAGTATGAGTTGTAGAGGAATAACTTGTCTTATTTTTGGGTTTTGAGCCCATTTTATATAGAGTTATGTCCGTTACAATAATAATGATGTCACTTGTAATGATAATGGATGATAATGACATTTGTTATAATATTAATATGAATTAATTGTGATAGTTACAATTCGGATTAGACCGTTATATCTTGGTGAGGCCACATGTAATAATATTATTGGATTGGTACAATCATGTCCTCAAAACCGAGTTTAAGGGATCTATTTGGGAGTTTGAGGGGAAAGGAAAGGAAAGTAAATGGAGGGAGCAGAGAAGAGAGGGGAGGAAAATTAGCACTTACTATTTCTTTCATTGGAAAGTTAAAAAAAAAAATGAAAGGAGAAGAGAGGAAAGGATAATGTACATTTCTCAATTGAGAGTTAGGGAGAAAGGAGAGGACACGATAAAATATTTCATATTTTATCGATTTTCTCCTTAAAATAATTTAATTGAGTATTAGTAGATATTTTAAAAAAAAGATTGGGATATATTTGACAATGCAATAAAAAATTATAAAGTACTTATCACTTCCTTTTAAATCTTCCCAATTTGGAGGAATTAAAATTTTGAGGTTTAGAGGGATATATGTACTTGTCACACCACACATAGAGGTATGATTGACTGGAGGATTAGGTAACCAACTCTCCGTAACCCTAACTTCAAAACAAATAAGACTCTTGACTAAACCAAAAAATAAAAATTAAGTTTAGAAAATATAAGTTAACCATAAATGTTTATTTACTAAAATATATAACAATTCACTAAAAATTTTAGCAGAGGTTCTCTGTAATGTGAAATATGTTCAAAAATACAAACATATAATCCTGGTCACATACAACCAAACCGCAATGACTACATTATACACAGGAGAGCTTTGCTCTAGCCATATCCCAAATGATAACAATTAGACTATCACAACAAGACAAAATACGACAACTCAAAACCCTATTGTAACTGCAAACTTTCATCCTTTGACTTCAAGTAAGAGATTTCGAAGAATTACCTTGCCACACGCTATTGGCAAGTCACCAGCTCGGTAATGAAATATACTGAAATCTTCTTGATAAAAAAAAACATTAACGGAAGAATGGTGAGCCCCACAGACTCAGTGAGTGGAAAAACGTACCCAAAGGGTGCTAGCATCACCAACACATGGATATAATACATAGGTAAACTAATATCACATAAGATGAATTTCAAAACAACTAAAGATTTTATATATGCAATTACGGAAAACATAACACTTAACAAACATAGTTCAAGTAATACACTATACAACCAAATCAAAACAATCAAAACACATAAAGGGCCAATAGAGTAACTTAGCCCTACACAACAAATATCTCCCCCCCTGCAGTTTTGTTCATGCACAACAAATTTATTCTCCTGTACACAATCCATCTCACCAAGGCTAAGTACTCAATCATTTTAAAACACTTATCAAAATCAGAATATCTCAGAATATCCTAGGTACATCCCGGATTCTATTTTGGAAGTAAAAAATGCATTTCAGAATAAAAACACTTTTATGAGCCTTTATTAACCACAACCAATTTCATATATCAAACATAATTCAAATAACTCAAATTAAGCACTACATATGCTTATGCTTCCATATAAACATATCTATTCAACTATACATAACACATACACATTAATATAGCAACCAAAATCTAACATTTAACCACTTCATCGTTTACCAATCTTACTCGTCACTCTATCTTGCATTCAAGTGTGTCATTGGCTCAACCACAAATTCTAGAGCTGCAATTAAATTTTGCAGTTATTACTTAGTTTTTCAATTTTATAGGTTACAACTTTTTTATTATGAAAATCTATAGATACTGAGTTTCATGTATTTACTTAAGATTTACTTCCTTTTAGGCATTTTCATAACCACCTTGATGATTTGTTTGATTTCAGCTTACAAACTTAACCAACTTCAACAAAACTAAGTTCAAATATTCTTTTAGGAAGTTATCCATCTTTCTTATTTAAAAACTTTCCTAAAATTAGTCTTGAACCCAATCAAATCCTCACATGAACACAAATAGGGCACTTCACATAATTTTTGGTTGTTAACCTCGGATTCCAGTGCTTATAGAATTCTCATACTTGAGAATTAAATTAGGAAACTTTTTATTCTAGTTTATCAAGATGTTAGGAACAATTCATCTTCAGCACCCCCCTTCTAATTCATCATTCACGACCCTTTTAAACCCAGTTACACTAAAACAGGTTCAATTAGGACCCGAAAATCACAACCATGATTTCCAACACCTCCAAAATACACATAACATGAAATTCAAAATTTTAAAGCTTCATATTTGTCCTTTAAAATGTTAGGAACAATTCTTATTTAGATTTCCTAAACTAATTCAAGCCACAACCTCCGACAAAGTTCTCCGGACTAACTGAAACTCACCTAAAATCCTTCACAAACCTAGTTGCAATCCAAAAATATGCCCAGAGTTAGGTTACAAAACTTTCCAAATATTATCTCAAGACAATAAGGTGCACTTTCTCTTTAGAACTCCTAAATTAATTTGGTCTATAAGACACACGAAATATCGAATTTCTTTAGCTTACAAAATTTGACTTTGTTTCCTTTCAATAACCACTTAACTATCATTTTCAAGTTTTCATTCTTAAACTTTTATTCACACCTAACTCAAATTCTATCACTAATTCTTAAACAAAATACAATTAATGGTAATCAATTCCTAGCTTTAACTTAGAACCTAATTCAACTAATCAAAATGAACCTAAAAGCTTTATGTACACATACATCCAACATCCATAGAACCTAATCCAAACCTTCCTCTTTCTTTTAACCATTTAATTCCTACTTTACCCCTTTGTTCATAATCCTTTATTCATTTAATCCCTAAACACAACTATTAAATTACAAGAAACCTTCAAATTAAAGTAGCTAAACAAGAGAATTTGAAGAGCAAAGGCCGCTGGAAATACCCATAAGTAACTGACCAAGTTGTTGCCTTTGATATTCATGGCTGCCACCACCTTCATGGCAAAAAGAAAGAGCACATCTTACTGCACAACTTGGCTACAACAAACCCTAAACAGAGCAACCACTATCTTCACGGAAAAAAGGTTGTTTCATGACCAAAGGAGTGTTACTTATGGCCAGTAGAAAATTTTAAGGTTAATGGCACAATATGTGACTAACAAGAATATGAAAACAACTCAGCTAAAACCTTAACTCACCACCACACACACGATTAGAGTATTGCTATGAATTAAGACAGTCACACGGTTATGGCGAAAGAAGCACTTACTACAAAAGGGAAAGCAACCACACCTATCAAGGAGGAAGGAAAGGGAAGAAAAGAGAAGGAAGGTTCTAATATTTCCTTCTCAGCTGCAACCAAGAAAACGACATAATTTCTTTTAATCAAAGAATAAGTATACAATGACTTAAAAAGGAAGTAGAACAGGGGAGACATAGGAAAGGAAAATGGAAAAGTCAGTGTGCAAGGAAAATGAAAGAAAGAAAGATAAGGACAAAATATAAAAGTAGGGTCAAAGTCTTAGTTTAAGTTTGTGGCTTAAATTTAATCTTAGTTGTAGGTGTTTATCTATATATATATATATATATATAATTAATTTATATATGTACATATATCTTATATATTTAAATCGTTTACACATTTATTCTACTTATAAATAACAATTTCATAATTAGCTACAAGTTACAAATCAACCAATTGGGTGATGGAAATTAATTTACACATATATATATTTTTGTATATTCAAACACTCTTTTATTTTAGTTTACTTTATAAAAAATTATTATTTAACTTAGTCACGACGATTTATATACCACATCCTGAAATGTACGTTAAGTTATCGGGTTATAACAGTCTCCCCTTAAAAGAAATTTGTCTCGAACTTTAACAAAAAAAAATATAGATAAATCATTTTACTGCAACTTCGGTTTCCCATGTGGTTTCTTGTTTCTTGGTTTTCACCAAAGAATTAATCGAAGTTTATGGATTTGTCTATTTATTCTTGCCACTGATTACTTTTCACATGTTAGGTTCTTAACCATTTTTTTCTTCCTGGATTCGTAACACTTGAAAATTTTCCAATACCGGATGTACACTAACATAAATTAAATAAGCCTAATTAAATTAACCGTCTAACTTATATAGCCGAAATTAAATTTCAAGAAGTTTTAATCTGATTCCCTTGAAACGAAGTTAGCCTCTTTTAAACACTAAACTTAATACTTTTATCACGACACTCCACTACGCTTCCACTGTGCCACTCTGATAATGAAACATCTAAACTCCCAATCCAAGCTTAGAATCATATTACATTCCAACTTAATTCAACATTTAGAAAGATTTTATGTATCTTGAACCAAGCTTTTCATTCTGTAGTCTCACACGACATGCAACATGACTTCGACGTCTCATCATGTCTATAACAAACACAAACGAATCATTTGCACATTTATCATATAAAGTCGAGAATAGTATGTTAGCAAATCACAACTTGAAGTTTCAGGATGACTTAGAATGTCTCACTAGGTTCACATATGCCCCAGGTAATGTACTCAAACAAAGCAACAACGTCTCGTATTTGCTGTCATGAACTTCTAAACCCAAGCTCTGATATCAACTTGTCACCCCACATGGAGGTATGATTGGCTGAAGGATTAGGCAACCAACTCTCTATAACCCTGACTTCAAAACAATTAAGACTTCTGACTAAACCAAATAATAACAATAAAGTTTAGAAAACATAAGTTAACTATAAATGTTCATTTACTGAAATACATAGTAATTTACTAAAAATTTCGATAGAGGTTACCTGCAATGTGGAATATGACCAAAAATACAAATATATAATCCTGGTTATATACAACTAGACTGCAATGACTACAATATACACGGGGGAGCTTCGTTTTAACCATATCACAAATAATAACAATTAGACTATCACACAAGATAAATATGATGGCTCAGAACCCTATTGTGACTGTAATCTTCCATTCTTTGGCTTCAAGTATAAGATTTCGAAGAATTACCTTACCATATGATATCGGCAAGTCTCGACAATATCACATAAGATTATATCACATAAGTTACTAAAAAAAATATCAACGGAATAATAGTGAGTTCCATAAATTTAGTGAGTTGAAGAACGTATTCAAAGGGTACTAGCATCACTCAACACATAGATATAATACATAGGTCAACTAATATCACATAAGATGAATTTCAAAACAACTAAAGATTATACGTACACAATTATAGAAAATATAAAACTTAACAAACACAGTTCAAGTAATACACAATACAATCAAATCAAAATAATCAAAACACACAAATGGCCAATAGAATAACTCAGCTTCATATAACAAATATCTCCCCCACCTAGCAGTTTTGTGCATGCACAACAATTTTATTTTCTATACACAATTCATCTCACCATGGTTGAATACTCAATCATTTTAAAATATTTTTCAAAATTAGAATATCTTAGAATATCTTAGGTACACTCGGATTCTATTTCAAAAGTAAAAAATAATTTTGGAAGAAAAACACTTTTATTGGTCCTTATCAAGCACAACCAATTTCACATGAAATTAAAACTTGTAAAGCTCCAGATTTGTCCTTTAACATGTTAGGAACAATTCTTATTTAGATTTCCTAAACTAATCCAAGCCACAACCCCTGACGAAGTTCTCTGGACTAACTGAAACTCACCTAAAATCCTTCACGAACCTGGCTGCAATCCAATAACTCTAACGATAAATATGCCCCGAGTTAGGTTACAAAACTTTCCAGATATTATCTCAAGACCAAAATCTGCACTTTCTCTATAGAACACCTAAATTAATTTAGTCCATCAGACACCCAAAAATACCATATTTCTTTAGCTTACAAAATTTGACCCCGTTTCCTTTTAATAACTGCTTAACTCCCATTTTCAAGTTTTCATTCTTAAACTTTTGTTCACATCTAACTCAAATTCTAATACTAATTCTTAAACAAAATACAGTTAATGGTAATTTACTCAATTCCCAACTTTAACTTAGAACCTAATTCAACTGATCAAAATAAACCCAAAATCTTTATGTACACATACATCCAGCATCCATAAAACCTAATCCAAACCTTCCTCTTTCTGTTAACCATTTAATTGCTACTTTAACCCTTTGTTCATAATCCTTTTTATTTATAATTCATTTAATCCCTAAACCCGAATATTAAATTACAAGAAATATTCAAATTAAAGTAGCTAAACAAGAGAATTTTAAGAGCAAGGCTGCTGGAAAGCCATAAGTAACAAACCAAGCTACTGCTTTTGATATTCATGGCTACCACCACCTTTATGGCCAAAAGAAAAAGCACACCCTACTGCACAGCTTGGTTGTAGCAAAGCCTAAACAGGGAAGCCGCTATCCTTATAGCAAAAGGGTTGTTTCATGGCCAAAGGAGTGTTACTTAAGGCCACTAGAAAAATTTAAGATTGATAGTATGATGTGTGACTAACAAGAATAGGAAGATAGCTCAGCTGAAACCTCAACTTACCACCATACACACGATTGGTTTACTGCCATGAATCAAGACAGTCACATGGTTATGGAGAAAGAAGCACTTAAGACAAAAGGGAAAGCAGCCACACCAATCAAGGAGGAAGGAAATGGAAGAAAAGAGAAGGAAGGTTTTTATATTTCCCTTTCTGCTTGCAACAAAGAAAACTACAGAATTTGTTTTTTTAGAAAGAACAAGTATACGATGACTTAAGAAGGAAGTAGAAAAAGAGAGACATGGAAAAGGAAAATGGTAAAGTCAGGTGTGCAAGGAAAATGAAAGAAAGAAAGATAAGGACAAAATATAAAAGTAGGGTCAAAGTCTTAGTTTAAGTTTTTGGCTTAAATTAAATCTTAGTTGTAGGTGTTTATATATATATATATATATATATATATATATGTATGTATGTATGTATGTATGTATGTACATATATCTTAAATATTTAAATTGTTTACACATTTGTTCTGCTTATAAATAACTATTTCACAATTAGCTACAAGTTACAAATCAACTAATTGGCTGATGGAAATCAATTTACATGTATATATATATATATTCGTATATTCAAATACTCTTTTATTTTAGTTTACTTTATAAAAAACTATTATTTACTTAGTCACTATTAGTCACGATGATTTATATACCACATCCTGAAATGCGCTCATTAAGTTATCGGGTTATAATAGTATCCCTCCATTTCCTCTCCTTCTATTAAGAAAAAACTCCTAAACAATGGAAAGGTACATTACCCTCTCATCTATTTTCCTTTCCCTCTATTACCCTCCATCCAAATAGACCCCAAGGAGCGTAGGGACTTAAATCAGTGTTTGAAGAAATCTATTTTAGAACAGGTGCTTAAAATTAAATAGACCATAGACCTGAGTCATGTCCCCCATTTATGGGCTGCAACTTTTATGCTAAAATTTTTGGAGCTATCATGATGTGATGCTCTATTGGTGTGATGTTTTTATCATTAGTGTGATACTATATGTACATGTTGTATTCCACCTTATAACTTACCCCCCTCCACTCACCTTATTACTGCCTCATTTTTTTTAGCTTGAATTGAGAAGTTCGAGCTTGCTGTGATAGCAATTTACACTAAATTTTACCCACTAATGGGGGTACTAATATGTAGTTGTATTTAAACTGTATTGAAATAACCAACATACCTTACTTTGAACAATATGGGTGAAAACCTGAGATTGTTTGCTGATATTGTAGCATTTTGGGTGAAAACCAAGATTGTTGATATTGGCTTAGTAGCCACTTGACTTGTCTAAGTGTTTTGCCTGGACACGGGTTTTATTGTGTTTTGCCCATCTCGAGTGTGACTGTAGGCATTCTAGCTGTGTGTCATCTCTTCGAGCTCTTTCTCTAGGCTAGTGAAAGCCTAGTACCTTTGGTGATTTAGTATCCAAGAGATCCCGTGAAAAGCTACTTATTGCCTCTCCTCAGGGTTGGGTTATTTTGCCTTGAGCTTTATAGTCACGAGGTGTGGGGCATATTGGATGCCCTTGCCTTCCCAAAGATTGTCATTAGATGAAAAGATGTGTATGAGCTCTTTTAAGCTGTTATGATGGTGGATGATAGCCTCTTCTATGTTTGAAGGTGATGAGCGCATCTTGATTTTAGTGACTTCGTGCACGAAGATTTTCCTGAAATAAATTTATAATTACAAGCTAAAAAGCCAGAGCTCAACATGGAAATTCATTAAATCTGCATATGTGAGAATATCTTGCTAAAAATAATCAATAATATTTTTTAATATAAATTACACAAACTCAGTGGCTTACTAGTTCATGAGGTGTTAACCATTTGAGTTTGAAATTTGACCTTGAGCTACAAGTAGCCTTGCGAATGTAGGGAAGAAATATTTTCCTCTTATAGTTGTTATTTGTTCTCCATAATTTTTTTTTCTATGCTAAGCGATAAGTTAAATCACTTGAAAATATTTTATTAAGCACTAAATAATAAGTATGACTCTGTTGTCAATTGACCTCGAGTTTGAAAAAATAAGTTATTTCTTATTGACTGTAATCAAAATAACAAATTTGTAAAAATAAATTCAATAGGAGATAAGAATCCGTTTTATGAAGGCTCAGTTGTAAGGCCCAAGAGTTGTATCAATCATATATTGTGAAATTCATTATAAAAATTGATAATAGCGTATAAACTAAGAATATTATAAACCATCATAAAAATTCCAATAAATCATGTAATTTGGGATTTGAACATATTATGCATTCATCAACAAATTTCACTCCTTGAACATCCAATTTATCAAGCAATGTGCAAAAATATCTAGCATAGTTTGCCATCAAAATAAAATGTGTAAACCAGGAGACATGACATATTACTTTTTCATAATATTTTAGCCTTCAAACTTTCAATTTGTATGGCATTTGAACCATGTAAATAGTCAATAATTAAGAATTGGCCCATGTTTAGGTAATATATGTAAGAAATCATATCAAGAATTCAAGAGTTATGTAAAATATGTAATAACCTTTAAACAATCAATAATTGCTTCTAGTTGAGTCAATTTATTTGAGCAATAATATTTGCATAAATTGTATGAATTATCATGTACGATATGTAAGTGCTATATAGTAACATGTAACATACAAGTTTCAAACTTAGTGAAGGATGCAAAGATAAAATTCCAGTAAGACCCATGTTGGGGATTCTAATTTATTCTACTCTACATATATTTATCAGAGCTTAAAAACCCATGTAGATCATCTAACAATTAATCATTAACACGTAATCTCATTAATAGATGATTAGACAAAGTACGTAATTATACTAAAAAATGTATGTATATACGTTATCAGTATCGATAAAAACTATTGACCGATCTAGACTTTTTTAGTAATAGTTCATATCTCTAGGAATTTATAAGGCAATAAATTGTTATAATTTAAGCATATTCTGCAAACACATGAGATCCCATGTAGATTATAAAGAAACTAATTATTATGAAATACTAATTATAGGCATTCAACAATTAAATAATATGCGAGACTAACTATAATGCTAGGCAATCTATGGCTGGATGTTTAGTATTTGTCCATACATAAAGATTGTGTTTGAATAAGGTGCACCATCTAGACAATTAATAATAAATAAAATGAATGTAATAATTATAATTGAGGTCAACTTTTACCTCAATTAAAACTGCAAGTGGTGTGGTTCTTCCCTTATTATTATTAAAACACTTGGTAAGCCATTGAGGGGAATTTCGGCCACTAAACTTTCAGAGGAGTGTGAAGGCTTGTCTATGGTTGGTTGGTGATGTAGTTTGTGATTACATGATCGAGTTCATTATGACAACTCTGTAGAAGGTCAGCACAGGTGGTTAAAAGTCGAAAGAAGCATAAAACCTTATCAAAATGCTACTGCACATGGAAAAAAAGGTCGTGACTTTCGGCGGTGCATACAATCCCCGTTTTGAAGGTTTGATGGATAGATTCCAATTATTTCTTGGGCTTTTTAAATTTGTGTTAGGTTTAGGAATAAGAACCCTAAATTATATGGGTTTCTAACAGACAATGCTAATATTAAGTTTAGATTTGAATTAGCTTGAGATGTCTTCGACATGACCTGACCTGCAAAGAGCGGCCTTTTTTACCTATGCAAACTCTAATGTCAAAGTCAGTATATAATTAGAGTATAGAAACTGAAAAGCTGTAAAAAAAAAAAAAGTATAAGTTGTAGAAACCCCATATTCATTTGTTCCTAAAAATGTTCGAGCCGCATACATTTGAAGTGGTAAATTGTTTTAACAGAAGTTCTAAGGCCATTGTTGTTAAGAATTATCAATAGTTGGAAGTTTGGCTATTTTGACTTAATTAAAAAGTAATTACTTTTTGCTTAAATAAAAATTCATGTTATTTAAATTTTATATGAATAGGAATGTCCTTTCATGAAAACTAAGGGTTTTATTTATTTATTTTTTAAAATTTTTTTATGGCTATTTGACTTAATTAATAAGCCATTACTTTTTACATAAATGAAAAGACATTTCCTTTTATATATTAATTTCTTTATGAACAAGGATTTCCTTTTATGGAAAACCTATAACAGTAACATGATTATTTCATATTTTTGTATCTCTTATTCTCATCTTCTTTCTCTTTTCAAGTTATAATTTTGTTTACATCTAATAACAACCTTAAATATATAAGAATTAGTTTTTATTTTTGGAGGCTTATTTGTTATAACCGTTGCAAGTGGGTGCAAATATAGTATTAAGGAAAGAGAATTTCTAACTCAGACTCAGGTATTTTAAAGGTATTTATTGTTTCTACAACTATAATACAACAATCTTAAGACTATATTTGGATTCAAAAAGAATTTAAAGTTATGCATGTAGCTAGTAGATGATGACATGGTGAAATTAACAAGTCTATGATTTTTAAAGGAAGTGATGAAAATGGGGGAACAAAAGTCATTTTGAGGATTAACAAAACAAGGAAAAGTTACATTTATGATTCAAACCTTTGCATGGAGAATCAAGGTTTTTATATTCTACTTTTAATTATTTTATTGTTTAATTGGTTTTTATATATGTAAGGATAAAATGCATAAACATGAGAAAATCAATGGCACTGTCATTACTATTTTATTTGGCAATGAAATATGATTACAATAGTGTTAGGATGAACTCAATAGATGTTGGTAATGTATCAAATTACCTATGTGTTTACAATTTCCAAAAGTAGGGATATAAGAAGTCCTAAGACCAAATTCATCAATAATTTTAATTTTTTTACAATATTTATTTTCAGTTAATTGTCAAATTAAGGAATGTACTCCTTGTAGGCAACTAATATGCCATATAACTCATTGGGTAGCAAAGTGTCTGAAGGAAGATGTTGCTTGACATCTAGAAAAATCAGCCCATAACTTTTAATTTTTAATGTTGTGACTTTTCAAAGTCAAAACTAATATTCACATTGGTTGGTTATTGTGTGGATGTTAAAAAATAATAATAATAATTGTTTATTTCTTGATAAAATAAATTCATGAAATATGATTCTATATGTGGCTTATATGATTAAGAATATTATTAGCATGATTAAATTTTGTTTTGAATTTGTATAGCAAATTTTGATGTATGGACCAATAGGAGAATAGTGATGAATTTCTAATTTTGTGACATATCAAGTGCGTTATTTTTATTAGAAGAATTATGCAAGATATAAAGAGAAATAGTTGTTTATTGGTTATTTATATTAAGAGTTGACTAATGATAATACTAGTATGGAGAATTTTTTTTAAGTTAAAAACTATGTAGATATTTGTTGAATTCAATTGTTTGTTTATTGGATTGGTAGTCAGTATATTAGAGTATGGATGTGAATTTATTCATATACTTCATAGATATTTGAAACGACTCAAATAATGGGGTTGTAATATATGTTGCTCTAAAATGGTACAATGAAAATATTGATTTGAAACCAATATTATTTTACAAGTTTTGTATAACTAAAAATATATGATATCAATGTGATGAGAGGATTTAAAATCTCACTCTTTCATACAAAGTTTTTTGTTAAATGGTATTTCAATGTTGGTTCACATTCTTTTATATTAAGGAGGAGGAAGAGAGTAATAAACCCCCATGTAAGCTTTCAGGGTGTCAACCCTTGTGTGATAACCCGATAGGTTAGTATATCGTTACCCATACATTAGTAATTCATTTTAAAAAATTTGGTGTGTAATTTTGGTATATAGGTGGAACAATAATAAATAAAAATAAAGCTAAAGTGAATAAATATATATATATACATGTATAAAGCCAGAATAAATATACACCATAAATTTTATTTATTTTGACTTCAATCTTATTAGACTTTTTCTTATTTAAATTTTTTACTAAGTGTAAAACATAGTTTAAACAAAGAAAAAATTTAATTGAATATGTATATACATATTTTTTTCGTACATTTTAGATTTATTCGTACGTAACTTACTGTAATTAGGTGGATAAAAGTTTATGCGAAGTAAAATTAAAATAAACACTTATATATTTATGCATGTAATTAGGAAATTAATTTTCACCATGTTATTGGTTAATTCTTTAAAATAAAAAAACTTGAAATTTAATTGTGTAAATTTTATGGACAAGAATATATATACACACTACTAGATTAATCTACACCACAAATTTAACATGGTTGACCTTGACTAAACCTTTTGTTTTTATCTCTTTCTCTTCTTTTCTTTTATTTTCTATTCCTCCACTGCCTTTCCCTTGTTCCATTTAGTTCCTCTATTACCCGAAGCTACCATTTTCTGTTTTGTATTATTTTGCTTATGGTTTTTATTCTTTATTTTTGGTCACTCCCTTGCAGTCAAGAGTATATCTTCTTTCCTTTTCCTTCTATTGTCATGTAAATGTGTTTGGATATGGTAGCAAATCAAACTACCACCTAGCCATGAGAGATTCTTTCTTTTCCTAACTGTAAACCCTATTTTATTGTAGCCAAATTCAGTTAAGTTATGAGCTACTTTGTCCTCTTGATTTTTTGGTTGTAAGAGCCGAGTTTGTGGACTTAAAGCTTTCAAACAGCTTTGATTGCTGTAGATAGCAACACCCCTTGTCATCCTCCCCTGTTCTGCTATTCCTTTGCAGCTACCTTGCTCCATCCTTTGTAGCAGCAGCCTCCATATTGCTTTTTCTCAGCCAAGATAGCTAGAGCTACACGGCCAGCAAAGACAAAAGGCATTAGTTTTGCCTTATGCTCCTACCTTCACGTGGGAGGGGTAATCTTTTACTTTCAAGCATTTAAAATAGTTTCATGGGAATTTACTCTTATTATGTGATGTTAATTAATTATAGGATTATTTAGGTATTATTAAGAATGGAATTAGGAATTGGGAAGCAAGTGGTATGAAGTTTTAAGATGAATATAGTTTGTAGGAATTATTGGATGTCACGCCCCTCGCGAAGGTATAACTGGCCGGAGGAATGGATAGCCAAATCTCCATAACCCTAACTTCAAAAAATAAGAAATGAACACGACTCTTAACTAAACTAAAGAGTAAAAGTAAATTTTATAAAACATGAGTTAACTAAAAAATTTTGTTGACTGAAACTTATAACAATTATTAAAAATTTTAGCAGAGGTTCCCCGTAAAGAGGGACATGCCTATATAATATAAATGCACATTTCTATTTTTATATAATAACAACCACAACAATAAAGACAACAAGAAGCTTCCGCTCTGATTTTCATGAAAATAACAAATAACTAGACTCGCCATAGCTCTAGTGTGACTGCAACATGTTCACTCTTGGACTTCAAGATTAAGATTTCGAAAAGTTACCTTGCCGCCCAACACTTGGCAAGTCTAGTATCAATAATTGTTGTTCAGTGAGATCTTGTTACTAAAAAAAAATCAACAAAGAGTGGGATAAGTCCTACAGACTCCGTGAGTGGAAAAGTATACCCAAAGGGTACTAGTATCACTCAACACACGTATAGAATACATAATCAACTAATATCAATATGTCATATATTCCAAATAACTATTAAGATTACACATATCCAGTTACAAATTTATAAAGCATAGCAAACATAGTTCAAGTAACACTCTATATAATCCAATAATAGAAATTAGAGCACCCGAATCATACAAAGCAAGCAAAGGTCAACTGAGTAACTCAGCCTTGCACACCATCTCCCATTTGGCAATTTTGCGCCCGCACACCAAATAGAATCAGAAACGGAATCACTAAAACCCTTCTTCGAACTACTGAGCACTCAATTCTTTAAAAAAAACACTTATCAGAAAAATCTCATAGCAGAATATTAAATTAAAACATCCTAGGTGCACCTGGATTTCATTTTTGGAACTAAAATCATTTTAGAAAAATCAATTCATTAGCCCTTATCAACCATAAATAATTCCAAACATCAAACACAATTCACATAATTCAATTATAGCAATATAATTCTTATTCACCTTTATATAACATATATATTTATATAATATATATACACACACACAAATATATCAAACAATCAAATAAACTAATCTAGCAACCAAAGGGTAACAATTAACCACTCACTAGTTCACAAATCTTGTTTGTCACTTTCTCTTGCGCTTATGTGCCATTAGGCCCATAGTAAGGTCCGGAACTGAAATTCGTAGTTCCAAATAATACTTGGTTCATAATCATTATTGTTATAATCTTTTGATTACTAAGCTTATATATCGACTTACATATATTTCTTTATAAAAGTTTTCTATTAAGTCATTACATATCAAGTAGTATGAATTATACTTTATGTGGTAAGATTGATAATGAAGAAAAACTTTAGATGTCTTGACAATGCATAGGGTAGAAAGAAACTATTACAAAAGATAGAAAATACTAGTGAGTAAGAAATGCCGAAATTATCCAAACTTATGGTTTGGACAGTGTTCACTCTGATAGTCATATTTTCCATTAGGAAATTCCAAATCCAGTTTTGTAAAATTTATTAAATACTAGACACATGTAGCTTTATAATGGTATATCATTTGAAATTTTTAAACTTATATATTAATATAGTTTATTCTTTGAAGTTGCATCAAATTCTGTAAAACACAGGATTTTTGGCAAGTTTGGACATTACCTTAGTTAATTGAACATAACTTTTTATAAGAAAAATGAAATTCAATTTTGTTCATTGGATCTATTAATAGACAAATATATCTTTCTAGATAGGTTTCATATGTATTATTTAGACATGTAAATTAGTACAGTAAATTATATAAAATTTACTTCATTTTAAGGCATATTTTCACAACCCCCTTAGATATACACTTGTTTTTAACTTATATACTATACGCAATTCAACAAGAACATGTCTAAACATTATCTTCTGGACACTAATTAGCTTTATTATTTATAAAATTTTCTTAAAATCATCATTGAGCTTACTTAATTCTTCACATGAATAAAAACAGGGCATTGCCCAAATTTCTGGTTGCCAACCTTTGATTTTGATTCCTTATAGAATTTTTATATTTAGGAGTTAAATTACAAAAATTTACAATCTAGCTTATCAAATTGTTAAGAACATTTAATCTTCCGAACTTTGCTCCTAATTCATTCTTTAAGACCCCATAATATCAATTACTTCAAAACAGGTACAGATAAGACCCAAAAATCACAACCATGACTTCCAATACCTCTAAAATGCACAAAACATGGAATTAAGACACCAGCCATTCCAGATTTACTTGTTGTTATGTTAGGAACAACTTTTTTTAAAGGTCCTAGGCTAATTCAAACCACAACCTATGACAAAATCTCCCAGACCGACTAAAGCTCACTAAAAATCTTACATGGACCTAGCCTCAGTCCAAAAGCTCTAATTATCAATATACTAAGAATGAGGTCACAAAATTTTACAGACATCATCACCCTAAGCTATAATTTCTCTTTTTAACTTAGCCCTGAAAACCTCCAAATACTAAATTCCTCTGACTCCTCAAATCTGCCCTGCACCCTTCAAAATCTATTTAACTTTCATTTTCCAACTCTTAGTTCATGTCTTTACCATTTCTTCATTCATTTTATTTTCATTCTTTTCAAACCATATATTATCATCCTAACTATTTATCTTACTAAGAAATCTATATACATTAACCTTTCTACATAAATTACCATTTGATTTCTCCTAAGCATTTTGTCAAACATCTTGAATGCATGATTTCCTTCCATTAATGTGTGTACATATACATATATGTCTAATCCCAATAATTCAACAGTACATCAATTCAACATTACTAATAATTCCTACACTAGTTTCTAAAGTTAATTTAATCATTCACCCATAATAACAACCAACAAGGACTCCTACCAATTCAATGCAATGAAACTAATAAAACACCTATAATCCATAATCAGCCTACACTCCTTACCAAGTACCCCTTACAGCCTTTTTGACCTTGCTACCATGCTGCACCAACTACCAATATTCCACTAACCTAGCTGGACTATGAAAAAGGCAGCAAACCATTTGGTTACAGCCTCAAAATAGGGGACAATCATGGCTTGAAAAGAAGCTGCAACCTCCACCTCAAACCACCACATAGCTACTACCTCCTCAAAGCTAAACAAGGATGTTGTACGTCAAAGAAAGGTAGCTACTGTCTTGACTTTGCTACCAACCAAAGCTGTTGTTCATGGTTTAGAAAGAAAAGAGGATGAGCCTCGGCTGGAACACCACACAAAGCAAAGAAGCAGCTACCATAGCTTGACTTGGTTGCCTAGCATCACCTAGGCTCATATATGATGGCAAGACGAAGAGGAACAAACTGAACAACAAAGGGTTAGCTATAGCTCACAGTCAAGTAGAAAAATTCAAGAACACAAATAGGGTAAAAGCAACTTATAGCAAGATAGACAAGAAAGAGGCTTAAGTTAGTTTCAACACCAAAAATTAAAGCTCCATCAATCAAGAGGATGGCTACCACTCTTATGGCAAAACAAGGAGGATTCGGCCAGCAAAAGAAAATGAAGGAAAATGAGGCAGTGGAGAAGGTTCTCCAAGATTCGGCCAAGGCACAAGAGAAAAAAGAAAGGAAATGACAAAATAAATAAATAAAGTCAAAGTCATGTATTTTAAAACATGTGGTATATAATTTTTCTTTGTTATATATCTTAAATGAGTGGTGAATAACAATCCTTATATTACACACATGTCTATATATACATACTATATATATATATATATATATATATATTTATTTATCTTTGGTTCAAATTTATTCCTTAGCTTTATATATGTATATATACACATGTGTTAATTGTATTGTTTACTTATTTAATTTGCTTGTGGTGGAGATTAAATCTTGATATATTTATACCTATACATTATTTACTCACTCACTTGAATTTACTTAGTCACAATATTATTTACTTTACGACAGCAAATACACAATATTTTTAAAACGTATACTAAGGTTATATTAAGATATCAAATTATAACATGTTTGATTATGCTGTTATTTAATTAATTTGTTTATTTTATAATGTAGATTTACCCATTGCGTCTAAAACTTGATTTTGCGTTATAAGGTTATGAGGGTCATAACATTGGATTACTTGTTACTTATATATATAATATTCGAGATGATTTGTGAGTTAGCTAGGAGCTTCATGTAAGATATTAGATGATGGTGAATAAAAAATTAAGAAAAACAAGAAACCTAGATGTTGATTATGCGAATTTGAAAAGAGAAAGCTTGGAATTTAATTGTACGTGTGGTAAAAAATATATAATTTAAATAGCTGATTAACTCTAGGTAATTGATTTAAATTGAATTCCATAATTGGAACATGAGTAGTGTAAGGGTTAAGTGAATTATGTGGATGGTATTGGGAAATATATATATATATATACCTGTGTGTGTGTGTGTGTGTGTAAGCACATACATATAAGTTAGAATAAAGTATGCATGTTAAGTATTCAATGAAATGCTTAAGAAAATTTAAATGTTAGTGTATGCATATGAATTGATTCACATGAATTTCATTAATTAAATAGTTAATTAGGAAACATGAGAATTAATTATGCTCATGTTAAATTTAATAATTAGTGCATAAATAAAGTTGAATTAATGAGTTATATAAGATTTCTTGGTGCATGTGTAAATATATATGCATATAAATTTAAGGACACAAAATGATTTTCCTAAATAACATATGAATTGATGATTTTCAACTCTGGATCATGTTGAGGATATTCCAACATCCTCGCATACTTAACATTGCATTGAATACTTAACATGCATACTTTATTAAGCATTTCATTGAATACTTAACATGCATACTTAACAATGCATTTCATTGTTATATAACATGCATACTTTATTCTAACTTAACATGCATACTTAACATCTTTGAACTTTGTGAATGGATTATGTGCTCTTTGGTTACTAGATTAGTGTGTGAAATTGTTTATGTGTAATTAAATAAAGTTGTTTATATTTAATAGTATATTTGAATAAGTAGTGCTTATTTAGAGTTATTTGAAGTATACTTGATGTGCGAAATTGTTTGTAGTTGATAAGGGCCAATAAAAATGTTTTTCTTTCCGAAATGAATTTTACTTTTGAAATAGAATCCGGGTGCACCTAGGATATTCTGAGATATTATGATTCTGATAAGTGTTTTTAAATGATTGGATACTCAGCCTCGTAGGATGTATAGTATACGGAGAATAAATTTGTTATGCAGGCATAAAACTGCCCGATGGGGGAGATATTTATTATGTGGAGCTGAGTTACTCTACTGGCCCTTTGTATGTTTTGAGTGTTTTGATTGCTTTGTTTAAACTGTGAATTTCGAATATTTCAATTGATTTGTTTATCTTGTGAATTAGGAAATTTGTGATTAATTGATTTTATGATAATTACATATACGTACGTGTACTGTTGATTTAAGATATGAATGTGGTTATATGAGATTAACTAATTTATATATGTTTTTTATGTTTTGATTGATACTGGTATCCTCAGGGTATGTTTTTCTCTCATTGAGTCTTTATGGCTCACTTTTCTTCTGTTGTTGTTTTTTTAAATTAGGAGATCAGCAATCATTGCATAGGGATTTGTGACTTGCCGACAACATTGTGGCAAGTTATATTTCAGAATCATACACTTGAAGCCAAAAGGACAACACTTGTAATCATGCCTTCGTATGAGGATGTGATAATATATGTCTAAACTTAAGATTAATCCTACACCACTCAATTAGAGAATTGATTTTAACCTCATATTTTTTCCATTTTGTCATTTTCTTTCATTAACTTTCCAATTCTTTTAAACCCATTACCTTTTTGCTTTCTGCTTATCCTCCTTCCATTTTACAATTTTAGTGCCTTGTTTTTCTTGTTCTTCATTATGCTCGTGTGATATCTTTGGCAGCCGAGTAAACCTTGGTTCCTTGAAAGCTGAATTCCCCTCATTCCTTCCTTACCCTCAGAGTAGCTCAATTGAGTTTTAGGTATTAGTTGGTGGAGAGTGTGTTAGCATCCTTTAGAAGCTTAGGTAGCAGCCATGATGGAAGCTTGGTGCAACAAAAACCATTAGCCTATTTTCAGGCTTACTGTTAGAATTGTTAGTATGAAGCCGTTAGCTTGTAGAAGCTTAGTATAAGCTTTGTTTTTGCAGTAGCAGGTGAGGTTAAGGGGGGCTGGTTATGCTCTGTTTTTTTCAACTCTTTGAGTGGAATTAAGTAGGACAACCTCCAAGAGTGAATCGTGTATAGTAATCCTCCCAAGGGAGAGCTTTAAAGCTACTTGTGTATGCATATGTGTGTTGTCATGTATATATGTGTTTGTATAAGAAAAAGAAAGGCAAATGCTAGAACATGAAATCATGCCCTGTTTCAGCTTGGTTTACACTTTAATTTACTATCATCTAAGTGACCAATTTCAAACCGTAGGAGGACTTAAGGAAAGGGCAGCCTTGGCAACTCTTACTCTTTCTTTTTCAACCATAAAAACAAGTAGTGAAGGTGGCTGTAAACAAAAGTTGTTGTCCACTGATGCTGCAAACTTTTATTTCCTTTTGGCTCAGCCATGAAGGCTGAATGGTAAGAGGTTTTGAATGGTTAAAGGGCGCGGCTGCTAGGGAACCATGGGTAGCACCTCCTTTTTGTCATGAACCTTGAACTAATTTAGGTGTATTAATGTTTTAGTTCAAGTAAATTATTTGGAGTTCCTTTATGCTAAGTCTATGGCTTGTTATGTTATTAAAAGATTGAACATGAGGAGACTATGAGAATTTTAATTTAGAAACTAAAGTCTAATAACAATGAATGTACATAAGGTAGTTGTATATAATGATTGAAATAGGAGGTTTATGATTCAAATATGTTAATATATGAAGGTTAAAGACACGAATAAAGAGTTGGAATTTGAAACATGTTGACATTGGAAGGTTTAGTTTAAGCTTCTAATGGAAATTAGATAACTAGTAATTTGAATTCAATGTTTGGAACATAAATACCATGAAAAGTTGATAGTTAGTTTAATTTAAAGACAAGGGGAACATGAATAAAATGGAAAGTTATGGATTTATGTTGAATTAGTGGTGTATATATATGTATATATATACACACACACAACCATGAAAGTAACTTATCCCTTTACTGTTAAACAAAATGACTAGGAGAAACTAAATATTAAGATATACATAGAAATTGATTTACCTAGGTTTTATTAGTTAAATAGTTAATTAGGAAGCATAAAATTTAACTATGTTAAGGTTAAATTATAGAATTTGAATCCTTGGATAAATTGAAGCAACTAACTTTACTTTAAGATACTCAGTAAAATGTTTAAAATGAATTAATTTCTAAGAAGTTTATTAAGTGAATACATATGTAGAATTAAGAAATAGTAGATTTAATTATGGAATTATTACTCTAAATAATATATGAATTTATGATTTTCAACTCCGGATCAAGTCGAGGACATACCGACACCTTTGTATTCTAGACGGGAGGACAAATAAAATCCGTAAACTTTGTGAGTGAATTACATATTCTTTGGTCACTAGATTAGTGTATTTGATTGTTATGTATGTAAATGAATATGTTTATATTGAAATAAGTAATAGTGTGTAATGCTATAATTGAATTATTTAAATTGTGTTTAATATGTTTCGTTTGTGTTTGATAAGGCCTAATAAAAAAAAATTATCTGAAATGATTTTTATATTTGAACTAGGATCTGGGTGCACCTAGGATGTTTTGATTTGATTATTTGATATGTGATTATGAATACTCGAGTAACTCAGCCCCGGTGGAATAGATATATACGAAAAATATATTTGGTGTGTGAGTGCAAAAACTACTCGATGGGAGGATACATGATGTGCAAGTGCTGAGTTACTCCAATTAGCCTCTTTGGTTGAATTGTTTGATCTGTATGCTTTGAATATAAATTGATTTATTTGTTATCTTGTGCATTGTATAAATGGTATTGTATACTTTGAATAAATTGATTTACTTGTTATCTTGTGCATTGTATAAATGGTATTGGTTTAAGCTTACATTATTCGAATGTACGTATGTGAATTATTGAAATTGTAATACTAGAATTGTTTACATGAAATTATTTAATGGACATATGCTATTCTTGTTTTGATTAATGCTAGTACCCTTAGGGTACCTTTTTTGCTCATTGAGTCCTTCTGACTCACTCTCCTTTTTTCTTTTTTTAGTATCAGGAGACCAATGCTCGTCAATTAGTGATCTGTGACTTGCCAAAGATATTACGATAAGGTATACTTTGAGATCACACACTTAGAGCTAGAGGACAAAGTTTGTAGTCACATTAGGCTTTAAGTTGTCATATTTTGTCTTGTATAGTAGTTTAACTATGTTGTAGGATGGGATAAGTTAGAGCTGAGCTCCTTTGTGTGCATTGTTATTATTGTTGTGGCTGGTTGATTGTAACCAACTTATATATATATGTATTATCGGGGCATGTTCTATTTTACAGAGAACTTCCATAACACCCTCTTTCCTTACATCCCTTGCTTCATCTACTCATAAACTTTTAAGCCAATTTAATCGGTAATTAAACTCTGAAGCCAATTTAATTAATAATACTTTTGTTACTTGTATTTTCTAGTATCTTTATTTTCTTCTAAGATGATACTTGTATAATTTTTCCTGGACATTCTTCATATTTCACTTTACACCAATTATTACTTGGCCAATTGGTCCTATATTCTTTACACAATTCATCCTAATTGAAGTCCTACCATTTGTTTCATTTGTTCTTTAAATAATTGACTCATTCTTCCTCTCAAGAAATTACCTAGCCGAATTGAACACAAAGGCTACAAGTCATAGTACATCCATTTACTTACCTACTTATATACATGTATGGTTTTGACCAAAGAGGACATACTAACAAGCTTCCTCCTATAACACTAAGTCTAATGCGAAAACTCTAAGTTACCTAAATTATACAATAAGGGCCTTCACACTGACTATTCCTCTCTCAATAATCAACCACTTTTCCCATTACATATATCATGCCTTTCTCCAAGGAAAACAATACACATCCATGGTACTAATTAATCTAATATCCTTAATGTTTGTTTTTTTCTTTCTTTCTTTCTTTCTACGCCTCCCTTCGTCCTCCTTTCCTTGCTTGGTTTTCCTTCTCCTTTTCTCTTACGGTTTTGCCCTTTCTTTCCTCCTAGTTCATAGTTTTGCCTTTTCTTTGTTTTCTCACTTTCTCTCACTCAGTGCGCACTTTACCTTGCCTATGCATTTTCAGTCACCACCCCCTCCTATTTATAGTGCATGGCCCAGGTTTAGGATTTAGGAGAAAGTTTTGTTTCCTATTTTACCCTTTTAGTTATCTAAAATTACAAACTCCTACTTATCATTCTCTAAATTAACATGTGCATTTTCTTCCTAACACTTTTCTTATTCCTATTTCCTAGTTTAGATTCTTTAATTATTAGTAAGCCACCTAGTTACCTTAAATCTTTACACATGTCTTGTTAATCATTCCATGTACACCTTTCTTTCTTAAATCTCTACACATATTCACTATAATCATTTCATGGAA
Organism: Quillaja saponaria; assembly: GCA_029379385.1. Taxonomy (NCBI): domain Eukaryota; kingdom Viridiplantae; phylum Streptophyta; class Magnoliopsida; order Fabales; family Quillajaceae; genus Quillaja; species Quillaja saponaria. The sequence continues at coordinate 18,332,173 of CM055612.1, read as the reverse complement.
ACCTTATTTCCTTAATTCATTACACATGTCCTACTTAATCATTTCATGGACACTTTGTTTCCTTAATTCTCTATACATGTCCTACTTAATTATTTTATGGACACCTTGTTTCTTTAATTCTCTACATATGTCCTACTTAATTATTTCATGGCCACCTTATTTCCTTAATTTTCTACACATGTCCTACTTAATCATTTCATGGACACCTAATGTTTTCCTTGCCTTCCACTTGTCTAGCCACCTTTCTATGTTAATTATTACTTGTCACCTTATGTTTTAACTTTCTTTCACATGCCCCCTTAATTATTACAACTTTTCCACCCTTTTCCTTCTTCTTACAACTAAGCCCTTTCATTAATTACAAGTTGCCACACTTATTCTCCTTCTTACACCTAAGTCCTCTTAATTAATTGAAAATTGCCACACTTATTCTCTTCATTACACATAACCCCTTCATTTATTACAAATTGTCATACTTAATCTTCTTCTTACACTTAATTCATCACATTTTCTTGTCTAGCAAGTAACCTATATTTTATCATTTTCTCTTCTTCTTCCAACGCCACAATGTAACATTTTTCTATCTTTGTTCCAACGCCTACACTTGTCCATGTTTTTATACGTATATACATGTATGTATATGTATATATGTACATATATTTATACATATACACTATTCTTATACTAATACATATTTTTATACGCACATGTACTATCCCTATACATGGAATAATATTTAACTAAGTTTTTAATCCTATTTAACTCATAAGATTATTGTTTATCCTATAATTAATTTAAGGTATTAATTTTGGGGATGTTACAACCTCTGCCAAAATTTTCATTTAAAATGTCATGTATTTGATAAACAAGTATATGTCTTTAATTAAGTTCATCAAATCTTTCTTTTTAACTATAAGCGGTCAATGGTTATATGTGCTTATTTGATGTGAAGTTAGGGTTACAGGGGGTTTGGTTACCATTTCTCCAGGCTAGTCATGTCTTTGTATGAAGGTGTGACACCTTGGACCTCCAGGATAGCAAGGAAGAGATAGGTGTCACTGGGCCAAGAGGCCATTGGTACGTTGATTCACTTAAGAAGCATATAATTAAAGTTCCAAGATCAAGTTTAAGAATCTTGATATTAATGTTATAAAACATAATTGGCAATATTTTTAAAACCAAAGTAAATTAAAAAAATTTACCAAGTTGTTAGGTTTTATCAAGGGTGACTTGGTATTGACGTTAGAAACATTAATAGGGACAATATGATTCAAAAGTAAATTAAAGAAAATTCTATCATAAGGTTAAAGGTTAATTTGGCAAATCCCTTTACCAAAGGTCTAAGAAGGGGTATAATATGCAAGACATCCAAGAAGATGGGATGAAAGCTTTTAAAATGAGAGGTTACTCATGTGAAAAACCAAATAAACCATTAGGAAAAAAAAACTAATCTTCTAGTTTTAAATGGAAACAAACACTTTATTAAACTAGTTTATGCATTTACAAATATAAAGGTTAAAAAACCTTTATGTCATCTCAAAGTAAGTGCATGTTAGTATGGAAAAAAAAGAGAGGGTAAGTTTAACCTTTAATAAATTTGTACTAAGGAAAAATGCATATCATATAGTGCATTTATAAATTCACCTATGTATATGTAGAAAGTATGGCCGCTTTCGCGAGATCAGAACGCTTTGTCTCAAAAACATGTATGAATTCCTAAGATGTAGTACATGACTATTAATGTGTATGAAGTAGAAATTAAAATTGGAAAGTTGTATGGATGAGTAATATATATGATGTCATCTAAAAATTACAAAGTTCAAGTCTTATGACACTTTGGATTCTGACATTTTATAATTACTAGAAAAAGTTCAAGTCTAAAGAACACTTTATACAACCAACCAATGGTGACAAGAGAAAAAGACATTTACAAAGCGGTTTCAGTACTCTGAAAATTAGGAGAAATTGTTAGGGATTTTCAATAGTTGGAAGTTTGGCTATTTTGACTTCATCAAACTTAAATGAAAAAACAGTTCCTTTCATATATGAACTTCTTTATGAACAAGAATGTTCTCTCATAGAAAACTTATAGGGTCTCTTTAAGAGTTTGAACGAGGGGAAAGGAGTGGAAAAATAACATTTATTATTTATCTTATTTGAGAGTTTTAAAAAATTAAGGGATAGAAAAGAAAAGATAAAGTACATTTCTTGTTTTAGATTTGAGAAGAAAGGAGAGGAGATGCTATGATATATTATTAAATAATTTTATGATTATGCCCTGAAAATATTTTATTTACCTATATATTAGTCTTATTTTTAGCCTCATATATTTTAAACCAATCTAAATCAGACCCAAACATGGGAAATTAATAATAATAATATCTATATTTAACCAATTACAATCTAATTTTCTATCAATTTCCAAGCTCAATTAACCTTAACCTATGACCATTATGAATAGGAAATAAAGTGCATGAGTATCACTCTTCCCCAATTCTCCATGTATCTAATTCTCCCAAATCTTTTAGACTTTTAGAGGAAGTTATCTCTCTCTCAAGTCTCACGTACTACTTCTTCATTAGTGCTAGAAATACAAGGAGTCAAGCTTGAAGGTTTAAGATAAAAATATTTTAAAAGCTGAATTAGCTGATCGAATCTATTGAGTCATTGTCCGGATGGTAGGTCAAATTGGTTTGGACCATAAAATTTTTTTGATTGTTGACTATGTAAAACCGATAAACCAAAATAACTGAGAGAATCGAACAACTCAAGACTAGTTTTGGCCATTTTTTCTTCTTGAAATCTAAAAAATAAAAATTGTATTATGCTTTTAATATTTTATTGGGTAATACTAATATGCATTCAAATTTAGAATAGGTAAATACATTTTTTGTTAGTTTATTTAGTACTATATGTATCTGTAAAGTAAAGTTTTATTATTATTATTTTTTCTTACATTTATATTTTAATCTATTTATCCAAATATATATATTAATATGAGATAATTGAATATATATATATATATATATATATATATATATATACTAGTAAACTTTTTTTTTTTTTTCTATTTCTAATAAACTTTTTGTTGTTGATTGAGAAATAGTGAAACAATGGTTGAGAAGGAAATTAAAATAACATATAAGATATATAATGAAATATAATCATTATAAGAATTATTATGTATAATATTACAAATATGAAATTAAAAATATTTATGACATCATCTAGTCTAATCTTTGCTCTGTCCTTGATTAAACTAGTGATCCGAGAAACAATAAATCACTTGGTCTGATTTTTAAACCATTAACTATATGATAGAAGGGAACACAAGGAACTCAATGGACACTAGTGCAACCTAAAAAGAAGATTGTTCCATAGTCAGCATTTTTTACTCGTAAAAGCTTTTTAATAAATAAATAAAAATTATTAAGTCTTTTTGTTTTTTGATAGAGATTTATTCTATATGAAACATTTAGTATAGAAGTTAAGGTTTGTTAGTGTAAAAACTTTGTGCACTGTTAATAAATAAGAAAAATGTTGAAAATGTCAGAATCCTCTACAATAACTATCACCATTAATTTTAGTTAAATTAAATAATTAATTGATGTGTTATAATTTTAAATATTAACATTATATCAAATAATTTACTTTAATCTAAATATGTTAGAATAAGTGGTCTAATCAAGTAAAAGCCTACAGAAAAAAAACAAATTTTACAACTAGTCCTTGAAAAGGATAAAAGCAATCTGAAGAGTGGTTCAGTTCTGATAACAGCCACAAGGAACCCTAGTTTGTGGTCCTTGTACTGATTCCACCAGTAGAACAAATTATGCTAAAACTACAATCACCATAATATGATCAGTTAAAACTAGTCACCAAATCAAGATCTCCTCTGCATTCCATAAAACATAGTCCAAGAAAATCAGGCAAATTTCCTTCAAGCAAGAAGCTGTGGATTTAGTGACATTAGAGGCATGTAATGTAGCAAACCAACGCCATATGCACAATCTGAATCCTTCTCAATAAACTTGCAAACTGATACCAACAAATATATTGTCTGAAGATCTTCATATTTAAAAAATAGACTCACATTGTGTTGTTCATGATCAAAATGAAACAACCTCAATATGTTTCTAAACAAACCCCTCAAATTACGCAAGTCATCTACTCATCCACAAAACTCTAATTGAGACTCTAACTGAATTCAGCAAAGTGCAGCAAGTGCCAGCAACTAATTCTGCATAATCCACTCAAAAATCAAAGACTGAAACACAGATGAAGCAAAAAGGACCATGAGAATCTATATAGATACCAGAGGAGATGAGAAAAAGATGTTCATGAAAAAACTTACAGATCACTGTCACAGCTACCGTTACACTGGTTATTTTCTCGTGGAAAACCAAATTGACACAAATAAACCATACTAGTAACAACTGTTGGCAAAGCTTCTATAAATTGATAGTAGAACATCATTTTATGATTCAACTATAGTTGTTGAATCGAGATTTGACTCGTAAATCGAAATTCTGATTTTGAAAATCGAGAATCGTATCGAATTGTACGATTCAATATAAATTTTAAAATAAATATAAATTTTAATATTTATAATTAAACATATAATATTTGTACCTGTAACCTGCTAGGGGAGGGGAAGTGAAGTTTTTCATTCTTCTTGTTGTTATAATTATTTTATTTCTTATTGTTCAAGGAAAATATAACAAATTGGTAGCTTTTGCATTTGAATTGTAGGAATATTACTAAATTTCTTATTTTTTTAATAAAAAAATAGCAAGGATAGTAACACTAACAACTTTAAAATAATATACTAATGAATTGAGTAGGCAAAAATAATCTATTATTTGTATTACCAGAAAGTCAAAATCCAAGAGGTTCTTTGTAAAGCTTCTCTTTCGCCGTCAATAAAAAAGAATTTGAAACCTTATGGCTCTCCTCCATACAACTACAACTTAGAAATAGAGGAAAGAACAAAGTCTCTTGGTACGTGTTTGGAAAAATAAATAAATGGCACGCATGGCTAAAATAGACTTCTTAGTTTCTTCAGCTAGTAAGCCTTGCAAACTTCTGATACATTTGAAAAAGTTGTAATCTTTTTACGTGGGTTTCTCTCATAAGAAACCTATTATTGTGCATAAGGTAAAGCAAAAAAGTTTTCCAAAAAAGAAACTTGGAAAATTTTGTTCATTTTTTGGGTATTTCAAACACGTGGGTCATTAGATCTAAGTCTTATCTAGAATTTTGACTCGATGGTGACTCATACAATTGAATCAAATTGTCCAATTATCTCTAATTCAGTCGATTCATGTATGATTTTTGAACTTTTTTGATTCACCTTGCGATACATATTGTTTAAGTGCTAAATTAAATCGACTCATATGACTCGAATCATGAATTATAAAAGTCTGATAACAATGCTTGTAGCCTGTAGGGGAGGCGAAGTGAAGTTTTTCATTCTTTTGGGTATAATTATTTATTTCTTATTGTTCAAGAAAAATATAAAGATTGGTAGCTTTTGCATTTGAATCAAAGAAATACTACTAATTTTTAAAAATAAAAAAGTAGTAAGAATAGTAACACTAACAACTTTAAAATAATTTACTAATGAATTGAGTAAGCAAAAATAATCTACTATTTATATTAACAAAAAGTGAAAATCCAAGAGGTTATTTGCAAAGCTTCTCTCCGGCAAATAATAAAAAAGAATTTGACACTAATGGCTCTCCTCCATACAACTACAACTTGGAAATAGAGGAAAGAACAAAGTCTCTTTGTACATGTTTGGAAAATAAAGAAATGACATGCATGATTGAAATAGACTTTTTAGCTTCTCCGGCTGGTAAGCCTTGTAGCCTCCTACATACGTCTAAAAAAGTTGTAATCTTTTTAAATGGGTTTCTCTCCTAACAAACCTATTATTGCGTGTTAGGTGAAGCAAAAAAGTTTTCCAAAAATGAAACTTGGAAAAATTTGTTCATTTTTTTGATTTTTCAATTACGTGGGTCATTGGACTAAAGTCTCATATAGTATTTTGACTCGGTGGTGACTCGTACAATTAAATCGAATCGCCCAATTCACTTTCGATTTGGTCGATTCATATACGATTCTTGAACTTTTTCGATTCGCCTTGCTATACGTATCGTTTAGGTGTTAAATTGAATCGCCTCGTATGACTCGAATCGTAAATCATAAGAGTTTGATAACAATGGATTCAACATCAAAATAGAATCAAAAGGTCAAAGGAACTCAAGAAAGTTATTCACCTACTTGTGGCACTCAACATTTAAGTAAATATAGGGCAAACACAATCATATATCCAAATCATCATCTGGGTCCTCATCAGAATCTGGCATCTCATCATCTGAATCTCGAAAATATATTATCTCACCCTTGCCAGAGTCCACCGTTGGTTGTAAATTTCCACTTGAAATAGGTTCTTCTTCATTTTCTCTTTCAATTAGAGATCTTCTACCATCATAGATTTGTATTGGTTGACCATTTCCTAAGACAAAAATATTAAGTTATATAAGATGCAGAAGGGAAGTTAATTAGCTAGGAAAAATCTTTGCTTTCTCACCTTTAATACAGAATAAAAAAATAAAAACCACAGAACAAAAAAATAAAATAAAAACTTATATGGATGTAGAATAGATCTTGTGCAGATATAATTAATTATATACCTTGGTGCTCAAAAGGAAGTACAACGTTCGCTCTATCAGTTCTTTCTTTCTCTGACAGCTGAAGATTGAATTGAACCTGTTCAAAAAAGTAAGTGTTGTCTAAGTACATCCAATCATCAATTATATCTAGGTGTCCTTTTGTGCTTAAGATGTCTGAGTGGCTTCCAGGATAGCTTATGCCCTTGCAGAATAAGATTAGTTTGCTTGTTTTATGTTTGGCCCTGTTATTCTCACAGAAAGCAGTTGACGATGCAAATCAAAGCATTGAATGAATGAACTATGTTAAAAAGATCTAAATAAAATAACTAAGGATGTCGGCTTTCCCTTGTATCGCTATGTGTCTGAGTCCCACACCCACACCCACACCCACACCCACACCCATACATGCACATGTGCGCTCGCGCACACAGACTACAGTTCACACCAAATACCAGTGAGTTGAAATAACACAACTTACCTTCGGCAAAAAGCCATGATTAATTATTCCATCTTCTGATGAAATGGACGTAAAGCTTATTCCTGAGTGCTCAATATTAAATTCTTCACACTGAACACAAAATTAAAAGCATCATATCAGTCTGCCATTTTTGCTGATTACATAGAAGGTAGTATCAGAAGAGAAAGGATCACCATCACTCTAACACGTCCGTTTCTGCGCTTGAATCGAATATTGAACTTCCCTTTTCTTAAATTTTGTTCAAGAAAGGACATGTTTTCCAAAATACCCTTTTGACCATCTGGAGATTGCTTTATTGGTTCTATTCTGCTCACCATGGAGGATATATATTCAAGAACAGAAGTGATCCTGTTTTCATGAAGGTCAGAATGTAATAACCAAAAGAGACTTGAAATCTGATCTGCAATCATAAAACAAAAGGGAAATTGCATCATCCAAAAGTTGCATCATGTAAACCATAACTGCAATTTACTCAAACCAAAGACACAAAAAGCTCTACTGACCAAAGTATTATTCTGTCGGTATATTGACATTGGAAACAAATTGTAAATAATTCAACAAACTAGACAAATGCTATGCAAGGAACTTCCACATGTGAAAGATCAAGAAGGAATACCGTGGCTACGGAGATCGCTTAGAAGGCCTGAAATTGATGAGATAGACGCATATCTCAACATTTCACTAACCTGGTAACATGCAAGAGGGGTTTATATCAACAAAGAAAATTAGAAACTGGAATTCCAAAAAGGAAAAAAGCATTAACAAGTAGATATGCCACAAACATATTCCAGTTTACGTTGTATCATAGATAAAGTAGGTTGTACCTATTCAGCATTTTCATTATTTTCCTACATAACTTCAAAGGGTAAATGAAAAATAATCCATGGCTTTTACAAAAATTTATAATTTCTCTTCTGCGTGAAAATCTTTGTTTAGTAAATACTCCAATATCCCCTATGTTTGTTGAAATTACACAAACTTCTTCTAATTGTATAACTTATCCATTAGTTTAGTAGAAATGTAGAATAATAGAATAGCCACATTCTATGGAAGTCAACCGCAATTTAGAATCTCTGTTATCACATTGTACGATATGGTTATTTTGTTGAAGTTGTGGACTCTTATTTAGGTTTTGGAAATAGGGGGGAGACCTAAGCAATTTAAGCAGCCTAGAGTGAAGCTGGAAGTAATTACCTAAGTATACTTTAGTACAAGCTATAATAAATACAGCCACACCTTAATGCATGTTACTTTGCACAAAATTATTAATATTCAAGTGAGAAAGGCCAATATGTACTCTTCTTCAATGAAATGCACTACTAATGTAACCTCTTCTTTCCAACCAAAAGATAGTAGGTGCGAGGAACAAGAAAAAGGCTGTGGTTTAACCTTTTTTTTTTTTGTTGACATGTGTAATCAAAATAACTACAATCTTGGTTTCATGATAAATTAAGCCGAGACCAATGAGCATCTATTTCTTCATTGTCCTTTTGTTTGGACTCTTTGGTGTAGACTATTTGACATTTTCAGCATTCCTTGGGTATATTTGGATTCATTGCGTGATCTTTTGATGATTAACTACCAAACTTTTTAGGGAAAAAGGAAGATAAGTGTTAGTGGAGATGTGCTTTCTTTGCCGTGATTTGGAAAGTAAGGTTGGAACAAAATGTGAGGATTTTTCATGCTCGTAAACTCCCATGATATCTCTTAATGGGATAAGATTGTTTTCCTAGCTTCTCTTTGGTGTTCTTCTTCAGGTTTTGGGGTGTTTCTATAGTAGACATAACACAAGATTGGTGAGCCTTATTGTTTTAAGATTGTCCTCCCTTGTATTCCTATCTTTATCAATAGCACTTATTTTCCTATCCAAAAAAATTAAAATTATGTTGTGAGTGATAAGATGATAATCCACGGTAAAACTATGGAAATCTAGAACTAACATGTGATTACTATTTATTTGAACTTCAAATTGTAGAAAAATGATCATACCAATAATTAGATTTAGGAGGCATTATTGTTTTAAGATTGTATTTTTCTGTGCTATATTTATTTCTGTTTAAGAGGACTTCTTGTTCTCTCTTGTATTCCTTTCTTTCTCAATAATACTTAATCTAAAAATAATAATATTATGCTGCGGGTAATAAGATGATAATCCACTGTAAAACTAAGGAAATCTAGAACTAACATGTGATTACTATTTATTTGAACTTGTGAAAAAATGTTCATACCCATATTTGGGAGCCTGATAGGAACAGAAAGAAGTTTGCTTTCATATATGATACTCTAAAGGATGTTTCCCAACATCATTCATGGAGAAAGATAAATTTCCTAATAAAGTTCATACAAATTAAAATCATTGATACTTCTCACGCAAAAGAACATACAATATCCCTAGCCACAACACACTAGCAGACTGACTTTGATTTCCTTTAAACCTCCATTTATGGAATTTGATTCTCAGTCTTATCATAAATCCATAAACACAGAATTTCAGGATTACCGAGTCAATGGCAACAGAGAAGCGAACTTTACTTTGTCCAACCAATCCTGTAAGTATAAATGAACATCCACAAGTTGAAAAATTAAGAAGAAGAAGAAGAAGAAGAAGAAAAAAAAAAAAAGGCTGACACCTTTAACCAAAATATAATTTAAGTTGAATTGCTTGAAATGTTGTAAAAGACATATTGCTCAAAGCTAAATTTCACTAATAAATCAAAGAACAATCTAAAACACTCTGTACCTTTACCCAGTTCAATGATTGAAGAGAACAGTTTATCTGAATCCCTCACATTCTTACAAGATGTAGAACTAAGTGAAGTATTCAGAGGAAGATTTGCAATGTTTCCGGCATTACTGGTCCTATCTTTCCAACCAAGAGGATCCGAATAACAATCCAAAATATGAATCCTGTAAAAACAAAAGTTTAAAAGCATAAACATCAAAAGAGAAAACAAAAGAATAAATACATAACTAAATCTTAATTTCAAATTGAAGAGATACGTCAGGGAAAGACTGCTAGTCCCTCAGAAAATGCTGTAAGATAAAATTTAATCTTTCATAAGTTTACTTTTTCCTTTCAACTTGGTTTCCAAGGTTTTGAAAAACATCAAATTTCAATTCTAAGTTTGCTAATTTTAGTCTCAATCATTTATTTATGTAATTCATTTCCACCAGCAACCAACAATTAAAACAAAAGATCAAGATGATAATTTTGAAAATAGTCACCATTTATGAGATGAAGCAACATTCACTCCCTTCCTCTTTAGCAATTCCAGATAAAATGAATGACTCTTAGAAAAAGTGACAATCACTAGGCCTCTGCAATTAAATCAGAAAAAAAGATTAGACAACAAAAATTTCAAAACAAGAGCATAATCATAAAAAAAAGATAGTTGAAATTTTCATAAAAGAAGAACTGAAAATGATTCGAGGCAGGAAAAAAGGGGAGAAAAAGAAAATAAGAAAAATAACTGACCGCGACTGAGACTTCCCCTCCAAAATGTGAGATAAATGTTGGAATAGAATGTGAGAGAATACATGCAAGCCAAATGGTGAAGCTATAGAGTCCATGATTGTTAGAGCTGGTGCATGCTCTCCCTCCAATGCACCATCCCGCAGTGCTCTGCAAATTGATTCCGCCATACCTGCTGCACAGTTTTAAGGAGCTCAAAACTCTACAAGGTTTGACAAAACACTAGCTGAGGGAAGCTTTAGGGATCTGGAATAAGACATCCATAGTTTTTTTTTTTTTTTTTTTTTTTTTTAATTTTTTTTGCATATTCCTTTTGGCAAATATTACCTCTTTACTAGCACACAATGCTTGTGAAAAAACGAAAGTTTATTTTAGTAATACATTTATCTTGAACTCAAGACATCAAATTAATTACCATGAGTTGCAAATTGTAAATATCTATTTATTTAGAAATAACAATAAATAATATATTAAACCCAGAAATTTTTAGATCAATCAAATTATGGCCTCTGCCACTACATACATATTTGAGACCCACTTCAGGAACAGTTGAAAACTGAAAACATGTCAGGCCAGGGGAAAAAAACATGAAAGCAAGAAACTGATAGAGATTTACAGAGTTACCCAGCTAGTACATCAAGTACTTTTGAACAAAGCAAAAAAAAACCCACATTCCTACCCCTAACATGACCTGCCTCTACCATGTCTCCTACCTATGAAGCACAGGTACTGGTACTTCGGTACAGTATGGTACAATACAGGTACGGCGATTCGTCATTTTTAAAAAAAACCACGATACCGGTACGATAAGGTTAGTCAATTAAATAATTAAAAATATAATATATATATATATATATATATGAATGAGAATAATAAACGTAAATGTAATTTAATAATTAAATTCAATACTAGTCAAATAAAAAGTAAAGAACAATAAAAAGAGCACAAAAAGAATAGATGCAAAAAAAATAAAGAAAGTTCCAGGCTTCTACCTGCACGTGCAAGCAAGTAAAAGAAACTGTAAAAAAAAAATAAAAAAAAATGAAGCAGATGGATGAGGAGAAACTGAAAGCAAGAGCCGTATCAGCCCGCGAAGAGGAAGACGAAGACGAAGTCTAATGAAGATAAGAAGCTTCTGCTGAAGACCTTCAACAGCCTCGAAAGATGACGAACATGAAGAGCAGATGATTTCATACCACCAATTTCACAAATCGATCCAAGCTTTTGACTCGATCTTTTGCTGCAGACCTTCAACAACCTCAAAGGAAACAATCACAGACCTTCAACAGCCTCGTATTTGACCACCACGACGAGCAAGCCTTGGATTTTGACTCACTGAGCTTTTGAACTCAGATATCAAAGAGGAAGAGACTCGGGTTTGAAGTTTGGGCAATAGGCATTCCTTCAATCTTTAGATTAAGATTTCAGTTGCCATCACTTCCATTTCATGGTGATTTTTTTTAAATGACGTACCGGCTCATGTATTTAGCTTCCAAGCCGTCCCGACGTCGTACCTTGAAGATGGAGCAGTCCCACCACCCAGTGTTATTAAAGGCTCTAGGCGCACCAAGGCGCTAGGGGTCCCTGGAGCCTAGGCCACAAGGCGAGCGCCTTAGCAAAGTTAAGCGCACACCATAAAAAAATCTACATACAATAATTTCAAGCTTACAATAAGTAAAAACTAACACCATCAAGTTATGACATAGAAAAAAGTATCTATAGGCAAGAAATCCAGCAAGTAGAAAGTAAAGGTTGATAAAAATAATCTAGGTAAAGTAAATATGTCAAGCAAGTAGTCCACTAAGCTAACAAGTAAAAATTGAATTTATAGTTCTTTCTTACAGATGGCAGAGATAGCTAAGGTTTAATGCTAATTATTACTGTTGGGTATCCTCTATTTTTCAGGTGCAAAACAGGACAGAGATAGTTAAAGTTTAAGCCACACAAATACTTTGCTTTTTGTGTACAATAGCAGAGATTAAACTAAGCAGAAGATGAAGAAGAAGATTTAGTAACTAAAAAACATGATAGATCGTAGGCATACTTACACTGAAATTATGCTTTGCTTTTACGCCAGGGAAACTCAGACTCAATAGGCTGCTTAGTATCAGGATTTTGGTTCAGCTGTTGTGTTAGGATTTTTTTTTTTATGTATTAGGGATCTTTCAGGTTTCTATCAGGACTCTTCCCAATGTTTGACTTTTTCTATTTATGAGGAAACTGAAAAACTGAAGAGTTTTCCTTAAAAAGAAAAACTGAAAAGTTTTTTCAAAAAAAATAACTTGCAGCGCCTTAAGTGCGCCTCAAAACATGAAAAAGGCAGCGTGCCTAGTGAGCCTAGGCAGGGCCTCAGTGTCAGCGCCCGCCTTTAGAGGTGTAGAGGCGAGGGGGTTTGCGCCTTGCGCCTTTTGCACCTAAGGCGCACCTCTGGCATAACATAAGCTACACCAATTATAAATGAGACTTATAAAAGCCAAGAAAGAAGAAAGTATTAGTCACTCCAAGCATTTGCTGCCACACCTATGGAACATATCCATTAAAGGACTCTCCAAACAATACAGCTCCAGCTGCCAATAAAAGGAAAAACCAAAACTAGACATTTTTTGTCTCTTTTAGGTACTTTGTGGAGAATATGGACCCAATTAGTAGCTAACAGAAAGTAATCATCTTGGTGATGGAAGTTTCCTCTCACTCAATACTTACAATTAGAGAAAAACAAGTCTGCAAGTATTAGCTATGATGAAACTAAAATCCCTCAAGGGAAAAAATAAATAAAATAAAGTAGTCTACATGTACATGGAAGATTGAAGAATTTAAATACATTGTGTAAATAACCAGGAAATCCAGAAGCAGGACACAACAAAATCAAACAGCACACCAGTAGTAAATACTGCATCTATCAGCTAGAAATGGGAAAGGGAAAAATAGAAAATGAAAACATAAAGAATGAGCAATAAGAATTTAACCATGTAAAAAATCATGTTAATCATATACACGTGTAAAATAACATCCAAACAAGAATGGAAGAGAGAAAACAAAAAGAAATAATCAAAAATCAGAGGACGATTTAAAGCTACACTGATATACCTCACTACTGGGAATTAAATGCCTTACAAAGTAAAACCCAAATCAAAAAATATATGTAGCAAAAACCAAAACAATATTATAGGTTTCATGAGTTCATAGTTGAAGTTGCAGGACCACGCAAACTACAGCTGTTTAAGTTTCAATCCCACTATGGCATCACAAACTGCTTACTGCTACAAAAAATTGCGTGAACGTAATATGCGCTAGTTGTTTGTTGCCGCTGGATGTACGACATACTTCTTGTTTATATGCACGCTCAATACTGGAAAAGCCATGGAATATCTTCCTTTTACTTTAGAAAAAGTTTCACAAAAATTTCTTCCCATACCAGATTGTTTTCCATGAAACACATCCACTTAGACGAAAACACTTGACGCTCATGAATCATTCACAACTTTTGTCAAACAATAGGTGTGCACTTCAACCTAGAACTGTCCATATGCAACTTATCAGTCTGCCCATTATCCAAGAGGCATGAAGTCACTAAGCATCAGACCCACAACAATCAATCAATGGATACAGTGAGCTATCAGTTACAACGAAGCATAGGTCCATCATAAATAACCACCATTGATAATTTTCTTAATTATTTTAAGAAACACATGAATTAGTATGGAAAGACAGAGTACTTACCTAATTTTCTTAAAGCATATGAAACGACTTGCTCCAAGCTTGCTTAGCTGAAGACCAAGTTTCGGAGGTGTCTATTAGAACGAGTTGAAAGTCAGAGAGGGCCATTGTATTTGGGTTTGAAGGGAATACACAGAAAACATTACGGCGTCAAGACTTCTAGGAATGACGGAGAAGAAAAAGATCTTAAATAAAATGTAACGGGAGTTTAACTCTCATGTCTAAGGTTTTAAAAATACACAATTAGGACGGTGATTAACCTAAAATATTTTGTCCGACTAATTAGTTTAATCAGGGTTTAAATCGATGATGGGATCAAATAGTATCATAAATAATTTGTTTTTATATTTTAAATATTATACAATTTTTTATTAATTATTAATATTAAATACATAATAAAATAAAAAATATTAATTTAAAAAATCAAATCATAAATAAACAAATAGAATTATTAATAATTACTTTGATAATTGATTTATTATATATTATAATATTTAAGTTTTAACTTATGTATCAAAATAATAAAAATAATATCAATATAAAATATAATTATTTTAATAATCTTTGAATATAAAATAAAAATATTTAACTACATATAAATAATAGTTTTTTTTTTTTTATCAGCCTAGTCCAATCAATCCGATATCAATTCGAATTTTATAATTTTAACCGATCTAACTACCAAAATAATTATTTAGTTCAATTTATCCTGAGTTGTCAAAAACAAAAATCCAATTAATCCGACCAATTAAATCTAATTTTTATAACATTAATAACATTTAGATAGATATCGTTAATATCTACATAGATAACGTACAAGACTGTAGGTTTTCTAAAATTTGATTGGGCAAGACTGAGGAACTTTAGATCCAAGAGTCTTAATTTTTAGGCAGAAGTTACATTTTTTTCTTCTTATTTTCATATACTTTTATGTTTTCACCCTTAAACTTTCAAAGTTGTGTCGAGATTTACCTTCACCCCATTTCTTAACTAAAACATGGTTTAGTCCCTTGGTATCCAATTCGAATAATGTCAAAAACACTCTCAATTAATAATAATAACTTATATCTAACATTCATTTTATTTTACTCATCAAGTCGATGACAAAAAAATAAATAGACAATTTACTTTGTAGATTTAATCACAAGATAAATGATGCAGGTAATTATTTTTCTTCATGTTTTTCTTTTGCCTTCCTTCAAAATTTGAGAACAAAACCATTTAAAGGTAGATAGCTATATATATCAGCCCAAATTTTGTCACTCTTTGACCTACCTAAGTAGATACAGCTACAAATAAATATACACATCTGGAACCTGGCCCTGACACGAGAGGACGAAGTTGCAATACGGCACAATGAAAGTCTTGCGAGGGGCAAGGGTCCTTACAAAACAACAAGCTAAACAAAAAGTTACCGCTTTTTACAGTGCCTTAGCAACAATATAAGCTGTTATGCACATGCAGTTAGTCCATATGGAGGCACAATTAATTACTATCACTATCACTGTCAGAATCCAGAAAGCTGAATTCTCTACAGCCAGTAAATTTAATCAGCACTCTTCCCTTATTCTCTTCACTCCATTCAATACCCTCCTTTTCCAAAAGTTTGATAACCTGCACGGAGCAAATCAAAAGAAACAGTATCACGCACATTGTTTTATTCTTTCAAAGATGAAACATCAAAACAGTTTCAAAAATGCCTAGTCAAATATAACCTGGACGACAATGAGAATGCAACAATCTCGACTCAACACAATCACATGGGTATCTCAAGATGCTTATGCCTAAGAAGTTTCATCCTTAAACTATCCTTAACAAGAAGGGACAGTGCAAATATATATTAAAAATGAAGCAGCAATAGAAGCTATTCTAACATATAGAACCGTGCCAACATACAAGTATACAACCCATTCCACAGTTGGATGACTTTCATTGAACCTTATCCAGAACATTTAATAATCTAATCAGATTGGCTTCCTAAGACACCAACTTGACAAATACTTGCAACCACAGAAAGTCAAGCATGCATTCTCTTATTAACATTCATAGTCAGGAAAAAAAAAAAATTACAGTTAATGACTTGATATAGGCAAATTGAACAGCTTACTTGTTAAGTGTGTTATTCTGAATCATCAAACTAGATCATTTTCAGTGCAACAACCAAATTATTATATACTCCAGCATGTGACCACAGCCCAAAGTGTATTGAACTCATTCTCTTTCTTCAGGAACTAATAACAATAAAACACTTGGAATTGATAGATTAACTATACCGATTGTTTCAGCTTTGACTTTCCCACCCCATGTGACCCACGACCCGTGATAACCCTGAGGACCTGAACAGCTGGAGAAGTTGAATAAAAAAACAATGAGATAAATTCAACTATGTAATGTCAGTCTATAGCAAAGAAACAAGAATGCATGATTACAGAAGTCCAAAAAATGCTTACAGGGAACATAACTTCCAAACACGAGGTGAAGTTTTACCATCCTCATTGCTGGTTTGACATATTGCCCATGCAGATCAATAGTAATCACATTTTCTCTGCCCTTGTTTCTGTATATTACTTAAAATGGCTTAGTGCAAGTAAGAGCATTAAAGGTAGAAGTGAAAATAACAGTCCTCGTTAGTCTCTTCAGTGATGCACCAACCTATCCTTAAAAATATCATGGCTTTCCTTCTCTTCTGCCTTCTGAGCCAACTCAGCTTCTACCTTCCCCTAGCCAAATGCAGACTCAAGTTAGCATTTAAATTAAAAACAAACCCAAGAAAATTTATCATGGCTGTCTAAAGTACAAGCACCATGAAATGGTGTGGACCAGCTCACACAAGGATAGCTTATTCGACTTTCACAGCAGAAAATACTGTCATTTGGCTACGTTAAGGTTGTCATACGTTGTCATTTCGACCGAAGGAAAAAGTCATCAGAAAAGAATGTAACCTGATAGTGGTAAAACTTCTAATCAAAAAATTGTGGGACCCACAAAACAGGTGTACAACCACACAAGTGTTACTTATGAAGTAATGAAATTTCCCCTGTGCCAGTTACAATTTTCACCAGACCAGCAAGTTTTACCAGATCAGGTACAGGACACATACATAAATAATAGTTGATATAAAGATTGCCTGGCAAGAAACAAAGATGTTCAAAGTTGCACCAATTCACCAGCATAATTATTAGAGTCATTTTTTAACTGCTTAAGGCCTTTCAAATAGTTAATTACAAAACACAAGCTGGAAACTATTTAGTATGTAAAAGGCTATCAAAATGAACCTCAATTGAAACTATTGGAGGTCAAGTTCTAGTTGCGTTCTACTTAGTAAAGGTCAGTTATTAAAACAAACCCAGTAAACTTAGATATCGTGTTGTGTGTAAAAGAATCACGTGCAACTACACAAATTCTGCAATTCCATTTCCTACCGTTCAACTCACCTGCTCAGAAAAATATGCTGCAGATTGTTTATCTCCCTTCTTATATGATATTGCAGCCTGCAGAACAATGTATCTCTTCATATACTAAACAAAAAATGTTTATTCATTATTCAAGCTTACAGGCTCAAAATGAAAAATAAATCACAAAAAAAGCTAAAATAAGGACCTACCTTTTGATAATAGTATCTCATTGAATCCCGATGCCGTCTAGAAATTTCCCTGAACATGTGAAATTCCTCTCCTCTGGCTACAATTTCAGGAAAACAGAACAGTAAATTGATATAACTAGATGGTGATCGTCAATTCTTAGAATGTGAATGTATAAAAGATAACCATAACAAAAAAAAGTGGAATACTAAGAAAGATGAATCACCTCATAAAAAAGGGAGACAATTATGGGCTACATTTAATCATCCTAAGTACATATAGTTACTTAAAGTATTCCGAGATGGTCAACTTGCCATTTCTACTTATAAGAATCACTGAAACATGAGCTAGCACATTTAATTCAATGCAGCCATTGATCAAATCTACTGTAATGAATCATCAAAATATAATACATACACAAACATATAACCAAGCAATGTAGGTACAAAAGTTAGTGAACCAAGCAATGTTGTTTCTAGGCTCGTGCATAGTTCTGAGAATTGATTGTCTGGCAGCTAGTAGCCACAAAAGTTTCAGAACGGTAAAACTCTAATATGAATCTACAATTAGTCGGATATGAAAAAGAGAGCTTTTCATGATATTGAAAGGCCTTCAAAAATCAACAAAAAGTGCTTTCCGAAAAAATTTGTCAAACGGGTTTGTGTTCACACTGCTTCTGATTGGCTAGGTCTTTTTTGTACTTAATAATTCTTTCAAATTCAAGAATTGATTTGTCCAATTATATATTTCTTCTTCGTTCATTTAGGCAGATGACTTGTGTAAAATCAATGCAATTGTGTTACTATGACCACTAGCATAATTCTTGAACATAAAACAATCTATAAAGCAAGAAAAAAAAAAAAAATAAATAAATAAATAAAAAAGGAGAAAGAAAAGTATGATGTACAAGGATTATACAAAATGGAAAGCCCATGCAAGTGACAACTAGGCAGGAAGGTCATTTTCTTTTTATTTTTCTTTTTCTTAGGGTGAGAGGTGCGACATGAGTGATTATGAATAGAAATAAAATAAAACCTATTATTTGTGAGTTTAATCACTTATATAACACTTCCACTCAAATGTAGAACTACCTGAAAGCTCCCTTCATTAAGATACTCACTCCACTCAACTAAGTCTTCAATTGCATTAAAATGCAAAAACAAATTAATAAACAAATTCTCTTACCACTAATTTGTCCCAGTTCTAGGACACATTGAAGCTAGATGAAAAATAAGCACATAAAAGATTGATAATATCATATATCAAGTAAATGTAAATTTTATCACTGTAAGATCTAATATGGCACTATGGCAAGATCATATATGGGAAAGAAGCAAAAAATATACAAGAACAATTGAAGACAATCAAAAACCAGTATCTAGGAGTAAAAGTGAAGTATAACAAAGTTGACATGGAATACCATAAGCATGCTGCTGAGGTTCTGCAGCTGTAGGACTGGACCCCAAGTATTGCATTTTCTTTACTACGTTCCTCCAACTCATTGTGTTTTTGTCATATTCAGTTCTTTTGTGAATCTTAAATAAAGATTCCAACACTTTTTGAGGAAGATTTGACTCAGTACTTCCTGGGATACTTGGAGATTGAATTTCAGAACTAGAAAGAAACTCCGCATATTTCCTAAATCAAAAGAGAACCTAGTATATCAGGCTCCAAATTATATCCCTTATTTTAGAGAAAATTGAGTTTCAATGTAATTAGCATTCAAGGAAACTAAGAGAATCACACACTACACCACATACATACAAAGTACTCTTGAACATTTGTAGACATTGATATCACGTGAAACAACATGATTTAAACATCCGAAATTATATGTCCTACTGCAAAATGTTTAAGAATAAGGCAGAGGCTCATGGTCATGGCTTGAGGCTCACATAAAGGCCTCATACGCAATGCCTAAACCATTGTCAACAATACCAGCACCATCAATGACAAGAACCAGCATTTATACTTGGGGTTGGGCACATGGATCTTTATTAAAGGACTTGATAACATTTGCATTTGCATCCAACAAGGCTCAGCATATGCAGCATTGGGCATAGCAATAGGACAATCTTCATCAAGCTCCTCGCCGGAGGATTCATGAAAGAGAAAGGCAATGGCATTTAGCCTCGACATGTAAGTTTGTCAAGGCATTCTGCAAAGCATAGCCAGCTAACTTCTCTTAACTTGAGGGTTATCTCTTGTTGGATGCCCAAGGAATCAAAACTTGATTTGCACCGAAGCTTGTTACGATGCACACCCTTGTAAAATGGCTAATTGTTGTAAAGAAGTGTTGTTCAGATCTTAAAACTTTTCAAGGTCCTAAAACATCACACAACCACAAATCAAGTAGACGTTTCGCAAAATCATGCCACTCCTAGTTCTAAGAGAAAATTCCTTTGATCATTTCTGTGTTGAAGAAGAATGAGCCAAACTTGCTTTTTTTTTTTTTTTTTTTTTATCCATGCAGACATATTTCATATACAAGGTGGAAATTAATGATAGATCATACACAATTTACAAGTCAAGACTCACGATCCACCTAATAAACACATGATCTTCAATCACATTGAAATGCTAACTCAAAACTCATATTCCTGATGTTCTTCAAACGAACTGTAACATATTAGTTGCTACAATTATTTAAAGGAAAAACACATCACAAATTAGGACTTAAGGTAATTTGAAATTTTCCTTGAAAGTTTGGGGAAAAGAAAGACGTGGTCATAATAATCAATATAAATGTAAAACAAATATAACAAGCAAATTAGATTAACATCAATACCTGCAAAAATAGTCCATAGACCATATACCATCCGGGAGTTCTTCGGCTGAATGAGATGGATACTGAGATGCCCGATCTGCCAACTGTACAAAATTTTAACAGATACAAAAAATGGGAGTAAACATAACAAAAGGTATCAACGTTTCCAAACTCAGCGTTCTTGCAACATTAGGCACTATAGAGTCAATGAGCAAACTAGTATGGGATATGTATGAACAATGTGACATTGGTCACATCCAACAACATACACACTTAATTATTTTGTTTAGAAGACATCCTATGGTCAGCCAATAAGAGAAAGAAAATTAGGAATAAAAGTGCTAAAAGGGTGGCTATTTTCACCATATGATAACTAATAACTTGAAAGTTAAGATCAACAAACATTTTAAAAACAAAGATTTTACATTGAAAATGTTGTGTTTTGTCTTGTTTATTGAGTTGAGTCAAAGTTTCACGGTGCAACCCATTAGATAATTACAACCCGAGAACGGCTCGAAAATTAAATTTTTTAGGGTTTGTTTATTTCTTGTAGCCTATATATAAAGAAAGTTAGCTCTTGAGTTTCAGTATGTTTTTTCGAGCAAAACACTTGAATTTTCTCCAAGAACAGAATAGTGAATTTCGATCTCTTTAGTGAAGATGTAGGTTAGATTGAACCAAATCTCGATAAATCTTGTGTTCTTTCTTTTGTTTTTTTTTTGTTTTTCAGTTTTAGATTTCATCTTATTCTCGCTTTTGTTTAACAACTGGTATCAGAGCCCTAGGTTGGATTTTTTTCATTTCAGGATGGCTTCTATGTAATTTGAAGTAACAACTTTTGATGGTCAGAATAATTTCTCGCTATGGAAGATCAAGATACAAGCGCTTGCTAAAACGTGAGGGTTCTGCAAGAGCTCTAGAAGGTAACTATCCAGACGATATGACCTCCGTGGAGCAAGACAAGATAGAAGAAAAGGCTCATAGTGCAATTTTGTTATCGCTGTCAGATAAGGTTCTTCGAGAGGTGACAGATAAGAAAACCGCTTCAGGTTTATAGGACAAGCTGGAACAGTTGTATTTGAAGAAGTCGAATGCAACTCGCTTGTACTTGAAGTAGCAATTGTATGCCCTCAGGATGATAGAAGGTACGTCAGTACAAGATCATCTAGATGAGTTTAACAGAGTTATTAGGGATATGAAAAACGTGGACATGAAAACTGATGACTTAGACCAGACTCTTATGGTCTTATATTCTTTGCCTCTGTCATATGAAAATTTTGTCACTTCAATGTTGTATGGTAGAGAGACACTAATTCTACAAGACGTGAAAGTGTCTCTACTCAATACTGAGTTAAGGGCGAAACATAATGGCAAGGATAATGATCAGGTATATGCGCTAGTGATTAGGAGCAAGTCTAATTAGAAGGCCTGTAGCAGTAAAGGACAATCACAGTACATGAATGACTCAGAGAAGATAGATAAGAGTAATATTGAGTGTTTCACTTGTAACAAGAATGGACATTATAAAAATCAATGTCCGCTCAATAGAAAGGGTAAGGGCAAGAAAAAGCAGGAATTGAATGTTGATTCTACTAGTATGATAGAAGATGGATCTAATGATGATTCTGCTTTTGGTTATACAGTCTCTAATTCTGACAATTGTGCAAATGATGAAAGGATCATAGATACGATGTGTTCATATCATATAACGCCCCACAGAGCATCGTTTACCACTTACAAGATGTTGAAAGGTGATTTAGTTTTGATGGGAAACCATTCAGCCTACAAGACAGTAGGTATTGGTATGTTTCAGATCAAATGCCATGATGGTGATGTAAATAGATGTTAGACATGTTCCTACCATGAAGAAAACCTTTATTTATTTATTTTTATTTTTTATTTTTATTTTAGTTTCCTAGATAATTCTGGTCATTAGTATTCAGCTAGTGACAAATATATTAGAGTTAGTACTGGATTGTTGGTTGTGATGAAGGGTAATCTGGTGAATGGTCTTTATGTCCTGTAGGGGTTGACTATTATAGGTTTTGCAAATGTGTTATATTTCTCGGAAGCAGATAACACCAATTACATGAGATTGGGCCATATAAGCGAGAGGAATATGTCAATTTTGAGCAAACGTGGTTTGTTAGGGATGCAGAACATTGGCTCACTGGAATTTTCTGAGCATTATGTCTTTGGTAGAGTACTGTAGATTATGTTCACTCAAATTTGTAAGGTCCTTCGAGAGTTTTATCCAGTGTAGATTAGAACTATCTACTCACTTTCATTGATGATTTCTCCAAAAAGGTTTGGGTTTACTTTCTAACTCATAATAATGAAGTGTTCGGAACGTTCAAGAGTGGGTGGTTTTGATTGAAAACCATACATGGAAGAAGATAAGGTGCCTTAGGACTGACAACAAGTTTGAATGTTATGGATATCCATTCAATGAGTTCTGTGATGAGAATGAAATTTCAAGACATAGAACAATTAGATTAACTTCTCAACAGAATGAAGTTGTAAAGAGAATGAACGGGACACTCTTAGGGAGGGAAAAATGCATACTCTAATGCTAGTTTTAGCAGAAGCTGTTAAAACAACAAGTTATAGAGTCAACCGGTCTCTATCAACAGCTGTTGAAAGTAAGACTCCTAATGAGGTATAATCGGATAAACCTTCTGATTATTCTGATTTAAAGATATTTAGATGTCCTGCACATTATCATGTTAATGATACGAAGCTTGAGCCTAGAGCTAGAAAATGTGTGTTATGGCATATGCCAGTGGGGTTAAGAGATATAGATTATTTGACCCTCATTTATCAAAATTTATAATAAGTAGGGATGTCACTTTTGATGAGTCAGCTATGCATAATCCTAGGAAGGATGTAGTTGAGTCTTCAGTCGAAAGAGAGAAGGAGAGTGTTCACAAGAAGGTGGAGTTTTAGGTGAAGACTCCAGCCAAGGTACCTAAAGGCAGTGTGGTTCAGACTAGTTTGTTGGTGATGATGAGGACTTTGATACAGAAGAGCACGAAATAAAGTATAGTGTTGCAGCAAGTAGACAGAGGAGGCAGATCAGGCTACCTCAAAGATATGGTTTCACTGATTCAGTAGCTTATACACTTACTTTGGCTGAGGAAGTAAGTATTCAGGGGGAGCTCTTACAATATTTAGAAGTTGTTAGCTGTGCTGAATCTACACAATGGGCAGCTGCCATGAGTGAAGAGATTGAGTCTCTTCATAAGAATCAGACTTGGGAATTGGTGGAGTAGCCTAAGGGAAAGAAGGCAGTTGGTTGCAAGTGGGTCTTCAAGAAAAAGGAAGGAATTCCAGGGGTTGAAGATGTTAGATTAAAGCTAAGGGCTACAGTCAGAAAGATAGGATAGACTTTAACGAAGTATTCTCTCCAGTAGTGAAACATAGATTTACTCGTGTGTAGCTTGCCATGGTTGCATTGTATGATTTTAAGCTTGAGCAGCTTGATGTCAAGACTGCATTCATGCATGGTGAGCTTAAGAAGATCATCTACATGAGTCAGCCAGAGGGATTGATTGCAAAATGAGAAGAAGACCAAGTATGCAGATTGAAGAAGTCTTTGTATGGACTGAAATAATCAACAAGACAGTGGCACAAGAGATTTGATAGTTTCTTGATTAGCCACAGGTTACTCTAGGAGTAACTATAACAGTTGTGTATCACAAGCAGATGTCAGATGATTGTTATGTATACTTGTTACTTTATGTTGATGATATGATATGCTCATTGCTTCTAAGAGCATCACAGAGATTGACATGTTAAAGAAACAATTGAATAATGAGTTTGAGATGAAAGACCTAGTGCCTCTGAGATACCTCAATATCCATCTCACTGCCTGCCAATGAACCTTGCTCAGATAAACCATGTATCTGCTAATTACATTGACTGCTTGTGAAATATTTGGATGAGTGCAAACCATGGCATACATAAGACTGCCTACTGCACTAAAATATGGAACATTAGCCATCTGCTGCTCCTCCTCCTCATTTTGAGATGATAAGTTTATGGAAAGTCTAAAGTGTGCTATTAAAGGAGCGGTCACAAGTTTGGAATTCTGCATACCAAATTGCTGTAGAACTCTTTCTATTTACCAATTCTGTGAAAGATATAATTTCTTAGTTTCTTTGTCTCCGTGAATCTCCATCCCCAAAATTTTCTTTGCATGGGTCTAGTTTATGACAGAGACAGTGTCCAAGATTCTTTAGTAATTGGGTATGTTGATTCAGACTATGCTGGTGATATTGACAAGAGAAGATCCTTGACACGATACGTCTTCACTTCCCCTATTATTTTCTCTTTTTCATTGATAATTCATTTATTATACAAGACCAACGTATAGGATGGATGATTGGCACAAGGCATGAGTCCTGGCCTCTACCATCTTGCAACACTACTTATATCTTTAGTGACTTACTCTAGATGTGTCATCCATTCTCTTACACAGTCGGTTGGGTCATCCAAGGGTATCCAAGATCCAGAAAATGGTTTATTGTTTGTCGTCTTTAAATTGTGTTGTGTTAACTTGGTAAGCATATATGTGCTTTTGTTTTACAAATCATGATCATTTTAGAGCAGAGTCTCCCCTTTCATCTTGTTCGTATTAATGTTTGGGTTCCTAATCTTGTCAATTCATCTTTAAAAATTTTAGTTTTTGGTTACCTTTATTGATGAATATTCTTGTTGTATTTGGTTATTTTTAATGAAAAATCGTTCTGAGTTATTTTCTATTTCTAATAGTTTTGTGCTGAAATTAGAACATAATTTGTTATTTATATTCATATTTTGCATAATAATAGTGCACGTTAATACTTTTCTACATCTTTAGCACTTTATGACATCCTAAGATATGCTACATCAAGAATTTTGTTCTCACACAACAAAATAGAGTTGCTAAGAGCAAAAATAGACATTTAATTGAAACTGCCCGAACTCTATTACTACATAATCATGCTCCACTTCGGTTTTGGGTGATGCTCTCCTTATTGCATGCTATCTCATTAATTGCATGTCATTTTTTGCATTGCATAATAAAATTCTTCACACAAAAACAATATATTTATACTATGACATTGTGTAGAGTATAAGTCATCTCTACTCCACATGAAATTAGTTGTTGTTAGTTTGTGATGTCTAGAGTAAGAATAATATGCTAACCACCTGCTTCCCCATTTGAGTTATGGTCAATAGTTAGCTGTTAACATCTTACATGTCTTGAGGGTACATAAATGCTTTCTTTTTGGAAGGGAATATCTGCCAGGCATTTGAGCAGCATGCATATGGACTAGTTAGTGGAAATGAAACACGCAAACATTCAATTGAGTTGCCCTTAAACTAACAACCAATTTTACTATTAGATGGACTGATGAGTTTTTAATTTTCGTCTTAAAGGTTTCAATAAAGTATGCTAATTATAGGAAACAGAGGGAATTTTGAGAAAATTGTTTGGTATATCTGTGAGGGTTAATAATCGATTCTGACATAATCAGCTTTTCTTTGATCACCTTTCAACAATAACAACGAAGTGTTGTTGAGGACTATTTTGCCAAAATAATCTACAATATTGATCATTCATTTAATTAGTGGAACTGTTTTGTACAAAAAAGTGAAGACCTGAGAAATGGATTTGGACTTGCTATATGTTTAAGGTCACAGAAATATTATGCATTTATGTTCAGCCAAACAGTTTCAAAATAATATATTTAGCCTAAAAAGCAGATTTGGTTGCAATCATTACACTGCCAAAATAATACTTCTATCATAATATTGATGTGTTATGTCTATTCAAGGGGGTAGGAGAACTTGATAACTTCTGTTTCTACATCTGTTTCAAAGATGATCCTTGACCAGCATGGGTAGAATGACAAATCCATGAATCATGAAACTCACCTTATGGAACTCTGATCAAGTCTCAAACAATATTTAGTTTAGTGCTTAACCGAAATTGTTCCATAGGTTTAACAAGTACATAATTCAGAGTCAAAGATTGGACCCTATGATTGGTCAATCAAGTGCAAGATTTAAAGTACTAAACCTTTCATTTTGCTCCAATGTCCTCCTTTTATATCTTTAAGGGAGAAGATGTCACATAGAATTTTCATTTCTATAATGATTTAAATGAAAGAAGTTTTTGACCTTACAACTTTGCTTGACATTCTTGCTCCTACTCGCTTGCTTAATATACATGATACTCGGATTTGATAGTTTGATGCTTCAGGATCTTTATCTTGTAAATCATATTATAGCTTTTGTTTGGACAACAATTTTAATAGTGTCAATAATAATAACTTGCAAATGAGGTGACCGTCAAACGCACTACCACACATTTCTGTGACTGTTCACAAGATTGTGAGACTAATAAGCATTTCTTTCTTCATTTTTCTTTTATCTGGAATGTATGGTGTAGAGTATTTGACATTTTCAATATCCATTGGGTTTGTTTGGGATCTTTAAAAGAATTTTTGACTATTCATTACTGAAACTTGGCTAGAATAAGGACATCAAACGTTTTTGGAGATATGCTTTCTTTACAATCATTTAGGGAGTTTGGTTGGAGGGTAATGTGAGAATCTTGGCCATCGTTTGCCAAGACAATTTATCTGGGATAAGATTGTCTTTCTAGCTTCACTTTGGTGCGTCTCTTCAAGGGCCTTTTGGGATATTCCTCTATTAGATATACAATGTGGTTGGAGAGATTTAATGTTTTAAGCTTGTACTTACCTCTTGCATTTTCTTTTTTCTTTTCCTTTGAGGACTTAGTGTTCAACTTGTACTTCTTTCTTGCTCAATAAAATCTTCTTTTCTTATAAAAAATCATATGAAAGGCAATAAACTTTATACATTATATTTTCAATAATGTAACCATGGAGTCCAATGACACTAAAGGATTGACATGGATGATATATGATACTACAACTTAATATAAAGGAAAAACTGAAATTCATAACCAAGCAACAATGTTGGAAACATAATCACTTACGTAGTCACTTAAGTTCAACAAGAAATCTCATAGCATCTACATTTTCTACCGGGACATCAATATGCTTATCATTCCTGGATTTGTTAGAGGATGAAGCCGATTTATCCAATGCGTCTAAAGCCTGGAAAATCAAAAGTCAAATTCCATCATGTTATAAAACCAACAGACAGTACACCAAAACTCTTGCAAGATATCAAAAAAGCTACATGGAATGCCAACATTTTACCCAATAGATACAGTGTCAACTCCTATATTTCATTTCTAACTCCTATATTTCATTGTTATAAAACCAATAGATAGTATACATCCCAACTCCATCCCTTGGAAAGATTCTAACTCCTATATTTCATTTCTAACTCCTATATTTCATTGTTATAAAACCAATAGATAGCACACCAAAACTCTTGCAAGATATCAAAAAAGCAACATGGAATGCCAACATTTTACTCAATAGATACAGTATCAACTCCTATATTTCATTTCATTATTCCAAATGTAGGCGAAGTTATTAAAAAAAATAAATTGTATTAAGCCTTGGTTTCCAGGGAGGGGAAGAAATTAGCTTTGATTTTTTATAGAGGTAATGTAGTTTGGGACACATGAACACATAAAGGAAGACAATTTTTTGGGATGGAATCATAAATCTGTAATCAACAAGAATCCAGAATCCTAGATATTTGACACTTAAGATACACAAACAAATATCTACAATAGATCATCTATAGCTTGAATAAGAACACATTCCATTAACCAATAAAAACCGAAGCAAGAAATGTTCACCACTCAATGGTCCAAAATAATCAATAAACTGAAAAATGTTCTCTTAGCAATTCTTGAACTAGACTATAAGCACCTTCCATGATAAATAATTTGAAATAGAAGGTAACTTCCCAATTTTTGTTCTCTCGGTCTCACACTCACATTGACTAAAGACAGAAATCAGATGCATGCATAATTATTAAAAATGTTATATAATATTGGCAGTCTCCCGAAAACAAGAAATTCATAAGTATAATTACTGATATCAAGCAATGCAGTCATAAGATAACGAAGGTTAAAGTAGTCATAGACAACAGTAATGAAGATGATAGATCAAGGATTCATAAATAGAATATGCATTCCACATACAGGTCTACAATGTAAACGAGTGCACACTATAAAAAAAAAAAAAAAAAATGCAATAAGGGAAAGATGGTTTTCTCAGTCCTTTTCAGTTGATTGGCCAATTTGGGGAAACTATTAAAATTATGATACAGTCTTTTTTCTCTTTACTAAATAGATATTAAACCTTAGAAAGAAGACAGTTTTGAAGATCATGTTCCTCTTATAACCATCCAATTCATGCACTTGTCTTTGGCCAAAAAAAAAAAAAAAAGGCTTAGTTATACTTTTAGTCCCTATAATTAGACAAAGTGGTCAGCAAGGTTGTCAAGATCGAGATCTTGAGCAAGATCGTGGAGGGTGGGTAAGATCGAATCGGTAAGATCGAAAGATCTTACAAATTTTATAAATAATTATTAGAATAAAAATTTATGTACATAATTTGTTATAAGCATGTATAATTTGTTATAAATAAGTATAATTTGTTATAATGTTCCAAAAATTTTTTTTTTTTAAAACAAAGTTTTCACTAATTTTATCAATAATACAAAAGAATCACTCAAAAAAAATAATACAAACATGAGTTCATAAATCAAAATTAAAAAATATATAAATTTATGTATCCTATTTTTATTATTTATGTAAATGCAATGATCTTGATAAATTAACTACCTAAATCAACTTCCATTTCTTAGTTAGCATGCCAACCAAAATAAAATAAAATAAATCTGTTTATAAAATAAGATTAGTCACACTCAGTGTTATCAAAGGCGTGCCTGAGGCGCAAAAGGCGAAAGGCGCACACACCATCGCCTATGCACCTCTAAAGGCGGGCGCTAACACTAAGGCGCTACCTAGGCACACTAGGCGCGCGCCTTTTCCTAATTCTGAGGCGCCATGAGGCGCACACAAGGCAAACATAAGGCGCAGCAAGTTATTGTTTTTTTTTTAAAAAAACTCTACGAAAGAGTTTAATAGAAATCTGAAAGGTCCCCTAAAACATTAAAAAAAAAAAAACTTAACTCAGCCGCGAAAGCAAAATCCTGATTCAAGCAAGCTAACTGAAGACTGAGCTTCCCTATATCCTGGCCAAAAAACATAGATTATTTTCAGTGTAAGTCTGCCTATTATCTATCTTTTTTTTTAGTTACTTTCTCAATCTCCTTCATCCTCTGCTTATTCTAATCCCAGCTTAGCCTAATCTCTGCTATTGTACAAAAAACAGAGCATTTGTGTGGCTTAAATCATAGGTATCTCAGCTTTGTTTTGCTTGAATTATTGCCTATGAATGTTTTTTTCTAATTCATAATTTAATGGTGTTAGGTTTTACATGCTATAAGCTTGGAATTATTGTAGGCAGCTTTTTATTTATTAGATGTGCGCCTAACTTTG
The DNA here is from genome assembly GCA_029379385.1 of Quillaja saponaria. NCBI lineage: Eukaryota > Viridiplantae > Streptophyta > Magnoliopsida > Fabales > Quillajaceae > Quillaja > Quillaja saponaria. The sequence goes on along the minus strand of CM055612.1, from coordinate 18,301,976 downwards.
CTAAGGCGCGCGCCTGCGCCTTGCACCTTGAACATAGGCTCCAGGGACCCCTAGCGCCTAGGTGCGCCTTGAGCCTTTGATAACACTGGTCATACTTGATTGATTAAGAATTAATTAAAAATTAGTTTTAAGTACATCAAAAATAACAAATTAGAAAGAAAAAAAAAAGCCTTTGCCTCTTGTCTTTGCAAACTCCCTTGAGACAAAAAACACAAGTTACTCTGCAAAAACAAGCTCGAAACCAAATCAGTCTGCGGATGCAACTTTCGGAGCCGAAACAGTTTGCATATGCAATTTTCAAAACCGAAACTTGCTGCAGATTCAATTTTTGAAGTCCAAAACTTACTTGGCAGATGCTAAAGTATCATTTGACAGATGGCCAGCAGCCCAAGGAAGAAGAAGAACCGTCGACAGGATGAGGAAGAAGCTGGCTTCACTTCGAAAGACTACGAAAGAGATGAAATGGTTCAGATCTCTGAAGCCCAACCAAATTTTCGAAGATTTCTGGTGTTTTTGCAGACTCGGAAGACTCGAGCAGAAATTGCAATCTCACGAGTCTTTCTCCGATTCCGCGATCTTGCCTCCGAGTTTGGCAAACTTCGATCCTTAGCCCATGCTGACTCGAGAGGGTGGAAATGGATCGTAGGATCGGACGATCCTACTCGCCGACGCGCGATCTTGACAACCTTGGTGGTCAATTTAGTTCCTATACTTCAAAAATGTAAAATGTCATCTCATAATTTCTAAAACCATGCAATATAGTCCCTGCCATCAAATATAACTTAATATAAGCTGATATCACTAACAGCTACTTACGTGGCTTGTCATAATAGACAAATAAAAAAATTAGCTATTGTCATAATGGACGAGGTACTACTCCTTTTGCACTTATTCATTCTGATATTTAGGGTCTTAGTCGTGTTGTGTCTCTATCTGGTTACTGGTGGTTTGTTACATTCATTGACTGCTTTAGCCGTACTACTTAAGTATACTCAATGCGTGCTAAGAATAAAGTATTCACTGATTTTCAGATGTTGCATAAGCTTATTTGTACAAAATTTAATGCTAGAGTTAAGGTTTTGCGGAGTGATAACAGTATGAAATATACAGAAGGCAATTTTCAAAAATATTTTCAGGATCATGGTATAATATATCAAACCAGTTGTGTTGATACTTCCGCTCAAAATGGTATAACAAAACGGAAAAACCGTCATCTTTTGTAGGTGGCACAATCCCTAATGCTTACTATGAATGTCCTTGAGGCATATTCGAGAGATGCAATTCTTTCTGCAGTTTATCTAATTAATCGTATGCCTCTTCAGACCCTTGATTTTAAAACTCCTCTGGATGTTCTTCAAGGTAATTGTTTAATTGTTGTTCCCCAAAAATATTTGGTTGTGTCTGCTTTGCTCATGAGCACAAGAGGAACATCAACAAGCTTGATCATCATGCACTGAAGTGTATATTTATTAGGTACTCTGCCACTCAAAAAGGATACAAATGCTATTACACTACTACTAAGAAGACTTATGTTAGCATGGATGTCATTTTTAACGAATCCACTACTTATTTCTCCTTGATACCTTTTCAGGAGAAGAGTAACAATAAGGAAGAGTTATGAGGTGACTACCTGAATTATTTGATGACATAATAGAGGCAAAGTGAGATGAAGGTAAACATGATGATACTACAAATAAGAAGAGTATACCGGAAGTAATGAGTGATACCGAGACTCCCATGAGACTGGCAAAGCCAGATTTGCATATAGTCGCAGACAACGTGGACATACAACCATTGAGCTTGCTTTACCTAGCCAAGAGTTCTCTCCAAACCCAGCTTCTCCACCAATACAAACTTGTAAGCTTTCAAACATTATTCCTTCTTCAAACTTACATTATGATTCCCCTGTCATTGATGATACTAATCTTCCTATTGCAACTAGGAAAGGAGTTAGGACTTGTACTTATTATCTTATCTCTAATCATCTCTCATATAAATCATTGCCTTCATCATATAAAGCCTTTGTGTCCTCTTTGTCATCCGTTTCTATTCCTCAGGGCTGGGAAGAAGCATTTGTTGAACCTAAATAAGAGGAGCTTAAGGTTGAGAAAATGAAAGCGTTATCCAAAAATAACACTTGAAAACTTGCTAGTCTCTTTCATGGAAAAAGGGTAGTTGGCTTTAAATGGGTCTTTACCATTAAGAGGAAAGCTGATGAAACAATAAAGAGATATAAAGCGAGACTTGTTGTAAGAGGATTCACTCAAACTTATGAGGTGGATTATCAAGAAGCCTTTGCTCCTGTTGCTAAGATAAATTCCATCAGAGTTCTTATCTCTTGTGTAGTGAATTTTGGTTAGGACTTGTAGCAACTGGATGTGAAGAATGCTTTCTTGCATGGAGGAAGAATAGAGGAAAAAAAGCTATAAACAAGAATTCAAGGAAGTAAAAATTGAAAACATAAATATATATATAGCTGAAGACAAGAGGTCCATCAAGTAGTCCATTAAGTTCAGCAAGTACAAATTATCTCTAAGACAATAAACAATAAAATTAGTTATTTAGCTTTCTAAATTCCTAATAGATCCAACAAGCACCCAACTAAACCTAGGCGCGAGCTTGATGGGGTCAACGTGTCCAAAGACCTAGGCTAAGCCTTAGTGAATGAGCTTTGCATAAGGGTGCAAAGGCGAGAGGGCTAGAGCATCTTGCCTTTTGAGCCCGAGTAGCACCTTTAATAACACTGGTCTTAAACCCAAAATCATGTTCTCTTTCTAGACCTAAAGAGGAAGGAGGTGTTGCTAGACTTCCTTTTTTTTCCATAGCAATAGGACAACTTGTCATCGGCAACATAAACAATTCATTGTTAATCACTCATACTTGCCAAACATATCCATGTCACATAATGATTCACAATATTCTAGATAAACAAACACACTGAACAACATCTTATTTAAACACATTTACCTTAGAAGTTTTAAGCAAAACAGATGAGCTTAAGGTCATTGAAAGCAAGAAAAACTAGGTTTGAAAATTATGTCTCAGAGCATTTAAGATAAAAATTATCTACCAGCAGGGCTTTGTGAACACAAGAATAAACCAAATAGCATGGTCATGCCTAATGTTCAAATGAACACCATTATTACTTTCAAAATGACTTCAAAGCAAAAAGTGAGTGAAATGTGAAAATGACAACTCTAATAAGGTAATAGTCATGATTATCTAGTATCTACATTTTTGTAACCTATAGCCACAAAATAACCGATTAAGATTATGATCTTTGGCTCTTAGCTCTATGAGAAATTTAGATAAAAATATGAACATGAAGTCCTAAGAATATAAATAGAGTTCAACACAGAATCCTCCACATACCTTTTCAACATTATTTCCACACTGATCTGCAAAGACAAATTCTTAGGTCATGCAATTCATAAGATAAATTAATCTCCAACACACTACATCATACATAAAGTTAAATTAGAAACCATGAAACAATTTCCATGCACAAACACGAGAAGAAAAATTAGAAAGGAATGCACCTTAAAGTAAAAACTAATATGTTATAAAATACACTCAAAAAGTAGCATAAGAGAACGAAAGCTTTATAGTCTCATGGGTCACCTCCAATACAATAATCCAAAACCAAAACTTAGCATAATAATATTGGGCATAAATTCTACAGAGAAGAAAATAGTATATACAATAGAAGCATTAGTTGAAGACCAAATTCTGCCTTCCCCTAATTCATCAAAAAAGCAAAGATGCACTCCCACAAAACTTGTCCATCAAGTCATTAAATTATGTAAAGACCATACGAGAATATAGTTAGCTATCCAATCATATAATCATTCATATTTTATAATTTCTTTCATATGTTCCGTATATATAGAAAGGTGTTAATTCCAAAAATTTACTTAGTATTAGTATTACATCACCACATAAATAGAATGTATGAGCTATGGATCGTGCTTGTCATCAAGCTAGCTTTCATATTTTCCTCCTTAAATGAATCAAGTACAGACTAAAACCATTCTACTCAATGGAAAATCTACAAATCCCCTAACTCAACCAACAAAATATCATTTCTCCTTCTCTTGCACCACTTCATTCAACATCTGTAAAGCTTATTTCTAGTTTCTTTCCTTTGAAACTAGGATTAAAGTAATCTCTGCATTGCCAATTTAGCCAACTTAATGGATCATATGTCCAAGTTACTTGGAGCTAGCTCCAAACAACTCCACTTCACCACTAGGCGCTAACCACTTTCGCACGTCTGACTTTTCTGTCACTCTTCAAAGTTACTATTTAATCAATAAAGGACTACATTAGTAAGAATGGGAAAAATTACTAACACAGTTTTAGAAGGAAATACAAAATCTACTAAAACATGAACATTGAAACCAAAAGAGGAACAAACTACTCGTAGCACATCTTTAACCACAGCCAAGCTCAGCTCGCACCTAGAAAGTATGTATGCCTACATATGGTAGGAGTATTTGTGCCAGATACATCGGAACGTTTAGGATACTGCCTAGATACATAGAGTATACGTCCAGTAAGTATCCAAAAATGAAAATATTTTTTAGAAAGCTTTGGAAATCAAACCAAGACCAGGCTTGGGTTTTAAACCTACTCTGATACCATGTTAAATAAAATAATTGTGGACTTGATTAGTATCTCAAAACCTACACTCATATGCTTTATTTAGAATAAATAATAAAATATAGACTTTCACATTTAAACAATGTGGGACTACACAATGAATAATACTATATTCCTAACAAATCCCATTAATAAAACACAGTACATTCTTCTTCTTCTTTCGAACTGCATCTTTTGCCTATTTCATACCCTTTTTTTCATTTCACAAATGATTTTGGATGGTCTAGAGTTGGATTTCAGTAAATACAAAGTGCCTTCGTTGTCACCGGCTCACTAGTACTAATGAAGATATGGACCTTAGATCTAAAACCATCTCATTCCTTCTCGATCTTAGTTTCTCTATTCTTTGGTTTATGCAAAACGGTGCATATTGCATCAATACAAGGATTGATTTATGTTTAGGCCACTATGGAGTTACTTAGCTACTTTATTTACATTTGGATTAGGTTCTAAGACATACTCTTTTATCTCATAATTCTTATTACAAATTGTTATTTATATATAAATATACATATATAAATTACTTTTACTCTAACTATATTAATTTTAGACTATTTATAAATATATCTATAATATTTTTTTAAATTATTTAATTCAACATATCCCAAATGTATCATATCCTAATTTGCTAAAAATTAACATATTTCGTTACCATACTTCATAGGCTAGCACTCATCTCCAAGCATTGAGCACAGAAACTGCTCTGCCTCCTCCATATCAAGGACCTAATTACTAATTCCCTTAGGCTTCGTCGAATTGCACCTCACATACTCCTTCACCAATTAGCTTATATCTTCACGAAAGATCTTGGTAACTGTGATTTTCATCCTATTGTTTGCAAGATGGGTATGAGAGATATTTATGTTCCATCTTGAGGGAGAGTGTTGGATGTAAATACTTAGTTACATAGGGGTATTTCAATATTTTATCCTTTAGGAGTTATAGGCTGTAATTGTTTCATAATACAACAAGATATTTTCTCCAAAACTCAACTGGAACTAAGCTTCAATTTAGTTCATCTCATCATCCACAAACGGATGGACAAACTGAAGTTGTCAACAGATCTTTGGGAGTTTTGATTAGGAGTTTGGTGAAGAAGATTGTTAGAGAATGTGAAAGCTTACTGTCTCATGCTGAGTTTGCTCATAACTGTTCAACAAGTCAGACTATAGGTTTTTTACCTTTTGATGCAGTTTATGGGGTGAATCTGGCCCTTTGGATTTATCTCCTATTCACATTGACAATCATTTTAGTGGGGAAGCTGATGAAAGAGCCAAGTTCATCAAGAAAGTTCATAAGCAAGTGAGAAACAATATCTTGAAGAAAACTGAAAAATACAAAAAGAAAGCCCACATGCATAGGAAGAAAGTTGTGTTAATGAAGATGATTTGGTATGGATTTATTTAAGAAGAGAGAGATTTCCTAATAAGAAGTATGCTAAAATTCAACCAAGAGTTGATGGTCCATTCAAAATTGTCAAGAAGATTAATGACAATGCTTACAAGGTGGAGCTTCTTGGAGATTATGGAGTTTCAGCTGCTTTTAATGTCTCGGATCTATCTCCATATCATGCTGATAAACCACTAGACTTGAGGGCGAGCCTTTTTGAACCAGAAGAGAATGATAATCACACAAATAACCTCAATGTGAAAGAGTCCAGCCAATTTGGGTTAATGATCCAAGAAGTAACTAAAGCCCAAAAGATCATTTTTGACCAGCCTACACTTTGGTTTAATTATTCATCCAACCACTTAATTAGTCAAGCACAACAAATCTGGTCATTATCTATTATTAGTGTGTTTCTTTAGAAGTTGTAATAAGTTAGTCTTGTTAGTAATTTCTTATGTGTTTTTGGAAATTGTAATAAGTTAGTCTTATTAGTCAATTCCTATGTATTTTTGGAACTTGTTTTGTGTTTAGCATTTTCCTATACTTGGAGGGTTGTTCCAAGCTATATATTCACATTTTCAGATTAATGAGAGGAAATGGAAAGTTATCAAAGACCTGTGTGGTTGAATTTCTATTTAAAGTTCTTATCTCTAAAGTGGATTACTTGAGTGGTGAACTTAATTTGAGTTCTTATCTTTAAGGTGGTGATTTCTTATCCTGAAAGTGGTGAACTTATGTTAACTTACTATTTTACTTTGTGAAACAGTCTCACTCATATTATTTTATCTTTTTAGCACCCTCTTTTTAGTCTTTTATGCATATTTTATGTCTTACCTTAGTTTACTTATCTTGTTTTGTGTTTAACAACGCTTTAGAGACATTAAGAGTAAATTAGAGCTAAACGGAGCATGTTTTGGAGCTAAAGACTAGAATGAGCAGATTGGGATGAGTCTATGAGTTGATGAAGTGCAAATCCTAATTGAACTAGGAATCTTAATGGCATAAGGATTTCTATTTTAGGAAACCTAACGACATTAGGGGAACAAGATGCAAATCCAAGTCACATGAGGAATCCAATTTTGGCAAGGAATTCTGTTGGGATTAGGATTGAAAGAAGATCAAGATCAGGTTAAAATATTCAAATTTTGGATAGAATAGGAAGTGCAAATCTGATCTAGTAAGGAATTAGCTATTAAGTATGAAAAGATTTTCCTTCTTGCTTAGGTTTTAAGTGCCGCCCCTATACTTAATAAATATGGAGGTTTAGATCTGATTTAGGAGTTCCTTTACAAGCACATTCTTATTCTTTTCTCTCTAAATTTCTTTCAATAAACATAATATTTTCTTTTCAATTAATGATTATGCTAGCTTAAATTTCTATTCAATTACAAGAGATAAGTAACCTTGACTTATGAAGCTATTATGAGAATATGTTTTTAACAGAAAATATGATGTTATACACATGCATGTATTCATATTTTTCTTACTTAATTGCTTAATCATTATGTGTTTTAGTTTGTTATGATGTACACAATTTAGATTGATACATATAATCTGATGCTAGTTAATTGATTAATGTCATTGCATGATTAATTAACATGAGTAGAAAAAGTAGCACTTGAATTAAATTTGAGTTTGTTTGTGTGTTGCTTGGAAAATCTGATCTAGACTAAGTTAATGTCACTTATGTGTTAATTGTTTAGAATCAATTGCACCTATCTAGTTCGTAATGCTTTTACGTAATTAAATCCATAACGCTTGATGAGGGTTATTATGTTATTAGTGTTTGTTATTCCTCTTGACCTAATTAACAAAGAGGTAAGGATAGATGGGAAAGATTTGTTTCCATAGTTGATTTGCATCCATGTGTATATTTAGATTAGTATTTATTTTGTTTTTAATGTCTAATAGCTCATTAATGTTGGTGAAAGTTTCTTTGCAGTTGAATGTTACAAATCCTTGATTGTTCGCTTAATTTAGTAAGTTTCTGCCAAAATTTGTTTTTCACATTTAGAATTTAATTCTCTTGTTTTTCTTGCTTACTTAGCTATTTTAATTTAGTTTAGATCAAAGATCAACACCTCAATTATTTACTTTGCTGTTTTGAGTGTATATTAGTTAGTTTGCATATTTATAACATATTATCATCACAATCTATTTTAGAACTCCATTCATTATTATACATTGGTTTTCTTTGATATTTAACTTGAATTAGTTTGATTTTACTTGTATTGCTCGTTATAGTATTCGGCCTAGGATTTACACTTGAACTTGTTGTGTTATTTTGCTTTAGTTCAATTTAATTAAATAAGAACTACTTGCTTAAGTTGAATTTGATTAACTTTATATTATTTCTTATGGGATTGATACCGTACTTACAATATTACAAATATAGTTAATTAGGTTTTAATTTCGTAAACATCGACGACTCATCATTTTCTCCTCTTCTTCTGCAACATCTTTGTAAGTAGGCTTCGAACTTTGAGCCTGCTTCTTCATTTTTTGTATTTTTCATATTCAGTGAAGATCACGCAACAGACTCCAAAGTCAATTAAAGTCAAAAGAATCTAAGAATAAACTATTAAGGAAAAGAGTAGCAATAGGCTAATGCAGTAAGCAAAGTTGTCACAGGCGAAAGGCACCTCTAAGGCGATATGTCTCAAAATAGCCTAAGGCAAGAGACGCCAGAAAGGCGATAGCCTGAGCTAAGTGAGGCGATAAATTTCAAAATGCTACTCGATATACTAAATTAAAGACTAAACTATAAATAATCAAATTAGTAAGAAAGTTATTATATGAGCTTTTTATACAAATAAAAAAACCAATATTTGAATTAGGTATTCAACTCAAAATCATAATTTTTTGAAAAAACCAAAGAAAATAAAAATATATTTTTTTTTAAAAAATTAATGGAATAAAATTGCTAATTAATAAAAATATACAGTGAATGGGTATGAAATAGATAAATAGATAGTGACTATCAGAAGAAAAAAAAGTAGAGAAAATTGAAAATAGAAATTTAAAAAAATGTGTAAACGCAGATGGTACACTAGTTGCTATATTGTTTACTCTCCTAAACTAACCCACTTAGATAGAGGCTTTTACAAGACAAAAAGTAGTTAAAAAGTCTAATTTGCCCTTTAATAAAAGAAAGTTTTTCTTCACTATATTAAATACCTTTTTGCTCTTTTACATTTTGAGTTGATATTAGAAAGAAAAACAAAATTGGGAAGTCTGTTTTCTCAACCATCTGTGCCGCTGCTGCCGCCGCTAAATATGATGGTTCCCAGCAACACTGACCTTAATTTAACCCACCATCCAAATCGGATTTCTTTGGCAACCGAAAGTCCTAACGTATTGATCTGATTTGTTTCCATGTCAAACACTAATTTTGCAATTTAGGTTGACAGATCTAGGGTTTCTGAATTAGTTTGGTCAGGCGTACACCTGAAGAGCCTCATGACTTGTTTGAGGCGTCTGTCAAGGCAGAAAAAGCAACCGCCTGAGACAAACCCACTCGCCGCATGGTCTATAAAGTGGAGAACCACCGCCTTGCCTCGGCTGACCGCCTAGGCGCTCACCCAGATCGCCTTTGATAACACTGGCAGTAAGGAATTATAAAACAGTAGGCAGTCACCTTTATCTCAACCATTAGAATCAACTACTGTTTTGATGTCAGGAGATGAATATTCCCGTTACATGCAATATCAAATTTCTAATCAGCCATCATCTTCTGCCATTGCTACTCTAGTCCAAACAAGTAATTCTACTGCGTATCTTTTGTCTTTGTCACGATAATGGGTCATTGACTCTGGTGCATCTTATAATATCACTAGAAACTCAAGTATTTTTTTTTTCCTCTTTTTACACATTAGAATTCTTTCCATGTTGTCACTTTAGCTGATGGGTCTACATCCACTATAAACGGAATTGGTTCCATTAGTCCTAATCCCAGTCTTTCACTTTCATCTGTGTTGTTTTGCCAAATTTCCATTCAATCTTATGTTAATAGTAAAATCACTCATGCACTAAATTGCTCAGTGTTACTTCATCCTGATTGTTGTATCATTTAGGATCTGAAGACGAGAAAGACAATTGGTACAGGGCATGAGTTAGCTAGTCTCTACCTTCTCAATGATGTCCCAGGCCCCAACTCCTATTCCTTCCCAAGTTGCATGTTTCAGTGTTGTCTCACCTTTTTAAATCCATTGTCGGCTAGGTCATCCATCTTTTTGGAGTTTGATATCTAGTTTAGAATGTGAGTCTTGTCAGTTTGGGAAACACCATCATGTGTCTTATCCTTCTAGAGTCAACAAGAAGAGTGCAACCATTTGAGTTGATTCATTTGAGGTCTAACTCTTGTAATGTCAATATTGGAATTCAAATATTTTGTTACTTTTGTCGATGATTTTTCATGAGTTACATGGATTTATATAATGAAAAATCATTCTAAACTGTTCTCTATTATTTTTATTATTTTTTTTTTTGCCATTTGTGCTGAAATAAGGACCCAATTTGGTTTTCGTGTTTGTTATACGTCGAAGTAATAATGCCCAAAAATACTTCTCAAGTCCTTTATCCACTTACGATTCTTTATAGATAAAAAGAAAAAAAGTAGGATTTCATTATTCATTGAAAAGCCTTATATACCCTTTATTGAAAAGGATTTTTGTCCATTGTTGAATATAAAAAGAATGTATATTCAGATGATTTTAAATATACAAGAGGGAGCCTCTATTTATAGGCTAAAGTGTTTAACCTAACATAGTGAACCTAGACTAAATATCAACCAAATACGTAATAGAAATTACACAGAAATAAGAAAACTATAAATAAGGAAAGAAACTATAAATAAGAAAATTTGACCCACTAATTAAGCTGCCTATATTTACACTCTAACACTCCCCCTCAAGCTGGAGCATAAAGATTATATGTTTCAAGCTTGTTGCATAGATATCACAATCGGTTTCCTATCAAAGATTTTGTGAATAAGTCTGCTAACTGATCTTCTGATTTTACATATGTAGTCTTGATTGTATTATCCATAAGCTTCTCACGAACGAAATGACAATCAACCTCTATATGATTTGTTAACTTCTATATGATTTGTTCGTTCATGAAAGATTGGATTTGATGCAATATGTAATGCAGCTTGATTATCACATACTAACTTCATAGGCTGTGAGTGCTGAAATCCAAATTCGTCAAATAGATTTTTCAGCCAAATTAACTCAGTAGTGGTACGAGTCATGGCCCTATATTCAGATTCAGCACTGGATCTTGCAACAACAGTCTGCTTTTTACTTTTCCATGAAACAAGATTTCCACCCAGAAATATACAATATCTTGTAGTAGATCTTCTGTCAAATTGAGAGCCTACCCAATCAGCATCGCTATAACCTTGAACTGAAGTAGAATTATGTTTATGGACTAATGTATGACCACGACCATGTCCTCGAACTAGAGTGTGCCCATGATTCTTATATAATAATCCCTTTCCGGGTTCAATTTTAAGGTATCTTAGAATACGAATAACATCATTCCAATGAGACGTTCGAGGCTGAGAAAGAAATTGGCTAACCATACTAGTTGCAAAAGCAATATCTAGTCTAGTGACTGTGAGATAATTCAACTTACCAACAAGACGTCTATATTGCTCAGAATTAGTCAATAGCTCCCCCTCATCTGGTACAAGTTTAGTGTTAGGATCTATAAGAGTATCTACAAGTTTGGAATCCAACATACCTATATCACTCAAGACATCTAGACAATACTTTCTTTGAGAAAGGTAAATACCCAATTGTGATCTTGTAACCTCAATGCCCAAGAAGCATTTTAGCTGTCCTAAGTCTTTAGTTTGAAACTTAGACTGTAGGAATGATTTCAATTTCTGAATTCTATGATTATCATCTCCTGTAATCACAATATCATCCACATATACAATTAAAAGAATTCTACCATTAGGTGTATGTTTATAGAAAACTGAGTGATCAGCAGTACACCTCTAAAGGCCAAAACTAATAACAACTTCACTGAATCTACCAAACCAAGCTCTAGGAGATTGCTTTAAGCCATATAGAGACTTTTTCAATCGACACACCATACCGGACTCACCCTGAGCAACAAAACCAGGTGGTTGCTCCATAAATACTTCTTCATCAAGGTCACCATGTAAGAAAGCATTTTTGATGTCCAATTGATAGAGTGGCCAATCAAAAATAACAGCTAGATATATAAATACCCTGGCAAATGTAATTTTAGCTACGAGAGAGAAAGTTTCTGAATAATCCACACCATAGACCTGAGTGTAGCCTTTTGCTACCAATCTAGTCTTTAAGCGATCAACAGAACCATCGGGATAACTTTTATGGTGTATACCCATTTACAGCCAACAGTGAATTTTCCAGAAGGTAAAGAGACCAGTTCCCAAGTACTATTAGTATGTAAGGCATTCATTTCATCAATCATGGCCTGCTGCCACCCGGGATGAGCAAGAGCATCACTGGTAGACTTTGGAACAGAAATAGAAGACAAAGAGGAGACAAATGCATAAGAAGGTGAAGATAAACGATGATAACTCAAAAAAGTATAAATAGGATAAGGATTACGAGTTGAACGAGTACCTCTTCGTAAAATAGGTGGTGAAGCAGGATCCGAGGCATGGGAAGGTATTGGGACAGAAGGTGAGTCGTCAAGTACATCAACAGTGTCTGCTGGAAGATCAGGTAGTGGGGCAGATAATACATAGTCATTTGGTCTAAGATAAGGAACCGGAAGAGCCTCAGAGATAGAAAGTGACTCGGGAATAGTCGAGGAAAAGAATGAAGATTACTCAAAAAATGTAACATCAGTGGAGATAAAGTAACGATTCTTATCTAGACAGTAACATTTATACCCTTTCTTAAGACGAGAATAACCCAAGAAGATACACTTATATGATTTGGAAGAGAGTTTAACATGTCCAGGTGTTAGATCATGAACAAAACAAATGCAACCAAAGATACGAAGCGGAAGTAAATATAAGGGATGATTAGGAAAGATGATAGAATATGGAATTTTGTTATGCAATGCAGAAGATGACATGCGATTAATAAGGTAGCATGCAGTAAGTACAGCATCACCCCAAAACCGAAGTGGAACATGACCATGAAGTAATAGAATGCGAGCTATTTCAATTAAATGTCTGTTTTTGCACTCAGCAACTCAATTTTGTTGAGGGGTGTAAGAACAAGATGATTGATGCAGCATACCTTGAGATGTCATAAAGTGCTGAAATGATGTAGAAAAATATTCACGTGCATTATCACTACACAAAATACGAATAGAAACACCAAATTATGTTTTAATTTCAGCACAAAACTGTTAGAATATAGAAAATAACTCATGACGATTTTTCATTAAAAATAACCACGTGCAACGAGAATAGTCATCAATAAAAGTTACGAAATACTGAAATTCCAAAGATGAACTAACACGACTAGGACCCCAAACATCAGTATGAACAAGATGGAGACTCTGCTCTAAAACGACTATGCTTTGGAAACGAAGCACGTGTGTGCTTACCAAGCTGACACGATTCACAATTTAAAGATGACAAAGATGACAAACGAGGAATCATCTTCTGAAGCTTAGATAAACTAGGATGACTCAATCGACTGTGAATGAGAATAGGTGATACATCTGTAGGGCAAGCCACTGCAGATGTAGGTAGTGTGGTAAGATGGTAGAGGCCCTGTGACTCACGCCCTGTGCCAATCATTCATCCCGTACGTCGGTCCTGTATAGTAATAGAATCATCAATGAAAATGACAGAACAATTGAGAGAACAAGTCAATTGACTAATAGAAATTAGATTGAATGAACATTCAGGGACATAAAACACAAATTCTAAAGGCAAAGAAGATAATGGTGTAGCTTGACCTATATCTTGAGCAATGGTTATGGAGTCATTAACTATAGTGATAGTGGAAAGTGATGATGGATTACTAATACTAGAAAAAAATTTGGGATTACTAGATATGTGATTAGAGGCACCAGAATCAAGAATCCAAGTATCAGAAAGGGTCTGAGAAAGGCAAGCGATTGAATTACCATGAGAAGATTGTTGGGTAGCTTGATACTGTAGGAACTTATCATATTTAGTAGCTGATAATGAGACATTAATAAGCTTGTTTTTAGATGGTGAAACTTCAAGTGAATTGGTTGATTGAACAATGTTAGTTGTAGTAATAACAGGGGATCTAGAAAACACAGAGGTAAAAGTACTAGGTTTTGACATACCGATTTCAGATTTTTCAAAGGTAAACATACCGATGAACAGTACCCCCGATGAACAATAGTCGTACTGCTAGAATGAAACGCAACAATAGAGAGACACGCTGAAATGAAACGCAGTAATAGAGAGACACGCTGGAATGAAACGCAGCAATAGAGAGACACGCTGGAAAGAAACATAGCAGAAAATAAAAATTAGGATTTTTTTATGCGAAAAATAAAAATTAGGGTTTTTTCTCCTTAAACTCTGATACCATGTTGAATATAAGAATAATGTATATTCAGATGATTTTCAATATACAAGAGGGAGCCTCTATTTATAAGCTAAAGTGTTTAACCTAACATAGTGAACCTAGACTAAATATCAACCAAATACGTAATAGAAATTACATAGAAATAAGGAAACTATAAATAAGGAAAAGAACTATAAATAAGGAAATTTGACCCACTAATTAAGCTGCCTATATTTACACTCTAACATCCACCATATTAGGATCTTTTGGTCTCAACTTCTGAAGTTTAATATTAAAAATTAAAACAAAAATGAAAATCATTGTTTGGTTTTCCTCCACATAATGTTGCGCCACCACCGCACAAATTATGGTGTCCTATCAACCCGAAATAAGACATCAACCTGATCGACTTTAGCCGACGAACAAAAGACCTTAATAATTGCTATGTTTAATTTTATTTCAGAGATCAAATTTGGAAGTTAGACTAAAAAACCCTAGGTTGTTGCTCAGTAATTTCAAGCGTTTGCCTGTAGTGCTTCGTGCCACGGTCAAGGCGGCTTCTAAGGCAAAAAAGGCGATCGCCTCTGTAAGGTCAACTCGCCTATAGGCTCTTTAGGCAATGACCCGCTGCACTGCCTTGCCTTGCTGCTTAGGTGCACGCTGAGAGAGCCCTTAACAAGGCCTATTATTATTAAATATACATTATTAGTTGAGCTTTTAATTATACTTTGTACTGTTAGCACCTTAGTTTATATTTATTTAGTTAAAAAAATTCTATAATTTAGCATTTTTAAAAAAAATATTTTAAACCTTAAATTTCAACCAAACTGATCCCACTGCCCACCCTAATTTCATATCAGTACCCATCTAGTGGCACAACCCTACTAGCCCTTTATGGTCAAGCCCCTTTTTATGTTTTAGAAAATTATATTAAAAATATATATATAATTGTTTTGCTAATTGACGAGAAAACTTTCCAATTCTAACAGAAACGATTATATAATAACGACAAAAATTATGCTTACCTAGCTCTGTTGCAGCATCTACCGCAGCATCTTCACTGATTGCATTAATGGACGTAGAATGCATCTGCAATGTGTCTTTCTCCTCAATGAACCTAAAAACATCATTTAATACATAGTAGCCTTTGTCTTGAGGAGCTAGAAAGAATGTTTGTGTGAATTTTCTTCTCGAATCATCCTTCCCAGTTAAACATCCAGTCACTAAAACCATCAAGCCTTGCTCAAATGACTCCTGAGCATCTACAGTCTTTATTTCTGATGTATAACATTCATAGTTGACGGACAAAATTTTATCATTTATTGCCTGCATCAAGAAGTATTTCCATTTTGTCAAACAACAAATAAAAAATTACAACTGAAAATAAACACTTCCAATTCAATCAAATCAATTTTTTTCCCCTTTTTTGAACACGAAAATCAGTTTCAATCAAATCAAGCTCGACTGAAGGAGGTCAAGTTTCAAAACAAACGCAAGAAAAAACTTCAAAAGTCCTATCACTAACAGGCAGCTCTTAAAAGATCTGACCCAACATATAAATACCATATAACTACCATGGACACTTTCCTTTGGACAAAAAGGCTTTTTGGATCTAGCTTTGGGCTTCCAAATAGAACAGAACTTCTAACCAGCCTAAGCCCATGGATGCTGCCTCACTAGAAGTATCAGTTCCATTATGAATTGCAAAGGTCGGGGTTACTAATTATCAACATTCTTCAAGAAATAGCTAAAATATAGTACACAGGCAATTCGAGTTCTGTAGGAAATTCTTTTGTAAAAGGATCTACAGTTAATATGTCCTCCTCCTCCTTTTTCTCCTAATTCCTTTCGACTTATATAGTATTTGTGGTCAACACTCACTTTTGATAGCCAAACTAAAACTTTATGCAGTGTCACTCAATGTTAAATCCTAAACATTGTGATCATAAGATCTCATGTCAACCTTGATCAATTGGATACTCAGAATAGCATAAGGATGAAGGGATACTGTTTTCAGCACTGTGTGCGTTCAATGCTCATGCCATTAGAACCGCAAATTTCATGTCATATAGAATATTTAAGGCTTAATTGAGTTGGGTTGACCGGTTGAGTATAGAAAATTTAAATCACAACCAAATAAAAAGTCCAACTTTCTGAAATCTTTAGAGTCCAAAACTATATATATCTGCCAAAAACAGTACTGTAAACGGCAACTTTCTGTAGCTAGAGTTAGCCTATGGACAATTGAAATACAAACTCAATCTACCATTGATGTAGGATCTTACAGAGAAGAATGTGGAACAAGGTAATACCATGAAAGATAATTCCACACCAATAACAAAACCCTAAGAAAAGATCTATTTGCACTGCATTCTTTGTCTCCTTAGCTGTTGATACTTAAGGTTACGCAAAAAAAAAAAAAAAAAAATATGCTTTTTTTTTTGAACTTCCATTGAATAAAATTAGATGCAATGCTAGATACTAAAGAAGGATTTATACATGAGTAGACTTACTTGCAAGCTTGTCACCGTTATCATATCACCTTGGCTGTCTGGTCGGCCTAAGAAACTTGATTCCTTATAAAATTTGTGCGCCAAGTTTGGCGATTGGTTTAGAATGTGGTAGTATTGCTGCACAAAGGCATTGCCAACAAATTGAGCACTGGGAGCAGGGGCAGGACTTGCTTCCTGCATTGTCATCTGCAGAAGAAAAATAAGACATCAATGTAAAATAGAATACATAATTAAATTAATGCTATAGTTAATCAGATGGACAAAGATACTAATAGTCAAAACAACCCAAGGGCATAATTCAATGTTATCAAAGACTCTAGGCGCTAGCGCGGGTGTGCGCCCTGCTAAAGAAAATAGAAAAAATTGCTATGTAGCGCCAATATATTATGAAAGAGATATGAAAAAGTACAAATACCAAAAGAAATATCTATACACAAGAATTGCAGCAAGGAAAAAGTAAAAACCGAAAAAGAAAAAAGAGAAAGAGAAAGCTAGAACCTGACGCTTTTTCTCTTCTTCTGTAACATCTTTGCAGGTAGGCTTCAAACCTCGGGCCTGCTTCTTCTTCTTCGTACTTTTCATATTCAGCGAAGCGAGGATCACGCAACAGAATCCAAATCAATTGAAGTCAGAAGAATCTAAGTATAAATTATATTACATTTATTAAGTATGTGCACCGAAGGTGAAGGTGAAGATGAAACTGAAAGTAAAGAATTTTGTTGGTGGCCGAAAATGGTAAAGGGAAACGGTGGGCAATTTATTGAAACGGGAAAGCTCTGGGTTGGCTCACCATTTGTGGGAAGGACGGCATTGGAGCTCTCAGTAATCGACTGTTTACAAGAGTCAACGGGGCATTCGATGATTTTACTTCAAATTATTTATATTTTAAGATTTTTGTGCATCGCATTCACGCGTGTAGTGTAGGCTATGTTTTTATATATTTTATATAATTGCATATAAGTTATTTAAAATAGTATTGGTGCAGATAGATAATATTAATGATATAAATAGATGGATAATATTACTATCAATATAATTATTATTTTTTTAATATTATTTTTATGAAATTAAAATTTATTCTATTATTTTGATCATGCTAGATCAATCGGTCAACGGGGCATTCTATTATTTATTTTTAAATTATTTTATATTTTATCAGATTTTTTTTAGTTTTTAAATAATTATATTTCAATTGTCTTAATTAAATAGATAGATATAAATATATGAGATAAAAATATAGATGAATATAAAGATGGAATAGGCAATAAAGCAATAATTTGTGTTGTATTTAAATGAATATATACGAAGTATAAATCAGTAAACTGTTAATAAAAGCAATATGATAAAAACATTATAACCAAGGACATCTACGGAAAAAAATCTGGAAAATAGAAAAAGAGTTTGACACATTTTACTTTATAGCAAGGTTTATCTACATAAAACATACTTTACACTGCCAGTTTTCTATCTTTTATTTTCTCTTATTTAGTATATTATGGCCCTCCAAAAATAAAACCGAATAATATTTTTATTTTTTATCCTACAAGACTATAAAATTAATCGGTTAAAATTTAAAGCCCAATAAATAATAGGATTCTTATAAAACATTAAATTAGAGTTTTTCTTGTCTCCACTTTATAATTTGTGTCACTAGCCATTAGCTACGAAAAAAAATTCTAAGTAAAGCTTTCTCAACATTAGAGAGGGACCATTATACAGGTTTAAAAGAGAGTAGAGATTTTTGCCTAAAAAATAAGTAAAACTTTATTTTAAAGATTATATGATTAAACTCAAAGTATATAAAATTTTAATATAATTTTAATTTTAATTTCAAATTTTACTTTCAGGACAATTATTGAGTATGTCCAATAGTGCTATAAAAAAAATTATTTTTTCTTGATTAGCAAAATTTGAGTATTGATCTAGTAACAAGTAAGTATATTCTATATTTTAATTTATAAATATATTCTATTATTAGTTTAAAATAAAAAAAACTATGAAAAAAAATATATCAATATTAATTTGTTAAGTTGAAAGAGTGTAGCTCATAATTTTATATTTTATTTAAGTAACTCAAGATATATTTGGAAGATATTTATTTTTGTTTTTTAACTTTTGTAATTTTTAAACTTTTATTATGTTTTTTGAGTTATTAAGTTTATATATATATATATATATTTTTTTTTTTTTTCTTTGTAGTTACTATAATTGAATAGGTTTATATAAAATTTTAGCCGGCTCTCCCAAAAATAAATGTTTAGCTCCGCCACTATAAGTGTGGTTCAGGATAAATGCATAAACACATAATATAAATAAGAATCTAATTCTTTACCACTTTGCAGTAGCTCTGATATTGATAATCTCTACAAGTTGCCAATCCGCCTATTCATTATCAACATTTAATTATTTATTAGAACAACTTCACATAAATTCTCAAATCACAAATTATAAATAATAATTTCTTTTATTTTCAAATACAATTTGTTAACTAATGCAATCATCAACATCCATATTAAGAAAAAGATAGCATCTTAACTTTGTGTGAAAATAGAAGAATTTGAAAGAAATAAAGCAAAAAGTTCCCTTCCACAATATTTTCTCCTCAATCAAACACAACAAAAGTAAAAAACAATAAATAATAATCAAACGCAATTTATAATAAGTAGAGTACTTAGAGAAGATTGAGAACGTCAATAGATAACTGACCTAGGCATTTTGATTTTAATATGCCAATCATTCTCAGTAGGAGTCTTGAACCTTACACATTGGTAAGAAAAACCATTTGCTCAATATGTTCATGCATTAGAGGCGATTCATGACACAGATTTTAGTGCTTGTCATCTGCAGCTAAAGTATCAACCTTAACCTCCTAATCATCCAAGCATCCTCTAGGTATGATTTTTGTCTAGATATCACGGTCACTTAGACTGGTCACTTCTATTTTTCTTTTTTCATATGCTATAATGATTGGTCCACCCTATCTTTAACAAAATGCTCTAATAGTTGATTGTGATAATTTTTGAGCATTTAAGGCAATAAGGATCATTACATGTGAGGATTATTAATTGTGATATTTAACAAAAATTGTTTTAGTGACCATATTTGAGTGTTGTAATTTTGCAAAGATATTTTTTCTAATGTTGCTTGGGGATTAACAAATAGCAAGAAACCTTTTTTGTAGGATACGTCTAGCTAGGGGATTGGCATTTTGATTGGTAAGAATCCTACTGAGAAACTTCATAAAACAAGTGTGATAAGGATTTGAAAGTTGGATTTGTCATATATCCTTCAACTAATGAAATTAATGATACTTCTGAGAGTTTCTTCTTATGTAGATTAAGACTTTACAAACTCAAATAATCAAAAAAGTGAAAAAAAAATATATAAATTAGTGTACACATTACAGCATTTGATTTTTAATTTAGAATAATCATGATCTTTGCATTAATACATAAAGAAAAAGAAAAAAAAGGGGGGGGGGGGGGGGGGGGGGGGGTTTTAAAATGCACTTTATTTCTTGTGATTAGATCTAAGATACTTTGTTACAGTGATTGAAGAGGTATCTTTTAACACTTTATTACCAAAAAAGAGCCATGTGATTTTTCTTATTTTTAAAATTTTAAGGAAATGGTAAGTGGTTATTGCTAGTTAGGGAAGTCAGCATTTGGTATATTCTGAAGCACTAGAAACAAAGAAAAATGCAAGGTCGGTTCCTGGAATCACCTCCACTCCAACTAGTGGGAGGATTAGAATAAAAAAGTTCCTTTCCAAAAGAACTGCTTATAGTGATTGTCTTAAACATATATACACAAGCCTTTCAAATTTCACTAGAAGACTTTAATGAATTTTTTTTCTTTTGTGTGTGTATATATATATATTACTAAAAATAAAAGAAAATATTACTTTGGGTTTGGGGAGATAAAATACTCTGACAAACGATCTTAAAATTCAAACTATACCACAAAAAAGATAAACATAAGATGTGTCTATGGATTTTTGTATATATAAAAGTAGATGTGAAGGCTCTTTTTAGTTTACATTATCAAATATTGAAGACACGTGAATAATGCAGTTGTAAGTTAACCTTGTCTACTATGTTCTAGCATTATCCTTGTCTAATTTTGATCCAAAATCTTATTTGATAGTTTCTTAATTAGTTTATTCTTAGTAAGGAAGAAATAGCTAATTAAATATTGATGAAGATTTTCACCGATAAAAGAACTTCCTGAAACTAATCCATAAACCATAAGCTAAACTATAAAGGCCCATAATTAGATTTAGCTATTAATGCTAGAGATTGTTTCAGTCTAATTTCATATAATTGCATTACCTCTTGTTTGATAACTTTGTATTTGGACATATTTATGTATGACAACTATTAATCAACAGTTGTCTACAATATTTATAAACAGATCCAAATGCTTTAATAATTGTGTGTCTGTGGGGAAGGTTTTACATATGTCTTAAACTTTGTTATGGTTGTCACTTGTCAATAATGTAGTTTTGAAGGAGATAATTGAAGAACGTAATCAATCAAATTAGAAACCACCATCAGACTTCGCAATAGCAATAATGTAGTCTGTTGCTTAAATGTTTCCATGTTCTTTAACAATATTCATTTTGGTCAAAGTTCTTACTGCTCAAGATTGTAACCATCAGACTTTGTTAGAATAGGAAATGGAGATAGCCTTTTTAATTATCTAGACTTTATTGCTGCTCAAGATTATAACCATCAGATTTTGTGAGAAGTCTCCTAAGATAATGTTCATCTGTCATTTATGAGATTATGGTTTCATTCAAAACTGTTTAATGGAAAATTATCTTCAAAATGTGTAAGATATGTAATTCTCTATGCTTTCCCACATAAATAAAGAGGTCCAGTTGGGATATCATCTTGCAAAACTAAAGGTTTTTGAGGATGCTATTAACATTCACATACTATAGGGAATTTGCTTGAAGCAATGATTTCCTTTTATATAAGCTAGTTATAGTTTATTAACATGGATTCTTCTACTATGATACTTGAGGAAATTAATTGACTCTGATTATGCACATCCTTCATTTGCAGCTTTCACGTTTGAAAATTAGGACCAAAGATCACTTGCATTGCTGAAGCTTTAGAGGTTCATTATGCAGTCCTTTTCATCACTTATAGTTAGGCTTCAAGCTATTGTTGTCTAATAGGTCAATTAAGTCAATCTTAGTCCAAACTTAACTCATTGTCCATCCATTCAATAAACTAATTAATCTCTACTTACTCATTAAGTAAAGAACTAATTAGTTTATTAAACGGATAGACAAGCAGTGTAAGTAATCTTATAATTATAACTTTATGCAGAAAAATGTCAGTTGATTGGACTTGGATTGACCAAAGGTTTTGAATGGTTATATTACAACTACATTTAAGGATGGTGTTAAAGTTTTTCTTGATTTCGCATTCAATAATTCAACTTTCGTGTCTTATGGAACTATTAAATGTCCTTGTAAACTGTGTGATAGTCGTAAATTCTTAAGTATAGACTGTCACTTTACAATTCTATAACAAGGGTTTCTTTCAAGTTTACAAAAGATAGACCCATCATGGAGAGGGTATTAGTGACTTTCGAGTTGAATGTGTTATTGAAGAAAATTTAAGAGAAACAAACTGTATAACAGAGATGCACTACAACCAACTAGTTTTACCTATGTCAACATTTAGAATATGGTTGATCGACTAGTTTCGAAGAAAGTTGATTGACTAGTTTTGGATAAAGTTGATCGAATAATTTCAGAGAAAGTTGATCGACTAGTTTTGGAGAAAGTCTATACATTTATTGGACATCTTCGTGGAGTGCCTTAACTTCCATCGGCATCACCAAATGTAAATTATTACATAAACATTTAATTGCTTTTATTTTAATGTTGCTGCAATTTTTCTATTATGTTGCCAATACATGTCATTCGAGTCTATTTCCACGTCAATTATTGGCATAGATAATTCTATGGGATTAAGGTTGTCAAGGACTTAGATTGATGATTGCTTCTTCCTCTAATACTAGGATTTACTACACTTCCTGCCTTCTTTTTAGGGTTTAGTTTGTTGTTGTTTGTAAATATGATTAGTGATCTTATTTATTGTATTATTAGAATGGTAGCGTTGCTCTTCATATTTTGAATAATCTAATTTGACCCAACTATTATAGAGATACAAACATCATTTTCTATTTTTTTGGTTACCTTTTGAAGCTAAACACTTCGTTTGAAACCTACCTTAACCTTCCTTATTTATTTAGGAATTGTATTAGTTCTTTCTATAAAATTCAATTCATTTGATTTGCAATGGAAATGGAATTTAGCACATAAACTTTAAAAAAGAAAAAGAAAAAAACCCTAAATTTGTGGATGCCTTTATGCTTCAATGCTTAGTTCAATCAATTGCATTGCTACATACATATTATAAAATATTAAACTGTTTCATATGTCTATTAGAAACTAAAAATATCTCAATCCTCATTACCTAGTGTTATCCCTATTATATACTTGTTCTTTATGTAGGGAAATTTGGGTTTCATAAGCTTTGGAGTAGCTCAAGTGCTGTAGATCCTCCTCATACATGGTTAGAGTATTGTACTTTTTTTTTTGGGAGATGAGAGGGGGCAAAGGGAGTTGAGTATTTCCAGACACCTTGTTGAACTGGTTAGAAAATCACAACATCCTTTTCTTGTTCTTTTTTTCTTTTCTGGAAGTTTATACTCTTCTTCCATCATTAGGAATTTTGCATTATACATGAAATATAAACAGAAGTATAATGACTTAGTATAATATATAAGCATTTATTATCTGGTTCTAAATTATAAATAACACAACTGATTTGCTTGACATACATATGTGAAAGGTTTTATATATGTAAGTATTTGTAATGGTGTTTTCATTACTAGATTGCGACGTGAACCTTGTTATGTTACTAAGTATTTTTCATAACTTGCTAATTAATTAAATTCCAAAGAAATATGAAATTGGTTCCTATAATATTGTTTCACTGCAGGCTATTCTTTCATTTTCGGGGGCTCAACAGTCTCAGAATAAAAAGTCACGTTGGTATAACCCAGTATCGTAGTGTTACGTTTTAAAGCATTGTTAGTAATTTTTTTAAAAGAAATAAATACATTAGTAAAATAAAACGACTCAAACAAACATAAAATATATATACATATACTACGAAATTTTATACACCACTACTTTACAACATTTGACTTTGACTTTATCATTTTATTTTTTCCTCCTTTTATTTCCAATTTCTCTTCTTCCTTTCCTTGGCCAACTTTGCTCCTCTATTTGCTCCCCTGTTCTTATTTTTTTATGCCTTTGTGAAGGTTCCTTGCTGTAGCCATGTTCTTGGACATTTCTTTGTAGCTAAGTTCCTTTTCTTAGCCGCTGGCTAAGAACTCTACAGTAGCAGCAGTAGCTTTGAGGTGGCAGGTCTATTTTTGATTTGCAGTAGCCGAGAGGTGGTCGGTTGGTGCCTTGCCTTTTCTAGCCCTTGACTGCAATAATTTCTCCTCCGTATAGCAACTCCCTTGGGTGGTGGCAGTAGTGGTTGGACGGTGGCTGATTATGGTATGGGTGGTTAGTATCTTGGTAGTTCAATTCACCTTTACTTATATTGAATTCTTGCTTTTCCTCGAGTAAATTGCTATTACTCTTGTTTTGTTTAAGGACTAGTGGTAGGGTTTGAGTTGATTATGAATAAAATCTATGAACAAGGAATAAACATGGTGGTTAAATAATTATTAGAAGAGGAAATCTTGGGAATTTGTTTGTATGGATGTAAAGTTATATAAATTCAAGCTCTTGATTGCTTTTAAATAGCTAAACCAATTTTAAAAGTTGATGTTCGGAATATGGGTATTGTGGAAAGTAATGGATTTGTATTGGTTTTCTTAGTGAATATACATATGTACATACACATGAGTTGGAATTAATTATGCCTTTAATGTGTTTGTTAAAATGCCTAAAAGGGGTCAGTTACAAAGAATTACATTAAACTCAATATATATAGGTTTTGGTAATTAAATGATTATAACCATGAAAGTTATAAACTAAGTAATACTTGGAAATATGATTTTCACCTCTGAAACACAACATTGATCCAATGACACACATGAACTCAAGGAGCGATGAGCAAAATTCGTAACTTTGTGAGTGAAAAATATTGTCCTTTGGTTGCTAATTGTGTTATGAATACTTATTTATATGTATATATAGTTGTCAAGTATGAATGTTTAGTGCTTTGTTTGAATTAAGTGGTAAGAATGCTATGTTATGGAAAATTTATTATTTGGTGTATTGTGTATTAATGTGAAATCTTGTTTATGGTTGATAGGGCCTATAAATTTATTTTTAATGAGATTAAGAATTTGGGTGCACCTTGGATACATTTGATTTGATAATTTGATATTCAAATAGAAATTTTGGAGTAACTATAGCCCCAGGGAGGTTATGTGAGAAATTTATGTAAATTCTTGGTGTACGGGAGCAAAAAGCCACGAGGAGGATATATACATGGTATGTGGGTGCTGAGTTACTCTAATTATTGACTCTTTTGGATGCTTGTTTGATTTGCTTGCATATTGGCTTTTGTGAGTTATATTGGTTTTGATTTTGACATTTTATATGTATATGTGAACGTGTGAGATTGAATTACATTGTAAATTAAGCTCATATGAAACTATCAAGTATTTGTTTTCTAAGTATATGTTAATTAATGCTAGTACCCTTTGGATATGTTTTTAATTCACCAAGTCTTTATGCTTCACTCTTCATTTGTTTATGTTTTGTTTGTTTGTTTTTTTTTTTTTTTTTTAGCACCAATATCTCAATAGGCTTCTCCAACCTAAATTTGACTTGCCGATTGCTACTACATCAAGGTATTTCCAAGAGAGCACAATCTTGAAGCCAGGGATGAATGATTTGTAAAGTCACATTAGGGCTTAAGTCATGAGCTTTTGATTTGTGTAATAGTTTGGTTTGTTAATTTTTTTATGGTATGAAAATAGAGCGGAGCTTCTTATGGTAATTGTGTTGTTATTGTTGTTGTCGTTATTGTGTAAATAGGTGTACATGTTACATGTATTACTCATGCATGTTCCACTTTACGGGGAACATCTGTCAAATTTTTTATTTCAAATGCTACTCCTTTCAGTGAATATATACATATATATATATTGTTTAAAATCAATTGTGTGCATTTTTTTTGGATTTTGAGTTTGGGTTATGGAAGTTTGGTTATCCATTCCTCCAGCCAGTTATGCTTCTATGTGGGGTGTGACACACATGATCAAGACAACGAAGTTGATTTGGTATGAGCTTAGTTTAATGCAAATATTATAAAGACTTGAATTCATTTGTAATATTATGTTTTTATTAATAAATACATATGACTTTAAAATTCTAATTTTGTATTCTATTGTTATTTTTTAAATTAAAAGGTATTTAAAACCCAAATAATATACATTAAATGATGATATTATAATTTCATTTTATATTATCAGAGACCGTAGTTAAGCTATCAGAAACATCAAAAAACAGTCCCTGATAACTTGAAATTTATTTTGGACTATTAGAGATAACCATCTAGTCTATGAAAAGCATCAGAGATCATGAATAAGATAAAAAGAGCAAAAAAGACCATAACAGAGACAACCAAATGCTGTCTCTCACAATCTTTGATACATAGCCTTAGACAGTAAGGTAACTGAGATCGTGTATTAGAGACTGGAATTAGACTATTTTACGGTCTCTGTTACTGAATTTTCTTATAGTGTTGTCTTTCTGGTGTAGATTTTGTAAAACCGACTTAGTGGGATCGGTCTGTCAAAGCCTCAAAACTGACCCTAACTAACTAATTGCTCACCCCTACTCTCACATCCTATCTTTATTTCACTATCATTTTATCTCAATATTTCATTATCTTTATATGTTAAAGAAAGCGATTGTTTTATTTTTTCTATTTTTTTTCCTTGTTGTTATTGAATATTCCACCCATTTATTTATCTATCTATCTTTATGTAATAAAGAAAATGTAATTTTTGTTTTATAAAAATAAGTTTTTATTACTTTCTCCTTAGAAGATCTCACCCATTTTATTTATTTTATTTTAAATTATTTTTACTTAAAAATTTATATAAAAACAAATTGGTTGGTGAGATTATTAATTTATTATTTTTAACATACCACAGTTTTGCATGCAAACAAAATTAGAAACTCGATTTAAATTTACTTTTACATTGTCTCTTTGTCGCTATATTATTATGTGATAAAATAAATAATTTTTAGTTAGATGAAATCTAAAACTCTTCTTTAAACATTTTTTTTAATTTTTTTAATTATTTAAATAATTACGTTTTTAAATTTCAAATATATTTAATACATGCTAAGCATAATTTTGTTGACTTAATTTAAAAACTGCATAGTTAGTCAATATGGTTATTAATATCTTATTTTTATTTTAAATTATTTTTTATTTGAGATTTTCAAAATTTATATATTTTTTGTAATATTATTAATACATTTGTTAATTTTATTTTTATTTGTTGTATGTACCCTATGTATTCTATTTTGATTAAACTATCGTAAAAATAGTACTTCAAATTATTTATTTATTTTTATTTTAAATAGTTAGCAAATATAATTATAATCTAAAATTTTTAATAGTTGTTTTTTTTTAATTTTTTCTTTCCTTTAATGATGCATTTGAAATTTTAAATATAAAAGGCTTCATGTGTAAAAATATAAATAGTTAGTTTCTTTTAGAAAAACAAGTTACTTTTTTTTTGTTTTAAATTTTCAAAATTAATTTAAAAAAAATGTAAGTTTGTGAGAATATATTATTATTAATAATCATATTTTAGTTTTTATTTTTTATTTAATTTTTTTGTATGAACTATATTTTCTAGTTTGATTAAATTACTGTAAAAAAAGTATGGCAAAAATGTATTTTTTTTTTACTTACAATAGTGAGTTTGAAATATCAAATTATAGTATAAATTTTATAAGGATTGTTATTTTTTTATATTTACAATGGTGCATTTGAATGATGAAAATAAATGATTTTTTATTTTAGCGGAAATAAAAATAGTTTAGTTTTATAGATAACTAATCTTTTTTTTTTTTTAATTTAAAATTTAATATATGGTTATGTTTTTTTTTTTTGAATAAACTTATCAAATAATGAAGTTGTTAAAGTGATAATTGCTTTGTTATTAGATGTCAATTGACGTGTCGGATTATATAATACATATGAACCCACTATTCGCGTGATGCAAAAAATAAATTAATTTGTAATTATAATATTTTATATTATAATTTTTATGAGAATATAATATATGAAATCAACATATATTCTATTTTTATTAGATTATTGTAAATAATGGAACTTTAAATTATTATTTTTACATCTGATAATGATCCTAGCATTCATAATTTTTTAAAACTTAAAATTCAAACAAAAAATATTGGAAATGTTAGAAGAGAATAATGATTTGACAATAGAATGGAAATCAAACTATGAATTGACAAAACTTACACAGACATCAACAAAAGTAATAGATACACGTTTTGTTGAAAATTTTAAACCACGTGGATTTGATTTAGAAACTCACGGTTAATGTTATAACCTGATAAAGTAAAAATTAAATTTTAGACAGGATGTGTAAATTTTTGTTATATAATAATAAATACGTAAATGAATTAATTAAATAGCGATATAATTAAATATTTTATAATCTGATATCCTAATATATGTTTTAAGAATTTTGTGTATTCTAATATTTTAGTGTATGAAAATTTTTATACATCCTTATCATAAAGATATAAATAAGTAAATATATATATATTTATATACCTTTAAACTAATAAGCCAATTATAACCACAAATTATAACATGTGCACTTAGACTTTATTAAGTCTTTTCTTTTATATTTTATTGTTTCCTTCTTTTTTTCTTTGTGGCTGGTTTCATTTCCCTTCATTTCGTCCTCCACCGCCAGAGCAAAGTCTAGAAGCCTCCTTCCCTGGTTCTTCATTTTTGGCTCCGTTAATTGCTAAATTAATAGTAAGGTTGGCTCTTTGAGTAAGCCAAGTAAGAAATGGAAATATAGGGGCAGCCATGAGATCAATTAATACAGTCATAAAGTAAACTTGATTTACTTCATTTTGATCCATGATTCCTTTCATGGTGGGTCTTTGGGTCTAAGTTCTTAGTCTTCAATAATGGGTTGAAGAGAAAAATTTATATGGGGAAGCCGTATGGAGTGGGACAGCAATCCGGATCTGAGTGGGGATGAAGATGAGAGTTTTATGCTCAACGATGGCGAACCTTTTCCGTTCTTGGCCGAGAACTTACTCCAAACGGCGCCATGTGAATTTGTTGTCACCGACGCACTTGAGCCCGACAAACCAATTATATATGGCAACTCTGTGTTCGAGATGGTCACTGAGTATCGTGCCGAGGAAGTACTTGGTTGCAATTGGTTAGTCTTTTTGCTAATATTTACTTATTCAAACGCTTTTCGTTGGTTCTGGTTCTTGTTCAATGTGAAATGAGGAGTTCAGTTGCAATTTGTGAGGTTGGAGCTGAAACTTAGTTTTCCTTTTTCCATGAATTGTTATTTTATTTTTTTCTACGTATAAGGATGAATGTTTTGAGCTAAACTTGCAGGTTTAGATAAGCTTGAATTTGGGTTTTGGTTTAAATTTGTTCACGCTGGGCATTTCTTTATTCAACGTTTCATAGGTTGCTTAAAGCCCCATCTTATTTTTTTTGGAAAGTTTGAAATTCTGTTTGTTAACACAGAAGTGCATCTTTGGGTGTCTTTCAAGTTTCTAGAATTTCACTGGAATAAAACGTTTCCTATTACCATTTATGTAGCTTGGAATGTCTTCTTAAAGTTAGGCAGCATAATAGGTTCATGAGGAATTTTAATAGAGTTCTTTGTTTAGTTTTGGTTGGTGAGTTGTCGTGGGAGAAGACATGGTTACGCCTTTACATGTAAAGGTCCTAATTTTCAATACCCATATATCTTTTACTTGGATACTAACTGGCCAATTGCAATTCTGTAACAAAATCAAAATTTGGGAGTGTGTGGGATATTAATTTCAGGATTCAAGTTCATTGGAGAATATGCATGTGATAACTAATTATGTAATAGTTTAAAGGAAAATTTTTCATAAATAAACCTTTATAAGTTGAGGAATAAGTTTAGTAAGTAAAAGAGTATAACAATAACTTTTATGAACTAAATATTATTTGGGTATATGAATTTCAGTTCTAGATTCTAATGTGGATCTGATAAGACGTGTGGAGGCAGGTGTGAGTGACGAATAGAATCGGTTTCAGGTGAGTGGTTAATTGCTGCTTTTAGGGACTAGATTATTATGTGTGATTATATGTTTATTTGAATATGTGTGATATATGGAAAGTAAGCTAGTGAAGTATTTCAGTAATATGCTTGAATAATGTTTGCTTGATATTGGTTACTGTGATTGACATTGATTGTGTTTGATAAGGGCCAACTCGTGAACATTTTCTGGAAAATGATTTTCATTTCTGAAACTAAAAGTTCAGGTGCACCTAGGATACCCTGATTTAAAAGCATGAGAAATTCTGATTCTGATGAATATTTTTTTAAAATTGAGTGCTCAGCCCCGGTGGGATGGATTGTGTACGGAGATAAATTTGTTGTAAGGGCGCGTAAATGTCTGTTAGGGGGTGGATACTGTTGTGCGGGGCTGGGTTAGTCGTTGGCCCTTTGATTGTTTTGTATGATATTGTTGCATTGAGTTAAATTATGATCTTGCGTGTCAAGTGAATTTGTGAAATTTACAATGTGTACGTGCAATATGAAATTTTATATGAATCATGATATATGATATTAATATGTATATTATATGTTTGTGTTGAGTGATGCTAGTACTTTTTGGGTACGATTTTCCACTCACGGAGTCCATAGGACTCATCCCTCTTTTGTGGATATATTTTTAGTAACAGGACCTCAAAGAAAGTTAGCCACTAATACGAGATTTTGCTGAGGATTTGCTGACAAGGTATTCCTCGAAATCTCATACTTGGAGTAAAGGATGAAAATTTGCAGTCACAATAAAACTGTGGGTGTCAAATTTAGTATGATGTAACATTTCAATTTTTGTCTTATTGATGATGTGAACGGAGCTGAGCTCCTTATTGTCTTTATGATGTTGTTGAGTAAGAACAAAAGTTTATAGGTTTGTATTTTATGGCATGTTTCATATTGCAGGGAACTTCTGTCAAAATTTTTCAGTAATTGATGATTTGTTTAAGTTAACAAACTTTTTTTTTAAAATACTTGGTCTTATTCATTGGTTGGTCAAGAGTATTCATCGTTTTTTTTATTTGAGTCAGGGTTACGGAGGTTTGGTTACCATTCCTCCGGCCAGTCATGCCTCCATAAGGGGTGTGACAGTTAATCAATTGAAAAGACTTAGAAATACCTTCTAAATTGGTTAATAAAAAACTTAATTGAAGCTAAAGAACAAAGGCAAGTCCAACCTATAAAATTTATTGATTCAAAAAGTAATCTTTATTTTAAAGATATGAGATATTTTAGTAATCCTCAACCTATGTTAATTCCTAACATAAGTTTTGGAAGTCAAAAAGACATGCAAGAAGAAGAATTTTCAGAAGAAATTTAGGAAGTAGTTAAAATAATAAATTCTAATGTCAATTTTCCTATTCTTCCCCAAATAAATAACTTTTCAAAAAATGATAAAATAAAAACAAATTGTATCTCAAATATTAATTGGAGAAAATGAAGACATTATTTTCTCTCAACAAAATAAAAATAAAAATAATTATGTTTTGGGTAACATTAATTTTGCTCGATATAAACCATATCAGTTAGATGTTTTAAGAGATACATGTATTACAACAAGCACATGTAGAATTAATGCTTTATCTATAGAAAAATGGGTACTAATGAAGCATCCTATTTTAGCAAAAGGAATAGATGAGAGAAATTGCTATCAATAAAGCTAAAAATATACTTATTTGATTAAAAATAAAAGAATTTCTTATTCTAGAATTTTTATGCTTTTTATTACTGCATAGACATATTTTGTTAGGAAATAAGTTCTTACAAAAATATTTTCCTATGAAATTATGGAATAATTTCTTAAAATTAATCCTTAATGGACAAAAAAACATTAATACATATATTCTTATAGAATTCAAGTACAGTTGTGATAAACATAAGCACAATGTGATAAAGGATTTGAATCTTTTAAAAAGAAATGTAAAGTTTAGACTTTAGATACTTCACATTAGTTGTATAAGCAATTAGAACCAAATTTTAATGAAGATCCATTAACACTATAGGAGAAAAGTCCAAGGTATTATAGTTTAAAATTAACAGATCCTAAAAAATAATTAGGGTGAAACCAATGGTCTACACTAAACAAAATGTATTTGAATTTGAAATTCAAATATAAGAATTATTAGAAAGAGGATTAATAGAAACAACTACTAGTCCATATTCTAGTCTAGCTTTTATGGTAAGAAATCATTTAGAAATAAAAGAGGACTAAAATGGTTATAAACTACAAAATGTTAAACCAAAATCTAGAATTTGACAGTTACTTTTTGCCTAGAAAAGATTTCCCGTTAATCAAACAAGACAAGCTAAATAATTTAGTAACTTAGATTGTAAGTTAGATTTCTAGCAATTAAAATTAACTAAAGAATCAAAATTTTGAAAGCTTCTAGTGCTCTGTCTAGACATTACAAGTGGATTGTTATGCCATTTGATTTATATAATACTCCACAAATTTTTAAAATTAGATGGATACAAATTTTAAAAATCTTAAAGATTTATGTATAGTATATATAGATGATGTTCTTATTTTTTCTAACAAAAAAATAAAATAAAAAATAAAAACATTTAAAAAAGATCAAGATATTTTCATAAAACACAGAATTATCTTAAGTCTCAAGAAAATAGAAATAGAATTTCTTACATTAAATTTAACTCCAAAAGGGATTCTTACAAGATCATATAATACTCAAAGTACATTTTTGATAGAAAAGTACATCTAGAATGTCCGAGAACCTTGCTTGGCTATGGTTTATGATGAAATTTTGATTTAGTTGTTGTCAAGAGTTGACTCACTTGATATACTCTGGCCTAGTTGAGTTTTTACTGCTCAATGCAAGTTTTAATATAACTTAATTATATATTCATTGTCCCCATTATATGTTAAATAGTGAGGATTTTCATGGGGATTTTTAGCTAGTAATTTTTTATTTTATGATATAGTAATGGATAAATATTATACGATATTCTATTTATTCATGTTACATTGTGTTGATTAATTACTTTTTTTTTTTTTTTTAGTTTCCCACAAGTATCCCCACACCCTTTGGGTGTAAGCCTAATCTCGTTCAGGGTTTGTGGTTGTCCCTTCCCACAAGTATTTTCCGACAAGCTCAAACCTCTGCTATTACAGAGGCTCTTTAATCGTTGAGCTTAAATGTGCCTTGCCACTTGAACCACATCTTATAGGTTGTTGATTAATTACTTTAGTAATTATATGACAATTAAATTTTAATATTTTGATATATTAAATTTTAAGTATTAGTTTATAAATTAGAAATTAAAATGAAGGTTATATTTAAAATATAAAGGAAAAAAATATAGTAATCGACCAACTAAGGGATGGTCGGTAAAAACAAACAATGGACTAGAATCACCTACCAACCTCATCCATTTGCTAAAAAAATTTCACCAACCAACTTGACCAACAAGTTTTGGTTAGTACGAATTACTAACCAACCGTTAGCGACCTAAATGTTCACTATCACTCTTTATCGACCAATAATTGGTCTGTAAGACATTGCTAACTAACTTGGAGTTCATTACCAACCAATGGCCAGTAATGAGCTATTTTCTTATAATGTATGTCTAAAATTAATAATTATTTTGTAATGATCGAAATCTATACTTAGGGTAAAATTAGATTAACAATTGACTCAACATAGCTAAATTGAGGTGAAGATTGTTCACTGAAAAGAACAAGTTATGGAGTAAATGTTTGACCTTTAGATTCGATGACAATCTTGATAAGAATACTAAGTGCAAGTCCTTAATAAGAATTAGTCATGAAGAATGTGAGATTTTTTTTATTTAAAAAAGAGTTAAAAAATGTAATAGGTAATGGCCTCAATACCAATTTTTATTAAGGACTTGCACCAGTTAAGTAATGTCCTCAATACCAGTTTTTTTGTTTTTGTTTTTGTTTTTTTTTAATAAAGGCTTGATCACTAGTTAGATTGATTAGGAACCATAAACTTGACTTAGGAGAGTGAATTTTGAAGCTTAGTCTTAAACAACATAGCTTGTGATTAGATTATTCATCTAAATTGTATAATTTGATTTGTTAAAGAGATAAAAATATGCTTTTTACCCATAAGTAATCAGATTTGATTGGTTCTTAATGAATTTGTCTTAGTGTAATTCACATAGGAATATTGTGAATTAAACTAAGAGAAAAATAAAATTATAAGACATCAGAATATACTTGTAATTGTTTAAGAAATCTAGGTTAATAATTAGAACTATTGCATTAGTTAATTAAAAGTAATGAAAACATAGGTGAAGTGAGAGGGATATTATGAACCTAGGTGTTAGTTTAATCAGTTTACATAAATTGCTTGTTTAATTTAGAATTCCATCACTCAAAATCTATAGGCTTGATTAAAATTGAATTGCATACATATTGGTAATTGACTGTAAAAGTGGTTTAGTTCTTTGTGGAAACGATCTTGATTTAATCATTATACTACTTACAATGAAACATGCACTTGCATTACAAAATCGTGTCAGTAGCTCGTACTCATGCTCATCTAGTTGTGTTCTTCGATCGGCTCCCTACCATCTCAATATCCGAAACAGGCCAATCAACCAATTTATTTGCACAAAAATAAACAAAGGCTATAGGTTTACAAAAAAACTAAAATATTAGCTTTAGTTCTTTACCCATCCGTAGCATCTAGATCCCAGCACTTACAATTTGAAAGTCGTCCAAATAATAATTTAGGTCACATTCCTCGCAAACAAATCAAGTTGCAAAGCACAAATCCTCTTAACTTATTCTGCCTACCGAGAGTTCAAAGTAGTTAAGTGGCTCATCTTGGTATTCAGCTTCCCCTAATCATGGTTGAAACCGCTAGGAATCCCATAGCTCGTGAAGAAGAAATAAGGCTTCCACCATCCATTGTTGTAGGGATAGTTAGTGAACAAAGACTTTCTAGCCGTGATACAAATCCATCCCTCGACTAGGGCCCTAAAAATAAAAAGCTCCTTGAAAATAGTCAAATAAAGGGGGAAGTTGTGTTCTCGACACAAACTCACATACCCGATGACTAACAAACCTAATTGCATTCGAGACAATCTCAGATTGGCAGATATTATAGGCATTACAAAGGTAAATGATAAAAGGGTGAATGGGAAACCTAAGCCTGACTTTAAACTAACCCTTGTACAAGCACACAAAAGTGGGCTGAGTGTCTAAAGGGCATAACCTATGAGGAATCACAGGCTCGATCCTCCTTCCATTGATCATGAGGAAGCGATCCTCGTCAAAATCCCCTCTAGAAAATTCCACTTTGTAGTCTGAACTAAGTCCAAGTCAGGAAACGGGGATAACTTGACCTCCTCATTATCACTACACTCCTCAGAGTCTTCGTCAAAATTGACACATTCCTCATCTCCCCAAGCATACCTTATTCCCTCACTGAACCTGACTTGAGGAGCAATGTACTCGATGCTAACATCCAAACTCCCACACCTAGATCAGGCAACCTTGAAAAAGGCTCAACCATAATCATCGCACCTAGCCCAGAATTCAAACCACACGACATACCTACCCCTCTATTTGGTTCAACACAAGAAGAAAAACCCAAAAAGTGGCACGTATTAAAGACATATGTAACCCAGAGTGCCAAAGTCTAAGCCCAAGATGTTGAAACAAACCTCGATCTTTGAGATTCTCAGGCTCGTTATTTAGGAGACTAGTGTTAATACAAGATTGGTCTAAGTAAATCCAAAAAAGACATGTGGCACAAACTCAAGCAGGGACACTTGTCATTAAAGGATTGGCAGCTCCCCTCTATATATAGGAGCTTAAGTCTTTTATATTCAGATTCCCAATTTCTCTTCCTCTTTTTATGTATTCATTTATCTTTCTAGAAACCTATTAATTTAAGCATTGGAGTATTAATAGTCCATAAGACCATCCTTGCAGGTCGACTGAGGAGCACGTGTGGATATGCTTGTAATTGCTTAACAAATCTAGGTTAATAATTGAAACTATTGCATGAGTTAAGTTAAAATAAGGAAAACATAGGTGAAGTGTGACGGATATTGTGAATCTAGGTGTTAGTTTAATTAGCTTACATATATTGCTTATTTAATTTAGAATACCATCACTCGAAATCTATTGGCTTGATTAAAATTGAGTTACATACATATTGGTAATTGACTTTAAAGTGGTTTACTTCATTATTGGAATGATCTTGAATTAATCATTATACTACTTGTAACGATATGTGCGATTGCATTTCAAAAATTGTGTCATAAGGCACGCTTGAGCTCAGCAGTTGAGGGATCTTTGCAATGTCAAGGACTCGAGTCTGTATGAAAATACTTGTGGGGAGGGATAGTCACAAATCCCAAACAAGATTATACTCACACCTAAATGGAGTGGAGATATTCGTGAGAAACTTAAAAAGAAAAAAAAAAAAAAAAAAAAGTTCTCCCCCTAAAGGTAAATTTGAAAATGTTCTTGAATCTTAGACCAATGATGAATATGGAAAGTGAACCTTCTACCAAAAAGACCTATATTAATCACTTTGGATATGAAAAGGTTTAAGGCGTGAGAAATTTGAGCCCACAAGTGAAGTTGATAAAGTGCCAATTATTGCTTGGCAGCATAACATATTAGATACTACATTTTCATACTACATAGTAAATACATTAAATTATTTCAAACCCCAATATTTATATAGTCACAAGTCAGAATCAATTAACAATAATGTTGGGTGGAGGACAAAAATGTAATGGTTGGTTCTTATTTCATCCTTGAGTTTTCAATTCATCGTACAATGTACAGTACTTAATAATTGTATTATATATGTGGGTTGGGATTTGATAGGAGAATATGTCAAGTTTTTGGACATATGGGTCTAAGTTCCAAAACTTATACCCCAAATAATGATAGAATCAAAAACTCAATATCCAAAATAAGGTAATTTTTAGTAAATCCAGTTTCATGGTCCATGTTAGCTTCTTTCTCTCCATTTCGTCCACGGTGGCAGTGCATTGAGAAACCGGATTTTGTAAATCCGATTTCACTATAATCCAAAACGTGCCCCTCTGCATGCTCCCTGTCTCTTTGAGTCAAAGGTTGCATGCACTACATGCATGCCTCCGAAACATTTTTTTTCTTTTTCTTCCCCCGTGATCAACATAGCCCTAATATATTCTTCCTTCCCTCATTCATCTTCCTCTCTTCCAAATATATATATACACACTTTGCATTTGTTAGTCTAAACATCCTCTTCTCCTCTCTCCCTCATTCATATTTTTAGTTTGGTAAGCATTAATGATATATTAATTTTAATGTTTTATGTTTTAATTTAATGATATATTATATTATTTATTATAATTAGTAGTGTTTAATAATATATAATAATCATATATATTATATATTAATTGTATATATTATTATTATATATATTATATCATACTATTATTGAATGATATGTTATATAGTTGTGTATATATATATATATATATATATATATATATATATATATATATTATACTATTATTTAGTGATATATTTATATATTACGTATACCATTTAATAAAAAATATTAAAATTTTTAGTGAGGAAAACACTTTCACTATTCATTAATTTTTTGATATATTTTGATGTTCTCATTGAATTTATTCATGTTTTATTTAGGGTTGTTGTTTACATTCCTTTGACGGTATTGACATTTCTTGCTTTTTACTGAGTAAGTCAAAAACAATAATTAATTTTGTAGCAAATCATATTTATCATTCTTGTTAGACTATCTATATTTGTAGTTTTATATTATAATTTTTTAAATAATATTTTATGATATGTTATAATAGGAATTTGTTGAAATAGTAATTTCTATGATAATTGCAATAATTAGTATATTTATGATATATTAGTAATTTTTTTATATTAATTAATAATTTTGTTAAATTTAAAATAATAATTTGGTAAGATTTAAATTAATTAGTAATTTTCATAGGTTTAAATTAATTAGCAGTTTTATAGTAATTTTACACTATTTAATTTGCAGTTTTATAGTAATTTTAGTACGATAATTTAGTGAGTTACGATAATTAGTTATTATTTTTATTAGGAAATTTATACTAATATATTTATGATAAATAGTGATTTATTACTTGAATATAATTAATTTATATTATACATTATAATTTGTAATATAATTAGTAATTTTTGTATTTTTATATTTGAATGTAATTAATTTATAAATAGTTTTATTATTATTTTAATATAACTAATTTATTATTTACAATATTTTTATGTTTTAATGTTTAATCATTCTCTATTATTATTTAATGTAGGTAATTGGTGAAATTTAAATTTATATTATATATTATAATTAGCAGTCTTGTTAAATTTATAATTTTTATGATATATTAGTGATTTTGGTAAGTTTAAATTAATTAGCACTTTTATTGTATATTTATTTATGATAAATTGTAATTTTAAACTTAGTGATTGTAATTACTAGTTAACTTAGAAAATTAGTGAAATTATAATTAATTATTATAATTTTATACTAATTATGGTAATTAATATATTTATGATAATTATTCATTATATTATGATATTTATTATAATTATTCTAACTAATTTATAAGTTATATAATAAGTCATCAACAACCATAATTAGGGATTTTATGAAAGTTATAAATTGTATGATAATTAGTGAATTAGTATATGTACAATAGTTAGAGATTTTATGATAATTAGTATATTTGTGTAAATTACTTAATTTTTTTAACAATTTAAGGACAAAAGCTTATTATTTTTGAGGATTTTGAAAGTGCAAGTTTGATAATAGAAAATATTGGAATTATGTGTTACATTAACATTGAAATTCGTAATGGTCTGAACGGACTTGAATACGATTATGGTTCTATTAAGTGTATTCGTGTACCAATGTGTATCAAGTAAGTAGAGTTTTCAAGTTCGTTTATACAAATCCTTAAAAGTTGACAGAAGAAGAACGTACTTAACTATCATTTATAGGTATTCGATTACCATGAATAATTCAACCCGCTACAGTCTAGTTACAATAGGTGATGGTGAGGACTTGAACATCGTGTTATAGCATGCTAGTGCATAAGGCCCTAGATTCACCTTGGAGATTTATTTACATAAGCACACACTTCAAGACAGTTTAGGATGGGTCACTGCTTCGTGTTCTTAGTCATGACACACCCGACTCGGTTCCTGTAAACATAGTCATTGAAACCCAGTTAACGATGGTTGATAGTTAGGCACCTTGGCCGCGGCAATACGATCTAAGTGAGTTGCCAAGTTCTCATGTTGCAAGAGAAATATCGTCATCTCTTAGGCCTTAGTCACTGATGAATTACTTAGAAGTGCCTGATTTTAATGATTCTGTTGGAGATGAGGAGGAGATTCTTGATTTGAACATTGAAGTGGATGATAATGATGACGATGTTTATACACTTGAAGATGATTTATACAGTGAATATGTCCTAAATCCCTTCTACGCAGATGTGAATATTGTGGGGGCACCTGTAAAAAACTCTGTTATTTTTCTAAATGCCCAATGGGAGTTGCATAATGACTTTTACATTAGCATGCTATTCAACACGAAGGCCGAGCTGAAAATACCGTTAAATACTAGCACATTATGAACCACGTGGCTTTCATAGTTGTTGAGTCCAAGGGAATATGGGATATCAAGTGCAAGATCCACGAACAAGGCTGCAAGTGGAGGTTGTGAGGAAATTTTAATAAAAGACTTAACAAGTTGCAGATTACTAAGTTAGATGTGGCTCACAGTTGTGTTTATTACAAAATGATATTGGATCATTATAATCTAGACAAAGGGATCATTGTAGAGTATAAAAAAAATACGATCAATCAAGACCTTACTACACTAAGAATTGTGTTGTTTGCAATGATAAAAGATCACTTCTATTATACTCCTAGTACGGGTAAAATATTCAAAGCGAAGAAGAAAGCAATTAATCTTGTGTTTGGTTCATAAGAAGAATCTTATAATGATCTTTCCTAGATATTTAAATGTACTCCGTGTCAACAATCCTAGCATATGCTTCGAATGGAAGGTGAACCTAACTAATACTCATTGACAGGTCATATGCCAGCAAGTTTTCTAGGCTTCCGGGCCATCTATTACGGCCTTCCATCATTGTAGACTAGTTCTTTAGATTGATGACACTTTCCTTTGTGGAAAGTACATGGAAAAATTATTGGTTGCAATTGCTATTGATGGTGACAACAGTTTGCTTCTGCTTGCATTTTCAGTTGTTGAAGAGGAGAACATAGATAGCTGACGCTGGTTTCTAAGTTTGCTTCGTATGAATATAACGAAGCGGGCGTGTATTTTCTTAATATTTGATCACCAAGGCAGGATAATTGATGTTGCTTAAGATTCTCAGAATGGCTGGACTAAACTTTATAGGTATCATCGTTACTGTATTAGGCATATCATAAGCAATTTTTAAAAGACCCATAAGAATATGAAGGAAAAAATCTCCTAATCCACACTGCTAGTCAAGCTTAAAAGCACAAGTTCGATAACTATTACGATAAGTTTGTCCCCATGGACTTTGTGTATATAAGTAGAATTCCAGTCGTGCAACAGGCATTGGCATATGACGGAGGTCGCTGCTTTGACTTCATGACCATTAATTTGGGAGAGTGCATGAACAATTTCTTGAAGGAAGCACGGTAACTCTTGATCACTGCCCTAGTGTGGTTGACTTTTTATCAATGT
Source organism: Quillaja saponaria (assembly GCA_029379385.1). Classification (NCBI taxonomy): domain Eukaryota; kingdom Viridiplantae; phylum Streptophyta; class Magnoliopsida; order Fabales; family Quillajaceae; genus Quillaja; species Quillaja saponaria. The sequence continues at coordinate 18,260,775 of CM055612.1, read as the reverse complement.
GTTAAATATTTAGTGGAACATCAAGCGAAGATTAATATTCAACTAAATGCTAGCAATCAATACACGACAACGTGATAGGGAAAATTCAAAATTGGGCAGAGATAGTAGGTGGACAAAAGTTGATAAAGTTTCATACAGTTTAGGGATACTTGAAATAAAAATGTAATTTCGTGGGTGGTAATCCCGAAAGGGTGGCAACTATCATACTGTGGCTTTAAATGAAAGAACGTGCTCATACAACAAAACCCAGCAACATATGATCTCGTGCTCGCATATTATAGCAGCATAGGCAAGCATGCACCTGAACTACAATGACTTTATTGGGGAGTGATATAAACTAAGAAATCAGGAACTTGTATACATTCCATAATTCAACCCAGTAATGCACTATGACTATTGGTTGGAATACCTGTTCTTCCATGTGCTTCCCGACATATCCAAATTGCAAAAGAAGGGTAGGCCGAAAAAAAAGTGCATTCCTAATGAGATAGACATTAAACAGTCCATGAGGACACAAATGTGTGGTTTATATAGGCAAGAAGGACACAATCGTAAAAAATGTCCTAACAATGCACAATGTTAAACTAAAACCTCAATCGCATTTTTTACCTTAATATAAAGGGAATAGTATTCCCTATTTATGTTTTTATTTAGTGATTTTTTAATTGAGTTTTACTTGTAAACTAGAAGTTTATTTTCAGTTTTATTATGAGGGGTTTAAGTATATCCCCTCCATCTCTTGTGAAATTGTTTTGAAATTAATAAATAGGTAGGGATTAGTCAAACCCCCCACCACTTCAAGGTGAAATTTATCAATTGTTCAAAATTACCTAAGTCTTTTCCCATAACATTAAATAGTAATTTTATTTGACTAGTTGTTTTTGTATTGTAATTGTTTATTTGTGATACCATTCATTGTCATGTTTCCATATTAATATTGTAGTTAATTTGTCTTTTGTTATGCAGATTCATGGATGTTGTAGCCTTAGTAGACCGTTCAGTCATTCGCCACCATAATAGGCATCGATCCGTTATAGTTTTCATGGATCACCAAGTTTGTAAATAACAAATAGGCTACCTTTCAATTTGTTAATTTCATGTTGTTATAGGAAATGTTTTTACTAACATTTTATATAATTTCAAAGATACGACTATAACCCGAAATGTCATCAAGGGGAGGTTGTGTTAGAGTGAGATATTATTAGTAACATTAATCATATTAATCCTCATGTATTGAGTATATAACTCGGGTAGGTTTTGGTGGTGTGATGAAGATGGGGTTCATTTAACTTGATCGGTACCTTGTGACAGCTTTGGTCGAACGATGGAGGCCTAAGACTTACACATTTCATCTCCCTCATAAAGAGGCTTGATCACTTTACAGGATGTTAGTATCTTCTTTGGTCTACCCGTGGACCGGGACTTTGTCTCTAGTGTAGTTCATGGCTATGTCAAAAGTGAGTGTGAGCGACTATTGGGAGTTATGTCGCCCGCTATAGCCTTTATGGGTAATACATTAAACATGACCTAGTTAGGAAGGACATTTTAGAATTTCCCAAACTACGTTGATAACATTACAGCGCAGAGATATGCATGTGCCTATATATTATAGCTGATGTATAGATTGTTATTCACTAGTAAGACAAGTACCTATGTGCACATTTGTTTCTTATCCCTGTAGAAGAACCTGGATGCCGCGAGACAGTATAGCTGGGGCAGTGTGTAACTGGGGTGGTTGTATAGGGAGACGTGTCACGCCACTCATCTAGATGCATTCAAAATTACTAGACCTTTAATATTTCTGTAGGTATGGGTGTGGGAGGGGCTACCCTTTCTCACGTCGAGGAAGGATGCATAAATTGAGTGAGATAATCTTTATCCTTCATGCCTAAGGTACGTAAATTTATTGGTTTCATGTCTTTGCTTATATTGTGAGAGTATTAATGACTTATAATTGAATTTTTGTAATTACTTGCAGGTGGAGAGCAAAGTTCCAAGTAACAAGTATCGGCCACAATGTCATGTTTTAGTATAGGGAGATGCTGGATAGGACGTCAGCAGAACAGGTAACTTGAAGTTTATGTGATATCCATGTACCATTTAACAATATTCATGTTGCGATGTTTTATTTATTAAAACATTGACATTGTCTTTTCCTTGCAGTTTATATTATTACCATATATTGTTGATGAGTTGAGAGACCTAATACTAGACTATTATTATTAAGACTAGCATATTTGGGGAGCTAAGGTACCTTTAATATATTTTCATATCATTGAGTACTAGAAGGTGGATAGGGTCATGCATTAGTTTAGCTACCTACAACTAATACCAGAAAGACCTTGTCGACATAAAAACTGATAATAAATTGAACAAATTTGATCTTCGGGGACAAGGGGCTGGCAGACTACCATTTGGTACATGCTAACCACATAGCCTTTTGGGGCATGAGATACCAGATGGTCCAGATAGGGGAGCTTACATATGGGGTTGCATATGGTTATGCTGCTCATACGCAAGAGTACAAAGAGTGGTATAGATGTATTAGTAAAAGATATCTGACAATAGTTGGTCTTATCCATGTAGCTTAAGTTCCAGCTCCTCCAGCTCCTTCCCGTTCTGCTCATTTGGCAATATCATATATGTCATGACAACGTCACAAGCGCACTAGGAGTGAAGTCCTTGGACCGTCAATGTTTTATAGACGTGTTGATGTCGATGTCGATGTCGATGTCGGATCATCAATTATGTATATTCTTTCACCACCACATATGTCTCCACTTCCATATATGGCCAGCACTTCATATGTGTATTATTTGCTTATGTCAGAGATTGCATACCAATCACTAGAGTTTTTTAACTTCCCCATACTGCAGGTGCCATACTTTTATTATGGCAGTACACTGTCATCATATGACTCGAGTATGGGTTCGGCTACACAAGCGACCAAAAGACTTGGCGATGTTGATGACATACCTCAGTCTAAAGATCCTAGTGATAGAGCAGATGGACCATTTAGGTAGAACATGGTAAGGAGGAGGAAACCGCGCCCTTATAGTACAGGGGGTTATTTTTTGTAGATTTGGATAGTCCAAAATCTCTATTTAAGTTTTAATTTTATGTTCCTTGTAAAAGGAAGAGTCCTTCCTATTTTTGCATTAATTTAGTGTTTCTTTATTTTAGTATTGCTTATAATAGGTAAAGTCTTCACTATTTATATTTTAATTTAGTTTTGCTTGTAAACTGGAAGTTTGTTTCCAGTTTTTTATAAAGCGGGGTTTAGGCATTATATCCCCACATCTCATGTAAATAATTTCTATATTGATAAACAGGTAGGGGTTTGCCAAACCCCCCATCACTTCAAGGTAGAATTTTTCAATTTAAAATAAAAAATGTCCAGTAATAATTATTATCTTACATACCTAAAATTATTACTTAATTCTTTAAGTATTGTTTTAATAAATAGATATGCTAGCATTATTTTACAATGAAGCACGTAATCTAAAGTAGCTACTCATTCACGCATTTTAACTTTATAAAGCATTTCAACAATAAATGAACAAACTGACATTACTTTACGTATTAACAGACATGCTGATATTATTTTACACTCATGCATGTAATCTTTCGTTACTTCAGTATGTATTCAAGTGACATTATTATGACTATAACAAGAAATATTTGCTTATATAAAGGGTTTCAAAATCAGAAAAGTTGAAGACATCAAACAACCATTTCTTATGAAAAACTCACCTGATAACAGGAAAATATGCTGAGATAACCTTGCTCACATTGTGGCTGTCATGGATGTTATGGTGGTCACAGATCTTCAACTAGAACCTGACCAAAGTCTTCAACGTCGAGACAATGTCTCCATTGTGTAGACAAGTACACTGATCTGAATGAGGTCGCATGGTATGGATTGAAAAAAGAGTTTGAATGCTTTCCTATCTATTCTACGAATAGTCAGAGTATTACCGATTATATAATAATCAAACCAGTTACTAATGCTTCACAAGAAAATGAGGTAGTTTGGACAAGGAAACTTGAGTATATTAGATAGTGGGAGATAAGATGCAAGATGGAATCATATTGTAGATTACACAAGCTGCCAGTCCCAAAAACGATTTTGACAACTTTACCTTATTCAATACAAAGTGAAATAGCTGAGGTTATTGAAAAACTAAAGAGCGAAATTAACTACATGAATCGAAGACTGGATAAGTACCATGCCTGGCATGAGGCGGTTGCTCACCAAGACGAGTTAAGAACTCCGACCATGATGGAAGTTGAAATTGATGCGCAATATAAAAGCGATGATAACCTGTCTAACTATCCTGAGAGTGACGGTGGTGACGATTTCATTCATAATTTTCTCCCATCATATTTTCTAGCACATTGCTAAACAATGACACACATATTTCTTTCATTATCGTAAGTATGTGGCAAGTTTTTTTTAATAAATTCTAGTATTCATAATATGTACTTGATTAATATAAGTGTGCTTTATTAATTTTTCAAATTATTTATTGTTTTTACTTTTTATTGGGACCATTTTAAATAAGTTTAAAAATTCTTATGGAAACCATGGTTTTAAATTAAATTTATAAAAATTTTATTACCAAAAAACTTTATAATTTTTTATGTAATATATTTTTTTAAGTGCCATAGGGGTAGCATCCCCTAAATATAAAAATGACTAAATTATATATTTATTTATTTGTATATATAGTTTAAAAAATTAAAATTAACTGCTTATAGTTTTAAAATCAAGTCAATATAGTACATGTCGTCATCTTTCGTCCAAAAAATTTACTACTTATTACATGGTTATATAAAATAAAGTATTTAATTTATCATTAATTTTTAATTTGATACCAAACATAATTAATATTTAAGAGGTTGAATTATAACTTCACATTCATTATAGGAACCAAACACAATTAAGCTTAATATTTTCATCCTTATTATATGCTTCATGAAATTATCACTATTAACACTTAAACCCCCTTTTTTTTAACCTCATACCAAACACACCCTAAAATTCAAACTTTTTGTGAGCAATTAGTAATGCATGTTAATTTTAATGAAAGGACATGTCATACACTATAAATTAAAAAAATCATAAACTATATATTAAAAAATTATCATATACTATAAATTTAAAAATATCATACACTATAAATTTGAAAAATATTATACACTTTAAATTAAAAAAATATCATACACTATAAATTTAAAAATTATCATGCATTTTAAACTTAAAAATTATCATACATTTTAAAATTTTAAAAAATCATACACGATAAATTTAAAAAATTATAATAAACTTTAAATTTTAAAAAAAATTTCATACACTATGAATTTAAAAATTATCATATACTTTAAATTTAAAAAACATCATACACTATAAATTTAAAAATGATCATACATTTAAAAATTTAAAAATATCATACACTACAAATTTTTGAAATATCATACACTTTAAATTTAAAAAATACCATACACTATAAATTTTAAAATTATCATATATTTTAAAATTTAAAAATATCATACAATATAAATTTAAAAAATATCATACACTTTAAATTTAAAAAATATCATACAATATAAATTTAAAAATTATCATACACTTTAAATTTTAAAAAATATCATACACTATAAATTTAAAAATTATCATATATTTAAAATTTTAAAATATCATACACTAAAATTTAAAAAATATCGTACACTTTAAATTAAAAAAATATCATAAACTTTAAATTTAAAAATATCATACATTTTATATTAAAAAATTATCATATATTTAAAAATTTAAAAATATCATACACTATAAATTTAAAAAAAATATCATACACTTTAAATTTAAGAAATATCATATACTTTAAACTAAAAAAATATCATACACTTCAATTTAAAAAAAATATCATACACTTTAAATTTAAAAAAATATCATATACTATAAATCTAAAAATTATCATATATTTAAAAATTAAAAATATTATACACTATAAATTTAAAAAATATCATACACTTCAAATATATATATATATATATATATATATATATATTTTACATAAATTATCATACACTATGAATGAGGAAAGGAAGAAGATGTTGGACTTGTGTTGATCGTGGGAGAAGAAAGGAATGGAGGGCAGAAAAAGAAGAAAGAAAATTTTGGAAGTATGCATGCAAGGTATGCAGCCTTTGACTTAAAGAGATAGGAAGCATGCAGAGGGACACATTTTGGACTGTAGTGAAACTAGATTTACAAAATCCAATTTCTTAATGCACTGCTACCATGGACGAAATGGAGAGAGAGAAGCTGACATGGGCCATGTAACCAAATTTACAAAATTGGGTTTTTAAGAGTTACCCTATTTGAGATATTGAGTTTTTGATTCTACCATTTAGGGTATATGTTTTGGCACTTGGACCCATATGTCCAAAAATTTAGACAATCATGCATAAGAGAGGTTTCCAATATACCTTGATTGAATTGTGCATGCATGTCTTCTCATTGAACTTCCTTATGAACAAAGAAACAATAATATAAAGAATTTTTTTTAACGAAATTTTAAGAACACTTATTAAAATATAAAATATAAGCGTTGAAATTTAATTTTTTTTAAATAGTAACATATATATTAAATATCAATAAAATTATGCATGGTCAACTATCATAGTAAATATAATAAATATTTTATTTATAAAATCATATATATTATATTGCTCAATTTAAATGACATATTTGATTACTTAAAAAAGGGACCCACCTCGAGTATGGTGTATTCCATGAATTTAATTGTTGGGCCATGTGAATGCAGCATTATAATATCGAATGAACATGTACTAGTTCAATCAAATGATATATATATATATTTTTTTTATCATCTAAGAATACGATAATATCAAATATTATTTCTATTTGAAAATAAAGTTTTTAAAAGAGTAATTGATTATATTTTCTCATTATTTAAGTATTTAAGTTTAGTTAATCTCCTGCAAACAAAAAACAAACAATTTATTATATATATATATATATATATATATATATACGTAAAAGCATTTAATAAAAAAAAGAAGGAGAAGATATTCTCAATCTATTATTAATATGTTTAAGTTTGTTACAAAATGGGAACTTATCTAGGATTGTTTTGACCTACTGCAATTATTAATTTTATAAGAAATTGTTCAAGTGAATTGTTCCTATTGGTGAGTTTTCTTTGCCTCTGATTTTTCAAAAGATGTTCCTAAAACTTCACCATCTAGAAAAAGAAAACATAAACTCAAAGAACTTATGGTGTCTTTTTCTGAAATAATGAATTGAATGAACAAAAACTCCGCCAGAGGTTACTCTGCCGGTCCTAAACCCAGATAAAGGAGGAGGGTTGCAATAGGTTGACGACCAGCGTAAAACTAGTCAAACCCTATGATGATGAATCCTACCGAGTATTCGTTGGGGCGTAACCCTCTTAGCGACGCGCTGTATCGGATCCCGAGTGTAGTGAGAAATGAGCAAGGGCTGGGTAGTCACATCCTTAGTGGCGCGCCACATCGGCGCCCAGGTGTGGTGCAAAATGAGCAAGGGTTCTTGCATTGAGGGCGGGTGCGGGTAAAGAAGCTAGTCCAGGGTAAGATTCGCATAGCTACTTGGAACATAGGGACTCTTACTGGTAAATTGAGAGAGCTTTTAGATACTATGAGTAGAAGGAGGATTAATATTGCTTGTTTGCAAGAAACTAAGTGGGTAGGAGAAAAGGCTAGAGAGATAGAGAGAACATGATTCAAGATGTGGTATACCGGTAAGACTAGAAATAGGAATGGAGTGATTTGAAGGACGAGGTTGTAGAAATCAAGAGGAAAAGTGATAGAATAATTTTAATGAAATTGATGATAGACGAGAAGATATTTAATATCATTAGTGCCTATGCTCCCCAAATAGGATTGGAAGAATCTACTAAGAAGGCTTTTTGGGAAGATTTAGAGGAGATAGTTCAAGGAGTACCATTAGGTGAGAAATTGTTTATTGGTGCTGATTTGAACGATCATGTAGGAAGTACTAATGAGGGTTTTGAGCGCGTACATGGAGGATATGGTTATGGCGTTAAGAATGAGGGTGAAGAGTCTATTTTAGATTTTGCAGTTGCGTATGACCTGATTTTAGCTAACATGTTCTTTAAGAAACGAGAGTCGCACTTAATCACCTTTAGTAGCGGGCCGAATAAGAGCCAAATAGATTTTGTTATGACTAGAAAGGTTGATAGAGCTGTTTGTAAGGATTGTAAGGTTTTACCCCGCGAGTGTTTAGTGTCTCAGCATAAACTTATGGTTGTGGATGTTAGCGTTAAGTGGAGGAAGCAAAAGCATAGAAGTAATAAGTGTATTAAGACTAGATGGTGGAATTTGAATGGAGGGAAGATGGCTCTTTTTAAAGATAAAATGTTACAGAGTGATCATTGGAGGGTGGAGGGTGAGCTTAACATGATTTGGGATGAGATGGCGAGTCGTATCAGGAGTACGGCTAGAGAGGTGTTAGAAGAAAGTAGAGGACGTGGACCTCTAACTAAGGAGACATGGTGGTGGAATGAAGAAGTTCAACAAGCTATTAAAGCTAAAAAAGAGTGTTATAAAAGATTACACAAGTGTAGAAATGAAGATAATTATAAATGTTTTAGACAAGCTAGGAAAGATGCTAAGAAAGCGGTTAGGAAGCCAGAGGCAAGGCTTGCGAAGGACTTTACCAAAAGTTAGAGACAAAGGATGGAGAGAAAGATATCTATAGGATTGCCAAGCAAAGGGAAAGATGAACTAAAGACCTAATTCGTATTAAGTGCATTAAGGATGAGACTGATAGGGTTTTAGTTAAGGAAGACGAGATTAATGAGAGATGGCGAACTTATTTCGATACTTTATTTAATGAAGAGTCAAAGGGTGATTTTGGAGACCTTAATGTCACCTTTGATGATACGAATCGTCGATTTGTTCGTCGGATTAGAGCTTAGGAGGTTAAAGAAGTTATGCATAAGATGAAGAATGGTAAGGCATTGGGCACAGATGATATTCCAATAGAAGTTTGGAGATGCCTAGGAGATATTGGAGTAACTTGGCTTACAAATCTTTTTAACAAGATTTTAGTAACCAAGAAAATGCCAGATGAGTGGAGGAAGAGTACGTTAATCCCTATTTATAAGAATAAAGGAGATATTCAAAGTTGTTCGAATTATCGAGGTATAAAACTTATTAGCCATACATTGAAACTGTGGGAGAGAATGATTGAGCGTAGGCTTAGGAATGAGACTGTAGTTTCTGAGAATCAATTTGGCTTTATGCCTGGAAGATCTACAATGGAGGCTATTTTTCTACTTAGGAGATTAATGGAGTAATATAGAGAAAAGAAAAAGGATCTTCACATGGTCTTTATTGATCTAGAAAAAGCGTATGATAAGGTGCCAAGACAAGTCTTGTGGTGGGTACTCGAGAAGAAAAAGGTCCCAACTAAATATGTAAAAGTTATTAAAGATATGTATGAATGAGTATTGACTAGGGTGCGGACTGTAGATGGTATGACTGGAGAGTTCCCGATCACGATAGGTGTTCACTAAGGTTCATCCTTAAGTCCTTACCTATTTGTATTAGTCATGGATGAACTCACATATAATATTCAAGATAGGGCTCCATGGTGCATGTTGTTTACCGATGATATTGTGTTGGTAGACGAAACTAGGGAAGGTTTAAATTTTAAACTAGGAATGTGGCGGAACGCGTTAGAATCTAAAGGCATTCGATTGAGTCGGACAAAAACTGAATATATGGAGTGCAATTTCAGTAAAACTAGAGGAGGCCTGAATGATATAATTTTAGACGGTCACCCTACCAAGGATGTGTTTAAGTATTTAGGGTCATTTATACAAAAAGATGGTGCAATTGAGCATGATGTAAACCATAGGATTAAGACAGGGTGGGTGAAGTGGCGGAGTGCTTCGGGAGTTTTATGTGATCCTAAAATCCCGAATAGATTGAAAGGGAAATTTTATAAGTCGGCAGTGAGACCAGCTATGCTGTATGGTACCGAATGTTGGGCAGTTAAGAAGTAACATTCGCATAAGATGGGAGTAGCCGAAATGAGAATGTTAAGATGGATGACATGACATACAAGAAAGGATAGAATAAGAAATGAGGAGATTCGTAAGAAGGTGGAAGTAGCACCTATTGAGGAGAAAATGAGGGAGAATCGTCTACGTTGGTTTGGACACATCCAACGTTGGCCAATGGACGCAGTAGTTAAGCAAGGTGACATGGTCCAGGTACCAGGTGTTAGACGGGGAAAGGGGAGACCAAAACTTACATGGGGGGCAGTCATCGAGAAAGATATGGCTGTACTAGGAATTAATGAAAATCTTGTCTTGGATCGATGCGAATGGAGGAAAAGGATTTATATAGCCGACCCCAACTAGTTTGGGATTTTAAGGCTTAGTTGAGTTGAGTTGAGTTTATGAATTGAATGAACAAAGCCAAAATGCTACTGACTTCATATGCATTGTAACTATCTACAATATTATATTATGCATAATAAATGAAACGTCGTTTTATATATGATGACAATGATTCCAGTTTTACCTTTTGTATGTATAGTCACTGAAAGTTAAAATATTCAAAAGATAATTATTCACTAATTGCATACTATCGAATTCATTGACAACTATTACAATAAATATTAAAAAATTAATATATTTATTACTTAAATAAGTGTTCTAAGAACACTACTTAAAAAATCAAATGTATCCAACCTCCGTAGAATGCACGAATTACTTTATTTATTTCAAATTAATATATATTTTAAGATTTTTAAAACTCATATAATATATTTTCTTTTAATTTGTGAGAATATAATATTATTAATTAACAACACTATTTCTTTTATTTTATATTTGTAAACTTATTTACTATTTTGGTCCCTGAGAATTACATTATTTTCTATTTTGGTCCCTAATGATTACTGAAGGTGATGTGTCAGTATCTCAATCTCCTAATGAACAAAATATTCATTTTATTTTTATTAATTGATTTTATATTTTGTGATGTATGAATCCTACATATTTTGATTGAATTTTTGTAGAAATTGATACTTTAAGCTATTTATTTATTTTGGCTGTCAATAGTAGGTATAAAAAACTCTAATCACAATACAAAATTTAATGAGATTTTTTTTTTCTTTTATTGGGGCATTTGGATTTTTAAAGAAAAATGTTTAGATGTAAAAGTATAAATAATTTTTAAAAAAATACATAGACCCAATGAACCTCATTTAGACAAAAAAAGAAAAACTAAATCTACTAAGTCTTTTTTTTTTTTCCTTATTTCAATTAAGATTTAATATATGACTAATTGACTAGGATTTTATGAGTGAATAAAATATATAATTAACTTGTAAAAATGATTATTGATGTATTCTTTTATTTGATATCATCTCAAAGGTTGGAACATCATCAACTCATTTTTTATTTTAATGGTGATAATAAATAAAAGAATACTTCCTTTTATAAATTATGTTTTTTCAAAACTTTTGGACGCAAATTGCATTGTAAAATAAAAAAAAGGAAGAAACAAAATACCACTTGCAAAAGGTCAACTCTAGCTACCATCATCTAAAACAACTGCATCATTCATTTTCGTCATATTAAGTACTAAAAAAAACACATCGTTTCTCCTTATAAATTCATTGAGCTTATGATTACTAAGTTTCGTTGGTTACGTATATAATTTATGGAGCATAATAAAATAAAATGAAGTATTAGGAGCTAATCTCTAACATCCGATCTTCCACTGATTTATTTAGTCAATCTCTACCGTTTATGTCTTCTTTATACCACAAAGGGGTCCTCCCCCAATTCATATAAATACCTCCCAAACATGCCATACCATATATATCATGCACAAAAATTATAGTCACTAAGCCAAGAATTATTCACAAGTTTTAAGAACAAAATGGCAGCAGGCAAGGTTACATCTATGGTGCCGGAGACTCAACGAGAGGTGGAAACGAAAAATAAGTCTGTGGTGGAAGTACTATACAAATCATTGGTAAAAGGTTACATTGAGACAATGGCCGAGTTAATAGCAAGTTATCTTGAATGGTGGTTCCATGGCCCTCCACAATGCCACCACATGATGAGCTGCTCACCGGAGAGACAACCCATGATAATGTTTTCCAGTTTGAGCCACAGAGCATCACTGGCATCGGAGATTGTGTGATTTCTGAGGGATGGGAAGGTAAAGTGTATTGGGTGCACATTTGGACTTTGAAAGGTAGGTTGATTACTCAGTTTAGGGAGTATTTTAACACATGGCTTGTTGTGAGGGATTTGAAGCCACCAAGGTGGGAAGCTAAGGAGGAGAGTAGTTTGACATTATGGGAGAGCCATGTTAGACATTCATATGTAGGCTGCCATTAATTTTATGATTTTGTTTTAATAATAAAATAGACTTAAGGTTTGGTCCATTTGAGACATGTAGATAAAAGCCCATATAGTTTATGTGATCATTTAAGATAGGGCTTAAGTATATTTCTTATCTGATTAGATGTGGATTGGCAATAAGTGTAGACTGAGTGACTGGAGAAGTCTTTAATAAGAGGACTCTTAGAGTTTTATCTGATAATAAATAGCTAGTCCCCTCTCTCAACAAGCGTATCTTGCCCCATTGAGAACTGCCACTAAATATTGAGAGTATGAAGAGGAAGACCTGGCTGTGTGAGCATTTACTAAAGCGTACTTATTTGAGATTCCACATATCCGTTGCTATAGCTCAATCAGGTATGTAAACTTTATTACTCATGTGTTCTAAATTCATGTATGAGATCTTATATAATTTATAACATGTGGTATCAGAACCTAATCTACATAAATTTAGAACCCTAATATTTATTGATCTAATATAAAATTATAGGGTTTATATAAGTCAGTTTCTTTGAACTCAAAATCAAACTCTTAAATGAATGAAATTGAGCCCAATTTGTTTGGGCTTTTAAAGGTCTCGTTTATATCTTTAACTTGATATATTATTTATATGATTTCATCAACTAAAAGTTGAGAAATCTGAATTTTAAAATTTGGGTTGTTTTAAAAAACGAAATTAAGTTTTTTTATTTATTTGAAAACTAAGATTTCATGTTGTTTTGATCGATTTAAATAATGTGTTTAGATTCTGATATGTTTTCATACATAATCAGGAATCATTTAATGAGTTTAATTCATGTTTTTTTTGAGAAATTAGAATGAAACCTTATGATGGGAACAGAAGAGGCTAGAGACCAGATGAGTAGAGGCAACATTTTTGATAAGTTTTGATTGAAACTTTAATTTGTGGTTGTGTGCTTTCTAAACGATGGGAGTAAGGGGTGAGAAAATGACTAAATAATCAAATTAAATAGGACCAATTTCAACCGTAATCGAAACATCCGACTTTACAACTAAAAAATATTCTTAATATGTTGGGTCAATTAAATTTTCGATTCCCCTCAAAATCGATTACCCTTGAAATTGAGTTGGCCTTCATGTGCAAATCATGTGACCTACTATTTAATTAATTTTTTTTTTGTTATTCCATGTACGCATATCATGTATGTATCCGTTAAGACATGTTAGCTCTGGTTAGATTAACGCATATCATGTATGTATCCTATTTAGCTGGTGGAATGTTTGATTCTAGAAAAAGAAAGGTCGTTGGTGCTGGAACTAGTATGTTGGAAAAATCATTCAATCTTGCAACTAGAGATAATTAAAAAGTGAGATTGCTAGAATGTTTTACTCTGCTGGGTTGCCCTTTCACTTTGCTAGGAATCCTTATTATGTTAGTGCATTTTCTTTTGTTGCAAATAATGTTATTTCTGGTTTTGTCTCCCCTAGTTACAATGCTTTAAGAACCACTTTGTTGCAAAGAGAAAAAGCACACATTGAATCTATGCTTGAACCAATAAAAAAGACATGGAAAGAAAAAGGGTGTGAGCATAGTGTCAAATGGATGGACTGATGCATAACGTAGGCCTTTAATTAATTTTATGGCTACATCTGAAGGAGGTCCAATATTCTTGAAGGCTATTGATGGGTCTAAAGAATACAAAGACAAGTTTTACACGGCTAGTTTGATTAGATATGCAATTGTTGAGGTTGGAGACAAGAATGTGGTCCAGGTTATTACTGATAATGCTCCTGTTTGTAAGGCTGCAGAGATGCTTATTGAAGTTGACTATCCTCAAATTTTTTGGACTCCATGTGTTGTCCACACTTTAAATCTTGCTCTGAAGAATATTTGTGCAGCAAAGAATACTGAAAGGAATGAAATTGCTTATGTTGAGTGTCATTGGATCACTGAAACTTCTCAAAAAGCTGATTTTGTTAGAAATTTTAACATGAATCATTCAATAAGATTGGCTATTTTTAATGAGTTTGTGCCTATAAAGATGCTTGCAGTTGTTGATACATGATTTGCTTTAGTTATTATTACACTTAAAAAGATTTAAACTCATAAAACGTGATCTCCAAACCATGGTTATTAGTTATCAGTAGACTGCTTACAAGGAGGATGATGTGGAAATGGCAGCAACTGTGAAGGAAATCATCTTAAATGATGTTTCGTGGGATAAAGTTGATTACATCATTGCCTTTACTGCTCCTATCTATGATATGCTTTGTGTTACTAATACTGGTAAGCCCACTCTTCACTTGGTCTACAATATGTGGGATACAATGATAGAAAAAGTGAGGGCAATCATATTAAGACATGAAGGAAAGGAAGCAAATGATTAGTCAACCTTTTATGATGTGGTGTACTCTATTCTCATTAATCGGTGGACTAAAAGTTGCACACCTTTACATTGTATGGCTCATTCTTTGAACCCAAAGTAAATATACTAATTCAAATTTATTTTTTTTCTTGATTGTATAAACTAGTTTGTGTTTTTTTTTTTTTTTTTCCTAATAAGTAAATAAACTAACATATATTTATACATAACATGTAGATATTATAGTGATGAATGGCTGGCCGAGGCATCAAATCAGGTTCCTCTACATATGATCACAGAAATTGCTGTTGAGAGAAATAAGTGTTTGAGGAAATATTTTCCTAATCCAGATGAAAAAAAAATGGCTACCATGGAATATGCAAGGTTTTCAGGAAGACAAGGTATATTTGGCGACTTTGATTCCTTGCAAGATAGATGGAGTTTAAAGCCAAAAGTATTGTGTCTAGGGTATGGACATTTTACACCTTTACTTCAAAAAGTAGCTTTGAAGCTTCTTTTACAACCATGTTCGTCATCTTACTGCGAGAGAAATTGGAGTACTTATTCGTTTATCCACTCAATGAAAAGAAATAAGATGACCCCCAAAAGAGCTGAAGACTTGGTGTATATTCATACAAATCTTCGTCTCTTGTCAAGGAAGAATGAAAGTTATACAATTGCACAAAGCAAGATGTGGGATATTGGTGGAGATGAATGGGATCCATTGGAGGGTGCAGGAGTTCTAAAGATTGCTAATTTATCTCTTGATGAACCATATTTAGAATCAGTTTTTTCACTGATGATGGTGATATCAATGATGATTCTATTTAATTTCTTGATCTTGGCTTGTAATTGTACTCTTTTATTGGTTTAGGTGTGCGTGTCTTGTAATTTTGTTTTATTCCTATTTTTTGGACAGATTGCAGCTTGGCTTGCATGGTGGATGATTTTTTTTTTTTTAATGCTTTGTACTACTTTTATTGTTTTAATCTATAATGTAATTGTTTGATTATGTGTAATTTCAATGGCTGGAAGTTTAACTATGAGTTTTTACAGCTATTCTTTTTATGCTCTTTATATATATATATATATATATATATATATATATATATATATTATATTTATATTTTTAATTATTTAACTTAGTGTATCCTAGCCATACTGGTATCATGATTTTTTGAAAAATGACGAATCACAGTATCGGTATCGTACCGTACCGAAGTACCAGTACCTGTGCTTCATAGGTCACACCTATGTTCCTTTTGTTTGCTCTATTAGTTGTTATGCATCCATTTTTTTATTTTTTTTATTTGCAAAAGTTATATTGATTACTTCTATCCACATATGCAAAATATAGGTTCTTATGTTATGACAAAGTGTTTTTGTGAAGAAAATACATTTAGTGTTAGATCAGTGCACAATGGTTGTAATGCTAAAAGGCTGATATAATATTCAACAGTGTCGACAACTAAGAGCTTCATAGTTAATATTTTACATTTTTGGATTATTGGTTACTAGAAATACAAATATAGTATACCTTATTGTTCTTTCACTATCTTTTCATGCTTAATTTCATCTAAGAGCTTTTTATTATGCTAGTTATACTCAATCAATGTTGGTAACTTCCTTTATGTTTTGTAGTTCAATCTTTTTAAGGGTTATGATATTGGTATTAGTGGCATTATTTAGACCTAATTATTTGGTGCTTTGCCTTCAACGTATTCTGTTTATTCTTGTTTGTGTCCATATGTTTGTTATATATCTTTCACATAGTAAATTATTTGTTAAAAAGGCTCCTTTGTAATATCGACTTACTTTGGGAACTGATCAATCCTCCATAAATTTAAGCATTGTTCTTTTATATTATAGGTCTTACTTCTTACATTCTAAAACCAAATTTTGATCTTTTAATTTTTCAAGAGGTGGGTTCTTCAATTTATTGACATCACTGAAGTCTGCATATTGAACACTCCTTAAGGCTATTATATGCTTCTACTTTACATGGATTGATTTGTTTCCAAGATGTAATTCCAAGTGCATGAATGTGTTTATTTATTAGGATAAAATTAAAGAGTTGTTTATGCTATTAATCCTAGTGAGTTAGTATTTGATAGTTAATAATGTATGCATCTTAAAATGTTTAATAATGCCATGTGCTGGATAAATATGATGTATCGAGGTAGTAAATGAAGAATGTAATGCTTGGCTTTTCAGAAAGATGGATTAAGAGATTGGAATATGCTTGGCACCAGAAGGCTTTCAAAATAAAATTTCTTCTAACTGGATCTTGATATTCATGTTGTCAAAACAAGTACTTAATAACCTAGAGACTTAAATTAGCTGATTATAATTCTAAATGGTTTTGTGAGATTCTGTAAAATATATCATCATTTATGCTTAGGAATTCTGTTTGCAGTAACTTAAGACTCTCTGTTAAGTTGTCATATTTCCAATCTATCATTCTCTGGTCTGCTTAGTTAATAATGATGATTAATATTTGTAACAGCTTAAACAAGTTTAGGGGTGGGGGAGTAAAACTTGTTAGTAAACTAGTCCTTATAAATGGATCAGATTTATGAAAATAAAGGCAAGTGTCATTTAAGAAAAAGATTCAGAGCATGATTGTGAAAAAAAAAAAAAAAAAAAAAAACAAATTAGCCTTTATTCCTCTATTTCTATTCAATAAAAGATGGATTCAGGCTCTGAAATGATTGTTGTATGGGGGAGTAGTATTAGTAGGAGTACTTGTTTTTTAGCTTAAGGTCGAGAGCTACTTGATGAGTAATTTTTTGGATAGGTGACCTCTATTGGGATTTTGATGGTGGGATCACATTTTTAGTGTAAAAGGAAGGTAAACAAATGACTTTATGTAAAGACAAGGCAGGCTGGAGGACATTCTTATAAGACGAAAACCCTTTGAAAATTGAAAGAGAAAGAGCTTCATTATTGATGGTGGTTAAGCATTTCTAATTTTCTTATCTGTTTAAGTCTTTAAGCATGTTGATTTTCTTTCTTAAAATTGCCTTTGGATTAGATAATGAATCAAAAGCCAACATTTATGGGTCATCAAGATTCTTATTGCCACTAATAGTTGGTACGTGAGGGTTAATTGTAATATTATAATTTGGATGGAGGATGGATGAAGAATTCAGTTCAATTTTTAAATTTTTTTTATATTAACACTTCCATTATTTTATTAGGCTAACATTGCTGGATTTTGGTTAATTAGTTCCAATATAGTTATTAATCCATGAGGTTAAGGCTTTTGTCAAGGTCATGTGCTTGAGGATAGCTTCCCAATATAAAGACAAGAGCACTAAAATAATCAACTCTAATCAAAAGTAAAGTCTACACAATTTGGACCATGCTGCACATCATTTTGTTTATTATTATTTATTGGATAAATGCCAATTATGGGGTATTAATCTAATTGTTAGACATGTAATTAATGAAAAAAACTACTATTTACATTTTATTCAGTACTCGACCTCCCTTTTGATATTTATGGTTTTGAATTTGAAAATGATTAGATCATTTGATTGATGGTGTGATGCAATAGTAAAATAAGCTTGGTTTCCTTCAGTCAAGGTGGGCAAGGATAGTGCTTGAGTAAACATTATTGAAATTATGGATAGAGGTAATATGTTTTATAGAAATCCAGTATGCTTGATTCTTGTGTTCATTCTTATAAGAGAAATCCTTCAAGTATGTGTCATATATCTTCAATCTTAAATTACACTCTTGGCTCTAGTGTATAACTATATATTACCTCTCTGAATTTTTGTTGCTAGTACTTAGCCTTAACTATGCATCTATAGCACATCTACTTAAAAGAAAACAAATCTGATAAATTCTGTTGTGATGCCAAGTATTCAATTTGGAATGATATTCTAAAAACAAAATCTGTTAAATTCTTTCTTGATGTTTGACACTGGATTTTCTAGCAAGTGCCAATAGAATAACTAGCTAGCAGAATGTATATAGAAACAAAAATTATTTTTTTTGATTTATACACATTTTCAAACAACTCATGTTCTTAATTGAAAAGTAAAGAAAATTAATAAAATATCATTTATATAACTTTATTATGAGGGCATGGAAATTTGTGGCCATCGTATTTGCTAGATGGCATTTAATTTTCATGATAGAAACTAGTCATTTAATATTTGTGTTATAACTTGATAATTTAATGTATGCTTTAAAATATTCATATGTGACTGGTGTGACTAGGTAAATGAATTTTACTCAAATTGGAATTTAAAATAAATAGATATTTGTATATATGTGTGTGTTTAATTAAGAAATTAATTTTTCACTATATCATTGCTTGATTTAAAAATGTGAAAAGTTACATATTTAATTATAGTTATATGTACAACAAATGTATAAACAACTTAAACAATTGGAATATATATATATATTACTTATAATCAAGATTAAATTGTGACCACAAATTACATATATTGACTTTGACTCAATTTTATAATTATGTATTATCTTTTCTTAGATATATTTTTTCCTCCTCCCTTTTCTATCTTGTGGCCAATATTGCTCCCTTTTCCCCTCTCCATCTTCACCGCCATAGGAGTCTAGAAATTTTTGCATTTTTTTCCTTGTTTAGTCGAGAGTTCATGTTTTTAAAAGTTTTCACCTTCTTCTTTCCTTATACTTGAGGCATCTTAGTTGTTTAGCTTTGTGGGGGGATTTAGGAGAAGGTTTGGTAGCCATTTATTTCCTGTTTTACAGGGTAGTAAGTGTTTTAAGTCTTGAAAACAATTTAGATGTGTTATGAAGGCTTAATCGTGAGAAGTAAGGGTGGTGTGGTGTTGGGGGGCTTGTGTGCTACAATTGTAGCCATGGGAATATAGAAACCGAAGCTCCTTTGTTTTTAAACCATGCCCTTTTTTTCTTTCCTTCATTAGTCGAGCACCACAACCTTTATTTTTCTTAGTTTCCTTCCATCTTTGTGTGTCTAGCTACCATCCTTCCTCTTGCCGTTTGGCTTACTTCATAGTGGCTATGTATGGTGGCCAAGAATCACACTTTCGTTGCAGCTACCATTTTCTGTTTTGGGATAGCCCCTATTTTGTTTTACTGTACATTTCTGCCTCTTGTAGTAGCTCTGGTTGGCGACTTGGTGTTGGGTGTTCAGCCAATTTCCCTTTCTTTGCAGCTTTCTTCTCTGCCGTGATAGCAGTAGTCTCGTTTTCTTGTCAAGTAGTGAGTAGCTTCTTTCTTTTCTCCAAATCGAGTTGACAACCTTGTCATGAAATCTAGCCGATGCAACTATCTTCTTGTCCAACGCTCTTTGTCCAACTGTAAGGCTTGCTAAATGAAGGCAGCTGGTCCTTCCTTGTTATGTCAT
The DNA here is from genome assembly GCA_029379385.1 of Quillaja saponaria. NCBI lineage: Eukaryota > Viridiplantae > Streptophyta > Magnoliopsida > Fabales > Quillajaceae > Quillaja > Quillaja saponaria. The sequence continues at coordinate 18,240,625 of CM055612.1, read as the reverse complement.
TTATTCCATTATTTTCCTTTTAGTTGTGTGGCTAACCAGCAATAGTAAGATTGGGGCAACACCTCTTCCATGTAGTACTAGTCAAAGGAATTGAAAAGGACAACATCTTGGGTAGTTGCTAAGTACGCATTTTCATCAACTTTATAATTAAAATTTCTATTGTTTATTTACATTAAGTTAAAAGTTTCCTTGTGAATTAATGATTGGATTTAAGGACTAAGAGAACTTTGATTTAAAAGGATAAAGTGGTTATGAAATGGGGTGCAATTGAAAAAGTAAATTGAAGGATTGAAATAGGTTAATGTTAGAATGATTTAATTCAGGCTTTAATGCAAGTTAGGTACTTAATTTAAATTCAAGTTAGAGCATAAATAATTGGGAATCTATGCATTTAGGTTGAATTCTTGGTGTATGTACATACTTGTATACACTTATGCCAATGGAAGAAAAGTATGCTTTTAAGACGTTTGTAAAAAAAACTAATTGTAGCATAAAGAGTAAAACTTGTTGGGGTTGATATTGGAAATTCATAACTCAAGCTCTTGATTGATTTTAAATAACTAATACAACTTTGAATTTAATAATTGGGATATAAGTAATGTTTAATGGATTAGCATTAATAGTGAGGAATATGAGTTGAAGCTTTAAAGTAATGAAGTAAGGGTTATGTTGTTTTTGAGGGGGATGCATGGTTAGATTTCGTGAATTAAAGAAATTTAACATTTTGAATGTTTTTGGGACTAAATTAAATTAATAGTTATGAATAAAAAGTGTAGGTTAGGGTCCTAAGATGATACATGCAAAATTTTGTAACCTGAATCAATGCATACAAATAATTAGAGCTATGGAACTGAGCCTAGGTCCATATAGGAATTTTAGCAAGCTTCAGTCAATTCGGGAAACATCGTCGGGGCTTGTGGTTAGAATTAGTTTAGGACCTCTAGATAAAAGTTTTTCCTAACATACTAAAGAGTAAATCTGGAGTGGGGCAGATTTTAATTCCCTGTTATGAATATTTTGGAGGTGGTTGAACTCAGGGTTATGATCTTCGGATATTGATTGAACCTGTTTTAGTGTAACTGACTTTAGATAGTTTTAAAGGTTGAATTAGGAATAAAGTTCTTAAGATGAAATGCTCCTAATTTCTTGATAAGTTAGACTGGAAAGTTTCATAATTTAATTCCTGAATATGAAGTTTTTAATAAGGTTTGAAGTTTGATATTGACAACCAGGAATTTTATGAGTGCCATGTTTTTGTTTATGTAAATAATTAAGTGAGTTCAAAGCTAATTTTAAGAAATTTTTCTAAGTAATAAAAGTATTTAACATCCTAAAGATAATGTTTAGACTAGGTTTTATTAAATTTGATTAAGTATGTAAGTAAAAATAAACTTAAATCTAAGGGGGTTATGAAAATGTCTAAAAGGAGTAAACTTTAAATAATTAACTGTACTATGATATATATCTAAATAATGCATATAATACTTATCTAGAAAGATATATTTGTCTATTAATAAATCCAACAAACAAAATTAGATTTCTATTTTCCTAGAGAAAGTTATGTTCAGATAACTAAAGTAAGATCAGAGTTGCTAAAATCTTGCATTTTGTAGAATATAATGCAACTTCAAAGAATAAACTGTATTGATATATAAATTTAAAATTTTCAAATAATATACCATTATAAAGTTACATGTGTCTAGTGTTAAATAAATTTTACGAAACTGGATTTGAAATTTCCTAGTGGAAGATATGACAGTTAGAGTGCACACTGGTCCAAATCCCAAGTTTGGACAGTTTCAATATTTCTAACTCACTAGTATTTTTTATATATTTTTTAATTGTTTTCTTCTATCTTATGCATTGTCAAGACATTTAAATGTCTCTTCATTATAAACCTTATCACATATAGTACAATTCATACTACTTGACATGTAATGACTTAATAGAAAACTTTCATAAAGAAGCCTATCTAAGTTGATATATAAGCTTAGTAATCAAAATATTATAATAATAATGTTTATGAATTAAGTATTATTTAGGAATATGAATTTCAATTCCAGATTCTAATGTGGACTTGATGAGACACGTGAATGCAAGTATAAGTGACGAATGAAATCAATTAAGGTGAGTAGTTAATTGTTGCCTTTGGGGCCTAGATTATTATGTGTATTTAAATAAATGTGCAAGTGCAATGTTTTAGTAAATTGTTTGAATTATGTTTGATGATTGGAATTGTTTGTGATTAATAAGGGCTAACAAATTGAAATTATTCTGAAAATGATTTTTATTTTTGAAACTAAAATCCAGGTGCACCTAGGATATTCTGATTTGATATTTTGTTTTTGATAAGTGTTTTAAAAAAATTAAGTGCTCAGCTCCGGTGGGATGAATTGTGTATGGAGAATTAATCTGTTGTGTGGGCCTGTAAATGCCGGTTGGGGGGTGATATTGTTGTGCGGGGTTGGGTTACTCGTTGGCCCGTTGTTTGTTTTGTATGTTGTAATTGCTTTGATTACTTTGTGATTTTATGATTCGTGTAAATTGTGAAGTTATGATTATCACAAATGTGTATGTGTATTTAGAATTAAAACATGAACATTGTTACATGATGTTATTATGTATGATATATTATTTGTGTTAAGTGATGCTAGTATCATTTGGGTACTATTTTTCACTCACTGAGTCCATAGGACTCATTTCTCTTATGTGGTATTGTTTTTTAGTAACAGGATTTTGAGGATGGTTATTACCGATAATGGACTTTGCCGAGTGTTTGATAACAAGGTAACTCTTGGAAATCTAAATCTTGAAGTCAAACGGTGAAAATTTGCAGTCATACTAGAGCTGTGGGGTGTCTGGTCTTATAATATGTAATAGTTTAATTAATTGTTATTGTGAGAAGAAACAGAGTGGAGCTCCTTGTTGTCTTTGTTGTTATTTTGGTTGTATAAAAATAGAAATATGCATTTGTAATTTTAGGCATGTTCTACTTTATAAGGAATCTTTGCAAAATTTTTAACAATTGTTATTTATTTCAGTAAACAAACTTTTTCAGATAATTTTTGTTTTTATCAATCTTTACTTTTGTTCATTAGTTTGGTTAAGAGTTAGTTGTTTCTTGTTTTGAAGTCAGGGTTACAAAAGTTTGATTATCCATTCCTCTGGCTAGTCATACCTCCATGAGGGGTGTGACAATTTGTATTACTTTTTCTTGAATAGCTACATGTATTTAAGTTTGAATAGAAGGATTGTTAGTTTGATTTTTATTTTATTAGCACACTAATCTAACAAGGTATATACTTATGGTGAAATATCATAGATAGGGTGATTGTGATTGGATGGAATGTAGAATAGAAACTCATTTGCCCACATACGAGTTTATGTCTAATGTTGAAAAGTTTCTTGATTTAGTGTACAATTATCCTCAAATTATGAATGATAATAGAATTTGATGTCCTTATCGAGTTTGTAAGAACAAAAGGTGGAAGCATCGGGATGAAGTGACTCTTGACTTGTATAAGAAAGGTTTTTTAAAATCCTACAAATGGTGGACCTTACATGGTGAAGTTGAGACATGGTTAGAGAGAACTTTAAATAAAGAGAAACTGATGTTGATAATTCAAGCAATCAGTACGTGGATATGATTATGGATGCTACTGGTCCAAATTTCAGTTGAACAAAGAGAATCAAATTCTCGAGGAGCCAAATTCTAATGCTAAATAGTTCTTTGAATTGTTAGAAAATGGTGACAAGCCGTTGTGGGAGGGTTGTCATTGGCATGGTCGGTTATCAGCAGTGACCCAACTATTGAATTGTAAATCAGGTTTAATATAAGTGAGAATTGTTATGACTGGATTGTATCAATTATTATGCTGCCTAAAGATGAGAAGTTGTCCGAAAATTTTTACAGATCAAAGCAAATGGTAAAGAAATTAGGACTTAGGTAAAAGAAAATACATGTATGTCCTAATAATTGTATACTTTACTATGGCAAATTATACAAGAAGTTGCAAGAATGTCATGTCTGTGGGCATCCTAGATATCAACCCAAGACCCAATCAAGTAAGAATGATGTACCTTACAAGGTATTGCTTCACTTTACATGGCATAATATATGACTTGGTATGATCAAAGGCGTGCTAATGGTTTACTTGAGTGACGATAAGGAATGGAAATATTTTGATGAAAATTATCCATTGTTCTCTAAAGAGCCGAGAAATGTTAGATTGGGTCTTACCACCGATGGTTTTAGCCTATTCGATCATTCATCAAATGGTTCCTCTATATAGCCGATTTTTGTTACTCAATACAATTTGCCTCCTGATATGTGTATGAAAAAACAGTATTTATTTTTGACATTGCTCCTTCCTGGACCAAAATCTCCAAAGCAAAAAATTGAAATTTACTTGAGACCTCTTATTGACAACTTGAAAAAGTTGTGGAATGAGGGGGTTAACACTTACAATGCATATAGAGGTTATAATTTTATTATAAAGGCCACACTTATGTTGGCCATTAGTGATTTTCATGCTTATGGAATGATATCGGGTTAAAGTACACATGAATATTATGCTTGTCCATATTGTATAGAATGCATAAAATAGTTTTGTCTTCCTTTTGTATGTTGATCATTATTTCCAGAAGCACAGGGGTAAATTCAAAAAAATAAAAATAAATAGAGAAAGATTTGCCCCACCGTGGTTGTATGGGGAAGAAGTATGGGATCGTCCAAAAATATTTAATCAGATAACTTTTGAAAATGTATACTTTAAGCAGAGAATATCAGGATTTGGAAAACAAAATATTTGGTCAAAAAGAAGTATATTTTGGGAATTGCCTTATTGGTCAACCAATCTTATTCTACACAATCTTGATGTAATGCATATTGAGAAGAATTTCTTTGATAATGTGTTCAATACAATGATGAATATGAAAGGAAAAACTAAGGACAATCCAAACTATATGATGGATTTAAAACATTCTTGTAAGTGTCTTAAGTTGGAGTTGAATAATGTTAATGGGAAACTATTTATTCCAAAAGCTTCTTACAACTTGTTGAAACCTCAAGTGAAGGAAGTGTGTCAGTGGATTAAAAACTTGAGGCTCTTAGAAGGGTACGCTTCAAACCTGAGTCGTTGTGTGGACATGGATGAATACAAGTTGTATGAGATAAAAAGTCTCGATTATCACATGTTCATGCAAAGACTAATCCTGATTTCATTTCCCGATTACTTACTTAAAGGTCAAAGGAAGTATTTACAAAGTTTAGCAATTTTTTCAGAGACCTATGCACAAAAGAATTGTGTGTGGAGCATATGGAGAGGCATGAGAAGAATATTATTGTCACTTTGTGCAAGTTTGGGAAGATATTAATGATAGGTTTCTTTGATTCTATGGAACATTTGATTGTACTCTTACCTCATAAAGCTAAAGTGGGTGGCCTTGTGCAATATCGTTAGATGTATCAGTTTGAAAGATATCTATATCGATCTTAAAATAATTTCATTTTTCTTTTAGCAAGTATATTAATAATGGTTTTTTTTTTTTTTTTTTTTTTTAATGGAACATTGTTTGTATATAGAATGATGTTTGATTTAAAGAAAAAAGCCCATAACAAGGCCTATGTCAAAGGTTTCATATGTGAGGCTTATTGCTTAGAAGAAATTTCTAACTTTTGTGCAATGTATTTGAGTCAAACGTTCAAATGAAGTTAATCAAGTCCCTCGTCAAGATGATGGTGAAGTTGTGGATAGTAATGGACAACTCTTTGTAGTTTGTCAGTCAGGTTGTGCATTTGGTTTTAATGGAATTAGAACTCTTAGTGATGTGTAGTTACAATCAGCAATGATATATGTTCTCTTAAACATAATAGAGATTGAGCCTTATGTAACGTGAGTTTTTCATTTCATATTTAATTTTAGTTATGCAACACATTTTTTTCAAAAAAGCTACACTTTGAATATTTAATATTATTGATGAATTATCCAAATCATTCTAGCGATCAAATTTAGAAATTAGTGAAGACTAAATTTGCACATTGGATTCATCAATAGGTTAGTTTTGATATATATTTATATTCATTTTAGTTTATATGAATACTAAGTTTAACTTATAATATAGGCACTTAATGGCAAGATCACCGACTAACATATTGTTGACATTGCTTGCCCAACAATGATGCAAGTTAGGTGTTTTAATGAATACTTTGTTAATGGATTTAAGTTCCACACACTCTCATATAGGGATGGCAAGAAATTAATGAATAGTGGCCTTCATGTGAAAGGAAGTTACTATGATGTTGATGTACAAGATTTTTATGGCATGTTAATAAACATAATAAAGTTATAATATTTTGGAAACAATCGAATTGTACTTTTTCAATGTGATTGGTATGATTTCCTATAGAGGGATAAAAATAGATAATGTGCATGGTCTAATAGATATCAATCATAAATCTAGACTTATCTCATAGGAGCCATTTATATTAGCTTCTTAAGCTTATCAAGTGTACTATGCATACCCTAGTAAAAAAAGGAATGAATGGTGAGGAGTTAGTAATATGGCAGCAAGGACAAATTTAAATTCCCATCAAATGACACAATAAGTGATGATGTGCAACCTTTAGGTGACGATATATTTCAGGAGGTTGAGCCTTGTGTACCAATTCCAGTTAATGCAGGCCTAGATTCAGATGCACCTGAAATTCTTGTAAGTAATGATCCGAATGAAAAAGTGGATCTTCATCAAATAAGTGAACCTAGATTTGTTGTTGATGATAACATAAATGAAGAAGAACATAATGAGCTTGAGGAAAATGTAGGCGATTATGAAAAGGATAATGATGAATTAGAAATGGGTGATGAAGAAGTTGCTTTTGAATAAGGTAGTGATAATGACATGCAAGATGATTAACTAAAATTATATGTGTTTTGTTCATATAAACTTCATAATTGTTAATATTATTTTTTATTTGTTATATATGAATTTATGCCTTTATCATTATATAAATCTATATTTTTTTCTTACAAGATCATGGTTTGGAGTGTACATGTATTTGGTTCGAGTGCATCTCGTGTACCACCAAGCACGAATGCATCAAGGACACGTAGATCTACTTAGTCTAGTCATGCCATTACTAGCCCATCCAAGCTGGCTCATGTCATTACTACATCATCTAAGCCAACATGTGCCGTTATTGGATCGTCTCAGTAGGCTTGTGCCATACTTAGAGAGGCTTGGTTAGTCCCTGTAGCTATTTTACTTTCATGAGGTATTACTTGTTGGATATCATTTTTAAGGATCTTGACAATTTATCATTATAATTATTCAACTTTTTAATATACTCTATTGAATTAATAATATAGGTAACCTAAGTCAATCTTCATCTAGATTATCTCATACGGCTCATGTCATACTTAGAGAGCCTCAGTTGGTCCCTAGAGCTATTTCACATTCATGAGATATTACTTTTTGTATCTCATTTTTAAGGATTTTGACAATTTATCATTATAATTATTCAACCTTTTAATATACTCCATTGATGTAATAATACAGGTGACCTAATTGTGTCTTCATTTAGGATGGAATGCATGGTCATTTGGCCACGACTTACCACTAGGCACATTTGGAGATAGGGCTTCAGTCACTGATGTAATACATATCAATGTTGTAATTTCAAATTTTATTGCTATTGTATATTTAAAGGGAATTTGACAATTCTGATACTCTGAGGACTACCTCAATAATCATTCTATCTTACATACTATAACCAATCAAGGTGTGGTCTAAATATTCCTAATTTATAGTAGACTTGTGTTTTCGCCAGTTTATGGTAATTATTAAGTTTTATTTATTGAAGTATGGTAAGTATATTTTACTATTATTAATTGAACATTGTGCTAATTTGTTGTGAAATTGTAGACCCACTGCAGGTTTGAGAGAGAACAGGAGGAGAACTTGGGCAAAATTATGTTTAACATGATTGCAGGTAGACGATACAGGGACCACTTAAGGGATGCACAAATAAAGGCAAAGAAGATATGGAACACAAATGACCTTACCAAGTGTGGAAGTTGGATGTTGAATTGGACGAGGGCAGCGAACTAGCTACCTCTACTTGTGATCTATGGCAGTGGCACATGGATGAAACGTTCTAAAACAGGATCAGAAAATTGAGCATCAGGAGATGGATCATCTATTAGGCATGCTAGAGGATTATTCACGATGTTGCTACATAAAGAAAAAGTAGTATAAATGTAATTTAAATATTAAAATGTTATGTTTTACTATTTTCTAGTGTTTTACATGATGCTAAGTTAACTTTCATCAAATTATTTTGTGAAAAAAGGCAACTAGAGTGGAACCATCTTATCCACAATTTATAATCACATCCATAAAAGAAAGAAGATTAAAGAGTTTGTCAACCCGAAAGGATAAGACATTTTAGTTAATTTTTAAAATATTCACTAACATATTTGTATTACTAAAAAATGTTGTGTTATATTGAACTAAAAAGTGATGTATCTCTTGATTTGCAGGAAGATTATGAGCATCATATCATTGAGAAATATGGAGAAGATTATGCAAGTCATCCATCATTTGATGAAGAGATTTTGCTTTAGGTGTCTGGATGAGTAAAAATGGGTAGAAAAGTTTATGGGTATAGGATACCTATTGCTACAACAATCAATGAGAAAATCATAAAGGCCAATAAGAAATTGATAAAGGACAATGAGCGAGTGAAAGATATGATGAAACTAATGATGGAGCAGCTAGATTTAAACAATACTGGATTGCTTGAAAAACTTGATGTAAGTAACTATGACTATTGTGGATCTGTTGAGTTGCTTGGATAATTGAGATGCCAATTATTTCTTTCAAATTTTTTGCTAAAGTCTAAAACTAGGAAAGGGTAGTAATGTGTCATTTGATTCAGTTTTGTTTAAAATATATTATTTTTAAGTAGCAAAGTATGAAATTTGCTCTCTTAGCATCATGTAGGAAGGTTGATTATTTTTTTTCATTTATTAGGTTAAGGGATTGGCTGAAAAATGATTGAAAGGTAGACATGATACCTCATCAATCATTATTGTTTAATTCATTTTGGATTTCTAAAAATGAAAATTCACTTTGACACTTGGTCAGTTGGTTGCAAGTTGCATTTTGGAAACTTGGGTGTTGATGTTACAATTTTAATATCCGAATGTGATTTTTTCTCAACAACTATAGTCTAACCAAGAAATGTGTTTGGTTGCAATAGTTGCATTCTTGAAACTTGGGTGTTGATGTTACAATTTTAATATCTAAAATGACAGTAGTAAGTTCAAGACTTGTGATTTTTTCTCAATTAATGTAGTTGCAATAGATTGCTCTTTTAACTTTTTCTTATATGAAGTTTTTTTTGTAAGTTAAAGTTATTGGAAATTTTATGGTTTTGGTCTTGTATTATGTTCCTCAACAAGGATGATTACAGTACCTTCAATTTAATGCATATGTTGTTTATGGATTCTTATTAGTTAATTTGTTGCATGAACACTTGTTTGCTTAAGAAATTATGTAGGCTCAATATAAAGGCTGCTATCAAGTAATTCAGACAAAAGGACTCAATATGATCTTTTGGACTAACTATAGAAGCTAAGGGCGCATTCAAACTTCTGTTATGCCTTATCTACCTCCCCTTTCCCTCTCTCTTTTCTCTTTTTGTTTATTTTCTTCTGATTCTAATTGAATTGTGGGTTCCAAACTATTTAAAAGCATATGTTCTTTTGTCCAGCTAAGTGCATAATCTATCTTTTTTGGTTTAAAATAACAAACTAGAGAACAAAGTTAAAAAAAGTTAATTTCTTTCTGCATATTAACAGTTGGTTACAATAATTATATTTTGAAAACTTGGGTGTTGATGTTACAATTTTAATATCCAAAATGGCAGTGGTAAGTTCAAAACTTGTGATTTTTTCTTAACTACTGTAGTTTAAGCAAGAAAGATGTTTGTGTTTACATTATCCTCTCCTTTCTTCATTTTAGTGAGTATTCTAATAGTTACTTAGTCGTTTTGAGCACTTGGCTAATGGCTGTTATAAATATATATGCTCATTTTGAAAAGTTATTAAAAGACTATTGAGTCCTTCATTGTTATGATCGAGCTCATAATGCTTTTCTCATTAATGAACCACTTTGAAGTTGCTTCTTTAACTTCTACAACAGCCAGTTAGTATCTCTGTTCCAAACTTTCAAGATCTACTTTTAAATGAAATGAATTATTTTATTGTAGATCTGTTGAGTTATTTGAATAATTGATATGCCAATTATTTCTTTCATATCTTTACTGATGCCTAAAGCTAGGTAAAAGTAGTAATGTGTTGAATTCCATTTCATTCAGTTGTGACTTCCATTTTTTTTTCAGTTGTATTGTTGTTAGCATAGTTATCATGATGTTAACTAGTTGCATTTTTACATTCTCTTCTTTCATTATATGTTAAAGTTATACTCTTTTTTTATTTGAATAGGGAGATATTGGTGGCTCTTCTATTAACATGGATGGTGATGGAGATGGTAATGAAGATCTTGATGCTAAGGCTGAGAATGATGATGATCTTCATGATTGCGAGGATGATTTTCATGATAACATATAGCTAGCTAATTTTATTTTGTTTTAATTTCATTACATGTTTGAACTTTACATTTATGAATTATGTGATTTTGTACATTTTATTTTGTTACTCAATGTTAAAAAATATTTATTCTATGGATAAAATTTGAATTTGTTTCGTTGATTTATATTTAATTATAAGTATGTTCAATTTTTTAAAAAAACAATTAATAAATTGATTGGAATTACCTACAAACTAGAACCTGGTTTGTAGGTAATTTCACAAAAGCAGATTGTAGGTTTTTTACCTATGAACCTAGTTTGTAGGTAATACCGATGAACCACTACCCACAAAATAGGTTCATGAGAAATGGTACAAGGTATTACCTACAAACTCGATTCATAGGAAATGGTACTATATATTACCCACAAACTAGGTTCATGGAAAATGGTACTAGGGATTACCTACAAAGATAGTTGGTAGGTATTACCTACGAACATGGTTGGTAGGTATTACCTACGAACATGGTTGGTAGGTATTATTGACACACTAGGTCTGCTAGTATTACCTACAAATTGTAGGTAATGTTATATTTACTAACAAGGTTAACAAGTCTAAAACCAATTTTACCCACAAACCGTTACCTACAAACGGTTCATTGGTTCCAACAACTTTCTTGGTTTGTAGGTAACACCCACTGACAATTTACCCACTTACATTTTCCAACAAACTATTTGTTGGTAACTATTTTCCTACAAACTATATACCCTTTTCCCACAAACATGGTCCATAGGAAAAGCCTGGTTTTCTTGTAGTGAATTATGATTTTTTTTTTTTTTTTGGTTTTTTTTAATTTTGTTTTGGGCTACCAATAGGGCATGACAATCGAACTCAGGCCCAATAACTGAAAACTGACCTAAACCAAACCAAACTAATCTAATTAGTTGGATTGGTTTTGAATATTTATCTATAAAAACCGAATATGATTATGTTAACATGATATTTGAATATTTTGGTTTGTTATTTATAAAAAAAAAAAAAAAAAAAAAAAAAAAAACCAAACCGAAACATGCACATACCTAATTGTGACAACATTGTTTTGCTACAAAGTGTGACGAGTATATTGAAGGAGTGAAGCTTGTTATTGATTGTGTCACCTGCTATGATACGGTCCTTGGCATGTGTCGAATGATAGGAGCCACAATATGAGGTGGGACATTGGCTACAACATGAGAGCCATTGTGGGCCACCACTCAAATCACCACTCCAATGCTTGCATGGCGTCACGTAGATGATGATTGGGATATTTGCAAGCTTGTGGAGAACTTATAGGAGGCTTGTGACAGCATAAGGTAAGCTTAAGGAAGCATCTGGAAAGCCTAGGCAAACATATGGGAGCTAGTGGAATGTTCTAAACTGTGAATCCTAGACATTTTTTTTTTTTTTTTTTGGGTAGATTCATTGTACAATATTATATTAGAATACGATTAGATAAATATCTACCATAGGATTGAAAGGTGGTGGAATATAAAAGGGAAAGGAGACCAAGTATATTCTAAAAGTTACAATCTTCTAGAAAACTTCACATCCTAACCGATTCTCCAATAATTTCTCATTCATTTAACCAGAAGGTTAGGGTACATCTCGAAAAGCTTTAATTAACACACTTTTTGAAAATAAAAATGTGATTCGTCATTATTTTCTTTATTAATATTTTTGTATGTACTACCAATTTTGTCTTATAGATAGAGACAAACAACATGCAAGTAACCTAAAATTTTAGTTGGTTGCAGAATATTATACCGCGAAGTCCCCACAGATATTGTAGTTAGTGAACCCCTTGAGACCAATTTTATATTCTTTTCTATTGAATCATCCAATAATTGATAAAGATCCTGAATATCTAGTGGATGTTTGTCTACCCTAATACTCTCCAAAATACTGTCAATTTGACATCTTTCATATCTTTTTCCCTTTCATATTCAGTCAAACTATTTTCAATTTCACATCTTCCATTTTGTTCTTGGGGGAAAAATTCCACTTTTACCATATACCTCTCTTCTCCACTAAGACAATTTTCTTTCCTATATATAATGGCAAAATTAGAGGGGCTTCAAGAGGGAGCCATGGTATCTATCACCATTGTGCAGAACACAAACAACTCTTAAAATTCAAATATCAAAATTCATATACCAATTTGACCAGATGGGCTTTTCCTTTAACCAATTGTCTAATGTAATGAAACAAGGCATTACCTGAAGAGAAGAGTTTGTATCCAAGCTTTATGTCTGAACATAATGCAATGAATCATTGATCATTGACTGTGAAACCATAATGTAATATGTCTTCCTTCTCTTCCACAACTTGAAACTCCACTTGGTCATTCCCGTTGGCATAAATGAGTGAGGTTTCCATCTCCTACTTATCTTAACAACAATATCCAAAATCAATGAGCCAATTACAAGAACTTTAAACACTAACTTATCCCTTCCAAAATACAGGGTCAGTGAAAAGAGTGAAAAGTCATGGAAAAAAATCGTTTAGGTGGATACAACCAAAACTTTTGTCTTAGCTTTGTCGATGTTAGACGAGGAGGAAGAAGGTTCACGCATACCCTACTCATCTTTTATATGTTTCTACTTTTTAAGTTTCTTAATAGCAACATATCATTTAGCCTTATTTTTTTATAATTTTTATAAAATTGAAAACATTGCAAATATATAAATTAAACCATATTTGGATATTAAATAAAACGAGTTTCAATTATTTTCTCTCTCTCTCTTTTCCTTTTTTTTTTTTTTTAATATAAACTCTACATTTAGTATTCTAAAAAATAAAAAAAAATGATAAATATATAAATTTACTCATAAGAATAACATTTTATCTCTTTAGTTTTTTTAAAAAAGAAAAATACAAAAGGAGAGGATGAAAACAAATTATTAACTTCTAGAAGTTTTTTATTCTTTAATCAATGATTAAATCATAAATTTATTAGTAGTCTACATTTATAAGATATCTGTTTTTTTTTTATTATTATAAAAAATTCTAATTAATCAATATTACCTAAAATTATATGTGGAGAATCCTAAGATACACAACTGTAGATGTATGTTATAAATGTCTATTTTTTTTAGTGGACAAAAAACTCAGTTATATCCATTTATTCAAAATAGAAAAAGAAAGACGTTATAGTAATTTAATTTAATGAGTTAAAATTCTAATTTTAAGATTCCCAATACAAGTTTCTTACCATTTGTAGCCCTCATTCTCTAATTTTCTCTTTGTCCTTCCCTCAATCTCTTTCCCCCTCCCCAAATCAGAGACTCATTTCTTCATCTCTCTCTCTCTCCCCCTCTCCATACTTCCATTTCTTTTTCCTTTTATCCCCATGTTGTTTTCAAGTACATTTTGCTAATAATTTTGACCTACGTCTTGGATTTTTTGAGTTATCCAAAAGATACAAAAATTAAAGCAATTTATTTGTTATAACAAATTGAAGAAAGAAGTAACAAGTAAAACGAAAATGAAAATCATCTATTTCTTCCTATACATGACCTTTATTTTTGTTTTCTTTAAGTACAAATTTAAGGGCTCTAATTATGGAAGAAGCCTTATTGTATTAATCTCATATTATCTAATTCCTATATAAAAAAATTTACATCTAGCCATCGTACCTACATATTGAATAGTATGTAAAAGAAAGTGCAGGGATTTATGATGGATGGATGAAAATGGGATAAGAAAAAATTATATGAAGTGGCTGCATCACGTGAATGTTTTGCCGACCCAATAAAATAAAGCCACATGATATGAAAGAAACACCTCAGAAATCTAGTCACCTAATTAACTTAACCCATAATAATTCAACCACAACCCCACCCTAGTTAGATCAAACTCCCCATATTTTGTCCCTCTCCATCATGTCTCTGCCCCAGCATCTCTCTCTTTTTGCTCTGTCTCTCTTGATTATTGAATATTGACTCCATCCACTCTCTTTCTTCACCATAGAAGGGAACAATACCTTTTCTTCACTAAAAAAGCTACAAGTTTTCTAACTATGAATGAATAAGAAATGGTAGATTTGAGAATGAGACAAAAACTCCCAAGTTTTTCAATTTAAGAATATGAACCGAGTTTCAATCAAGCCTATATTGCAGGACACTAACCCCTTCACACTTGCATGACCTCAATTGGCTTCACCTCTAATTCATTTATCACTTAATTATAATTACAATCTAGGTAATGTGGGGGTGGGTCACATAAAGACCCACTGGGAAACAAACACATTACAAAATCTTTAATCTGATTTCAACTACAAATTCACTAGGGGAACTTTAATATATGGACTTAATTTGTTGCCATTTTTTTATTTATGCTGTTGAGATGTAGAAAATTGGGGCTTGGTATCAACTGCAAAATTCTTGATGCATTGCCTTGTTAATTGCAGGTA
Source organism: Quillaja saponaria (assembly GCA_029379385.1). Classification (NCBI taxonomy): domain Eukaryota; kingdom Viridiplantae; phylum Streptophyta; class Magnoliopsida; order Fabales; family Quillajaceae; genus Quillaja; species Quillaja saponaria. The sequence continues at coordinate 18,225,583 of CM055612.1, read as the reverse complement.
TTCTAGATAAACAACGAGATAGAGAATAAGACGTTGGAGAGAGAGTCTAATTGGAGAAGGTAGAGTATTGATGAACGTGGTGATTTGTGCCTGTTGGGGTTGGGGTTTGGGTGATCATAAAATTCACAAAACTGAAAAACTCTCTTATAATTGACCAATGCAAATCGAAGACTCTAATTAAAAATATTACTTTCAAATTCGGGTGACTATTTTGAACATGTGTTGGGTAGGGTTAATTTTTCGAGGCTCCAAAATATTATAGGCCAATTAACCAACTGGCCAAATCCTATAAATATTTTTCTTTACAAGTTTGGACAGCCCACCATTTAACAGCAGTTTCTATCTCTAGCCAGTTCAAATGAAAAATATCTTACCATGTTTAGGCCCAAATGAAATAAACCCAACAAGTTCCCATCCTAACCCATTTAAAGAAAGCTCTTGAATCTATATGATGATATCTTAATTTAACCCTTCGATTCTTTTCAATTTAGAGCTATAGTGTATCTTCCATGGCAATTTTCTCAGTTCTTCACTAATTGGTGACTGCATCTTTCATGCTAATTTTATAGTTCTTCAAAATCGACAACTTCAAAGGCAAGGAGATATAGAGTTGTACTCTACCTTTTCGATTTAAGGTTGAAGAAAAGTGAAACTGGTGATTTTTTGGCCATATAACGAAGCATCAAATTGAAGACTTTGGATCTACAAGTATGTTATGGGTTTATGAGATTTCTCATATTTATATGTGAGTTGTATGAGTTTGAATTTAAGGATTTCTGAATTCTCTCTTCTTTTTTTTTTTTTTTTTTTTGTTCTTTTTTTTTCTAATGACTATATTATGTTCATATTTAGGGATTTAAAATTGTTAAATTGATTATTGATGATGAGTTGTATTATGTTTAGATTTGGGGATTTGTCTGTAAGTAACTCTTTCTTCTCTTTGTTGTTTTCTTTTTTGTTTGAATTTGGAGAAAACGGTTGATAATTGATAACCGACCAAAACTATTACTGACTAATTTTTGTTAGTTGGTGATTCAGCAAAATCAAAATCTTTGATTGTTCACTTGGTTGATATTTTTAATCACCTGACTTTGTCAAGTTGGTCTGCCAAAGGTCCAAAACTAGCCAAACCCGATCGCCTACACACCCATAAGTGTTTCACCCAGGAGAGAGGAAAGGTGGTTGGGGAATGAAAAGACGAGGAGTGGGTTGGCTATAAGTAAAGTTTTTTTGGGTTGACTAAATTTTGTGACTAGATTTTTGAGGTGTTTTTTCCATATCATGTGGCTTTATTTTATTGACTCAATGCAAGATCCACGTGGTGCAGCGACATCATATAAGTTTTTTTTCTAAAAATAAAGGTATGGGGAGAGATTAAGGGAAGGACAAAGAGAAAATAAGAGAAAGTATGGGGAGAGAGAAAATCTGGAGTTTATAACTTTTTAAATTAAATTATTATGATGTCTTTTTTTTTTTTTTTTAATAATTCAATAAAATGAGAGTTGGGTCTTTTGTCTACTTAAAAAAGTGAACATTAATAATGTACACCTACAATGTTATATATATAGGCTTATTTACTAGTTTGGTCATTCAAGATTATATCAGTTTTCAGTTCGGTCCTCCAAGAATTTTCTCAGTCAGCTTTATTCTTCAAGATTCAAAATTTCTCATTCAAGTTTCATTCTTCTATTTATATGGTTTGAATTAACAAAATAACCACACTTGACATAAAAATAATAACGTATATAAGTTGTTTTTATATATTGTAAATTTTTTGGTCATTTTATATTAAATTATTAAAATTACTGTGCTAAAGCATAACATGATAATGAGAGAATGTAACTTGATTGAAAAGTCTAAATCGTAAATGATGAAATTGACCGAAAATATTTTTGAAGTATTAAATTAAAAACTAGACAATCTAGAGAGACTAAAATAATAATTAAGTATATATATATATATACTAGTTTTCGTGGCACTCATGTTACTCGTGCACCATGTTTATGATATTTACATATATGTTATTAATAATTGACGTACATATCAATAAATTAATAAATAAATAATACTTCATGTTGTTGACATTAAACGAAAAAAAAATCAAATAAGATTTTTAATTCACAATATAAATATATAAATTTTTAAAATTTTAAAATGAAAAAAAGAAATGATAATAATATTCTAATCATAAAAACTATACTCTTAATATTTCTTTTAATTCACAACATCTTTTAATTTATTATTACATTTAAATACTATTTATATATAATTATTGATAAATTGTAGATTTATTAATATTGAAAAGAATTAGGACAAAAAAATAACTAATAATAAAATAATTACAATCCTATTAATATTAAATGGAGAAGAATTAGGAGAGAATTAAAATAAAAAGTCTATTTAATCAAAATAACAACTAATTAAAAAGTATCTCTATAATAGTGAAAACTCATAAGGGTATTTAACAAAATCAATTTTTCTACACCAAACCACTTTTATTTATATAAAAAAATAGATAAAATTAACCCAAAAATAATAATAAATTAATTATTATTTTTTAAAATTCTTATGATAGAAAGAAGAATTAAAAGTTGAAACAACAATTTTATAATTAAGAAAACTATACAGTTAATATTTTTCAACTCATAGTATTTAAAAAAATTAATTAATGAATTTGTGAAGTTCTAAAAAATATTGTAATTATTAGGAACTTATTAAATAAAAAAAAATTGAGAAATTCAATCTTAACTACTGTTGACATAAAATAATTGAAAAATATTTTTTTCTACAAATTAATTAAAACAACAATATTATGATAATTAAATTTTACTCTTAATATTTATTTTAATTCATAGTTATTTTTAAAAATATTAATTCATAAATTTGAGAAGAACTAAAAATATTATGAGAATTAGGAACTTATTAAAGAAAAAAAATTGAGAAATTCAATCTTAATTACAATTGACATATAATTATTGAAAAATTATAAATATTTTAATATTAAAAAGAATTAGTAAAAAAATAATAATAATTCTAAAACAATTACAATTCTATTGATAGTAAAAGGGAGAAGAATTAAAAAAAAAATTAATAATAATTTATTAGAGTAGAATCACAGCTGCAAAATAACAACAAAATGTAACTATATAATAATTAAAACTTTAAAAATATTTAAGGAAATCAATTTTTTTTCTAATCAAATCATTATATATATGATATAGACTAATACAGTAGACTCTCATGCCGTGACATGACATTGATAAAATGGTAATATCACATGGTGGTGAAGATTTTAATTACTATTTGGACTAATAATTACATATCACATGTTTGTATTTTTACAACATATTTTAATAGTTTTGTGTTATCCTTTTTATCTTCCTCATATAAATAGCTTTTCTTTGCACCAAAAAAATAAAAATAAAATTTCCTCGTATAAACAACTCCATTGATTAATTACATGTTTTTACCACATATTCTAAGATTTTAACTTATTATTAAGTATATATCTTTTAATTATACTTTATAATATTAAATATTTTTAATATATGTTTATTTAGTTAAAATATTTATAAGTTAATATTTATTTTTATAGGTTGCAAATAATTAAAAATTATAAAGTTTCTAACCTGACTCACCCGAATTTCATACTGGTTAAAAAAATTTATCACCCGGTTACCTAACTTTCAAAGTTAGATCAAACTTTGATCCACCTGACTTGGTCGAGTTTGGTGATATTTGGGCTCCATCTGACCTGACTTGCTTTGTTTGCACACCCCTACCAACACTCCTTGATACGAATCTAAACTATATAGGAAAAAAAATTATTTCTTGATACGAGTCTAAACTATCAAGGGTATAGAAAAGAAAATCACTCCCCTTGTTATGAGCCTAAACTATCAATAGTTACAGAAAAGAAAATGACACTCATTGATGCAAGTCTAAACTATCAATGGTTCCTAAAAATAGAACGCTAACACTCCTTGATGTGAGTCTAAACTATCATCGGTTCCTAAAAAGGATTACTAACACTTCTTGATATGAGTCTAAACTATCAATGATTACGTGGAAAAAATAAAATTCAACACTTCTTTGGTATAAGTTTAAACTATGTCCGAGAAAAGTTTCTCGGTGCGAAACAAAACAACCTCTAAGCTTCAAAATTTCTTGGCATGAAATGAAATTGCCTCCAAATTTTAAGAATTCTTTAGCATGAAAGGAAACTGCCTCCATACTTCAAGAATTCCTTAGAACGAAATGAAACTACCTCCATGGTTAAAAATTCATTGGCACAAAATGTAATTGGCTTTAAGCTTCAAAAATTCTTTGGCTTGACATAAAACTACCTCCAAGATTTAAAATTCCTCGACATGAAATTAAACTGCCTCCAAACTTCACAACTTCCTTGACACAAAATGTAACTATCTCAAAGCTTCATAAGTTCCTTAGCACGAAATGAAATAGCCTCCAAGCTTCAAGACTCCATGGCATGAAATGAAATTGCCACTACATTTCAAGAATTCCTTGGCATGAAAAGAAATTGTCTCCAAACTTCAAGAATTCACCGACACAAAATGAAGCTACCTCTAACCTTAAAAATTTTCTCAGCACAAAATGAAACTGCCTTCAAGCTTCAAAAATTCATTGGCACGACATGTAACTGCCTCCAAAGTTTCAAAAGTTTCTCAGCACGAAATTAAACGGCCTCCAAGATTCAAAAATTCCCTAATATGAAATTAAACTATTTCCAATTTGACATGAAATGAAACTGTCTTAAAGCTTCATAAACTCCTCAACACGAAATGACACTGCCTCCAAAGTTCAAGATTTAAATTCCTTGGCACGAATTAAGCTGTCACCAAGTTATAAAATTCCTTAACATGAATTAAACTACCATCAAGTTACAAATTCATTAGTATGAGTTAAACTGTCTTCAAAGTTACCGAACCATGAAGAGGGACTTCAAGATTCACCTATAATGCAAAGGAAACATGCACACAATTGAAAGGAAGTAGGACTATTTGTAGACAAAATAATAATAATAATAATTCTACACATGCCTTTAACCTATTTTTTTACTAAGAAATATTAAAATAGATTAAAAATATTGGTTAGTCAATTATAATTGACTAATTAAATGGTGATTGAATATAAAATCATAAATTTATCTAAATAAAATATTAATTAGTCAATAACTTAAGTAATTGAATGTTGATTGAAGACACAAATACAATTACAATGGATAATTAAGTATTGATTGGAGACAAAATTACAATGACTTTTATAATTAAATGTTGATTGGATCTATTCAACTCCAATCACCATTTAATCATTTGAGTCAATTATGCCAATCATTTAATTGGCTCCGAGTTAATCCTAATTATCTTTGCATATCCTAAGTCAATGTTAATCACCTTCAATCATTTACTAATTACTTTCAATCATCTACCAATCAACCTTAATCAATCTCAACTACCCTAATCACTCCAATCAACTTAATTTTGTCTACCACCATCTTTCTTATAAAAGGTCTCACATTGGCTTTGGGAATGAGGTGCAAAATTCAATGCACAAAAAGTCTTGAAACTCCTTTGCTTTTGTTTCTCAAATAATATATATTTAAGCAAGTCACAAATTCTTGCGATCAAGTCCAGTGCTTGCAGAGATCACAAAAACTTTCTCAACGATTATCCATAACGTCGTATTGAAAAAAGTTCATCAATTTAACTGGGCTCCAGCTACATGGCCCTGGGATCTAGTAAAGTTTCCAAAGAAATTGTACCAGAGCAATGGTGGAGCTAGACATTTATTCTTGAGGGGGCTGACTAAAATTTTATATAAACATATTCAACTATAATAACAGCAAAAACAATATATATGCATAAGAAACTTAATAACTCAAAAGTCATAATAAAAATTTACATTCTACAAAAGTTAAAAAACAAAAATAAATGTCCTTCAAATATATCTTGAGTTGCTTAAATAAAATCTAAAATTATAAGTGACGCCTTTTCAAATTAACAAAATCATCAAGTATTGAATTTGAAGCGAAAGTCTGAGAATTCTTTTTTTTAATAACTAAGTTATCAGTAAGAAATTCATCTTCCATTTTGTAACATCGTGTTTTAATGATTTTCATAGCTAAAAATGCACGTTCACCTGTTGTTGTAAATACTAGAAGAGTCAAAATGAGACAAATCAATATATCAACAAGATAATAAGTCTTTAACTTATCTGTCTCAACTGATCCTCCACATAGCTCTGAAATGGATGACAAATTATGTAATTTTGGATTCTTAGGCACGTTAGATTCAAAATACTTAAGTTGCAACCTTAAATTAGTATTCACTTGTTCAGTAGAATCAAGATGATAGTACTTGTTATAACCCTTATAACTCAATAACGAAAAATCAAGTTTTTCACACAACGTGTAAAGTTACGTTATAGAATAAACAAATTAATTAAATAATAGTATAGTTAAATATGTTATAATTTGATATCTTGATGTAAACTTAATATACATTTTTAATATATATATATATATATTAAGATTTAATCTCTATCACAGGCAAATTAAATAAAGAAACAATACAATTAGACATGTGCCTATATATATAAACAAAGCAAGAAAAATATACACCACAACTTTATATAATGGCTTAATAGATAACTTTCATGAAGAAACCTATATAAGTTGTTATATATAAGCTTAGTAATTGAAAGATCATAACAATAATGTTTATAAACTGATTATTATTTGGAATTATGAATTTTAGTTCTGGACCCTTCTGTGGGCTTGATGACATACATGAGCGTAAGAGGAAGTGACGAACAAAATTATAAATCGGTGAGTAGTTAATTGTTGCTTTTGGGGGCTAGATTATTATGAGTAATTGTATGTGTATTTAAATAAATGGGCAAGTGCAATATGTTAGTGTTTTGTTTGATTTATGTTTGTTTGATATTAATTGTGGTTGGTAAGGGCAACCAAAGTGAGATTTTTTTGAGGAATGATTTTTTTTTATTTCCAAAATTGAACTCTAGGTGCACCTAGGATATTCTGAAATGATATTATGTTTCTGATAAGTGTTTTAAAAAGATTAAATGCTCAACCCCGATGGGATGGACTGTGTATGGAGAATTAATGTGTTGTACGAGCACGTAAATGTCTGGTGGGGGGTGATAATGTTATGAGGGGCTGGGTTACTCGTTAGCCCTTTGTTTGCTTTGTATGCTGTGATTGCATCTGATTACTTTGTGATTTTGTGATTCATGTAAATTGTGAAGTTATGACGATTACAAATGTGTACATGTAATTTGAATTAAACATGAGCATTGTTATATGATTTTATTATATATGTTATATTACTTATGTTGAGTGATGCTAGTTCCCTTTGGGTACTATTTTTTACTCATTGAGTCCATAATACTTACTCCTCTTATGTGGTATTTTTTTTTTTAGTAATAGGATCTCGAGGTTAGCTATTACTGATAATGGACCTTGCCAAGTGTTTGGTGGCAAGGTAACTCTTGAAAATCTCAATCCTGAGGTCAAATGGTGAAAATTTGTAGTCACCCTAAAGCCGTGGGGTGTCTGGTCTTATAAGGCATAGTAGAATAATTAAGTGTTATTGTGATAAGAAATGGAACGAAGCAGAGCTTCTTATTGTCCTTGTTGTGTTACTTTAGTTGTTGTATAAGTATAGGGTTATGTATTTGTTGTTTTTACATGTTCCATTTTAAAGGAAATTTTTGCCAAAATTTTAAATAAATTGTTATTTATTTCAATAAACTAACCTTTACAGCTAACTTTTGTTTTATAAAATTTATTTTTATTTTCTAGTTTAGTTAAGTGTTGTGTTCATTTCTTGTTTTGAAGTCAAGGTTATAGAGGTTTGGTTATCCATTCCTTTAGCCAGTCACACCTCCGTGAGGGGTGTGATAGTACTTCTTTGAAAGATTGCATATATAATCAATAATAAATAATTTATAACCATCATTTGGTTCCAGACTAAGCTTAGTGTCAAAAGTTCCATTACTTGTTTAGTGAATCTAGTATCTAGCTCTTGTGAGAGAGAGTCTATAGTAGAATTAAAATATATCAAATGATAATGATGCTTTATAGTAATTTGCTCTTGTTGTCATCGACCACGACCTTCAATATATCAATTACCCAAATCTGGAACATCAATTTCATGTTTTTTAGAGAACTTTATAACATTCTCAACCAAATCATTCCAACCACATTCTCTCAATTTTTGTATGAGGTCTTTAGTGCTTGAAACTAGATTCATGGCATTTATAATGTCTTGTGATTTTTGTTGCAATGCTTGACAAAGGACATCAAGAATACCTATAATTTCCTTCATTAAAAGCAAAACAAAAATGAACTCAAAAGAAGAAATTAATCAACTTATAAGCTGCATTAGCATCTTCTCATTGAGAGTAAGTGGTTTCTTTTCTTTTAATCTTTTTAAGCACTAAACAAGTGGCATCAAACATATTTATAATGCTACAAATATAGTGAAAATGAGAACCCAATGAGTATTTCCAGCTCGCTTTAAAGTTTCATTTTGGTTGGTGATAACTATATAAAATAGAGTTATTTCACGATATTTTTGATTCCTAATTTGTGCTAAATCCTAGAGTTTAGAGATAAAATTCATTTAAAATTAGTATTTTGAGTATAGTCTAGTTGTTTAGGAGTTTTAAGTGTTTTAATTAAATTATGAGTAGATTTTGTTTACTTAGTAGTTTAATTTGTTTCTAAGTGTTTGAGTAGTGTCTTTGTACAAGACAAAGAAGGAAATATTAAAGGCTTGTGCCACGGCGCCAAAGAGACAACATAAAGAGCTAAAGTCAGAGATCACTTTTCCATGGCATGACAACACTTGAGTAACAATGCCATACCCCGTGAATTCCGACATCAAAATCAGAGAACAATGCTCCGCATCGCCATATTAAGGGATGCCACGGCATCCAATTTAGAGAAATTCAAGTGCAAGCCAAAGAAGGTCATGCCGTAGCACCTTTACTCAAGATGACTTCATTTTTAAATAGAGAAGGAAGCGCTACAGTGCCATGATGAGGATGTTGCAGTGTGAAAAGGTAAAGTCCTATAAGGACTAGGCAGAGGTTGTGGCATTGTAGAGCCAAAAAAGGAAGCAACGCAATGCCATAGCACTACGCCGTAACACCTCTACGTATTATCAAGGACTCTTAATTTGTTAAATTATGAGGTAAAGGGCTACATAAATAGGTGAAGGATGGAGTTTAAAAAGACATTAGAGCAAGAGTAAGAGAGATCACAAAGAGCTTATGAAAACCTGGAGCCATGACAACTCTAGGCTTATACATTCTTCTTATTTCTTTATTACTTGTGATGACTTTTTCAATTATGTTATTGTTTTCCATAGCTAGTATTAAGTAGTTTTATTCTAGGGTTGCAATTGAACTCACATGTAGTTTATGTGGATGCATACTCATTCCAAATATTTATGTTGTCTTGTTCTTAATACTTCTAATTGCTTGATCACCAATTAGACTTGGGAAAGTGAATTTTATGGTTAGACTTAGACAACATAGCTTATGATTAGATTATTCATCTAAATTAGATAATCCAATTTGTTAAAAAGATACGAATTTACCTTTTAGCCATAGGTAACTGGATTAGATTGGTTCTTAATAAATTTGTCTAAGTGTAATTCACATAGGAATATAGTGCATTAAGCTAAGGGAAGTATCAAATTATAAGGAGAAATATGCTTATAATTGCTTAAGAAATTTAGGTTAATATGGAACTATTGCATAAGTTGATTTAAAGTAAGGAAAACATAGGTGAAGTGTGAGGAGTATTGTGAATCTAGGTGGTAGTTTAGTTAGTTTATGTAAATTGCTTGTTTAATTTAGAATTCCATCACTCAAAATCCATTGGCTTGATTAAAATTAAGTTGCACAGATATTGGTAATTAAATTTAAAAGTGTTTTAGTTCTTTGTGGGAACGATCTTGATTTAATCATTATACTACTTGCAACGATAAGTGTGCTTGTGTTACTAAAATTATGTCAAGTTTTTAGCACCGCTGTTTGGGAATTATTTCTACTTTAATCATTGATATTAATATAAGCATTCTTGATTCTAATTCAAGCTCTTATTTTTTGTAATTTCAGGTGAATATTTGACATTGCATGTGAGAAACTTGAAATTTAGAACTAATACCTTTTGATCCTAAAATCGAAAGAACCTTCCAAAAGCTAAGAAAAGCCCAAGTTTTAAGAAGCTACAAGCGATGGCCAAAACAACATTAAGAACCTAAAAACAAGTCCTTAAGGGATTATGCTGTCCTTTTGGTGCAAGGACTCCCCTCAAGCATCCAAAGGCCCACTATTATGGCAAATAACTTTGAGAATAAGCCGAACACAATTCGAATGATATAATAATCAACTTAGTTTGGTGGCCTACCAAGTGATGATTCGAATGCACATTTAGTGACATTCTTGGAATTGTGGGACATATTCAAGTATAATGGCATCTTTAATGAATTTGTTCTCCTAGGCTTTTTCCTTTCTCACTTCGAGATAAGGCAAAAAGTTCTCTTTACTCACTACCACTAAATTCCATCACCACCTGGTCGAATATGGCATAAATATTTCTAGCTAATTCCCCTCCCCCCCCCCCCCCCCCCCCCACACTAAGACCAAATTTGAGGAATGAAATCATATCATTCCTTTAACATGATCAAGAATCTCTCTATGATTCTTGGGACAAATATAAAGATTTACTGTGAAAATGTCCTCATTATGGCATTCCTAAATGGTTGCAAGTTAATACTTTCTACAATGGTTTCGTAAGCTAAACTAGAACCATAATTGATGCTACTGCTGGAGGTGCTTTGATGGGGAAATCTATTGATGATGCTTATGACCTTTTGGAAAAGATGGCCTCAAACAACTACTAATGGCCATCTGAAAGGTTAGTATCCCAAAGAGTTGCTAAAGTGCATGAATTAGATGCTATCACTACCTTAACAACACAAGTGGCTGGATTGGTAAAGAAATTTGACAACCTTAGGGTGCAACAAAATTCCCAAAGCCGTTGTTATTGTTTATGAAGCTTGTGGTGAAGGTCACTCTATTGATCAATGCCCAAATATTGAAACAGAGCAATATGTGACAAATTTCAACCTACAAAACAACCCACATTCCAATACCTATAATCCGGATGAAAGAATCTTTTGAATCTCAGTTGGAATAACCAAGATTCATCCAATATTGCAAAGCCTAATTTTCCATTTGAATTCCAAGTTCAACAAAGCCAAGAAGCCCTTGAAATGAAGCCTTCCTTAGAAGACAAGTTTTTGCAATGCATGTCTAGAATTGATTCAGTAGTTCAAAGCCAAGTTGCATTCTTTAGGACATTAGAAACATAAATTGGCCACTGGCCAAAGCTTTGACATATGGACCTCAAGGTGCTTTTCTTATTGATACTGAGGCAAATCTAAGGAAGGAAAACAAAGAACATTTATGGTAATCACTCTTCAATGGAGAAAAGAGTTAGAGGTGCCTAAAAACAAGACTGAAGCTTAGGCTCCTATAGAATCAAAAGAAGAATTACCTACTCAAAAGAAGAAAATGAAGGTACAAATCAAACTACCAAAATCAACTTATCATCTTCCATTTCCACAAAGATTCTAAAAACAAAATATTGACAAACAATTTTAGAAATTTTTAGATGTGTTCAAGAAGCTCCACATAAACATACCATTAGCTGAAGCTCTTGAACAAATATCAAGCTATTCAAAATTTATGAAGGACATTCTATCTAAGAAGAAAAGCTTATGACTATGAAATGGTGGCACTAACTGAAGAATACAATGTCATACTTCCAAAGAAGCTCCCTCCTAAACTAAAGGATCTAGGTAGCTTTACTATTCCCTATATAATAGGTACACAATATTTTACAATGCCCTTTGAGATTTAGGTGCTATTATAAATTTAATGCTTTTATCTATCTACCAAAAGCTAGGAATAGGAGAAGTAAAACCTACTTCTGTCACTTTATAATTAGCTGATAGATCACTTACATATCCTAGGGGAATTGTAGATGACGTTCTTGTTAAGGTAGACACATTGATCTTCTCCGCTGACTTTATAGTCTTTGATTTGGAAGAAGATAGAAAGGTGTTTATTATTTTCAAAAGACCTGTTCTAGCAACAGGGAGGACACTAATAGATGTCCAAAAGGGTGAACTCACCATGAGAGTAAATAATAAAGAGGTTAAGTTTAATGTTTTTTAATCCAATAAATTTTCTCCAAAACATTATGAGTGCTTTTATATAGATTTGGTGAGTAATATTACTCAAGAGAATTTTTAGAAAACTACCCAAATAATCCTTTTGAGACTTCTTTAATTTCTTACACTAATAGAGATGATAATGAGTTTGTTAAGTGTATGAAGTTATTGGATGACTTACAACAATTTCCTAGACCAAATTCAAGATTTGAAAATGAATTTACCATCATCCACTCTTTTGGGGTAAGCCTTCAATTGAAGAACCACCTATCTTGGAGCTTAAGCCATTACCTAATAATCTAAGTTATTCTTTTTAAGGTTCTTCTTCTACTTTGCCTGCTATTATTTCTACATCTCTTATTAATATACAGGAAGACAAGCTCCTTCGTTTGTTGAGAGAACATAAGAAGGCATTAGGGTGGACTCTTGCTGACATTAATAGTATAAGCCCTTCCTTTTGTACAAGATCATCAATGGAGGATAACCATAAAGCTAATATAGAGCATCAAAGGAGGCTTAACCATATAATGAAGGAGGTGGTCAAGAAGGAGATTATCAAGTGGCTAGATGCGAGCATCATTTATCCATTCTCGGATAGTTTATGGGTAAGTCATATTAAATGTGTGCCAACGAAGGGAAAAATGATTGTCGTTGCTAATGCAAAGAATGAACTCATTCCAATAAGAACTATAACTGGTTGAAAGGTATGCAGGATTACCGAAAGCTGAACAAGGTCACAAGGATCACTTTTCCCTTCCATTCATTGATCAAAAGCTAGAATGGTAAGGGATTCTATTGCTTCTTAAATGGTTGTTCAGGATATAATCAAGTTGCTATAGCCTCAGAAGACCAAAAAAGACCACTTTTACTTAACCTTATGGCACATTCACCTTTAGAAAGATGCCTTTGGTCTTTGCAATGCTCCTGCCATTATTCAAAGGTGTATAATAGCCATCTTCACCGATATAGTAGGGTAAGGCCTTGAGGTTTTTATAGATGACTATTTAGCTTATGGTGATTCATATGATGCATGTCTCCATAACCTAAATTATGTACTTAAAAGATGTGAAGAGACCAACTTGGTATTAAAATGGGAAAAGTGCCACTTCATTGTCTAATATATAGTTTTAGGACATAAGGTGTCTAGTAAGGGGATTGAGGCAAATAAATCTAAAATTGAAACCATTGAAAGAACCTTCAACTTTAATAAAAGGAATTAGAAGCTTTCTAGGCCATGTTGGCTTCTATAGGAGATTCATAAAAAAATTTCTAAAATTTCTAAACCACTTTGTAATCTCTTAGAAAAAAGACGTCCCGTTTAGTTTTGATGATGCATGTATAACTGCGTTTTTAGTGTTGAAAAAGAAGTTGATATCTGCCCCTATAACTCTTAACCCAAATTGGAATTTACCCTTTGAATTGATGTGTGACATAAGTGATTTTGCAGTAGGTGCAGTTTTAGGGTAACGTAAGGAAAAGGTTTTTCATTCTATATGCTATGTTAGCAAAACATTAAATAGTGCCCAATTGAACTATACCATAACTAAAAAAGATTCGTTAGCAGTAGTATTTGCTTTTGATAAATTTCATCTTATCTTGGTGGAATTGAAGTTATTGTTTATACTGATCACTCTGCTATTAAGTATTTGATTGATAAGAAAAATGCTAAGCTTAGGTTGATAAGGTCATTGCTTCAAGAGTTTGACATGGTGATTAGAGATTGAAAGGGCTCTAAAAACCAAATGGTTGATCACCTATCAAGGCTAGAAGGGGAAGACAAGGTGGCTGAGTCCACAATAATTAATAGGACCTTCTCGGATGAAAAAATCTTCCAAGTTCTTCACAAGAGGTTGCCCTGATATCTTTGTCAACTATTTAGTTGGCAAAGTCATTCCTCTTGAAATAAACTCTTAATTATTTTGTTTCAGATGAAACCTTCTAGTTTAAACATTATGCTGACCAAATTTTAAGAAGGTGTGTTCTGAAAAAGAAAATTGAGAGCATCCTCCGCTATTGCCATGCTTATGAGTATGAAGGACACTTTAGAAAGAATCAAACAACTACAAAAGTACTCAAATTAGATTTTTATTGGCCTACTTTATTTAAGGACACTAATGAGTTTATTTTCAAATATGACACGTGCTAAAGAACGGCAACATCTCTAGAAAGAATGAGATGCTACTCAACAACATTCTAGAGGTTGAATTGTTTGATTATGTGGGATGCACTTCATGGGTCAATTCATCTTCTCATACACCAACCAATACATTCTTGTTGTTGTGGACTATGTCTCCAAATGGGCAGAAGCCATTGTTGTGATAACCAATGACTCCAAAATTGTGACAAACTTCCTTAAGAAGAGGATTTTCACATACTTTGGCACACCTCAAGCTATTATTAGTGATAGAGGGTCTCATTTATGCAATAAACAAGTGGGGGCCCTTCTTACTAAATATGGAATAACATACAATGTGGCACTAGCATACCTTCTATAATTAAGTGGACAAACAGAAGTCTCTAATCGAGAGATAAAAAGAATACTAGAGAATACAATATGTTTTTTCTAAAAAGGATTGGTCCAAGCGATTGGATAATGCATTGTGAGCATACTGTACAGCCTAAAAGACTCCCTTAGGTATGTCTCCATATTAGCTAGTTTTTGAAAAAACTTATCACCTTCCAGTTTGGTTAGAGGACAATATCTATTAGGCAATAAAAAAAAATCAACTTTGATCTTTAAGCAGCTGGTGAGAAAAGGCTTCTCCAATTAAATGAAATGGAAGAGTTTAGGCTCAATGCCTATGAGAATGCCAAACTCTACAAAGAGAAGACCAAAAGGTTGCATGATCAAAGGATTGTTGAATGCCACTTTAAGCTGGGTCAACAAGTCTTACTGTATAACTCTTGGTTGAAACTCTTTTCGGGAAAGCTCAAGTTAAGCTAGTCTAGTCCATTCTCCATCTCTTAAAGTATTCCCATACGGAGTTATGAAGTTGCTTCCACTAATTCTCAAAGGACATTCAAAGTGAATGGACAATGATTGAAACGTTATTGTGGAAGGAAAATCGATTACCAACATACCAAAATAACCTTGATAATGCCACTTAAGCACAACAAATTTAAGCCAAGGACTTTAAACTAAGTGCTTCTTAGGAGGCAACCCAAGTTCTTAAACCATTTTTCTTATTTTGGTTTTGTTAATTTTATTTATAAGTGTTGAAACTCATTTAGCTTTTACCTTCCCTTGTTCAAGAAAGAGCCAAAAACAGGGAATTCATATAGAAGCCATGATGTCACAATAGTCTATGACCCTACGCCATGACTCCCAATGCCTAAATTCTAGGTAAGGTAACTAGAGAGCTCTACTATCACGATGCAATGGCATTGCACGCCTGTAGTGTTTGATTTGCAAAATCAAGGTAAGTACCATGCCTTGGCTCCCATTCCTTATGTTTTGAAACAAAAAGTTTGAAAGAATCACAACATGATAGGTCTCTAAAACCATATTGCTGCATGCCGAAACCCAAAGAATTGAGTTAAACTCAGAGAGCTTTGCATCATAGTGCCAAAACATGAGTGCCGTAGAGGTCCCCAAAATAAAAATTTTGGTTTTACACAGAGAAGATTGTACTTTGGCATCCATTCATGCACGCTACAGCACCATTTCCCATGGTTTTGAAACTTAGAATTTTAGGGCTAGGCGCCACGGCTCCCTATCAGAATTTCAGATTTTAAAAGATGAAATCTAACCCTTTAAGCCACAGAAACACATACCTAACTCAAATTTCTCCTAGAGTAAAAAACCTAGGACCGAGATTCACAATCCAAAACACCTAATCCCTCAATTCCTTTTGTTTACCCCTCATCCCCATTATTGTTGCTCAGTTTGCTTAGTAATTCTTTTTAGCACAAATTGCCATGGCACTTAAAACAGCTAAGAGACCACGAACTAGACTACTTCTTCTCCCAGTTATGATATGGCCAGATATACATCTCATGAGGCTGAGGCCCAGTACAAAGCATAAATGTTGACAAAGACCATTGTGCAACAATGGGGGTTTGAACTAACCCAGATGTACTTCCCTTTCATCCATTCCATTATTAATACATGACAGTAGGAGAAGTTGATAACTTTGTAAAATAAGTTATTTCACTATGCTTTTGACTCCTATTTTTTTCTAAGCCCTAGAGTTTAGAGTCAGAATTCAATTAAAATTAGTGTTTTATCTAGTTTAGGTTGTTTAAAAGTTTGTAGGGTTTTAATTTAATTAGGATAAGTTTTTATGACTTTTGTTATCTAATTTGTTTTTAAGTGTCTTTACAGTTTCATAATCAAAGACGAAGAGGAAAAGCTTTAAAGACTCACATCACAACATGAGGTATACTGGTGCCGTGACGCCTAAAAAATGAATTACAAGTAATCAGGCAAAGAACTATTCACCGCGGCGAGATAACACCTACATTATGGTGCCTCAAACCCAAATCGCCCTCATGCTAGTTAGAGAGAAAAATGCCATAATGCCATACTAATGGACACCACAACGTCCCAATTAGAGAAAATCAAGTCTAAGATAGAGAGCATTTTGCTGCAGCACTACTAAGGAAGCAGCTATGACGTCCTCATCTAAGACAACTTCATAAGCGACCAAAGAAGGAGGTGCCACAACAACATACATGAGGACGCCGTGACAAGAGCAGTTAGAGTCCTAAACGGTCTGCACAGAAGCAAGAGCACTACAGCTCCAATGAAGGAAGCACTCGATGCCATTAAGTGTTTCTAAGAACTCCTAGTTCTGTAAACTAGGAGAAAGAGGCCAATATAAGGAGATGAGGCTAAAGTCAAAATTCATACCAAAGCAAGCGAGATAAAGTTTCTAAGAAGCTAGTGAAGGCTGGAAGCTATGGCAACTTCTAGTCTTCTATTCCCTTCTTGTTATTTTCTTATTTACTTATATTGGCTATTTCGTTTATGTTAATGTTTTCCATTGTTAGTATTGAGTAGTCGTATTCTAAAGTTACAATTGAGCTTACATGTAGCCTATGTGGCCCTTGATTTGATTTAATACATGTTTTGGTTTCAAATATTTATGTTGCTTTATTCTTAATGCTTTTAATTGCTTGGTCACTAGTTAGATTGACTGGGAACCTTGGGATTGACTTGAAAGAGTCAATTTCGGGGTTAGCCTTAGGTAACATAACTTGTGATTGGACTGTTTATCTTAATTGAATAATCTAATTTGTTAAAAAGATAAGAATATACTCTTTAGCCATAAGTAACCGAAATCAATTGGTTCTTAATGAATTTGTCTTAGTATAATTCTTAATGGAATATAGTGAATTAAACCAAGAAAAATATACAATTTCTAGATATAGAAATATGCCTATAATTACTTAAGAGATCTAGGTTAATATTTAGACTATTGCATGAATTGAGTTAAAGTAAGGTAAACTTAGGTGAAGTGTAAGGGATATTGTGAACCTAGGTTTTAGTTTAAGATAATCTACATAATTTGCTTGTTACTTAGTTTTTCAAACTCTAAATTTGCATTGGCTTGATTAAGATAAAATAACATAAATATTGATAATTAGCTTTGAAAAGTAATATAATTCATCGTGGGAACTGTCTTTACCTCTATCATATTACTTGAGAATGATACGTGCACTTGCGTAGTAAAACTCATGTCAGAAATTGTGTTAGATACCATGGGTTGCAGTTATACTAGTATTATGGGAGTTCTATGCCAACGTCTCAAAACAAGTTGATGGGCATGCTTATTTTTGGGGTAAGATGGTACTATTTGCCAATATCATCATTAACCACTTTTAAGGGCTCCAAAGCTTTGAAGAAGATAAGTACATGATGTATGCTCGGGGGATTTTAATTAAACTGAGGTAATTGACGAGTTGTGTTACCCCGGTTCAGTTTGGAAGATGACAAATGGGGACCCTTTCCACTTTAGAGCAACCTAACTAAAGGCGATATCTAGAGCTTAGTATTACTTTATACTAGCCAGTTTCTTGTCGACTAGACATGATAGCAATGTTAATAAAGATGGAGCAATCCTACCCTATGCCATCATGAAGGGTAAGTCCATTGATGTTGGTAAAGTAATCCAATAGTAGTATACTACATAATGCAAATGGAAAGCACCTAGGTCTCTGGTTCCCATCTCTGATAATAGAACTATACCACTTGGTTAGGGTTCGATGGGAGGACAATGAGAAGGTTGAGCACCCAAAAGGGCTTCATTGATGAAAATCTTATGAAGAAGTTCTTTAAGAGGAACCATATAGCTGGTAAGGGTAGTGGTGCTGCTCCGACATATCTCGAGCCCATGAATGTTCGACCTTTGATAATAGGTCAATATATTTCTTGACTTGAGATGCAGGCCGTAAAGCACTGGTAGTACAAGAATAAGATGCTGTAGTAAAATAACCAGTTCTTGTGAGGGTTGATGGTTAGGAGTGGGATGAACTTGAGTACCGTCCCTCCTTACCCCGAGTAGCCAGCTTCTTTCCCTCATTCGGAGGTTGATGAGGATATAGAGTTTGATGAACGAAGGAGTTTTCTTTTATTTTTGTATTGTTATTTTATTTTCTTTTTCTTTCTTTTGTTTAGTAAGCATTGGGCCACTGCTTAGTGTATGGGAGGATTAACTTCCAATTGTACTAATTGTTTAAATCTTGTAATTTGTTCAATTGTAAACCTCAATACTTTGTTTAATTGTATTTGTTTAGATTGTGGTCTTCTAGGTTATAATTTCCTTTTTGGAAATAAGTGTGTACTTGTTAAATGCTAAATGATGAATTCAAAATGTTTATTCGTTACATGTTAAGTGATGAATTCCTATTTAATTTGTCTTAATGTTCAATGTTTCCTTAATCCCATGATAATAGTCATATTTATGCATTGCATTTTGATTTTGATGAGATGTAGGAAATTTTTCTTTTTATTGTAATTAGGGAAATTTCACACATTCATGCACAAGGCTATTTTTTACCTAGGTTCAATGTTCTCTAGAGATATGTATGTTGGAATAACCTTTAGACTATTTTTCAACCCTAAACTTAGCTTGGATTCCTCTTGAGGCGAAATCCTAGGTGAGACTTAGTTGAAAATATGATTTAGGCAATCTTTGGATTGGTTAAGCCTTTCTTATCCACCTTGTTATTTAAATCCTTAGACACCCACTTTTGAGCTTAAAGCCTATTCATTCTTGTAACCTTGCATTTTATCCAAATCCTTTATTGTTATTCCCTATTTGCACCTTATTACTTTAATCACATTGATTATGCATTGTAGTTTGAGTGAAAAAGTGAATGTAAGTTATGAGTAAGTGAGTCAATTAAGATAGAATTTCTCTTCATCCCTACATCATAATAAAAACTAAGTTTGGGGTAATGTTTGGTATTTTCCTTGAATAAATTTCAAACTAAAAGTTTAGCAATAAAAAAAATTTGAAAAGAAAGATAAAGCAAGTAAAAGTAGGAAGCAATCACGAGTCATGCCTACATATAAGAGAGATCAAGTAAAAAGTGAAAAAATATTAAGCCTGAGTTGAGTGGGAATTGGCACCAAAAGGTGGCAAAAGAATATACTACAAAAATCTTTCGTGCTTAGGGTAAGTGAGCTTAAAAATTCTTTTCATCTAACCATTACCCTAGCGTTACATTACAAGTTGTATTTAAGACCTATTGATTTTTGACTAAGTGTTAGCTTATATTAGTGGAGAGATGAAGGAAGGATGAATTTCTAGGGGTTTAATATTAGTAGAAATTTTCTTTGAATTCATTGACCTTGGTAAAGATGCTCTGCACACACACATATAAAGTCTGCTCAAACATGAAAAATTGAAGTTATACTTGAGTTTTGTCTTGAGTCAAGCCTTTGTTATAAATTTTGAGGATTTTAGAAGGATAATTTGTTCATCATTGATAAGTTTAGTTGTTGTTAAGTTTAGGGTGTGATAACTTTGTAAAATAAAGTTATTTCACTATACTTTTGATTCCTAATTTGTGCTACATCCTAGAGGTTAGAGTTAGAATTCATTTAAAATTAGTATTTTGAGTCTAGTCTAGTTTGTTTAGGAGTTTTAAGTGTTTTAATTAAATTTTGAGTAGATTTTGATTACTTAGTTGCTTAGTTTGTTTCTAAATGTTTGAGCAGTGTCTTAGTCCAAGACAAAGAAGGAAATATTGAAGGCTTTTATCTTGGTGCAAAGGACCTTGCCATCGGGTAACAAAGAGGCAAAATAAAGGGCTAAGTCAAAGAACATTGTGTTGCAGCGTGACAACACTTGAGCAGCAGTGCCATACATAGAGAACTCCAACATCAAAGTCAGAAAGCAATGTGCCGTAGCTCCATATCAAAGGGATGCAGCGACATCCAATTCAGAGAAATTCAAGTGCAAGTCAGAAAAGGCCATGTCGCAGCGCCACTAAGGAAAATGCCACGACTCCTATACTGAAGACAACTTCGTTGTTAAACAGAGAAGGAAGCGCCCCAACTCCAAGCATCAAGACTCTATGGCATGATAAGATAATGTCCTATAAGGACTGGGTAAAGGCTGTGGCGCCGCAACTCCATGGAAGGAAGTGCTGCAGCGCCACCCCATATTATCAAGGATTCCTAGTTTTGTTAAACTTGAAGGTAAAGGCTTGTATAAGGAGGTGAAACTAGATTTTAAAAATGACATTAGAGCAAGTGAGAGAGAGATAACAATAAGCTTGTGAAGACCTATAGCCGTGACAACTTTAGTCTTTTACCTTCTTCTTTTTTTCTTTATTACTTGGAATGACTTTTTCAATTATATTGCTGTTTTCTATATCTAGCATGGAGTAGTTTTATTCTAGGGTTGTAATTGAGCTCACATATAGCTTATGAGGCCTTTGGTTTAATTTAATGTATGTTTTAGTTCCAAATATTTATGTTATGTTGTTCTTAATGCTTCTAATTACTTGATCATCAGTTAGATTGATTAGGAACCCTAACCTTGAGAGTGAATTTTAGGGTTAGCCTTAGACAACATAGCTTATGATTGGATTATTCATTTAAATTGGATAATCTAATTTGTTAAAGAGATAGAATTATACTCTTTAGCCATAGATAACAAGATTATATTGGTTTTTAATGAATTTGTCTTAGTGTAATTCACATTGGAATATAGTGAATTAAGCTAAGGGAAACATCAAATTATAAGACATAGGAACATGCTAGCTTGTAATTGCTTAAGAAATCTTGGTTAATAATTAGAACTATTGCATGAGTTGATTAAAAATAAGAAAAACATAGGTAAATTGTGAGGAATATTGTGAACCCAGGTATTAGTTTCATCAGTTTACGTAGATTGCATGTTTAATTTAGAATTCCATCACTTGAAGTCCATTGGCTTGATTAAAATTGAGTTGCATACATATTTGTAATTGACTTTAAAAGTGGTTTTGTTCTTTGTGGGAACAATCTTGATTTAATAATTTTACTACTTGCAACGATACATTCACTTGCGTTACTAAAATTATATCAGTTGATACCTTTCCTTGATTGAAGTTCATTAATAGAAACCAAATGTGCAATTTCAACAGCTTTAAAAGCTTGTAATTCATCGTGACGTTTACATGAAGCACCAACAATATTGATGATAAAAGTCAAATTTGAAAAGAATTCATGGACGGAAAATACCTCTGCAGTGATAATTGTAATTGATGAGCGAAACAATGCAAATAATAAACACAAGGGCAATCTTTGAGAAAAAATTCTTGCAAACCTTTCCACTCCCGCTTGTAAGTTAGTAGCACCATCATAGCCTTGACCACAAATGCTCAAAATATGAAGAATACTCAAAATATGAAGACTATGTCGAGAGAGAATAGTAGGTATTTTAGTTTTGAGTGTCAATGTTGATGTATCTTTAACATAAGGAAGGTCAAAGAAATGCTTATTGACAAAACCATCTTTATCAACAAATCTCATGATAAGTGCCATTTATTCTCTCTTAGTGCCTTATCAACGATAATACAAAATTTAGAGTCCCTAATATTTGCATGAATTTTATTTCTTACTTTGAATTGCAAGAACATGTAAAATCTCCTTTTGAATAGTAAGTGAAGTATATTGTAGTAGCATTTTCCAATACAATGTTTGCAACTTTTTCATTGTACACTGCCAAAAGCTTTATCATCTTAATAAAGTTGCCACGATTTTTTGAATCAGTAGTTTCAATATGACCTCGAAAAGCACATCCTTGAAAAGCAAGCCAATGAGCAATATCAATAGAAGTTTTGACTCATAGCCTGTTATTTTGAATTTGTTCCTCTGATTGTGCTTGTATTCAATATGCCCAAATTGCTTCATTAAATCCTGACAAGATCTCACCACATTATGTGGTGAACAAGGATCCTCCCCAATATGATTCAAGAAAGCACAATTCTTCCCATTATTAACTTCTTCTTTTTTCTAATTTTTAAATCCCTTGACTGTAGATACGTCCTAACTTGGTCCCCCATATGGCCTTATGCTAAAAATATAACAAGGCAAACAATATGCAACATCTTTATCAAGTGAGTACTTAAGCCAAGAAGGAAATAGTGTAAACCAAGAAACTTGAAAATGACTAGGATGCTTTTCAAGATACTCAGGTTTAGAGTGACAAATTTGATATGGTCTGGCCATCAAATAAGCACGTTGTATTTCATAACGTTGAGTTAGATATTCCCACATTTGTGAACACAAACCAGGATCACATTCTAGTGAAGAAATATCAACTTCTTTTTTGTTATTGGTAAAAATCTGGTCTGGGAACTTCTCAAGTTCAACTCTAGGTGGTGTATCTTCATCTTGCTCAATTCTTGGGTTATTAGAAGGATGTTCTTCTATATTTTGATCTAAAGATGTACTATTTTCCATTCCATTAACATCCTTTCTTTTAAAGAATGAATCAAGATATTTTTGTTTGCCAATATGCCTATAAATTTCAAAAAATATATTGCAATTAACAAATTGATATTGATAGTTTTTTTTTTTTTTGGCCATAATTATTTATTTTAAACTAATAACACAACCTAAATAAATAGAACATATTTAAAAATTAAAAGATATAATATAATTGTTACTTGTTCAATCCTTAAATTCTGCTTATTAAGTAAAAAATAAATTTATTCTATATCAATGTTGAATATACTCAATAATTGTTCTGAAAGTAAAATTTGAAGTAAAAAGAAATCCAAATTATATTAAAATTTTATATACTTTGGGTTTAATAATATAATCTTTAAAATAAGGTTTTACCTTCTTCTGTTTTTTGGCAAAAATCTCTTCTCTTCTTTAAACTTGGACAGTGGCCTCTCTCTAATGTCGATAGAGCTTCGCTCAAAAATTCTTTATGGTGGTAGGCAGCTGGCTGCAACAATTACAAAGGTGGAGACAATAGAAAGTCTAACTTAAAAAGTGTTTATAATAATCCTATTGCCTATTGGATTTTAAGTTTTATATATTAACCCATTAGTCTTGTAGTCTTATAGTTCAAATAGTATAAAAAATAAAAATGTTATTCAGTTTTTAATTTTAGAAGAGCCATGGTCTAAAATAAGAAAAATCAAAAGGCTAAAAATTAATTTTCAATTATAATGCTAATATTTTTTTAAAGTTTGGATAGGGGATCATGGCCTCCTCTGGTCCTTTATAAGAGAAATACATTCTTTTTTGTAAGCAATATTAACACATAGTTTGTATCCATCCTATTACAAATGATTACACCTCTTATTTTTGTACACATTTTCTTGTTCATTGCATTTTAGGCAAAATTTGTGTTCACAATACCCTATTCCAGAAGATCAATCGAAGTTACAAGTCAGTGAGTACATATTGGAGGGACAGTGTAAATTTACTTGCCAAAAGGATTTTCCTCCTGACAATGTTTTTAGGGCTCGATCTGAGGCTATTGGTCTTCATTAAGGTTTTTCTTTGGATGATAAAATTATCTGGAACCTGTCTTCTAATGGTATCTTCACTACTCGAACTGCTAGGACTCAATTAAGAGATCCTCCTGCAGCTTCCTCCAATATGTCTATTATTAGACAAATTGCAAATTCATTTATTCCTAGAATTGAACATTTCTTGTGGTTGGTTCTCCTTAACATGTTACTAACTAATTATATAAGGTGGAAGAGGAATTTGGTTGGCTCTCCTACCTACACCATATGTTCTAATTCTTGTGAGGATGTCCTGCATGCTATCAGATATTGCCCTCATGCCTAACATGTCTGGGTTAATGTTCCAAACCCTTTGCTTTCTTCCTTCTTCACTGCAAACTTGGAGACTTAGATCAAATTGAATCTTGACTCTGATCTTCTTTTTCATGATAAGGTGCCTTCGCCCTCCTTCTTCTCCTTTCTTGCTTGGAGATTATGGAAGTGGAGGAATAAGCTTTTATTTAGTGATATTTTATCTCCATTCCTTCTACTTCCATTTCTTCACTGTGTTCTGAAGCTGAGATATTATGGAATATTTTGGATATTAATATGAGTAATATATATTAGAGTTAGAAAGCTCATCAACTAGACTTTTCCTTCATTTGGTTGGGTCAAACTGAACTCAGATGTTTGCTTCAAGGACAATGGTAAACTCACTGGCTGTGGTGGCCTGATTAGAGGGGATGCAGGGAGAGAGGTTTTGTGGTTATCTTGTTAAATTGGACTATGGATCTAATACCTTTGCAAGGGTCTATGGTATTTATTGTGGCCTTAAACTAGCTTGGGATATTGGTTACAAGAAAGTAGAAGCTGAAATTGATTCATTGGTTACTCTAAATTTAATTTTAAAAGAGGACATTGAGTGTCATCCTCATCACAATCTGATTATAAACTGCAGGAATATCTTGAATCAGGATTGACGGACTTCTTTGAAGCACGTTTATGGGGAAGCTAATTACTCTGCAGATTGCTTGGCCTCTGCCTTTCTTGGCCTATTAGTCCTCATCGGTTGACTTATGTTCCTCCTGATCTGGTTTCAGTTCTTTTGCAAGATGCGATGGCTGTTGCTCACCCCCTAGCAACTTCTTTAGTTTTTTTGGGTGTAGTGTCACAATCTAAACTTATCCGGGGCATATGTCTGGCCGCTTTATTTTTGACACCAATATGGGGCATCGTTGTAACAGTACCTAGGCTTGATATTTTTATAATTAAAGTGAATAGTTAATTTAGCTCAATTGGAAGAGATGATGTTTTTTCATGACAGAGAAACTCCTGTGCAAAATTCTTTAAAAGTTATTTATGTTCATGTGCTTTGTTGGATTTTTTTGGCATTGCTTGTAACACCAGCATAATTAATGAGACACATGAGATATTTCTTGTAAATTGTGTGACATTTTTCTTTTTGATGCACTGTGTACTAGCCTTGCAAGTATAGACCTAAGAGATATTTAATAAATTGACTTGCTACCCGTGAGAGGATAGCTATGCTCTACTATCTTTCTATGCTAGTAAAGTGGGCTGTGACACTTAGGCCCGTGTTTATGAGCATCACATGAATTAATGGAAAAAAAATTTATGAATAAAAAAACTATTATCATTGATTTTATAACTCATACTAACAAATTTAAAATAAATAAATTGAATCACACTTGAGTTAGGCGACCTACAAATGTTGTTGTGCCGGGTCGCCAAGTTGTATTGGCCATGAAAAACAAAGGTATCAAACGTAGAGCTCAGAGTGTGTAAAAATCAAAAAGAAAAAAAAAAAAAAAACCTAAATTCATGCATATTTTGTATAAAAATTAAATTTCAAATTAAGAATAATATTAATTAATTTAGAATCTCTTTTTTAAATTTCAATGACTCGTATCACCTAAACTAAACCTAAATTCTTTCTTCATTTTGATATGTTTCGATTTCTTCATATTTTGCTAAATGCTATATTATTCATTATACTTAGTAATGGCGTAGATTTTTCTTTTGGTGTAAAAACTAAAAACCAAGAAAACTATTCCAAATTCATTTCATCAATATATGAAACGAACAGACTCAATTAGATCAGTGCAGTAACTCAGAATTACATACATGGACAACCTACAATGACCTAAAGCAGCACCAATTCACCTATAAAAAAACCTGAAAACCTAATACAACTCAGCAGAACAGGAAGTGGGTACTCTTTTTGTTTATGGAAAACAGCAAGTGAAACTAGAAAAGAGCGGTGAAAAGATATACTGTCATGAAAAAGAAGAGGAAAAATACTGAAGCAATAAGGCTCAGCTCAGCAATACTGTCACGGTTTTCCATCAGCACTCTGAATTGGTCCCTCATGGACAGAATTTATCAACAAATTTGTCTTCATACCCTGCTCTATCATTCTGGGAGAACTTGTTAGATTCCATTCACATTCCTGAATATGATGTGGGGTTATCACTTTGGCTGCACTTAGAGATGTATGGAACTGCTCATGACCAGGTTGCTTCCAAAAATTCAACTCACTGTCTCTTCTTTCGTTGCATACAGTGTCCTGCATCTTCCTTTTCTGCATCTCATCATTAACTATCTGCAACCGCCACAAATATGAGGAAAATGTCATTACATTATTGTGAAATAAACATTCTCAGCCCCCTCAAATGTATATGAAAAAGAAAATAACTTTAGACATGCAGGAGTTCTGTGACCTTTGATAGATGCAAGTGGCCTACTGAAATACACTAGTTAGGGTACAACCAAATGATCACTATCTTTACCTAAATGCTTCTGGATATTTCCTTCACTCTTTTTGATGCTTCATGCACAAATCATGTCTTCCAAGGATTGACTATAGGAATTGGAAATTAAGATAGGAGTTTGTTAAGAAGAGTTTCTATATTAACGTCGCCAAAATTTCAGTTGAATATATATTTAGAAACTTATCATAGTTATTAGTTCCTATAAATATCATGTTGCCTTCTCATAAAAATTTAAAGAAATATATGGCATGTTACTTTACAAGTCTCTCTTTTTCCCTCTAGTTTGAGATATTGTCTTCTGATTATGGAACAAGTAAATTCTTTACACTGAAGAATGGTTTGTATCTATTAGTATCAAAGATCAAGTAGTAAGAGATGGAGTCCGAGGCTTGCAGCAATATGCATGTTATCAAAGTCTAAGAAGAAGACATTTGTGTATTCAATCATTTGAATGTGTTTAAAGTGACTCCATAACTTGAATTGCAATAATAGAGTGCATATCCCATCAACTCTGGACATGATTTCTGAGATGTCTAGATTGGGTTTTTCTGTAGTACATTTTCAGAATGTCATTAAAGAGCATCTCAAGTATATCACAGATCAATAATAGAGATTATGTTTATGCTCATATTGAAAATCCCTGAGACTCTCCAAACTGCTATTATTACATTTTGGCATGCTACTGCACAATTCTCTAAGCATAGTAACAGGTATGGAGTTCCAAAACAAGTTGGCAAGAACCTGAGCATACCATATGGATTACCATATATATTAATCTCTCATAAGAAGGATGTCAAGAGTAACTCCCTATGAAAGAGCTGACATAGATGTCCAATAAGTTGAAAATATTAGCGAGCAGAGAGAGTATGCCCAATGGATGAAGTGGTCTACTAGCAGTCAAAAAGAAATCTGATGCTTCTGTCAATATTTTCTCTATTTCAAATACTATTAATGGGAAGAAGGTGAAGTTTTCAGAAACATCGAGCTTAAAATTTTTGAATATCCAGCTCAACTACAAACTGTAAAATGTATTTGCAGTGATGCAGCACGATGATGAAATCAAAGAAGGCTAAAAATAAGCAGACGATGTTATGTCATCACAAGAATCAAGCAGCTTGTTCCATGTTTGATTGATTATGACTTGCAGTGTGTGGACTGTTAAGGTCTAGGTAAAACCTTTTCAAATGGAGAAAACGGGAGTAGAGCTACTATCCTTAGACAAAAGTTAAAACTTAAAATCATAAATACACATAAGGTGACATTTACTGATGTTCCTAGCTAGGAAGGATATAGTTTTCCTAGACAATAACGTAGTCACTCTTGAATCTCTCAGTGAGCAAGCCATATACTGTTGGGTTGAACTTAAACTATCTTGAAGCAACAGTGGTATTAGTAGAATAAATCTTTCTGAACAAAAAAATTAATGGATTTAAGCCAAACTTCCCAAGGAGACCTTCGTTGTGGTGGTGAAGTTAATGTACTATCAGACCAACACAAAGCAATAAACATATAGATACTTGTCATCCCAGAACACTAGAATGACTGTTCATAGAATGGTTATTTCTTTTCCTCAAAGAGAAATAGACTTAAGTGTCTCTGGGTGTTTCTGATCACTCTATGGATGTGCTGGAGATAAAGAGATCACATCAAAATGGATGACATATAAAAAGTCTTATTTCGTGACATGGCTAGAATTAGTGCTAGTTATTAGTTAATGTAAAAAGCTTATCATTGATACCTCAAAATAAATGACAGTGATGTACCTGCCTGATTCTGATCACTCCAACTCAGAGATATTCTATGCCTAAATATATCAAGGCTTAGATTTTTATTTCTTTTTCCAATATTCAGGACTGATTATATGGTATTTGACAGTTGTATTGAAACATGGAGCAGGAAGACTTACCAATTCTGCACTTGGGTGTACATCTTGTCAGTGGTAAACTATCGTTAAAGGACTCTCGGTCTTTCCTTGGTAAGAAATCAACTAGGATCAATTCATGGGGCGAGGAATTCCTTGGTAAGATATCAACTAATAAATTTACACTTTGCAAATTTACTGGACTGATTTCTTTTACTAAATAAGTAGTTTCATTTAGAGAGCAGAAGTTGAATGCTTCCCACAGAATGTTTCTGGTGGGAATGCTTGATCAATAATGTACCAATAGTAAGCATTGAACTGAATATATAGTCAGTTAGGAATGCGTATAAGTGGGTGGACTGGCTAAACAAAATCTAGTAAAAGGTAAAACTCATATTGACTGTCCCTTAGTTCTCAAAGGTTTTCTATTGGATTGGGATGAAATTCTTGAAGCTCAAATTAAGTTTCAAGTTGGAGATGGTGGTTCTGTCCATGATCCAGATGGCCCTATTAATATACAGGTATTGTCACCAGATAATCTAAGATTCTGCAAGTCAATTTCAACATCTAAGCTTCCCACAATGTTGCAAAATAGGTTTTCAAATGGCAAACAGACAATGGACAGTTAAAAAAATATATATGAGGAAACTGACAGGATTACCGCTTAAGGGGCTTAAGAATATATTTTAACTTGCAAAGAAAATAAATAAATAAAAAATAATAACTCCACATCTCCCCCTCCCCCCCCTCACAACATAGTAAAAGTCTTCTCCCAGGGTCCACATCCTTAGTTTAACAAGTTACTGGCTTTTTTCTTTTTTTTTACAAAACACAAATTTCATCAGAAAAAAAGAAGATTATAAAGAATAGAAGTTATCAACATTATAATAACCAGCCGAGTGCAACTAATGATATTCTTAGTCACCATTTGCCATAAAGCTAACTAGGTGTCACAGGCCCACCTTTCCCGTCATATATTGTCCGATTTGATCCCATTAAGCCACACAGGTTTATTCTTGAAAAAACCCACTTGACCTCCCAAAACACGTCGTATAACAAGAAAAGAAGGCCAACCCTTATATGCTCAAGATCACTCTAGTACATAGCCGATGTGGGACTTAGTCCTCTGACCGTCACATCCACCCCACTCATTTAAGGGTGCTCCATCCTCGGTGGCACATGCAGGTACCCCAGAATGGCTCTGATACCAAATGTCAAGGGCCTAACTTCCACATCATATATTGTCTCCTTTGGCCTCACTGAGCCTCATGGGTTTGTTCTTGGAAAGCTCACGTGGCCTCCAAAATGCATATAACAAGGAAGGAAGGGTACCCATATGCCCAAGATCACTCTAGTGCATAGCTGACGTGGACTTGGTCCTCTGACCGTCGCACTAGGACAGTCTAATGGTTGTTTATCTGTTATCTATACAGATGTTACTTCACAAAGATGATGTTTTGTTAATTTTCATTATTCATATATTATATCAACAAGCCAACGAACTGCAGAGAAACAATATGCATCTTAGATAACAGGACTAAATAAATCAAGCTGCGCAATAATCTTAAATTTGCTTCACAACCTAACAATATGTCCATCCCAACCAGTTGCTTGTTCAACCGGCATGCCACCAACTGGAGGACGGCAAAGGTCACAGGGCCGAGCATCAACAATGAGGTAAGTTTGAAGATTTGGTAGGTTACAGTTTCCCCTTCCCTTTTCCCCTAGAGTAGGCTAGTTTCCTTTCCCCATTCCCCTAGGAGTAGGAGTAGGAGTAGACTAGATCCATTGCTTGTATAAAACAAGAAAGAAAAAAAAAGAACAAGTATGTCCATATGTCTACTTCTGGAAGCAGATCGTGGAAATATGACTAAAATCTATGTAACTCTGAGCTTTCTTAGCTCCAGCAACAAGGAATTTAAATAAGCAAGCATTCTAACGAAAGTAGAGCTAAAACTATAAATGAGGAACTTGATGTATGGAACAGTTCCCAATAAATCTAACCGTATCATCCTGCATTTCTAGCTCTCTTTCTATATGAGAGAAACAGAATTGTCCAATGTCTCCAGTTAGAAAACTCAATGCATAACCTCATTCTAAATTTCCGAGTTCTAACATTGGTGACAACAAGCTTCAAGGGTAGCCTTTGAGTACGACAGTCATATAAGTATGAGGAACCTGGAATATCTCTCATGTTGTCTCAGAACTAAAATGTACAGCCAATATCAAATTTCTTCTTGACATTGCCAAAAGAATGATTTCTGAAACCACTGTAGTTTTGATTGGAGGTAAAGAATCCCTAACATGCAGTAAGTAATTCAACTTAAAGCCTAATAACAAGTGGGAGCAAATCCTGGAAAAAAATCCAGTATCTAAAACATCTCAAAGACAATGAAACTAACTCTAAGTCACCTACATGGATTCTCTTTTCCACTGATACTCCGAACCAGCATAAAGATTATCAAAGTAGTTGAACGGAAACAATTCTCAGAAACTAACCTGGAACAACTTCAAGTCAAGCTTGGGAAGTCCCACCTGTCCAACAGTTAGAGAACCAAAAAAATTCCCTAATAATGCAGCATCAGGCACAGCCAATCCATGGACAAGCCCAGCTACAAATCCACCTAAGAAACTGTCCCCAGCACCCGTGGGATCAACTTGATTCGCAGCAAACGGTGAAATTTGCATTTCCCCATCCTTCCAGTACACTTTACATCCATCCTTCCCATGTGTCACAACAACACAACACCATTTCCTCACCACCTCCACATCAATAAACAATGCCTCATCAGCTGAGGCTTTAAGAACCCCAATTCGTGGTAAAAGATGAAAAAACCCACTTTCCTTTAATTCAACAAGCTTTACTGTTCCATCAACCACATCAAATTCTCGAATGAGAGCCTGAACATCCACAAACACCACAGTACAAATCCCAACCATTCGCTCAAGGGCCTCCGGCAATATTTCCCCGCCAACCCCAACAGCCATTCCAAAATCAAACCTGGTTTCCGGAAGGTCTGAAGCTTTAATCGGGTCGCAAGCACAGACACGTTTCAAGACCCGATCTTGGTGGCCGTCTGTATCGATCTCTGAATCAAAATAAGCGTGGAAAAGTGTGGTCATAGAAGTAGGTATCACAATTGGGCTATGATTGATAGCATAAGCAAAGTCTTTTCCAACCTTCGCTATTAAATTATAAGGAATCGAGAGGCCGTCTAGCACGGCGGAAATGAATGAGGCGGCGCCACCAAGAGTCTCCGCAACAACCACTCCATCTCTCATCAGGACGTCATGGCAGTAGTTACCCACAATCAGGCCCCTCCTAGTTGAGCTTTGTGGGTGTCTTCGTTCTCGCACCATGAGCAGATTGGTGGAGAGAGATGTCAGGATATGATTTGCGTATTAGTAAAATCCGAATACGTTTCTGGGTCATCGGTGAGAAAAAAAAAAAAAAACGAAGCTAAAAATGTAAAAGTCCGTGAAAAGAGAGATAGATGGACATTTATGGAAGGGAGAGAGAGCTCTCTATGAGGTACGTAGACAAAAATAGTCAAAAGCAAATCGTCTTTGCTTCCTCAATAGTAATTCGGGTGTGGCCTTTGTGTAACTAATCAATCTACCATGAAGATATTAAATTTCAGAATTAGTATACAAGTCAAACCAAGTTAGAGTAAATTATGATTTGTGGAGGCAAAACTTGACTGGCATGTAACTATCAATTTGATTAAGGTTTTAGCAAAAAAAAAAGGTAAAAATTGTTATGGGCCCACACTAATACAAAGTGACGTCATTTTATATCTTCCATGTTCTTTATCTTCAGAATATAAAATAATTCACATTACTAGACACGTCATGAAATAATCTCTTTATTAAGAATTATGCTATTTGTAAACATGAAGAATCTAATAATGTCTAAAAACAGTAAGAAAAAAAAAAAAAAAAGAGAAAAAGAAAGAAGAAGATGAATTTCTGATTTGGGAACTGACCAAAGTTCAAGTCCTTATATCATAATTCACTCAAATAAGTTAGTAATTTAGAAATTTTCAATTAACTAAATCAATACTGTAGATCAAATTTAAGTTAATTTCAAGATAGTATAGTTGAACTAGTTTACTAATTAAGCACTCTTTATGCTGGCACGTAGTTTTTGAGTGTCTAATTGTTTAAGTGCAAAAAATTTCCTTGTAATGAGATAGGTTTTATACCAAAATTTATTTATTTATTTATTACTATAAAGTTAAGAATCATAATGAGGCAAAAGTGCGTGGTACATTAATATGGGTGAGCATAGGACCTAAAAAACTGAATATATGTCCTTGTAACCGATTGAATTGATCTGAAACTGAGTCGGCCCAAAATCATAATTTTTTTTTTTTTTTTCTGTTGGAAATTTTATATCTATGCCTGATCAGGTCGATTAATATGAGTCTAAAAACTCTAATGATCATACAGTATCATACTTTATGAGTTTAGAGCCAGACATACCCAACATAATAATGGGCAGCCGAGTTTTAACTCCGCCAAGTTAAAGCTCAAACTAAATTCAAAAAATCCTAGGGGTTCATTTGGATGTAGTAAATTGGAATTGGACTGTTCCATTCTAATTTTCTTGTTTAAGACACATTATAGAATCGAAATTGAAATTTTTAACTCAACTATCAGAAATTAAGAAACAATTACAAAATATTATTTACAATTTTTGTGTATGTACTAAATTTGAGAGCCATTTACTTATAACTACACATCATACTATAACATTAACCACCACCCCGACAACCTCTGTCACCCACCGATGGTCCTAATCCACTGGCAATTTCGTTTGCCCACTGTCAACTGCAAGCACAGATCACAATCCTTATCGACTGGTCAAATACTTATACCAACCACCATTAGAACTCATTGAAGATGACGACGACCATCGTCAACCACCACCAAGAGAACCAAAGATGACGATTACCACCATTGGATCTACCAGAATGATGACAATGATCATCAAAATCAATTAGAGATGAAGGTCATAACCAGCTAGGAGACGATGACAACCACAACCAAAAGCCGCTAAAAATCACGTCAACCACTACCAAGTACTTGAAATACAATTACGGTTGTAAAGTTTTATGTGATCAAAACTCATATTTTACTTCTAAACAATTTCAATTTTAGTATTATAATTTCAAATTCAATAGATTTAAACATAGTATAACATAATTACTACTCTGTCATTCTCTCACGGTGGCTTTCAACTCTCATTCTCTCATATGAAGAACAAAGGCAGGAAAGAAGATCCACCTAGTTCAGTATGGAGACTGCCTCATTCTTTTAGAGAAGACCGAAGGAGATGATGTACCTAGTATTTTCTTAATTTTCAACTATTTTGTTTTTGTTTTGCTACACTCAAATTCCAACTCTCTGATTTGTAATTCTTCTTCTTCTCAGTCTCTTAACATATATCTAATGATGTTCTTTGATTTTCTCCTTATCAGATTTGTCAATCTCACATCTCAATGCTTTCCAATTTGATTATGTGAAGAATGAAATCCAACAATCAATTGGGCAATGAAAGTGTACAGAATGACCAGCCTAGGGTTTTAAATCTAACTCATTTCAGTTTTGATTGCATGTATATCGCCTAATATTTTTTTAGTATTTCACGAAAATTATGTTGTACAAATTGTATTTTTCAATTTATGAATAATACATGAAAGTGTATTGAATGAAAAACGTATTCGTATCCAGCCTAGGGTTTTAAATTTATCTCATTTCAGTTTTGATTGCATGTATATCACCTTATATTTCTTTAGTATTTCAAGAAAATTAATTTTGTACAAATCATATTTTTCAATTTATGAACAATATTTGGAATTGTAGTTAGTTTTCGTTTACAGATCCACTCTTTTCTACACTTTCTTTGAGTTTTGGAATTAAATAAAGAATCTGTGTTATGTTAAAGGAATAATGGATGGGTAAACAACTGCTATAAACTAAAATGTGGTGGTTTGAAATTTTAGACAATCGAAAATTTTGGTTTTCAATCTAATGAAAATTTCAAGCAACTGACTTATACTACTCACCCCCAGGTACATACAGCATTATTTTTTGAGAGCTGGCCTTGATAACTAAATTCATAGTTTAATATTTCATTGACTCCCTTACTAATTAAATGATTAAAGTTTCTCCATATTATTATCTCTTTTTCCCAATGACATCTTTCTTTTATGGTTGGTCTTCCTCTTTCTTTTTCTTTTATTTCTTTCTCTCCTCTCTTCTGTTGATTGATACCTAATAGCTGCTAGCCAAATGAAAGTGCCTGAGAATGTCCCACAAACAATTGGGTATTCAACAGCAACCTAATGAAAAGCAAGTGGGGCAAGGCAATATTTTGATAGGAAATGACAGATAAATAGTATGTATACATTAATATAACATTAATGATAGATCCGAGTGATTAATTTCATAACAATGTCTGTGAGAAATTTTGGAAAACCAAAAAAAAAAGTTAAGAAATCTGATCAGATTACTATACTATAGTCCTAAAGTTAATTTAACATATCTCTTGATAATATTACTAGTTGGTACCATTAGTTGCTGTAGTTTTGAAAGTATGCGAAAAGGAGAACCATTGAAAAATTATATTTGGTGAGTTCAACAAGCTCTAAACTACTCCTCTTCGTTTCATAGAGTTGGCTTTGATATTCTTGTTAAGGATAATAGTAGAACTCAAACCCAAAAGGGATGCTCCTATAGTAAGTTGTTCATATAACTAATATGAGACTATTGTCCATATAATTCCAATGGCTTATAAGATATATAAACACTAATTTATCAAGAATACGCAAGTAAATCATTTCGAATTGTTGCTTCATTGTCAAAGAGGGCTTAGCACCAATACTTTATTATCTAATGAATGTTTCGTTCTACTACTCATTCGTATTTATCAAATCATGTTCGACAGTTGCGTGTTGGTTTGCATCTTTATTGCACAAGCATCTGGTATGAAGCACTACATTCTTTAACCACAGTTGTGGCGTGAAAAAGTTTGTCACAGGATCAACCAGATACATTCACTAATGACAAAAGAAGAATGACCACAATCATGAAGGAATAGGCTCGATAAATTATTCTATACTTTTTCCTTTGCCTTTGCCTTTTTCTTTTTCTTGGGGAGGTGAGGTTGGAGTTTAAAGAGGTCAGAATTCCTTTAATTACAAGCCTCAGAAAGTGATTGCAGGCAGTTTCAAGCACGTTCTTTTAATGTTGTTTTCGCTTTGGATCAAGGACAGAGATTCTTTTGACAAAATAATAATAACAATAACAATAATAAGAGAGGTTGCTAGTGAGTTCTCTTTTCATCTTTTACATAAAATAACAGGATCTTTGTTAAGCTGCATTTAGTTTTATGAATTATTTTGTTAAATTGTCAAACATTCAGATAAACACAAACTGAACTTTTATACAGTTAAAAAAAAAAAAAAACTATGAAAAAAGGAATTTCAAGTAGACAAGAAATCATTCATAAAACTATTAGTTTTTCATCAAATTTTAATTTTTAGTTTATGGGTATTCTACAATGAATTGGAGCACAGGTTGTTAATCAAATGCTAATTGTGGTTGTGGTTGGTATAATTGCAATGAAAGAAATAAGTAAAATTACAACAGGAATATGATTCTTTTCCAAGCTTTTATATCATTTCCGTTGCATTATCCCTACTTTCATCTATCAGGAATACTCTATCCAAATTCTAATAGGCTTGATTAATAAGCTTTGTTTTTTCGTTTCTCCTTGTTTGTGCTTAATAAGAAAATGGATGTTACACACAAAAATCACCTTAGAAGAAAAAGATTGTTCCCAACCCTTATTTGAGGATTATCATTCACGGAGAATATCCCTCCGTGCATGCCTTTTGAACACTTAAATGTGTATGAACTGACACTACAAGAAAACTTGGCATTTCCGACAAACCAAGATTGTGTGAAAAAGGGTTTAAGTTTATGGGAAAAGCCTTACCAACAATCTATTCGTGGAAAAAGGGATGTAGAAAACCGACCCGTGGGTAATTCCAACAAACATGTCCAATTTGTCGGTGTTACGGAAAAACTATATGTCGGTTATCCTTTGTTAGTGAAATCTTTGGAGAAATTAGTAGTTCGGTACTACCAACAAATATAAGGGTTTGTGGGTAATACCCACACACCTTGTCTGTGGGTAAGACCCACAAACTTGGTTTGTCAGTACTACCCACAAACTATGTTTGTTGGTATTTCCTATAAACCTTGTTTGTGGGTAATACTAACAGACCAAGTTTGTGTGGGTATTAACCCACAAACTTGGATATTACCCAAAGACCAAGTTTGTGGATTAATACCCACAGACCTAGTTTGTGAAAAATATCCACATATATGAACTTGCTTTTTATTTATATATTTTTCAAAAGGAACTTGTCAAAAAATTTTCAAAAAAATACATATTCATTCATAATGATAATTACAACATTGTTCACATTATAACATAAATGTGACATTTTCATTCATAATAATATTTGTCAAAAAAAAAAAAAAAAACGTAAGGGTTCATTGTAAACAAATGAAACTAAAAATAAATAAAACTAGCAAGTAAACTATAGATCCTAGTGAAGATCCTCATCAATATCATCGACATCAGCATTATCATCCTCATCGCTAGCTGCAGTACTATAAGAACCACCAACATGCCTATGTAGAGAAAAAAAAAGATTCATAATCAAAAAATTATTCCTCATCAATGGTATTATATATGATGATTTCAGCACTTAGCAAAGAGCAATTCAATGTTTGTATATAAGGACCAGAAGAAATATACATCATATATGCTTATCAAATAACATGACTGAAACCCAAAGAACTTTGTGAATATGTGTGTCTATCTAGAAATAATGTATTATCTGAAACTCCTTGCTGTCTCCTCAAAAGTCACACAAGAAAAACTAGGAAAATAATTGATGAAAGTTCCTTCGTGGTACATATTTCCAGCAACAAACAAAATCAACAAGAAATCTTGTTACACTCAATATTACAAGCCTCACCTACTGATTTTAAACACAATCCAATATGAAAATAGATAGCTTTTTAACCTTAACAATACATCTAGTAACATAGTTAAAAAACAACCAAATGCTCTGAATAGAATTTCCAAGTTTATCTAACCCATATGAACATCTATTAGATTAATCTCTAAAGCAGTGCTTAATTTCCTAGAGAATCCTACCAAAGATAAAGGTGTTCAGTTTAATGCAGTAGAGTTTAGAAATTATGCTGATGAAGTGAACATTGCATAGTGCTAATGAGGAATCTTTCTCATAGATACTAATCTCAAAAGTCATTTGGTACTATACGAACCAAAGTTTCTCATAGATACTAATCTCAAAAATCCAAGTAAGCAGGAACCCTCTTCACAAAATGAAAAGGCACAAATGCGCTTCAGAATTTATGAAAGTGCTTCGGCAAGAAAGAGAACTGTGACAACTGAAGAAAGAGAAAAGGCTATAAATGCAACAAAAAGATTTAAGTTCTTAATCCTTTTTGCAGGGTTGTTCTACGATCCACCCTATCCATATAGGGAATGTATAATGGTGAGCCACTAAATCTCATGTGGTATTAAGTTTAAATAACTTCAACATGTAATGTGTTATATCACTGCGTGTTTGATTAACAACAACTTAATGCCTCCTAAATGAGTCCTTGCTTTAAACCCCGTATTTAGCTAGTGTCACATATCCATCTTTCTTCAACTTGAGAACCACTATTACAAATAACTTTCAGTAGTTAAAGCATGAATCAACTCAACCAAAGTTCTACATAAAATGTTCGCCAAAACTATATGCAATCAACCTCTTGTCCTTACTCAACTTGAGACTTATTTTTTGATTGTTTTTGTATTGTCGTTGCTCCAAACAAATAATATGTATCACTAAAATCATTACAAACAATTATTTTAAATATAAGAACTTTCTAGATAAAACTGTTAACAATCAAGTCTTAACTAACCATTGTCAACCAAATAGCTTTAGCTTCCATGTTTCTTTTAGGATGAGTTCAGTAATGCTGTGACTTTTAAAAAACTGCTGTGACAAAAATAGCTGTAAAAAAAGTCACATCAACTATGTTTGGTAAATCTTTTTATAAAAAGTTGATGTGGGTAGTAAAAATAATGAACAAAGTGTTTGGTAAAATAAATTATAAGTTGTTGTGAATGTATAAAAATAATCATCATTAATTAAGAATATATATAGGGAGAGATATTAAATGGTTTATAAATTAATTAATTATATATTTGATAATTTTTTAAAATTAATAAGGTGATTTTTGTATTTTTTTTTTAATTTTAAAAAGCCATAGCTAGCTTTTAAAAGCACCACTAACCTTTTAAAAGTAGTAAAGGTACCCCTAACCTTTTAAAACTAGTAGAAGAAGCAACCCTTTAAAGAAATTAACCAAACAATTTTTAAGTATTGTACATTTTTAAAAGCCAAAACACTTTTTTCTAATGCATTACCAAACTTAGCCTTAGTCCGCACACACACAGAAGAAAAATGAAGAACGCTCATTCCCATTGTCAACCAAATATGTTGGAAGCAATTCCCTACACAGTGCATACCAAATTTCAGTAGCTATGGTCACATAAAATTATAGAATTGAATCATATTGTATTATATAATTAATCAATTACTTATAATGTAAAATAGAAAGGAAAAAAATACAACCATTATTGACTACATGCTATACATAGCAGAAGTAAAATGCATTGAGCAAGAAAGCAGTAAAGAGATTATTAATTGACACTGCAACCTGTTCATATATACCAAATATTTCATAATCATATAAAAATAACTATAGAGATTATCATATATTGAAACAATTACTTGCAGATAATAAATTAAGCAATCTGGAACTACTAATCCTAATTCCATCATGGTTTTTAACACCCCAATCAGTTAATCATTTTCCTTTATCATTCGATCTTTAAATTGGTTGCATGCTTGTCTTTGTGATTCTAATTGTTCTTCTAAGGTTTGAATTCCTTCATTTATTCTATTATCCATGTACGATGATGTAGTAAAACCAAATAAGGAATAAGACAAAGAACTAATCTTATTTCCAAAAAATACCTCTGAAGTAATAGGTGTCCTATACCTATAAACTCCTCCACCCCTTCTTTACTCCATTTAAAAATTTTAACTAAAGATCTTGGTCGAACACTGGATGAGCTGAAGGATCTTCAACATATTTCTCATTGATCCCACAGTCATAATCCTCCTACAAGAACACACATATACATCACTTATTAGTTAAAAAATAATCTACGCATAAGTGTGTGTTTAAACATGTTATTGATTTATTTAAAAATTGACAAAAATTCTTTGCAATTTCGTGTTGACAAATAGTCCAGTTTTTTTTCTCTTTTGGATGCTGTGGTAAACTTATAAAGGAGATGGTTTCACTTCTGATTCTTTTATCTACAAAACCATTAGAAAGTAAAATAATGATAATTAGCATAATAATCTATAAAGGAATAAAGATTGTTGCCTTTTCATCATGAAATTACTTGTATATCATTTTCTCTTTATGTTGCAACATCGAGATTCATGCCTAATAGCTGTATCCTCTCATGTTTCTCAATTTTGTAATCCTATTTGGGAATGTTTCTTCCATAGCTCACTGCTCCAATACTGAAGTAAGCATTTCTAGTTATCTGACGTCATCCAATCGGGCATCCATCCTCCACACTTGCTTATGTCATCTATTTTGCATATTATCTTAGCCTTTATGCGTGCATCTCTTAACAGGTCCTTATATTGTATGCCTGAGATAGTGTTAAAAATAATTTTTCCTTGTACCCCCCTCTAACTCTATCTAAAACCTATAATGAGACTACAATTTCATAATAAATTAGCAGAATGAAATAATATACATATACTTAATTCACTTAAATATAAAAATTACTAGAAACAGTCAATAACACAAGTCTCTTGCTACCACGGGGTACTGAGACCATATTGGGATCTCTATTGCCATGTGTGATAGAATAATAGTCATGATAATCCTCATAATATCAGGATTGTCAAATTCTCTAACAAGAACCAGTCAAATTCTCTAACAAGAACCCAAAAAAAAAAGATAAAAAGAGTAACAATTACTACATTTATATATATTTAATCAAGTTTATTAACAATTTAAATAATAAATATTCATACCCTTTAGTATGAATTTTAATCAATGGTCTATCATTAGGATTTGCAGGTGGGGGATCTAGCTGTGTATATCCTTTAGTTATAGCCGGTGCAATGGCAGAGACCCCAGAAGAAGATATATCTCCAGATATGTCTAACAATTACTTATGATCATCTATATTATTTAAAAATTATAGTATATTTGAGTAGAAACAGTAAATTGTCATAATATGTAAAACGAAAATAGACAATACTACTTTGTGATGGTGGAATAGTGGCATGGAATGATGGAGACTCTACCAATATGGCACGATTAGACTGAGAAGATTTACATGTAGGCCAATCCGATTAATCTGTAGTAGGTGGAGTTAGAGATAATCCATGTGACGGCCAATCCATTTGATCAGTTGTAGGTGGATCATGCATGATCTACCTGAACGGCCCATCCAATTGATCCGTAGTAGGTGGATCACGAGATGAACTAAATTTGTGAATACTTCGAACCGTGATCTTCAAACAAAAGAATACAAATTCAATCAATCATAAATATATAAATCCATATATAGAAAACATAAAGAATAAGTATTAAAAATTATGCAATCTATATGAAAAAATGACATACATATTTAGCTAATCATCTTGTATTTTATTGATGTTACTGTTAGTAGCATGCCCTACAAGCCAATGATATTAGACGTCTATGGTATATTACTTATAAGTACAGTCTTATTCAGTTATTAATAAAATGAATATGTTTTATTATTATATAATATTATTATTTATCATCTACTTTAATTGCTAGTTAATTCTTTAGTATGAACATGATAAATCCCATAGAATATAAGCAATGAAAATAAGAACCATGGTTTGATCATGCTTATGAGATATATTTTCTTAAGCTTTGTTCTTAAATATTCCTGATCATAGGATCATTAATAATGGGAATTAATGATTTGGTTAGATTAGTACATGCTATATCAGCTTAAATGTTGAGGGTGATCGATCTCATGATCACCTTTGTAGTTGACACTATAACAAACATGTAGGTGCTTGTTAGAGAACAAGTTCACTGAATTGACTCGATTATAGAATACTCATATGAACAGTTGTCAATGAGTGTTCTTCGTTGTAGTGGTGCAAATGATCTTCAGACCTGAGGCATCATAGGTACCTTGTACATAGGTTATCATGTTTTGATACTATCTAAGTATAATTCGCCATAGGTTATACAGAGATAGATGTTAGGTATGACTATCTATGTATGAAGGTATATGAGTGTACAATAAGGGATCTATCACTCTCAGTAAAAAGAGAGAATGTTCTATGTTATCTAATAAGACATAACTCCGAAAATCCCTGGTCAGGGTAGTGTGAAACTAGATTAGAGAATTTAAGTTTCACCACATGAGTTGTAACTTATAAATAGATACATCATATTAAACAATTTAGGGTTTGACATTAATCCATACTCTAAGTTTAATCAAGAACATTGAATGATGGAAAGATTGAATTGCATGGTAGCTAACCGAAAAGGTTCACAAATATCTTTATATTATCTAGGCAGTCATCACATGCTGCTAGGCATCAATCTTGACTTGTAGATAACCTGAGAATTAATTTAATAATTAATTCTCATTAATGGGTAAATCAAAAATTAGTTTTGATTTAAATTAATTAGATGTGGATCTAATTGAAAAATACATTAAGTTAACGTGGCCTATTGCCAGTTTAATATGAACTTAAGGGGTCACACACAAAAGGATGCAATTTTATTAAAAGAAGTTTTGACCTTTTATGTAATTACAGATAAATGATATTTAAAATTTAAAATAGGATTAACTTTATTATGATTTTCCTATTTTATCTAAAAGTCTCTAACAGATAAGATCTGATCTTATCATCTAGAGTTCAGTTATATCATACTTAAATAAGGTTAGACCTTATAAGTATTGTACGTAACTTTTATTCAGATATTACAGAGAGCCAAAATTCTCAGCAGAGAATTATTGGCAAACTGAGTGTTTGTGAGATGTGAGAAAATCTCATCACTTGTGCTAGCACACAAGAAGATTTTTGGCAGCCAACACAGAGCTCTTAATCAAGTCATTCAGTGTAGATACACTTAGAGGTTGTACACATGTACAACTTGTGGATCAAAAGTTAAGATCATCCTAATCGCTTCAAGAGGTAATATTCTATTTATAAGATTAATAGAAAAACATTGGTTCATAAACAATAGAGATTATCCTTAGGATTTGGTTATGCCTAATTTTTTTAAAAATTTTCGCTGTGCCCCGGTATGATCAAAATCCCTACAGTTACCATATTCAAAACCAAATTCCTCACCATCTTTTTCTAAATCTATATATAGCAAACACAAATAACAAGTAGTAAAAAAAGAACATACACATTTGGCTAATCATCTTACATGCTTTTGTCACTACCAAATTCAAACCCAACTTCTTCGTCAAACATTTCTAATTTATCATCATCCTCATCATTATCTATTTCTTCATCAACCTCTTCATCTTCATTAATATCTTCATATTCTTTTTCATTCATGTCATTGTCAACAAATCTTGGTTCACTTATTTGATTAGGATGCATTTCTTCATTTGGACCATCACTTACAAGAACTCTAGGTGCATCCAAATCTATTCCTTTAGTACTTGGAACAGGTACAGAT
Source organism: Quillaja saponaria (assembly GCA_029379385.1). Classification (NCBI taxonomy): domain Eukaryota; kingdom Viridiplantae; phylum Streptophyta; class Magnoliopsida; order Fabales; family Quillajaceae; genus Quillaja; species Quillaja saponaria. The sequence goes on along the minus strand of CM055612.1, from coordinate 18,181,841 downwards.
AAATCAACCTCTTGAAATATATCATCATCTATAGAAAGCACATGGTCACTTGGTGTGTTAGTGGATGATAAATTAAAATTGTTCTTTGTTGCCATATTACAAACTAACCACCAATCATTTCATTTTTTTACTTGGATAACTTGCAAAGTACACTTGATGAGTTTGAATAGTTACTATAAATGGTTCGTGCGAGGCAAATCTGGATTTATGCTTGATATTTATGAGACCATGCAAAGAATCTTTTTTCATCTCTATGTATGAATCATACCAATCACACTGAAAGAGTACAATTTTATTTTTTCTAAAATATTGCAACTCTATTATGTCAATTAACATGCCATAGGAAATCATGCTCATCAATGCCATAACAACTCCTTTTCACTCAAACACCATTGTTCATAGATTTTTTTCCCATCTCCATATAAAGTGTGTGGAACTTAAACCCATTAAAATGCCTCACTTGCCTCATTGGTGGGCAAGCAACATCCACAATACAAGAATCAATGATTTTTCCATTAGGTACCAATATTATAATTTATTATAATTTAAACTAATTAATCTTACAAACTAAATTGAATATATAACTACACACCTAACAGTATAAGAAAACTAGCCTGTTTATGAATCCAATTCGCAAAATTAGTCTTGACTAATTTCTAAATTTGGTCATTCGCATGATTCGGACACCCTATCGATAATATTTGACAATATTCACTATATTCACTATATTCCATATTCAGAGTGTAAGTCACATATGGAAACTAAGTCTTGCATATTTAAAATTAAATATGATATGAAAACTTATGTTACATATGGCTTAATCTCTATTGTATTCAAAAGAACATATATCTTTATTGCTTTTAATTGACCATCACTAAGAGGTCTAGTTCCATGAAAACCAAATGGATAGCCTGACTGACAGAATACAGAGAAGCTGTCCATTACTAGCCATGTCTCTGCCATCATCCTAACGAGGGACTCGATTTAACTTCATTCAAACATTTGACTTGAAATACATAGCAAAAAAATTTGAAATTTCTTCTAATCAATAAGCCTCGCATATAGAACCTTCTAAGCAAGCCTTGTTTCGGGCCTTTTTCTTTAAATTAAACATCATCCTACAAATAATATTTTTAATTAGGAATTAAAAACTTTCAAAACCACAAATGTGATTAGTTTAAAATTAATGTAAATACCTTTCAAAAGGATATATCCAATGATATTGTATAGGACCACCCACTTTAGCTTCATAAGGAAGGTGCATTGTCAAATGTAGCATTAAGTAAAAAAAAAAAAAACCATTACCAATGTCTTCTCCAATTTATACAAAGTGACAATAATATTTTTCTCATGCATCTCCTTATTCTCTGCTTGCAATTTTTTTGTGCATATATCTTTTAAAAAAATTACTAAGCTCTGTAAATGCTTCCTATGTACCTTTCGGTAAGTAATCTCAAAATGTAATCGAGATTAGTCTTTGCATGAACACGTGGCAATCATGACTTTTCATCCCAGACAACTTCCATTTATTCATATCCATACAATGCCCTGGACTTGAAGCGTACCCATCTGGGAGCCTCAGACCTTTTATCTATTGACATACTTCCTTTACTTGATGTTTCGATAAGCTGTAAGAAGCTTTTGGCATAGTAAGTTTCCCAAAAACATTATTCAACTACAACTCAGGATGCTTACAAAATATTTGCAAATACATCCTAGCATTTGGATTGTTCTTAGTTTCTCTATTACAAAATTGTTGCTTTATTACACTCTTAAATTTGATGAGTGGTGAAAGTAGATCCCAAATCAAATTATACTCTTCTAAAAAATCTAAAAAATCTATACAAAATTGATAAAAAACAATATACTACCATCTTATTTAAAGTGTACCTTCTAAAATATGTCAATGGTTCATGTACTCACAATACAACAATTTTAATTATAAAATTTGGTACCTGAGGTTTTGTACTTTACTTTTCAGCCTTCCTTGAAAGCTTTTGCAGACTCAAATTTGTAGCGAGCTAAAACAGAAAACATCAATCAATTACAAGCTAGATGGACATTGCAATCATAAATAATATAACTTCTTCTTCTTCTTTTTTTCCTAGTTTTCCCTTCTTATGAAATTAATGTTAAGCACTAAGTAATAAGCACTGCTCAGAAAATTCAATATAGCATCATGCATTATTTCTTATAACCCTATGAAGACTGATACTCCCACAACATGTAATGAAAACTGATACTCCCATAACATTCAATCCTTCTTATCCCTAAAACAACTACATGTTTTTCCTATACATTCTGCCTTTTTTTTTTTTTGCTTTAATTTCCTCTTGTTTTTTAGTGATAACTTGTTTCCATGGCTTATTTTTCTTAGGATTACATCATTCCCAGGGATGCAATCTATGGACTCCGTGGATCTTTAATGAAACAGGAAGAAAAAACAATATGGTAGATTTTAACTTGTTGTAGCCACTAAATAATCTCCTAATGTATGATAGCTTATAAAGCAATAGCACAAGTAATTCAGCTTATATGCATGAGTAGAAAATGTTACAAATAGACTACTGAACATATCCACCAAAATTTTCATAAAATAGTTCTGTGTCTTTGTAGTCGAGAACCATTACTTGTTCTATTATGGTTGCCTAACATGCTCAACCTTGTTAACCCCATGCTCAATCTAAAGAGCAGTAGATTTAAACTAAATAAGATTCAGAGGTGATATAATAGTTGTCTAAATTTGAGTTCACTACAAAAAAAAAAAATGATTTCTTTTTGCTAGCCTTAAGTGAAAGAAAAGGATAAGAGTCATAAAAGAGACAAGATGCAGATTTAACTTCTTCCTCAATGAACACATTTTCTCTTTGTAAATAAAAAATTGTAAACTGAATGTTATCTAATTTAAAAACCCATTTAAAAATAAAGAACATGAGGCTACCATTGAAAGGTATATTTTTTTCTATTAATTCATTTAAGGAAAAAAAAAATAGTGTGAAAAGTATACTACAGAATCTAAAGAGAAAAACATTTAAAACATAAAAAATATTCCTTTTTCAATTTGAGGTGGAATAAGGAAATCACAGTTATGATTGTGATACAAGAAGATAGAAAAAGCCAAAGAGAAAGACAATGAACTAGACAATATACTCTTCTTAAAAAGATTTAAGAAAAAGATGACAACATTGTAGACTAATGAACAAGACAATCGGAAGGGATAGGCCCTAACTTCTAAGCGCGGATAATATTTTTGAAAAACTTAAGGCTTAAAATAATTAATGAAAGGATTATTAAGATGATTCTTTAGAATAAAAGGAATAGTTATGATTTTGTACTAAAACAGGCGTGAAATCTAAGGGTTAACTCACTGACGTAGTGCCAAAGCTAGCTCTCAATCTAGTAGTAGCACCTGGGAAGAAAGTAATGCAAAATTTATTTTAAAGCTTAGATAAGGTAGGACCATAGAAGATAAATAAACTCCCACCCCTCCCAACTAATGAGACATGGTCACTTATATACATAAGAAAACTAAAAATATAATCCAGCCAAGAATAGATGCATTCACTATAAACTAGCTTGCAAAGGCTTTGTATAGTTACAGTGAACAAATTATTATGTCATCCAGGTCCATCAAGAAGTATTATCTCTTTTCTAGCTTAAAATTCTAAATAGAACAATAATATAGTCCAAAAGATCAGCGGTAACTTTTTGTACAGTTTGTCAGTATGGCTTTCTTGTAGTGATAAACTATTTTAAATATTTTTTGCAAACTAAATTTGAATCTCAGCGATAACTTACTTAATTGTATAAATGAATGCTTGGAAACTACCTTAACATGCACCAAAAGGGAAGCAAAAAACCAGATTCAAGCTCTTCAAAACTGATGCCATTTGCATGTTGCTTAAATGAAGGATCTGTAATGACCTCAAATTCTTGCAGATGACTTGGAACTAGAAACTCTAACTTAAAGTTGAAAAAGGTCAACACCCAGCACCTTGAATTAGCCAAAAAATTTTAAGGAAAAAAAAAAAAAAAAAAAAAAAAACCTTAAAAATATAGTGAAACAATTCAATAATGCATTAACTAAGAGAGATTTATCTATTTGTGAGGAGTGAAACTATTTGCTTTGAGTGAAATAATATCTTGGCTGAGAGCTTAGCTCAAGTTATTGGTATCTGTCCCTAACCCCCTACTACTAAGTTTGAAGCAAACTTCCAAAAAAACATAGAGGTAAACAATATATTTTTAAAAAGGTTTTAGTAAATTGACTATAAACTTTTATCAAATATGGATAAAAAAAAATATACAGGTAAAGAGCACAAGAGTTATATAAGAAAGCCTATTACTAGGGAGTAGGCAACCTGAAATTTAGCCTCCTTAACCACAGGTACTAACTGCTTGAGCTAAGCTCTCAGTAGTGACATTTTTTTATGTCACTTTTACCCTTATTTTTTATTTTTAATATAAAATTAATAATATTAATTAAGTAGATTAATTTTTTTAATAAACTATTTAATTTTAAAAATTAAAATTCATAATATAATAATTATTAGAAGAATAAATTTTTAAAAAATTAATGAGAATTAATCATCCTTTAGTATATTTATCAAATATATATATATATATATATATATATATATATATATATCAATTATTAAATTTGAATTTATATATATATATCAATAGTTCTTTGTAATTTAAAAAAAAAAATCTAGATTTTTTTTTTTTAGTTCTCATCATGAAAAAATTAATGATAATTCAAGTTGAATTAGAAAATAATAAATTTTTTTAATATTTTTAGGAAACAAAGTAATGTGAACTTTTTATTAATTTTCATAATTTTTTTATTAGTGATTATATAATAATTTTATTCTTCTAATATTCATTAATAATAAATTTCAGTTTTTTAAATTAAATAATGTGTTTTTTTTTTTTTAAAATAAAAAATTAGTCTACTCAATTGATATTTTAAATTAAAAAAATATATATGGGTAAAAGTGACATAAAAAGTGATAATATAAAATTTAGGACTTATTTGGAAGGAAAGTTTACAAATAAGAGTTGGGGATAATGAAAATTTATTGTATAACTTATTTAGAATCTCAAAGAAAGAGTAGGAATTATCCTTACTTTTCTTAAGAAAATACTTCATAGAACTTCAAGATTAAGTCATAATTAACTTATTTGAAATATCAGTATACCTAGTTCTTATGCTATGATTTGATGCAAGACCACTTCAAAGCTATTTAACTATCTTCCTATTAGGTCTCCCGAAGAAAATATTGAATGAACTTCTAAGGGATTCATATCTGTTAGAAATGTGTGAACAAAATACATAACATACAACACACAAAGTAAATATGGATCAACATAATGAAATACTCAAAAAATAACTTTTACTTTCTTGATTTTGAATTGAACACATACAATAAGTATTTAGAAAACTCATAATAGTAACTCTAACGATGCACAACTAAATGTGCACTAATTTATATGGATTAAATACCTATTACTCTAAACATTAAGGGCTCCAACCCATTCCAACAATTTTGTTATACATTAACAATAAAATTAAAAAAAAAAAAAACTCCCACTAACACAATAATTTATAACCAACCATTACAAGACATTAACTATCTCATAAAGCCCAATTACATCAAAATAATCCACACCCTTCTAAATTCAACTAACTATTTGTTATAACTCGGTATCATAACGGTAACTTAGAAAAATATTATGTAACTTTTAGTTATAAAATAAATACACAAGTATATAAAATAAACAAACATCCTATATATATATACACACATATACAAAACTATGAACACATTTACTTTATTAATTTTTCCTTGACTTTGACTTTACCTTTTTATTTTTCTTTTTCTCTCCTTATTTATTTTTCCCTTATCTTTTCCTTTGGCCATGCGTATTCTTTCTTGTGGCTTTCCTCCCCTGTTCTAGATCTTTTGCATGCTCCTCCTAGCAGTCGAGTCCTACATCCTTCCACTTAGACTCTTTCTTGTTTTTTCTTCTCAGGCCATGGGAGACTTCAGCTGTGGACTTCAGAGCTACTGTCCAATTTGGTTTCTAGCAAGCCAGCCTTGTTTTGCCCATGCGTTTAACTCCACATGTAGCAGCTGCTCTTCCTCTTTGGCTGTCCAACAGGACTAGACATGGGGGATTCCTTTGGCTCATGGTGGCAGATTTAGTGAGCAGCAAAAGCCTTCCTTTCGATAGCACCTTGTTGTGGTAATTTCCAAGTTTCTTTTCTAACTAAATTAATTGTTTTCCTTAGAGTTAGAGTTATTTCCATTTAGTATTTGTTTGAGGGTTTGAATTTAGAGAGTTTAGGAGAATGAATTAGAGCTTGAAAAGTGATGAAAAGATGGTGGTTAAGTGGTTAATGGAAGAGGAAATCTTGGAATTGGTTGTATTGATGTTGGAATTACATAATTCAAGCTCTTTATTGATTTTAAATAACTAATCCAACTTTGAATTTAATGTTTGGAATATGAGCAAGGTTGAAATTATGGATTAGTAGTTGATTTTCTTGGTAAATATATATTATATATAATATATACATACCTGAAATAGAACCAAAGTTGCCTTCAAGGTATTTGTTAAAATGCCTAAGAGAAGTTCATTTTTAGTAAATGCATGGAAGTTGTATATATAGGTTATTGATAATTAGAAACTTATAACTTCTGAAAGTTACAAACTAAATGATACTTGAAAAATGTAATTTCAGCTCTAGAATGTATCGTTGATTCAATGACACATTTGAAAACAAGAAGGCGCAACAAACAAAATCCATAACTTTGTGGGTGGAAAAATTTACCTTTTGGTTACTAGATTTGTTTTGAATGTTTATATGTATACATGTAAGGTTATTGAATAAGGTGGTCTAATGCTTTGAGTGAATTATATGATAAGAGTGTTTTGTTATTGAAACTTTATTATTTACTATATTGTGTGTTATTGTGAAATCTTGTTTGTGGTTGATAGGGCCAAGAAGTTTAATTTTTAATGTGATTTAGAATCTGGGTGCACCTATGATATATTTAATTTGATTATTTGAAATTCAAATAAAAACATTCGAGTAACTTTACCCTGGGGAGATTATGTGAGAAGTTTATGCATATTTGGTGTGCGGGAGGAAAAAGCCCCGTGAAGGATATGTACATGGTTTACGACTGCTGAGTTACTTTCGATTATTGGCCCTCTTAGATGCTTTGTTTGAATTGCTTGCATATTATCTTTTGTGAGTTATATTGGTTTTGATTTTGCATTATTTATATGTGTGTGTGTGTGTGTGTGACATTGAATTACATTGTAACTTAAGCTAATATGGAACAATTAAACATATGTCTTCTAATTATACATTGATTGATGCTCGTACCTTTTAGATTCATTTTTCACTTACTGAGTCTTTATAACTCACTCTTCGTTTGTTTATTTTCTTTTTAGCATCAGGTTCTCATCAAGCTTCTCCAACTGAAACTTGACTTGTCGATAGTTGTTCTGGCAAGGTATTCACCAGAGATCAACTACTTGAAGCCATGGAATGAAGAATTTGCAGTCACTTTAGAGCATGGTTTAAGAAGTTTTGATTTGTGGGACTTCGTGGTTAATTAATTTTTTCCTTTTATATGGACGAAGTGGCACTCCTTGTTGTTTGTGTTACTGTTGTTGTGAAACAAAAATATATATATTATGTGTATTATTTGAGCATGTTCCACTTTATGGAGAATCTCTGCTAAAATTTTTATGTAACTTACTATTCCTTTCAATAAACATGTGTTTATATATAGTTGTGCTTTTTACAAAATTTTCTTCTAACTTTTAGTTTGGTCAATAGGTCATGTGTATTTCTTTCAATTTGGAGTTAGTGTCGTATAGTAAGTAGGGTATCGATCTCACAGATAAACAATTAAGTTAATCAAATTCAACTCAAGCAAGTGATTCTTATTTAATTAAATTGAACCAAAGCAAAAAAGCACAACAAGTTCAAGTATAAATCCTAAGCCGACTACTATAATAAGCAATAACAGTAAATCAAACCAATGCAAGAAAATATAAAACAAAATAGATGTATAAAAATAAATGGAGTTCTAAAATAGGTTGGGATGATAATATGCTATAAATATGCAGACTAACTAATAAGTACTCAAAATAGCAAAGTAAATAAATGGAGTGTTGATCTTTGATCTAAACCAAATTTAAATAGCTAAACAAGCAAGAGAAACAAGAGAATTAAATTCTAAATGTAAAAAGTAATTTTCGATAGAAACTTACTAAACTAAACAAACAACCAAAGATTTGTAAAACTCAACTGCAAAGAAGTTCTTGCCAATATTCATGAGCTATTAATCATTGAAAACAATACAAATATCAATCTGAATATACACATATGCATGCAAATCAACCATAGAAACAAGTCTTTTCTACCTATCCTTACCTCTTTGTTAATTAGGTCAGGCAGAATAACTAACATTAATCACATAATAACCCTCATCAAGTGTTATAGATTTAATTACGTGAAAGCATTACAAACTAGATAGGTGCAATTAATTCTAAACAATTAACACATAAGCGACATTAGCTTAGTCTAGATAAGATTTTTCAAGCAACACTCAAGTAAACTCAAATTTAATTCAAGTGCTACTTTTACTACTCATGTTAATTAACCATGCAAAGACATTAATCAATTAACTAGCATCATATTACATGTATCAAACTATCATGTGTACATCATAATAAACTAAAACACATAATCATTAAGCAATTAACCAAGAAAAACATGAATACTTGCATTTGTGTATAACATCAGATTTTCTCTTAAAACAAATTCTCATAGTAACTTCATAAGTCAAGGTTATTTACCTCTTGTAATTGAACAAAAACTTAAGCTAGCATCATCATTAATTGAAAAGAAAATATTATGTTCATTGTTAAAAATTTGAGAGAGAAGAAGAAGAAAAGTGCATGTAAAGGTACTTCTCAATCAGACCTATATTTCCCTTATTTATAAAGTATAGGGGTGGCAATGATTCCTAATCAAGAATGAGTCTTTTCCTACTTAATAGCTAATTCCTTAATTAGATTTACACTTCCTATTCTATCCAAAATTTGAATATTCTAATTTGATCTTGTGATCTTCTTTCAATCCTAATCCCAATAAAATTCCTTGCAAATTTGGATTCCTCATGTAAAAATCCTTTATTGCCACTAGGATTCCTAGTCTAATTAGGATTTTCACTTCAATAACTCATAGATTTATCTCAATATGCTTATTCTAGTCCTTAGCTCCATTACATGCTCAAATGTTCCATTTTACTCTTTATGTCTACAAAACATAGTTTTACACAAAACAAGATAAGTAAACTAAAGTAAGACATAAAATATGCATAAAAGACTAATAATAGGGTACTAAAAAGATAGAATAATATGAGTGTATCAGTCAGGGTTACAGAGGTTTGGTTATTTATTCCTCCGTCCAGTCATGCCTCCATGTGGGGTGTGACAAATCGATATCAAAGCTTAGGTTTAGAGATCCATTTAGATCCATGATTGCAAGAGCGGGATGTTGTTACTCTGTTTAGGTACATTACCCAGGGCATATGTGGATATAGTAATATGTTTTAATTCATTCTGAAACTTTAAGTTGTGATGCTATAAAATGTTGTCTTTTTCCTTATATGAGAATTGTATATTGAATTCATTTATGCTTATTTTAGATACAATGAGGTGCAGTAACCGAATTACTGGTTATGGGAGATAGCAGGATGCTAGCTCTGACTATGAGTCTACTAGTCCTGAGGCACCTGGGGCAAGAAGTAAAGGTCGTAGAGGATGTGGTAGAGGTAGGGGTAGAGCTGCTGAGCAAGTTAAAGTAGCAGCACCTAGTCCTAATTTAGAGAAGCTTGTGTAGGGACTAGATAGAGTATAGAGGACTATGGGTGACTTAGTTAGGATTTTAGCTTAGCAACATCAACCTCAGCAAGGTTAACCATAGCCTGTTCAGCCTCAATAAGAGGCAAATCCTCGAACTCTAGCTCAGTAAGATCGAGGACTATTTATGTCATTGTATGATTTCCGAAAGATGTAGCCCCTAGATTCTTTGGTGTAGATTCTACTCAAGATCCGTATAGTTTCTTTGAGGAATCTGATTAATTGTGTATGGCTTTGGGATGTGATCCTGTTCGAGCAGTGGAGCGAGTTAGCTACTAGTTGCATGATGTGGCATATGAGTGGTACAAGATGTTGGTACAATGTTGAGCCAAGCCGACTCCACTTGCATGGCTTGTGTTCAGCAGAGCTTTTACTGAACGCTTTCTACCTGAGAGCGTGAGAGACAAGTATACTTGGAAGTTTGAGCGGCTGGTTTAGACTAAAGGCATGTCTGTGGCAAAGTATGAGACTCGATTCACCAAGTTATCCCGCTTTGCTCCGCATATGGTAGTAACTGAGCAGATGAGAGTGAAGAGGTTTATTAATGGTTTGAAGGATTCCTTATTTTGATCAGTATTTGTGATGGACATTACCACTTATACTTAGGTTGTGGATGATGCTTATCGACTAGAGAACTAGTTTTTGGAAAGGCAATCAGAGCGAGAAAGTCATAAGAAGGCAAGACATAAAGGTCATTCCACTTCTAGGTCAGGTGGTTCTCGAAGGCCTATAAGTGAATCTATCTCGGGACATGGCTCATTTTATGAGGGTTTCCAATTAGGCAAAGGTCAGACTAGTCAGAGTTTTGGACATTAGTCATATGTGGCATCGTCTAGTGGTCCTTGAACTCCAGAAGTTCCTGTATGCCCTACTTGCGATGTCAAACACATAAGGCAATGCTAAAGGGAGTCTAGTGTATGTTTTAAGTGTGGTGCAATGGATCATTGTATCAGGGATTGTTTGATGTTGAGTGCACAGACTTCTTTGGCTAGGACATCTCATTCAGTGTAGGGTGGACTTTCGTTGCCTGCCACTCTTGCTAGATCTAAGGGAGTCGTGGTACTTTTTCTAAAGGTTCACCCTGTTCTGGAAAAGGGTTAAGCCTATGTTTATTTTTTGACTAAGCAGGATGCTTAGACTTCAAATGCAGTTGTTTCAGGTAGATTGCTTGTTTGTTCAGTAGTGATAAAATACTATTTGATCCTGGAGCCACTAATTCCTTCATATCTCTATATTTTGCCTCTTTTATGAAAAGAGCATCTGCGCCTTTTGAGGTTCCTTTAGCAGCTTCAACACCTTTGGGAGAGATAATTCTTGCAACTAGGTATATTCCATCTTGTCAAGTGATAGTGGATAATAGGGCATGTTTTGCAAAATATTAGACATGTTGGAATATGATGTGATTTTAAGCATGGACTGGTTGTCTAACTAGCATGCCATAGTGGATTGTAGCAATAAAAATGTCAAGTTTAGCATTCTTGAGAAGCTGACTTTTATTTTTCAAGGGGATTAGAGTGAAATTCTTCGTAATTTGATTATGGCCATTCAAGTTTAATAGCTTATCAAGAAGAAACATCAGGCTTATCTAGCTTATGTTAAGAATACTTAGTTAGAGTGTTCTCATTTTGAACAAATTCTTGTATTGAAGGAATTCTTTGATGTGTTTTGGAATAACTTCTTGGACTTCCTCCTGAGAGAGAGATAGAGTTTGGTATTGATTTGTTGACAGACACTCAATTAATCTCTATACCCTCAACCGTATGGCTCTCAATTAATTGAGAAAGCTAAAGGTGTAGTTGTAAGGCTTGCTGGATAAAAGGGTTTATCCGCCCCAGTATATCTTATTAGGGTGTTCTAGTTCTGTTTGTTAAAAAGAAAGATGGTTCGTTCTAACTATATATTGAATACCAGCAATTGAATAAAGTCATAATGAAGAACAAGTATCCCCTCCCTAGGATTGACTATTTAATTGATCAATTGCAGGGGGGCTCAAAACTTTTTGAAGATCGATCTATCTTCAGGGTATCATCAACTCCGAGTTAAGAAAGAAGATATTCTGAAAACTGCTTTCTGCACTCGGTATGGAGGTTATAAGTTCTTAGTCATGTCTTTTGAACTTACTAATGCTTCTGTAGCATCCACGGATCTTATGAACATGGTGTTCAAGCCTTTAATATATTAGTTTGTTATTGTCTTTATTAATGACATCTTAGTGTACTTTCAGAGTGAGGAGGAACATGAGAAGTATCTTCTAAATGTATTGCAAATACTTAGGAAAAACAAGCTTTATGCTAAATTCTCTTAGTGTGAATTTTGGTTGAATTAAGTAGCATTCCTGGATCATGTGATCTCCAAAGAAGGAATTCATGTAGACTCAAAGAAAGTTAAAGCAGTTCAGAATTGGCCTCGTCCAATAAATGTATCAAAAATTCAAAGCATTCTAGGTTTAGCTGGGTATTACAGGCGATTTATTGAAAACTTCTCCCATATTACAGCACCCTTGACTCAGTTGACTCAGAAAAAGTGTTTAATTTGTGTGGTCTAAGGTGTGAGGAAAATTTTTAGAATCTTAAGACTTGTTTGACTTCAGCTCGAGTTCTTACCCTTTCTTCTGGTATAGGGAAATATATAATATTTTGTGATGCTTCTCGTATTGGACTTGGGTGTGTTTTGATATAAGATAGAAAGGTGATTGCATATACTTCAAGACAGTTGAAGAAGCATGAAATGAATGATCTTACCCATGACCTGGAGATGACAGCAGTAATTTTTGCACTAAAGGTGTGGAGACATTATTTGTATGGTAAAACTTATGAAATTTTCATGGATTATAAAATACTTAAGTATATATTTGATTAGAAAGATTTGAATTTGAGGCAACGTAGATAGGTTGAGCTGTTAGAAGATTATGATTGTTTAATTTCTTATCATCCAGGGAAAGCTAATGTAGTTATGGATGCCTTGAGTAGGAAGTTAATGGGTAGCTTATTCCATGTCGAGTTGTTAAAGGATTTCAAAGGTGCATGGTTGATGGTATTAGATTTGAAATGTCTTCTTATGGAGTGTTATTAGCCCAAATATAAGGTGAAATTTACTTTGTTTGAAACCATTAAAGAAGCGCACGTAGATGACTATAAGTATGTGCCAAGAATGCTAAATGTGATAGATTTTAAAGGGAGTTGGGATCAGCACTTGCCACTTATGGAGTTCGCTTACAACAACAGTTATTATAGTAGCATTCAGATGGCACCACTTAAAGCTTTGTACAGAAGGAAGTTTAGATCTCCAGTTGGATGGTTTGAAAGTGGTGAGCATCAGTTACTAGGACCAGAGTTGGTTCAGGATGCTATAGAAAAGGTGCGGGTAATCAATGATACGTTGAGGACCAAAGTAGACAGAAGTCTTATGGAGACAATCATTGAAAAGAGCTAGAATTTAAAATAGGTGACCATGTGTTCTGAAGGTTTCATCTTTCAAAGGCACAATAAGATTTGGCAAGAAAATGAAGCTGAGTCTAAGATTCATCAGACCTTTCTTGATTTTGGATAGGGTTGGAGCTGGGCTTTACTACCAGATTTAGACAAGGTACATCCAATTTTTCATGTTTCTATGCTTCGAAAGTATTTACCTAATGAGTTTCACGATTTTCGGGTTCAAAAAGTGCAAGTGGATAAAACCTTGACATATGAAGAGCAACCAGTGACAATTATAGATAGACAAGTCTGTATCTAGCAAGATCATAATGAATAAGAAGCCACTTGGGAACCTAAAGATGTGATGAAACAACAATATCCTTATCTTTTTGAATGATTTAGGTAAATGATGCTTTGTAATTATTCTATTGAAATTTGAGACAAATTTTTTTATGAAAGGGAGAATGCTATAACCAGGTATTGTAACATTAACTTAGAAAATTATTGTGTAACTTTTTGTTATAAAAAAAATACACAAGTATATAAAATAAACAAACATTATATATATATATACACACATACAAAACTATACACATTTACTTTATTATTTTTCCTTGACTTTGACTTTACTTTTTTATTTTCCTTTTTTCTCTCCTTATTTATTTCCCCCATCTCTTTTCCTTTGGCCTTGCGTATTCTTTCTAGTAGCCTTCCTCCCTTTTTTTAGATCTTTCATATGCTCCTCCTTGCAATCGAGTCCTGCATCCTTGCACTTAACATCCTTCTAGTTTTTCCTTCTCAGACCATGGAAGACTTTAGCTGTGGACTTTAAAGCTACAGTCCAACTCGGTTTCCAGCAACCAACCCCTTATTTTTCCTGTGTATTTTCCTCTACCTGTAGCTACTACTTGCTCTTCCACTTTGGCTATCCAGCAGGGCAGGACATAGGGGCTGCAAAAGCCTTTCTTTCCGCAGTAATATCTTATGCTGCCGCCACCTCTTCTTGTTGGTAGCACCTTGTTATGGTAATTTCCAAGTTTCTTTTCTAACTAAATCAATTGTTTTCCTTCGAGTTAGAGTTATTTCCATTTAGTATTTGTTTGAGGGTTTGAATTTAGAGAGCTTAAGAGGATGAATTAGAGCTTGAAAGTAATGAAAAGATGGTGGTTAAGTGATTAATGGAAGAGAAAATCTTGGAATTGGTTGTATTGATGTTGAAATTACATAATTCAAGCTCCTAGTTGATTTTAAATAACTAATCCAACTTTGAATTTAATGTTTGGAATATGAGTAAGGTTGAAATTATGGATTAGTGTCGATTTTCTTGGTATGAAGCTATATAATATATACATAAATGAAATGGAACCAAAGTTGCCTTCAAGTTATTTGTTAATTAGAAGCTTATAACTTACGAAAGTTACAAACTAAATGATACTTGAAAATGTAATTTCAACACCGGAACTTGTCATTGATTTAATGACACATTGGAACCTAAGAGGGAGCAACGAACAAAATCCATAACTTTATGAGTGGAAAACATTACCTTTTGATTACTAGATTTGTTTTGAATGCTTATATGTATATATATGTGTATATGTAAGGTTATTGAATAAGGCGGTCTAATGCTTTGAGTGAATTATATGATAAGAGTGCTTTGTTATTGAAACTTTATTATTTATTGTATTGTGTGTTAGTGTGAAATCTTGTTTGTGGTTGACAGGGCCAATAAGTTCATTTTTTAATGTGATTTAGAATTCGGGCACACTTAGATATATTTGATTTGATTATTTGAAATTCAAATACAAACATTCGAGTAACTTAGCCTCATAGAGAATATGTGAGAAGTTTATGCATATTTGGCGTGCGGGAGAAAAAATCCCAGATTGAGGATATGTACATAGTGTGTAGGTGTTGAGTTACTTCGATTATTGGCCCTTTTGGATGCTTTGCTTGATTTGCTTGCATATTATCTTTTGTGAGTTATATTGGTTTTGATTTCTCATTATATATATGTGTGTATGTGCAAGATTGAATTACATTGTAACTTAAGCTAATATGGAACTATTAAACATATGTCTTCTAATTATACATTGATTGATACTTGTATCCTTTAGGTACATTTTTCACTCATTGAGTATTTATGACTAACTTTTTTTGTTTATATTTTTTTAGCATCAGGTTCTCATTAAGTTTCTCCAACTGAAACTTGACTTGTCGATAATTGATGCAACAAGGTATTCATTAGAGATCACCTACTTGAAGCCATGGGATGAAGAATTTGAAGTAACTTTAGGGCTTGGTTTAAGAAGTTTTGATTTGTAGGACTTTTTGGTTAATTTATTTTTTTTCCTTTTATGTTAACGGAGTATAGCTCCTTGTTGTCTTTGTTGCTGTTGTTATGAAATAGGAATATATATAATATGTGTATTATTCAGGCATGTTCCACTTTACAAGGAACCTCTACCAAAATTTGTGTAACTTACTATTCCTTTCTGTAAACATGTTTTTATATATAGTTGTGATTTTACAAAGCTTTCTTTTAACTTTTAGTTTGGTCAATGGTCGTGTATATTTCTTTTAATTTAAAGTCATGATTATGGAGGTTTGGTTATCAATTCCTCCAACCAGTTATGCCTCCGTGTGAGGTGTGACACTATTTATTCATAGAAAATAAAGCTCATTATTTTCAACACTCACTCTTAAACTTAATTTTCCTTTCTAACTTCAAGCAAATCTCTTAATCCTTGAAAGTCTTCAAATTTAAGTGGTTTTATGAAAATATTGGCAACTTGTTCAAGGGACTTTACAATTTGACTTCCATTTTTTTCTTAGCAATACACTCACAAATAAAATTATACCTTATGTCTATATGCTTGTTTCTATCATGAAAGACGGGGTTCTTTGCCAAAGCTAGTGCAGACTTATTGTCAACAAAAATTTGGGTTGGTTCATTTTGTGGCTTTTGTAGCTTTTTAACAATCTTTTTAACCAAATGGCATGACAAGTACAAGAGATAGTAACAACATATTCAGTATCATAAGTTGAAAGAATAACAATTTGCTGCTTTTATGAAATTCAAGAAATTGCATTATTTCTCATGAAAACACGTGATGTTTTTTCTGTCATCCAAGTCTCTAGCAAAATCCTTATCATAATGTCCTATAAGATCAATAATATGTGAAGAAGAATTAAATAGGTCATGTCAAGTTTACCCTTAAGGTAGTGTAAAATTAAAGATTATACATAAATTTATGTCTTAATTCTATTATTAGTCAACCCTGATTATCTTTGTAGTGATTATAAATTACAGATTCTACTATTGTACTAAGTGAGTGAACTAAGTGTTAATATCCATGGAATAACTATTGACTATCCTTTCGTGGATTAGGCCTTAGGGCAGAAACATTTGCGTTATTATCTTTTCATTTGTTCATTTATTTCTAAATTCCTTTATTGTAACAAATCCTTAAGGCTCCAATGAGCAATTAATCTTAAGTAGCTACAATCAGATAGCTTATATGTGTTATTAGGCATTTTACTACTAAAGACTTTCACAGCGCGTTGTAATTTAGTTAGAACCGCGTGCACTTACCTTCGAAGTTTTTCAGCCTACATTCTCATGTTGCCTTGATGTGCATTAAGAAAAGCGTGAAGAAATGTTTGAGTTTTGGCATTGCAGTAAGACACCAATAGAGCACTGTAAGACGTTGCCTTTGCATCAATGAACATTTTTCATCATGACAGGGTAGCTTGTTATCCACTTCAAGAGCAGACACAAAAATCATAACAAGAAGTATTCACCATTTATGATTGGTTGAAATGAGTTAACTATCCTAATTATAACCCTAATCGCCCCAATTAGGATAATCATGTGAATTCAATATTGTAATTGATAGACTTAGGTACTAATTATGACTACAATTATTACATAACTATGGGTAAAATAATGTCTTAACTCTATCATTAGTCAACCTTGATTGACTTTGTAATGATTATAAATTAAAGGCTCTACCATTGTACTGAGTGAGTGACCTAAGTGTTCATATCCATGGAATAATTATTGACTCACTTCTCGTGGATTAGGCCTTAGGGCATAACCACCTTGTGTATTTATTATTTTTCATGTCTTCATTTATTTCTTAACTTCCTTATGGTATTAAGCCTTATGGCTCTAACAAGCAATTGATCTTAAGTAGCTACAATTAGATGACTTATATATGCCATTAGGCATTTCACTACCAAAAACTCTCATGGCGCCTTGTAGTTCAACGAGAATCGTATGCAACTAACTACCTTTGGAGTTTTTCAACCTACATTTTCATGTTGCCTTAATGTGCAACAAGAACTGTATGAGTTTTGGCGTCGCAGTAAGGCACCGATAGAGTGCAGCAAGATGTCGCATTTGCATCAATGAACATTTTTCATCATGATAGGGCAGCTTGTTATCCACTTCAAAAGAAAACACAAAAATCATGACAATAAGTACTTATCATTTATAATTAATTGAAATGAGTTGACTATCCCAATTACATCCCTAATCACCCCAACCAAGATAATCATGTGAATTCAATATTATAATTGACAGAAGTAGGTACCAATTTTGAGTGCAATTATACACATAATTATAAGCATAACTATAAACATAATTGTAGTTAAAATTATGTCTTAATTCTATCATTATTCAACCCTGATTGTCCATGTAATGACTATAAATTAAAGACTAGACAATAGTACTGAGTTAGCTAGTTGAGTGCTCATATTAATTGAATAAGTATTGGCTCTCCTCCTGTGGATTAGGCCTTTGGCCAGAGCCGCATATATCTTATGCCTTTAATATCTTTTCATTTCTTCATTTATTTCTAAATTTATTTATGGTATTAGAGCCTTAAGGCTTCAATGAACAATTGATCTTAAGTAGCTACAGTTAGATGACCTATATATGCCATTAGGCATTTCACTACCAAAGACTCTCACAGTGCCCTATAGCTCCGCAAGAACGGTGTAATATTATTTTTGGCGTTTTGCAACCAACATTCTCATGTTGCCTTGATATGTAACAAGAATTGCATGAAAAAATGTTTGAGTTTTAGAGTAACATGTAAGACATTAACAAACTGCAGTAAGATGTCACATTTGCATTAATGAACACTTTTCTTCATGAAATGGCAGCTTGTTATCCACTTCAAGAGAAGGTGCAAAAATCATGACAAGGAGTACTCATCATCTAATGGGGAGTGTTAAACACAATTGATTATTATTGATTAAAATGAGTTAACTATCCTAATCACATCCCCAATCAAGATAATCATGTGAATTCATTATTGTAATTGATAGAATTAGGTCCTAATTATGAGTAAAATTATAAACATAATTTTAGGTAAAGTTATGTCTTAATTCAATTATTTAGTTAACCTGATTGACTTTGCAGTGACTATAAATTAAAGGTTGTACTATTATACTGAGTGAGTGAGCTATCCATTGAATAATCATTGACTCTCCTCTCATGGATTAGGCCTTAGGGCAGAATCATATAAATCTCGTGTCTTTATTATCTTTTTTCATTTATTTTTTTGGTATTGGTTTTTACAATCTTGACTTCTGTATTATATTGCTCAACACATTCACGGATAATATTACTAGTTTCATCTTTATCAAAGCCTAAAAACTCCAACAAGCAATCAATCCTAACTAGTTGTAGTCATTTGGCTTAAATATGTCATTAGGCATTTTACTACCAAAGACTCTCATGACATCTTGTAGTTCAACAAGAACCGAGTGTGATTACCTTTGGAGTTTTTCAATCTACATTCTCATGGAATCTTGATGTGCAACAAGAATTGCATGAAAAAATATTGGATTTTTTACGTCACAATACGACACTAACAGAGTGCAATAAGACATTGCATTTGCATTAATGAACACTTTTCAAGATGACATGGCAGCTTGTTATTCACTTTAAGAGAAGACACAAAAATCATGACGAGGAACATTCATCAAAGAATATTCATCTTGTGGGTGAGTGTTAGAGATAATTGATGATGATTGATTGAAATTAGTTAACTATTCCAATAGCATCCCCCATCACCCCAATCAAGATAATCATGTGAATTCATTATTGTAATTAATAGAATTATGACCTAATTATGAGTTCAATCATAAACACAACTATAGGTAAAATTAATTCTTAATTTCTATAATTAGTCAACTATGATTATCTTTATAGTGTCTATAAATCAAAAACCTACCATGTACTAAGTGAGTGAGGCGAGTGTTCATATCCATGGAATGATTATTCACTATCCTCCTGTTGACTAGGTCTTAGGGTTGAACAATGTATAAATTATCTTTCATTTTCATAATTTGTTTGTTTTATTTTTAAATTTTTTTATCATTTACGTTCTTATTGAATTTGGCTCTGATACTACTTGTTGCAAATTCTACAAAATCCTATTTCAACCATCAATTATACATAACAAATATAGAAAACAATGTATCTATACAGTGACGAAGGCATAAATTTTATTAAATGGGGTCAATAAATTTTCATATTCGTTAAATTAGTGGGAATTAAATGAACGTAATCTATACTATTTTAAAGGTTAGAAAACCCTTATATGGTATCCTAATTTAGAATAGTTTAAATTATTATTTTTAAACTAAAATAAATTGACTTAAAAAAATTTAATTATTATTTTTATTAATAACTACCCATTACCCCAGCCACTTGCATATCAATTATAACTTTTTTCTCTATTATCTCTTAATAACTATGCACATCACTCCCACTCACATACTAACACATATTTTCTCTTTTAAATAAAATAAAAAAACTTCATAATTTTTAGAAAAGTCATTCAAAATGTGCATATATACATATATACATATATTCATAAAAGTTAAACTGCTCTTAAATCCATCAATCACAAATTATAATAAATACTCGCAAGTCATACATACATACTCTCTTTAATTAACATTTAAGACTCCATAACCATGAGCATTGAATACATATGGTTTTGCAAAACACACTGAAATCAACTCCTCTAAAGAACAAAGTAACGAAGAGAGCAAGTTTGATTGGTGCCCAACCACAACTATTTTCTATATCCTTTGTAGATGAATATATCGGTTATGCAATATTTAGAAATGGTGTATATGAGAATATCTTCATCAGATTCGGTTTCTACAAACGTTTTTTTCTAGTTGACTTTGCTAATGTGTGCATGGATGATCCATTTAGTTAGAGCATATAAGGTAATCACAAAGCACTTCTAATTATTAAGATATTATCGTATCCTATTCTTTTCGTTAGCAGTTATTTATGTAAATCGTTGATGGACATGACTTGTGCTAGTTAATATTCGAGTTTGTAGATAGAGTATGCACTAGAAATTACACCCCTATCACTGAAAGGTGACTATCAAATATTATTTCTCTCTGTCATTCTTATAATTTTTAACTCTCACAAGCTATAGTGGCGGAGGTATAAATTTTATTCACCATGGTCAATAAATTTTCATATTCATTAAATTAGTTAGGAATTGAATCGGCATAAATTATATTATTCTAAAAATACGAATACCCTTATGGTCTCCTGCTTTAAAATAGTTTAAATTAATTAATTTTAAACTAAAATAATTAAACCAAAAAAATTTAATTATTTTTTTTCTCTCAATAACTATCAATTACCCTAGGTACTTGCATACCAATTATTACTCATTTCTCTTTTATCTCTTAATGACTATGCACATCACTCATACTCACACACTGACTCATTTTCTTTTTAAATAAAATTGGAAAACTTAAATGAAAATTTTATATTTTTAGAAAAGTCATTCAACATGTGCATAGGGATAGTATGTGTACACACACACGCATATATATATATATATATATATATATAAGAACATTCATAAAAGTTAAACTTCTCATAAATGCATCAATCATAAGTCATCCATCCATCACAAATTATAATAAATACAGGCAAGTCATTCATACATACATACACACACTTTCTTTAATTAATATTTAAGACTTCATGACCATGAGTAGTATTGAATACATATGGTTTTGCAAGACACACTAAAATGAACCTTTCTAGAGAATAAAGTAATGAAGATAACAAGTTTGATTGGTGTCTCAACCTACAACTTCTTTTTTTTTTCTTTTTCTTTTTTTGTGGGTGTATTTGTTATGTAGTATTTAGAAAATGGTGTACTTGAGAATTTCCTCATTGGGATCGGCTTCTATAAATTGTTTTTTCCTAATTGACTTTGCTAATGTTTGCATAGTGATCCATTTGGTTGGAGCATATAAGGTAATCACAAAACACTTCTAATTATTGATATATTATCATATCCTTTCCTTTTCATTAGCATTATTTTATGTAATCCATAATGGGAAGGTCTCATGCCAGCCAATATTTAGATTTGTAGAAAAAGAGCTTGCAATGGAAATAATGCCCCAACAACTCAAAGGTGACTCTCAAATATTAACTCTCGCTCTTATAATTTACAACCCTCACAGGCCTATATCAGAGGCAGAGGCATAAATTTTATTCAGTGCGGTCAATAAATTTTTATATTTCTTAAATTAGTTGAAATCCAATTGGCATAATCTACACTATTCTAAAAGTCAGAAAACCCTTATGATCTTTTATTTTAAAATAGTTTTAATTAATTAATTTAAACTAAAATAAATTAACTAAAAAAATTTTAATTTTTTTTTCAGTTAATAATTTCACATTACTCTAGCTACTCACATACAATTTATAACTCCTTTCTCTTTTAGCTCTTGTTAACTACACACATCACTCTCACTCACAAACTAACTTATATTTTTTTCTTTTAAATAAAATTATTAATTATAAATTACAACTTTATAATTTCTAGAAAAGCTATTCAACATGTGCGTAACACGTACATGTACCTAATATATATATATATATATATATATATAAGACTTCATGACCATGAGTATTAAATACACATGGTTTTGCAAGACACTGAAATCAACCCCTTCATAGAACAAAGTAATAAAGAGAGCAAGTTTGATAGGTGTCTTAACCATAACTATTTTCTATGTTCTTTGTGGGTGTATTCGCTATGCAGTATTTGGAAATGGAGTACATGAGAATTTTCTTACCGGGTTCAATTTCTATGAACTATTTTTTCTAATTGATTTTGCAAATGTGTGCAAAGTGATCTATTTTGTTGGAGCATATTAGGTAATCACAAAACACTTTGAACTAGTGACATATTACCATATCCTCTTCTTTTCGTCAGTAGTTATTTAGTAAATTTTTAATGGATTGACCTTGTGCCGTCTAATATTTAGGTTTGTAGAAAGAGCTTATAATGGAAATAACACCCCTACCATTGAAAGGTGACTCTCAAATATTAACCATTCTCTCTCATTCTTTATAATTAACAACTTTCACAAGCCCATTATAAATTGGTAGAGGCATAAATTTTATTTAGTAGGGTCAATAAATTTTCATATTCTTTAAATTAGTTGTAATTAAATCGACGTAATCTATATTATTCTAAAAGTTAGAAAATCCTTATGATCTTATACTTTACAGGAGATTAAATTAGTTAATTTTGAACTAAAATAAATTAACTAAAAAATAATTTTAATTTTTTTTTTCTGTTAATGACTAATCGTTACCCTCAATCACTTGCATTCCACTTATAACTCCTTTCTCTTTTAGCTCTTAATAACAGCGCACACAATACTTACACTCATACGCTAACTTATATTTTCACTTTTAAATAAAATTAAAAATATTAAATGACAATTTATAATTTTTAGAAAAAGTCATTCAAAATGTGCATAGCATGTTATATTCAAAGAAGTTAAACTTCTCTTAAATTCATCAATCACAAGTCATCAATCAATACAAATTATAATATGTACAGCCTAGCCAAACATACATACTCTCTTTAATTAATATTTAAGACTCCTTGACAATGAGTATTGAATACATATAACAAGAGAAATGGCGACAATCAAATTTTGTCGCATTTGGTCTTTTTTAGATCGCATTTGGTTAGATGTGATAGATATTTTCCGTCGCGTGATTGTTGCATTTGGCCTTGTCGCAAAAGACCAAAAGTAACAAAACAAATAGTCTGTCACTAGAGTTGGCAATGGGCCAAATTCCAGCCCAATTCGGACTCGACTCGTTGTTTACCTGTGCCCATTATGGACCATTAAATGAGATCCATCTTTAACCCATTATTTACTGAGTATAACCATACCCGAACCTAGACCCAATGAGTCTGCCTATATACCCGAATTTTTTTCTTTTTCCTTTTTTTAAAAACTATGTTCTATTATTATTATTTTTAATTTATTATTATTATTATTATTATTTGTAAAAGATAACTATGTTTTCCTCTCTCTTTTTTCTTTTTTTTTTTAAAGAATTGGTTTACATAAGCCACATTGAATTTTTGGTCAGTTAATATAATTTCACACTCTTATGTTTAATTAAAATGAAAAAAATGGAGCAAAAATCCATTGCTAGCTATCCCACAATTCGAATTGACAATGCAAGCTAAAACACAAAAAAAATAAAATAAAATAAAATACTCGTTTTAAAGAAACTAATATTTTTTGTTCAAATATTTAATTTCCTTCTTTGCCTAAATATCCTTAGCCACCAAATAGTTTAAATATTTTATTGCTATTAGATATAAATGTTCACCCAATTTATTACTAATTTTGTCTAATGTTATTTAGTGACATGTAATTAAAATCTTTATTATCCATAGAAAAAAATAGAAATGAAATCAATTGAGTGACAATTTCAACTGAAAATTTCAATGAAAGAAATAGAAAAATTGGATAACAAATAGATTATATTGTTGAGTTGATAGACATTTTTTTAAAATTTAACTCATGTGACATGCCTGTGCATATAGAAATTTTTAAGTTAACCATAAATTTTAACATTTGGATAAATTACAAATCATGTTTAATAATACCAGTACAATATCTTGATTCGAATATTCGATAAAAAAAAACGACATGAGAAATTGAGTGGTAGTTGAATGAGTGAGAAATTAATCATAGACCCATGACTTATAAATTCTCATTAAATCATTAATTTTCAAAATTAATCTTCCTTATTACATTTTCAAAATTTCTAAATTTAAAAATCAAATTCTCATATCAAAACTATTAATACAAAATTATATTTTTCTATATGATAAAATTTTGAAACTCAAAATCAAAATATAATGATCATAACAATCATGAATTTCTCAAAACTAAAAATATAAATTTTGATATTTTTGAAAAATTTATCTTAGACCTAATAGGTCTTTGGATTTTTCTCATATCTAGCAAGTAAAATATAAAAATTAACAGGCCCATTAGGGTTGGGTGGGGCTGACATGGACCTGGCCCATTTTCCATCTTTATCTGTCACATTTAACCAAATGTAACTGAACAATATCTGTTGCATTTGGGTTATTGTGATAGAATCTCTCGTCGCATTTGGTTTATTGTGAAGAAAAAGTTTGTTGCTCTTGTATGACTTTGTTGTCGCATTTGAAATTATAAATATTGATATTCTTACTCTATTGCGACAGATTTTCCCATCACAACTATGTTTATTTAATATGAATATAAATAATAATTTCAAATGTGACAAATAAATTTTGTTGCAACTAGGCAAATTTGTTTTTAAAAATATATATTCCAAAATAGCATTACAATATAACCCATTAAATCAGTCAAATATATAAATAATTTCTAATGTAAAATATTATCGATACAAATTAAAAAATCTCTATCTAAGAACAATAAATTCTTAAGTTCTAAAATATGCTTATATTATAATACTTAAAAATAAAAATAAATGCATCAAGCTTCCTATGGGTATCCATTGTCATTCTTTTCGTCATCTTCATTATCACTGAGTATGTTACCATCAATGTCACCATTCTCATCTTTTGGTATATTTTGTGACTATATAAAAAAAAAAATTATATTTGTAATTAATTTCAATAGCATAAAAGATGTAGTAATTACAAAAATTATAAGCATGTAGATTAATAAAAACCTTGTAAATAAAGACTACAAACATCTAGATATGCAATAAACATCATTTGAACATCAATAAAAATAGGAAAACATCTAAATAACAAGCGTAAACATATTCTATTTATCACAAGCTAGCACATCACTAGTTGTAAATGAGTAAGGAAAAAATCTACAAGATGTCACTATCATATCACATGCATATATAAATACAAGTCTATATATACATTCTGGTTTTCATACTTTACATAACAGTCAAATACGAAGCACCCAACAAAACATATAAAACTAAGCTAATCATCAAAACAATAGTAAACAATTAATTTGTGGCTTAAGAATTTCATACTCTAAACAATCAAATACAGAGCACAAAGATATTTCAATAATTATATCAACAACATCACATACTAAAATAAATATATTAATCATAGGTCTTGGTGTCATAATTTACCTATTGATGTTAGAAAGCCTTGACTTGCTCTGCTACTTCATGTTGAATTTTTTTCTTCTTGTTGTTGGCATTGTTCTTCAACCTTTCATTGTTTTTCTTGCATCTTCTCTATAAGTACTTCCAAATCTTAGCTTGTACATTTTTCTTTGTACTTTGACCCTAATGAGTGTAACAAATCTTTGGCATTCACTCCTGAGCCAAGACCTATAATTTTTCTTTTGTTGATTGTACTTTCAATGGACATCCATAATGAATGCTCATTGAAATTAGCAAGAGGCCCACTAGGTTCAACTTGTAATTTTCTTTTATTAAACTCCCCTTACATATTTAGATATTATCTTTAAAATGTTCATCACAAAAAAGTACAACAATCAAATAAATTACATATGTGCAAATATTGACATTTGTTATTAATCCAACTTCCATAAGGTTTCTGGTGGTTATCCATATATTGCTTAAGAATGTGTGGCTCATAACTTTTCTCTACAATCTAATAAAGGTCAACACATACCTTAATAAATATGAGAATAAGTGTAATGATTGCATAAACATCATACATTTTTCCATTTTCACTTTGTAAATGGGATTAGAACTGATGTATAATTTAAGTTACTTCATTTACTTCGATTTCCTTAGCTTGGATGGTTTTTCTACCACTCATCTGTATACCATTTATCTAACATTATTCTCCAAGTCTCTTTAGTGAACATGTGGGTTATCATATAATTGATCCAATTGTACCATTATAATTTTCTATGTTATCTCTTAATAACTAGGCACATTGTTCTTACTCACATAATAAAACATATTTTCTCTTTTAAATAAAACTAAAAAACTTAAATAACAACTTTATAATTTTTAGAAAAGTCATCCAAGATGTGCATAGCACATGCATATGGCTAATATATATATTCATAAAAGTTAAACTTCTCTTCAATCCATCATCACAAATTCTAACAAGTACAAGCAAGCTATACATACATACTTACATACCCTCTTTATTTAATATCTAAGAATCCATGACCTTGAGCATTGAATACATATAATTTTACATCACAGACTGAAATCAACCTCTCTAGAGAACAAAGTAATGAAAAGAGCTAGTTTGATTGGTGTCTCATCCACAACTATTTTCTATCTTTTTTTAGGGTGTATTGGTGTCTCACCATGTTCTGTTTCTATGAATCATTTTTTTCTAATTGACTTTGCTAATGGGTGCATAGTGATCCATTTGTTTTTAGCATATTAGGTAATCACAAAGCTCTAATTAGTGACATATTATCATATCCTCTTCTCTTTGTCAGCAATTATTTTGTAAATGTTTAAAGGACAGGTTTTGTGCCTATCATATTTGGGTTTGTAGAGAGAGTTGCAGTGAAAATAACACCACTACCACTGAAAGGTGACTTTTCAAATATTAACTCTTTCTCATTCTTATAATTTACAACTCTCACAAGGTCATAAGCATATAGACAGTGGTGGAGGCATAAATTTTATTCAGTATAAGCAATAAAATTTCATATTTGTTAAATTAGTTGGAATTGAATCAGTGTAATTTGTACTATTCTAAAAGTCAATAGACCCTGATGGTCTCCTACTTTAAAATAGTTTAAATTAATTGATCTTAAAATATAAAAAATTAATTATTATTTTTTTTATATTAATAACTACTCATTACCGCAGCCACTCACATATCAATTATAATTTCTTTCTCTTTTAGCTCTTAATAACTACTCATGTCACTCCCACTTACACACTAACTTATATTTTCTCTTTTAAATAAAACTACAAAACTTAAATGAAAACTTTATGATTTTTAGAAAAATCACTTAATATGTGCATAGCACGTGCATATTGCCAGTATAGATATATATATATATATATATATATATATATATATATATATTTAAACTTCTCTTAATCCATCATAAAGTATAATAAGTACAAACAAGCGATATATACATACATACTCTCTTTAATTAATATTTAAGACTCCATGACCATGAGTATTGAATATATATAATTTTGCATGACACACTGAAATCAACCGCTCCAGAGAACAAAGTAATGAAGAGAAAAAGTTTAATTGGTGTCTCATTCATAACTATTTTCTATTTTCTTTGTGGGTCTATTGGTTATGTAGCATTTGGAAATGGTTTACATGAGAATTTCCTTGTTAAGTTCGGTTTCTATGAGCCGTTTTTTCTAATTGACTTTGCTAATGTGTGCATAGTGATCCATTTGGTTGAAGAATAATAGGTAATCACAAAACACTTCTAATTAGTGACAAATTATTATATCCTCTTCTTTTTGTTAGCAGTTATTTCTGTAAATCTTTAATGGGCATGTCTTGTGCCAGCCAATATTTGGGCTTGTAGAGAGAGCGGGCAATGAACACTAGCCTGAAAGCTAATTCATAACATGTGAGCATGCCATTAATGTTCCATTTTATAGAGTGTACTACTTGAACCTCTTCAGGTTGGTGTGGAATAGTGCATACGTTGTTGTGACGGCTATAATAGAAAATAATATTTCCATTCTTCAATGACTTCTTGGGTCTGATTGAGTCATTGTCATTTTGCTATTGACTGCTTTTCTTCCTCCGTAGAGATTTATATTAAGCAGACCTATATAAAAAAGTATTCTCTCACTTGGACTAGGCTAAAAATATTGAGTTGGGCATACTTGATAGTTTCCATTGCTACAGTAGTTGGATCCATCCAAGGCCTGACACAAGATCTCAAGAAATACAAGCATTTCCAAGCTTAGGAAAAATATTTAGTGCCGAAGGTTGTTGTTTTATATATATATATATATATATTATTTGATAAGAATTTACCAATAGTAAAAAAATATTGAATTTCTTAATTTTTATTATTTAATATTTTACTAATAATTATAATATTTTTAAATTCCTCTCAATTTATAATTAATTTTTAGAAAATGTTATGTATTAATAGAAATATTAGAATATAGTTTTTATGATTATAATATTATTGTGTTAATTCTACTTTTTATCTTTATAATGTTATGATTTTTTTTAAAAAAATCATAGAGTTTAATTAGTTTGTTATAGTAATTAAATTTTGTTGTTTATAAGTCTCATCAAGTTCAAGCTCACCAAGACTGGTTCAATATGTTCATCTTCCAACTAGAGGTGGCAATTAGCCGAACTAGCTTGTGAGCTACTCGTTAAGGGTTTGAATTGAACTCGGCTTGTTTTCTAAACTCGTCGATCTTGTACTTTATTTTGAGCTTGTTTTTATTTTCGACTCATTTAGTAAAACAAGCTAAGCTTAATCTTTTTGAAAACTTAGCTTATAAGCATGATCCTTGTATTTTTATTATCTCGATCATTAGGATGACATTCTTGAAAGAAATCTAAACTTAAAAAAAAAAAAATTTAGAACCAAATGAAGAATATTTAAAGTATTAATACGATCACATTCTGAAGAATAGGTCATTTGATTTGAAATGATGATTAGCCCCGTATAAGTTTTTCTCTTTAGAATTCATGAACTGATTAGAAAAATCAAAATAAATCTAAACAATTATCTTCAATATGTCATAATATAGTAATAATCACTACTCAATAAAAATTAAAATAAATAACAATATTACCCAATTAATTATAAATATTCAATCAAATTCATCTCATAAATTTGATTAATTTTAAGTTGTCCTGTCAAAATAAGGTCTAAAATTAGGGTTTAAACATTCGTATAACATATCTTAAATATTAAAAGACAAACTCCATAAGTTAGATAATAATATTTTATGGTATTTGTTTCAATGACATCTTTTCTTTTAATTTTCATTCCCTCCCTCCTTCTTTTTTTTCTTTTAAAGTTATTATTTTAAAGCTTATTTCCGTGGAACTGTCACCAAATTTTATAATTGTTACATTAGTAAATGTTACTTTTTGTTTAGAAAAAATGAGAGAATAAATATTATGAGGTAAAAATAAAATTATTATGTGGTCCATTAGTCTATTTACAAATTTATTTTCATTTAATCTAATATTTATTATTTTAAGTAGAATCAGTTTATATTTTATCTAAATAAAATGTAAATATACCATATATATATATAAAAAAATTAAAAATTTTGAGTCGGTCAAATTGACCTCACTAACTTCCATGTAGCTCGTCGACCTCACTAACTTCCATGTAGCTCGTCACTGCTTTTATATATATATTACATAAAATTTGTTCTCCAAGCTAACTTATTCTTCACTCTAATAAAACTCAACCACACAGCCCAATTGGATTTATTAGCTTTCCGAGATAAATCTAATTAGTTTTTTTTTTTTTTTTTCCATAAAAATAAACTAACTAGAAAATTAACCAAAACACCATTTGGGTAAAAGATTCGAACATTTGAAGGGAAATGAAGATGAGAGATAATCATATTAACTATTGCCTGCTTCTTAGATCTATTTTTCAATATTTTAAAACAGAACTAGATTAGTTGGTTCAGATTGATTGATCATCATCTGGGTGACAAGTTGGGTCCGTATTGAACCAATGAACCATTTTGGTGCTTGGATCAGTCAAAACTAGTAAAAACAGTAAATTGTGCTAGTTTGCTTGAATTGAACATTATTTTTTTTAACTATTATTTTATTAAGAATTATTGAAATATTTATATTTTGTATTAAAATTAGAGAATAATTACATTTTATATTGATGATGTCTATATTATTTTGATACATAAGTTAAAATATAATACACAATAAATCAATCAATTGTCATATTAAATATTAATAATTATATTTGACTGTTTGTAATGTGATTTTTATTATTTAATTAATATTAATTTTTATTTTCTTATGCATTTAGTATTTATGATTAATAAACAAAATTGTATAATATTAAAATATATAATTAAATATATTTATGATGTCATTTGATCCGATTATCATATCGATCTCAGTTGAATTAATACTTGAGATCTGACAAATTTTTCAGAGTCGATTAGTGATTCAATTTTTAAAATATTATATATTGTTTTAAGATCACTTTTTGTTAGTGAGAGTGAACAACTTATTGACTAACAATGTTGTTTTGGAGAGTGGAGAGTGTGCTAGTCGTGAGCATTGCTTGATTCCATCCCTCCGATTCTCAAACAATGACTTTCCTTCTCTTGTACGCCACCACTTATTTTCCCATTAACACATCATCAGTTACATCATGATTGAAATTTTAAATTGGATTATTATAATCTTGCATTTACAGTTGAGATTTGAGGAGACCGAAAATAGAGTAGATGTGGTGCTCAACCCCTATGTGGATATAAATTTAGCATTTAAGAGCACATTTGAAACATCAAAAAAGATTATATAATATAAAGTTATATAATATATTAATGGTATAATTATATTAGTTATTTTATTTTTTTTATATAACTTAAACCTGTCAAGTACAGAAAAATTAATAGTACAAGTCTATATTACTATATTAGTCAAATTTTATATAAAAATTAACTGAATAATCTCATATTATCTTTATATAATGCAGTCAAACCACTCCTTAACATCTAATAATTTTAAACTTGCTAGTAACCGCAATGCCAGCATAGCAGCGGCCATAATCATAAACTTCGGGCAGAGTTGGCAACTTGAAGCCTTGATTCCGCAACCAATTTCCAATACCCAACTCTGATTATATATTAAAAAAGAAATCAGTCATAAAGTACACTACTATAACCATCTAAAGTAACTCCATTTTAAAATGTAGGATGTTCCTTATCTTGACAACAACTAGCATCTTAAAATACTTGCAAATCTTAACTGAAGCCACAAGCTATGCAACCTTGCCAGGCCACAACTTCTAGTCTTCAAAAGAAGTGTAGGACTTGTTGATTATAGTTTAGGCATTAGACCCTTCTGTTAGACTAATAGAAGTCCCATTATTACACTAAAACACTAGTCTAACTATATTTAGCATAAAAATTAAATTTACAATGCAAAGACCTTCCTATAAAACTGTACTAGCTAGCTGAGGCAGATCATCCAGCCATGTTTATGGCATCTGCTAAAGAGTCCGATAATGTGGGGGTCATTTTTGGTGTCACTGGACTAGTTGGGAAGGTGCTAGCCAGGAAGCTAATCTCAAAATCTTGTTGGAAGGTTTACGGTATAGCTCGAAATCCTGAGGTTACACCCACTATTAGAGGATCCAATTACCATTTCATCTCATGTGATCTGCTCAATTCTTTGGAAACTAACAAAAAGCTTGCTGCTTTACAAGATGTGACTCATGCATTTTGGGTCACTTGGGCAACCCAATTTCCATTAGATACCCAAGAATGTTGTGAGCAGAACAAGGTCATGATGTCTAATGCCTTGAATGCTATACTCCCAATAGCTAAGGAATTAAAACATGTTTCTCTCCAGACAGGGATGAAGCACTATGTATCATTGCAGGGCTCCTCTGATGAAAAGGAAGTCTGTTACTACGATGAGGCGTGCCCGAGAGTTAGTACAGGGAATAATTTCTACTATGTCCTGGAGGATTTGCTCATGGAGAGGCTAAAGGGTAATGTGTCATGGTCTGTGCACAGGCCAGGTTTGTTGTTTGGCAGTTCAATTAGAACTCTGTATAACTTCATGGGTAGTTTATGTGTTTATGGGGCTGTCTGTAAACATTTGAATCTCCCTTTTGTATTTGGAGGAACAAGGGAGAGTTGGGAAGAGGCCTACATTGATGGGTCAGATGCTAGGCTAGCAGCTGAGCAGCATATTTGGGCAGCCACTAAAACTGAAATAGTTTCCCCTGATGGCCAAGCATTCAATGCCATCAATGGCCCTAGATTCACTTGGAAAGAGATCTGGCCAGCTCTTGGGAAGAAATTTGGGGTTGGAGTGCCTGAAGAAATGTTTGTGGAGAACTTCTGGTTTTCTGTAGCCATGGATGACAAGAAGAAAATTTGGG
Source organism: Quillaja saponaria (assembly GCA_029379385.1). Classification (NCBI taxonomy): domain Eukaryota; kingdom Viridiplantae; phylum Streptophyta; class Magnoliopsida; order Fabales; family Quillajaceae; genus Quillaja; species Quillaja saponaria. The sequence goes on along the minus strand of CM055612.1, from coordinate 18,149,040 downwards.
AAGAGATTGTAGTAGAGAAAGGACTAGCTCAAACAAAGATGGAAGATTTGGCTAACTGGGAATTTCTAGATGTCTTATTTCGATGCCCTCAAAAATTGCTGGGAAGCCGAGACAAAGTTGATCAACTTGGTTTTGTTGTAAGACACAAAACCTTGGATTCAATTTTGTATTGGATTGATTGTATGAGAGATGAGAGACTCATTCCTTAGTTTGGTGATTAGTTTTGACCAAGTGTGGTTGGTTTATGGAGCACCACAAGGTAAGTACCATTATATAAAAAAATTATATGTAGGTTGTTCTATGCATGTTCTATTTGACTCCCCATTTATTGTTCCTTAATTTACTACAATTAATAGAGATGCTATTGACTAATTTAAATAATGCTTGATGCCTTCTTTTCCACAAGTGTTCCCTCATATGTAGTCATATATAGTTCCATGTCCCAGCAAGACATCTATGATGAAGTTAGGGTGGCTGGTTTGTCTTCTCCATGTTCTGGCAGTAACAACATAAAAGTGGGGCTAACAAATTAATAGGAAGGACCCTCCTAGCTAGCACGTCTTTCAGTATGTAGGCAGTTTCACATCTCAGACTTATTCTTTTATTTTTGTGCATGACTTTTGTTGAGTGAAGAGCAATGGTAAGTGAATGAAGCAACAAAATGCATAAACTTTTATGAAAGAAAGTTCAGATTAGTATAATAATTAATACTCTTTCATGTCCCATGTCACTGCATAGAAACACTATTTCATGTTGTAGACATAGACATACTGAATCAGATCCTTACGTTATAAACTATGGAAAGAAACAAGAGCTACAGCTGAGTGCCCATTTCCTTTAGATTTAGCTAGGATTTCTTCTTTTTATACTATTTCTTTTTCATTTTGTCCATGGACATTGCAAAGGAGCAGGGATGGGAACATGTTGATTTAGAAAGTGATGCCCTGGATACAGTCAATATACTGAATGGTAACCAAAGGTCTATCCCATGGCTTTTGTACAATCTGCTCATGAACTTTGGAGTTTTTAAAGTTGTGTATAATGGACCTGTCGTTGTTGCTATTCTGAGTCTGTAGAGCAGGCTATTAGGTTGTATGTTTGTTCTGAAAATAATTTTCTGGGCCAAAAAACAGAAAGAAAATATATACAGCGTACAAAACAAATATCAATCACCTGGCAAATGTCAATCTAGACAACTAAAAATCTGTTGTGTGAGTAATCATTATCCCACTAAGAGATGCTTTACATAATTGGTATCGCCATCCTCATCTATCTCAAGATTTTGATCCTACCATCAAGATCTCAATGTATCTGTCATGGTGTTTAACAGTAGCTTTTCATATCACTGAAAACTCCAATTATCTCTTCTGGAAATTCAAAACTCTGACAGACAGAGCGAAGGACCCAAAGAAGAGGAGAATGAAGCCAATAAGAACTAATACTGAAATAAGAACAGATGAAACTCCATTAATATGAGTCTCATATCCTAGAGTAACAGCCAGATACTCTTTTACAGTGCCAGCAAATCCAGGTCCTACTATTTTGGTTTCCACATCACCAAGCTGAGAGGTTACAATACCCCGCAGTGTCCATGCAACTGGAGAGATATAATAGAACCAAATCCACCATCCTGGAATACTCTGAAATGATAATAAGAAAGGAATCATAAGGTTCAGTTGATTAGAGTGGGGTAAGGGAAATAGTTGTTCAACCATTCTTAAGAGAAAGTGGAAATACCCATCTACCCCCGAAAAGAAAGACACAAACAGGAAACAGAAAATATACATGTTTATGGCTAGTGACTAGTGAGTACCTTTACTATCTATCAAGTACCTCAGCGAAAGATTTAGACACTAAGCAATTATTGTACTAATAATTGCTGTGGAATGTAATATGCGAAGAAGAAACTAGTATAATCATATCTGCAACAAGAAAAGTGCTTAACTTTTCCCTAATTAATTTATCATGAGTGTAACCTATATAATTTTCCAATACTTTCATGCCTCGGTTAGTGCCTTTCAATACGAAGGAGAAGGGTCATTTAAAAGAGATTTCTATCCTACTTAACTAAAAATATGACTAGTATAATCATTTAGTACTTCCTCATTATTTTAACAAGTTCTAAATCACTGATCTCACAAAATTCATTTTACAGTATAAATTTATGGCTGAACTATTCACTTCCGAAGATTACCTTATGCTGGACAAATGCAAGGAAGTGATATATTAGTAGGTCCAGTCTAGATTTAGAAAAAAGAGTATGACTTTTGGTGTATTATATTACTTACCGATTTGGGGACAAGAAAACCTGAGAGAAGATTCCATAGAGAGTAAAATGCAGAAGAAATGACAGCTGCCAGGTGTTGAGAAGATGTAAGGCCAACAGCCATCATGCCGTAAAAGGTGAAGTACGTGAATGTTAGGAACATGAAAAGAAGATAGAGAAAAAATTTCCCTGCAAATAAAACAAAGACATTCGTTTAGTAACTGAAATGTATAAATTTTAATCATGTGCAACATCAACAAAGAGTTTCTAATTTCCTTTTTAATTTTGAAAAATAACTACATCAGTTGAATTGAGAATAATTTAATGAGCCAGGATCTCTACATCATGAATCCTATCAGATATTTTTGATATTGCAAATAGTGTTGATATATATTACAGTCTAATATCCCTTTATCCTTCCTCACTTATACTGGAATAAATCATGGAAAGAAACTGGCAAAAATAACAAAAGTTGAGCTAAGTGTCTCAAATAGATTATAACTAAAATCTTTGGCATTTGAAATAATTGTTAAGAGTGTATATCAGAAAACTTCCAGTTATTTTTATTCTGAAGGAGAACAATTGCTCAAATATAACTATCTGACTGAATGAGTTTTTAGTTTTGATTTCATATTTCACTTCCTTTTGCTGCTACAACCTTCCATATCTAGTTCAAAAGCAGAGATGAATAATTTCAGAACTGTAACAGAGGCAATACTCAACATTTTTTTTTTTTTTTGAATCCGTTTCTAACAACATATAGTTACCTCCTGTAATAGGAACCAGTAATGCAATGTCCCATCAGTATTAAAAAAATTGACGTAGAAAATTGTGAAGTCATATTGTAGTGATGCTACTGGATTATTGAAGTAGTGAATTTTATAGTATTTAAGTTCACCTCTAAGATAAGTTCAAAATCACAAAAGAAATAAGAAAAATAAAGAGGAAACTCCTTATTCTGTCCCTGTCACTATGTAAGGAGCAGCATTCAAGCCATATACGAAGTACATCAAAATTGAAACTTGTAACCTCACCTGCAGTTCTTTCAAAGTTAATCATGAAATATGTGATTACGCCGAATATTATTGTCTGAACAACGATGTATGGAACCTCCACAAGACCCTGTTGATAAGGCAAGTCAGTTATTTGTAACCTATTATTTGCTGAAGAAATTTGATTTTGGAAAAAAAAAAAAATCAGATTGAGACGCTTACCTGGGCTGCTGCATAAGCAAATGGAGAATACATTCCAGCTGCTTTCTCTCTATAAAATACTGTCCTCTCTATTGAAACAATCGGTTGTACAGAAGAAGAATTGTTGACCCCAAGAAACAAGCAAGAAGAATAAAGAGCTCCCATCACCACAAATAGCTGTTGAGTTGAATCCCTGCAGAAAATGGACATAACGAACATTACAGTACCTTTGATTGGAAGATTGAGACAAAGATAATACTTAGTGGAAACACAAAACATGTTATGATATCAACAGGAGCTTCCTGAATTTACATACCATGATGAGGAAAATCAGCAATCAGCCATCATATTTAAAAAGAAAAAAAAAGGGAACTCTCCTAGAGTCAATATTAGATTGATGGCTTCAGTAAAAAGAAAATAGGAAAAATCTTTCAGAATTCCATAATGATTATGAGCAGAATTAAGCCTAGAAAAGATATTAATATGCTCCAGCTACCAATTTTGTCAACTCTGCTTGATTTAATATATCTGAAAAAGAAGGCTTAATAACTATGAAGAGCAGGATAATACTGGTTACTAATGGACAAATTCTACAAGTGAAAAAGTATTTCAGTTTTTCCTTTTTCTGGCAAATAATCTTTTTCTTTGACTTTCATCATGTATCAAGTGTGATGCCGTTGAAGTTTTTCTTTTACACTGAAAGAAGAGACTATTTATCTAATTGAATGGCCATCTGAGAGTACGGTTACCTCTTGGAACCAATGTCCCAAAATACTGAACCCAATATCAGAGCGCTGATTGTAGTAAAACACAACCTCATAGCATTATATTGTGGACTTCTCCAGTACACGAGATTCTGTTTCCACAGGCACAAGAGAAACTGGGAAAGCAGGTTTCTTGAATACGTGGAAGAAAACTTCAATGGTTCTGAACCTGCAGGTGGCTGGCTAAATTCCCTAATAGAAGCTTCCACCTCCCTGAAGCAAAAAGTATGAAAATATTGTAGTCATGCTTCTAATAACAAAATTGTTGAGCTTCGTACGAATGAACTTCAACCAAATGATATTTCTTCCCCTCCAAAAGTATAATTACTGGTGGGTGGGACTATTTGATTTTGATCATGTGTTCTCTCCTCCCATCCCAACCCCCGGCAAAAGTAAAGGTTAAAAATAGAGATTTTGATTGCGGTAGTGGTTGTAAAAGTAAAATCAAGTTCACCTATACAGCTCAGAATTCCTATAAATGTCTGCAAAATCTTCACCAATTCTCTCTTCAGCAGAAGATGTGGTAACTTCTAGCACCCAAGTTGCTGGATTGTAGCCACTTGGAATCGGGGGAATTCCTCGGATACCCTGAAGAAAAAATAAGAAAACAAGTACATACTATTAAAATGTAAACAACAGAGGAAAATGATTAATGAGCCAACATAGTTGAACTATCGAGCATCAAGTTGCCAATTTCAAATCCCGTTCCCCTTTTTTTTTTTTCACAGGAAAAAAGAAAAAGCACAAAAATGAAATTTGCATGGCAAGTTATCTAGCTTCTCGTGAAGCAGATAACTTCTGAGCACTCTCATGGACTGATTTGGCACTGAAAGGTAAAGAAAAAGTGAAGTTAGAATAGTAAAGACTAGGTCAAGGCTTATGTCCTTTCAGCTTTCTCAGCACAGAACAAACTGTAATCTGAAATTAAGATGTATCTGTTTGAGAACAGACAACATAATGGCCTTCTGCTAAACTGCCCCCATAGTAGCAGGACATTTTCAAACTTCAAAGGAAATCTAGACACCAGATAATAAGTAAGTACCAAAGTGCCTCTAAGGGGAACAGAACCAAATGACAGTAAGTACCAAAGTGCCTCTAAGGGGAACAGAACCAAATGACACTCCCATCTCAACTGAACCTTGAGATCGGCTAGTTCGCTATATGAATGGTTTTTTTTTTTAAAATTATCTGAATAGATTCAAGCGTCACGTTTAAGCACTTTTCCCAATATAATTCATGTTCTCCCTACACCTGTCTAACACCATCTACCCACATTCACCAGTCTATGTTGAATATGTTCAAACCTCTATAAACGGTTGTTTCTCATTTTCTTTTTAATAAGTGCAACCTCCACTTTCCAAGTATCTCCTCATTTCAAATTCTATATTTTCTTGTGTGTCATGTCATTCATCTCAATATTTGTATTTTTGCCACTCTTATCTTATGTGAGTTGTTTCTGAACCATATAATATAGCCGGTGTCAAGACCGTCCTATAGATTTCTCCTTTTAATCTATAAGATTAAGATCATATAAAACTCTCAAGATATTTTGCCACTTCATTCAATATGCCTTAATTCTATAACTAACAAACCTAGTCAAGACTTTGCATCAAGGATTTTCTTTCCTCCAAAAATAGAAAACTAAGAGGAGGAAGTGATCGTCAAGTATAAAACACTGAGTCTAGTTTGTAACCAAGTAGGTCTTGAAGTGAAATGGGATTTGACTATGTAAATGATATGACCTTCGTGATTTGTTAATCCAAGAATCTTGACTTGTATAAGCTTTTCACGTTGTGTACAAACATTCTTATGTTAACTAAACCCCAAAATTTGGAGAGCGAAGGTCCCCATTTCCTAAGCAATCATTATAAGTCCTACAACATCATTCTTGTGAAGCCAAAGACCAAAGAGACAAGTGCACACCCAAGGTACGTTCCAAAAGAGGATAATTATTAAGGTTGGAAGTACTCAAAAGAATTCATGACAGGCCACCATCTTAAATTCCATGGACAGGATTTCATTGTTGACATCCCAATATTGGTAATAATAATATATAATTAGAAGCAATATTACCTGAAAATGATTTATCATTGTCTGTGAGTGCACACCTAGCTTCCCCCCATATACGACTCGTCCACCACGTTTCATAAGAAGCAACTGTTCATAGCACCAAATTTTAGACACTTTGGTACAAGAAAAATACATCATATATATATATCAAACAGTTTCAGTTGAATTGAAATAGCAATTTGAACTAACTTCATCAAATGCTTCAAATATATCAATACTTGGTTGATGTATGGTACAAACAACAGTTCTTCCAGTATCAACTGTATTGCGAACTGTGCGCATAACAATGGCCGCTGCTCGTGCATCAAGTCCAGAAGTAGGTTCGTCCATGAAAATAATTGAAGGATTTGCTACAAGCTCCACAGCAATTGTCAACCGTTTCCTTTGCTCAGTTGATAGACCACTACTGCCTGGCAAACCAACCAAGGCATGTCTTAGAGTATCAAGTTCTACTAGTTTCATTACTCCTTCAACAAATTCCTGAAAATACAGTAATTAGTGTCAATTATGAAGGGAAATAATTCGACATACAACTCTGATGACTCATGCTGCAGCTTACATGTCTTTTATCTTTGTTGACTTCCTTTGGAAGGCGAAGTGATGAAGAAAACCACAAGGACTCCTCAATTGTCACTTGAGGAGAATGTATATCATTTTGTTCAACATATCCGGAAATTCTGGCAAAAGTGTGTTGCACTTTTGGGTAACCAGATATTCTAATATCCCCTTCTATGTACCCACCAGTTTTCCTACCAGCCAACACATCCATTAGTGTGGTCTTTCCTGCTCCACTTGACCCAACTAATGCTGTGAGAACACCCGGTGAGAATACTCCACTCACATTTGACAAGAGTTGCAACCTCGTTTCTGGTACACCTTTCTTCTTCATCTCCTAATAACAGAAGTAGGTTTTGGATCAGCTCATCAACGTGTAAAGTCCTATTAAATATTTAGCACATGGCTAGTTACAAATGTTATACTGCAAGCTACAAATAACCCACCACTGGCATGTCAACAAAATAATTAACGTTATGAAATGTCATTGTCAATGGTTGAAATGGAAGAATCATTCCCTTCTTTCTACCGCCCTCTCCTGCAGATCGAGTACTCAATTCAGTGCTCTGACTACTAACTGCAATCAAGTAAATCTTTATTAGAGGCATTCCATCAATATACCGTTTACTCAGAACTATAAGGTCATAAAAAGTCAAAAGATGCGGGGTAGTTAGTCTGTGCATATCTACAGACGATTGTTTACCATCTAAGGAAGAACCATTTTCTGTCTCCTGAGGAGGAACAACTGTCCGTGCCTTTCTAATTGCTGTAACAAGCAAACATAGAAAAATAAAAGAGAAATGAATAGATATAAACCTTATGTTTAGAAATTTACAATTAGTCAACTATCACAAATAAAAAGGAACTAACATAAATGAAAATGAAACAGGGTAAGAATGCCTCAAACTTACGATTAAGATAGGCCAACGCCAAAGTGACCAAATTGTTGAAAAGAAATGCATAAATTAACAAAACACCAACTCCAATCCAGTACCAGTAATCTTCAGTTGGTAAGCTTTGTGAATGGAGAAAGTTGTAGCCAACTGTATTGTTCGCAATAGCTGATTTCTACAAAGAAACAGTGTCCGTGACCCATTAATCTACTTTGGAGCAATTCAAGATTAAGAAAGCTATGATGATTAACTAGTTTGTCATGAAATATGATTTATAGGTACAGAAAAAAAAAATTACTAGTTTCCTTGCGGGAAAGTATACCTTCTGCCACCTCGTTGCAGTAAATTCATTGACAGAAATTGCACGCTGTCCATAGCTCAGTGGGGACACCCAAAAACCCCAAATCCACCATGGCTTGATAAGTCCTGAAATATGAACTTCTAAATCAATAACTTCAATCTAGCAAACTATTTTCTAAAGGTATGCACAGCCTACCTTTTGGGACGATGAATCCACCCAGCAAGAATATAATAAGTAATGCAGCTGATCCAAATGTATTGGCAAGGACCATATCTCGTGCAATACAAGCCATCAATCGGAAGAGACCTAATGCCATTTGGTGCACTGAGAAAAGCAAAAACATGTAGCGGAAAAACCTGAAACATTTCACAGTAAGCAATGAGTACAAAGAGGGAAAGTGTGAGCACATTAAATACGGAAGAAGCAAAAGGGTCATACCTTCCTGCGGCAGGGGCCAAACCAACACTGTAGTATACAACACAGGACCAGACAACAGCTTCTAGAATGGAGTAAGGTACACGAAGTATCCAACTGGAAATGGACCAAGCCCATGCAGGGTGAAAGAAATTATCTCTTTGCTTGTAAAAGACAGGAAGCCGAGATATCATAAGAGGTAGCTCAGAAAATCCATTAAACATCATATGAACCAACCCAAAGAACAGGCTGGAAAGATAGAGATTGGCATTATTCTCGTCAGTTGGATGTAATCTTGATCGTATGAAAATTGTGCATGTGACGAATCCAACAAAGGCAACCTTTGACACCATGAAATAGAAAACAGTGAGAATATATAACGCCTGTTCCTTTAAACAATGGTCGCTTAAAAACAACTTATAAAAAATGTTATAAAGTTTATAGTGAGAATTTCTATGTACATATTTGTCAATTTGTGGTGTAAGAATACTGCATGCAATCATTAAAGGTGTATAAGAATATACATTTGGATGTTGATCACTTTTTCTTTTCTAGAATTTCATATTTTTGTTCTTTGTCTTTATACAATCTCTTTGTTCTCCAGTCCAACCATGATTTCCATCTGTAGCTAACCATCAATAAAGCCAAATGAAGCCCTTGAAGTTAGAATAATGTCTAGTATAAAATTCCCATATTATATATGGTTGTCACAGCCTCTTATAGAATTATCATGAGAAAGTGAAAAATCCCACTGTAAGCGTGCAAGTGTCAATCCCCGAACTGTTCCATTATCACAATTGAGTAAGCTGAAATATGTAGCTGTGTAGGCATGCAGTACTCAAGTCAAGGTCCAGTTATGTACTATAGTTTCTGTGCTTTAGTTGTTTCTCAAGATAATGAGGGATATTTCATGATGAATTGGTCAATATGTAGATTCTGTATGTTACGAATTTCAAAAGAACGTAAAATTCATAGAGAGAATTGAACTAGGCACTAGTAAGAATGGTGACCTGTAGGCATGGTCATGACAGCTTGTCGATTAATGTAGATGAATACGGTGAGTTAGTATGTAGAATGCATTGTTTCTTAGTTATGTGTTCTCCAACTATACATACTTGTTTAGAAAAATAAGAAATAGTTTACTTTGAGGATCTTAAATCTCTGTGTGTACATTAATAGTTTCTAGAAACAAGGAAATATGACTTTCAAACTGTACTGGGGGAAAAATTGAGCTTAAAAAGAAGTTAGTTATGAGAAGAGAACAGAGAAGTTGATAGAAAAAGTATATAGTTAACCACAAACATGATGCAACAAATGATTCCACTTGTAGACAAGTAATGGAAAATCTGCAGCTCCAGATTCAGAAGACTTATGATAAACAAGTTTGAGTAGTAGCATATATTGCCATTAATACCTGGAATGTTCTGAAAGTGTAAAGAAACCTATGCCTGTTGATCAGCATTAGTTCTCGTGCGAAGCATGCTTTAAAGAGTTCGTATGTTGATACGGCAAATTTAGATCTGGCCAAAGCTGAAGGATGACACTTGGATTTATCATATGGAACACTATGCATGGATTCTAGAGACCTTCCAAATCTAGAATTTCTAAATGCTTTTGCAATCTCTGGAACTGAAAGAAACACGTATGGTTTTGAAGGATCGGCCCAATATTGAGCTTGGTCTCTTTTGGAAGTCACCTGAAATAAAAACATGTTAAGCGAAAATCTAGGAAGCATTAACAATTAGAGTGAAACTGGAAAGTACCTCCTGAAGAAAATCTGCAATCCCTTTACGTGGTGGAAGTTGGAAACCTAATGACTCAAAGAACTCTAACACATCCGCACGAGGACCTTGATATACTACATGCCCTTCTGATAGAAGCACCAGATCATCAAACAGTTCAAATGTCTCAGGTGCAGGCTGAAGAAGAGCCATTAGTACAGTAGCCTCCATCTCATGAACAAAGTTCCTAATACATTTTACAATCTGGAATGTAGTAGAGCTATCAAGCCCAGTTGATATTTCATCCATAAAAAAAGTTTTTCTTGGTCCAACAACCATTTCTCCTAACAAAGAAAACAAAAACTTAAAATCAAGTGGTTGATTACTGGAGCTGTCAGAGAAATTGTCTAAAGTGTTCACAAATTTAACACTTGTAGTTTATACAGCCAAAACATTTAACCAAGTCTTTATGTTAATTTGTATTCTTTAAAAACTGCAATTGGATCTCATTAACACTATAACCGAACATCCCAGCCTCAAAAAGTCCTGGCAAAGTATGCAGCTATAATGTACGACTCTGCACTACAATCAGAACTATATTTAATGCTACTTTGCAAAATAATATGGATCAACTATGTTATCATCACAATCATATATCTTTTATCCCTTTCATTGGCACCAACAACATAACTTATTTGGAACCCCTTGGAGTTCAAAGGTTTTCATTAAGACTAACACTAAGAACAAAGTATTGAGCCAAGACCCTTGTGGTCTGGCAGCACCTTCCTCCCTCCCCCAAAGTCCAGGGTTCGAGTCTGGCCTACCCCTCCCCAAAAAAAAATTTTAAGAAAAAAAAAAAAAAAAAAAGAAAAAAAAAAAGAAAGAAAGAAAGAACAGAGTATTGAAGAACTCACTTGATGAAAAAAAACAAAATTATAACAAAAAGGTGAAATTTATAATATCAAAAATTTTATTAGCTTGAACAAAACTGGAGATTGTAGAGAGAAACCTGTTGTAACTCTCTTCCTCTGGCCACCTGATATTCCCCTCAGCATATCATTACCAACTACTGTCTCTGAACACACATCCAAACCTAGAACTTTCAAAACATAGTCTGTTGCAACATTGTGCCTTTTACCACCAACAGATGATGCCTGTTGAATAATTTTTCATTTCAGGAAAGACATTAGCATCGGAATGAACATGCATATACAAAAATATCACAGGCTACGGGATAGCAACCTTCATAAATGCATCAATCTCTGGACTTGGCCGTATGTTCCTTTCCCTCTCTAAGCGGCCTAGATCTTTTAAAATCCCTGAAAATAATAGGCGAAATGGGAAGGACGAAAGCAATAGATTAGTTAAACCTCTAAAATTAATGCCCTCATGGTAACACCTAGGGTCAAGAAAAATAACTATAACATCCAATGCGAAGTAAAAATTTAAATATGAGTAATACTGCCTCCAGTATAATAACTCAAAGTGACAAACCTGCAAAGGTTTCACTTGCACCCTGACATCTAGCAGCAAAATCAAATGTTTCTCGTACGGTCAGTTCAGCTATGTGATTATCTGTTTGGCTAATGTATGCAGAAGTCCTTTGAACACAAAATTCATCTAGTTCATAGCCATTGTATGTAATGGTACCACTTTTCTGCAAAAAGAAAGAGGAAACCAGGAAGGAAGATATAATCAAAGTTAACAATGAGGTGGTAAACTTTTTGGGGAATAGTAGCATAATCAAATTCTTAATATGATGATATGGAACTGATAACTCAAGCTTTGATACAATAGAAATCCATCATGTCAGACTAAAAAGAAACAGGGAACCACAAAGAGTGTAATTATATAACCAAATCATTAATTATGACCAGACTGAAATGTCATCTGCAGATATGTTGTCAAATGATGAAGCTTGGGGACAAAGGTGGAATAACCATACAGCAAGACTATTTGAATCAATCAACACCATCGCTTTGCCAAAACTTTTGACGTATACTAAATTTGAAGGCATTTAATTTCCAGTAAGTAATCAAATCATGAATTCAGCCTCCAAGACCAATTGGCACTGCAGTCCACCCCATAACCCAGTTGTCTCATCCACGGGTAAACCACCCAGGAAAATAATAAGGATCAATGAAATCAATACTAGGTTATAATTTTTTCCTAATTCTGATATCAATTTTCTAGTTCAAAGTTCAACTTTGTTAAGTGAATGATTAAGTTCACAAAATAAGTCTAAGTAGGGAAGTAATTGAGAACATATGTGAATTATCATCCATCTGAGAATAACATTTATTTACATATTTATCTCCTGAATTTCTGATCTTTTTACTATGTGGTTGATTTTAAAGAATTTTATCTCCCAACTAATCAAAAGCAAAAAGAATTACGACCCATTGAAAAGACTAACCAACATTTCCCAAAAAATTAGCAAGTGGTTCTATAAAGCATTTTGATTAGCAGCATCGCCATCATCTGGAACTGGAAGAGATTAACTCTGTACGGACAGGAGAGGTTTTGTTTTTGCGCTACACAATTACTAGTGTATAAGTTGAAAAGGTTGGAAATTATTGAAAAATCAAGACACTAGATTTTTCAGATAAATAATAAGCCCCACAAAATTTTAAAATTTTGACAATCAATACTAAAAGTGTCCCAGTTTAGGATTATACAATAATATTTACTATTATTATGAAATATTAGATATGGTTAATATCAAGTATCACAAAATTAGAGTTTAGTGGCAAATCCCAAGCTGCCTGTCTTGAATGCAAGACAACAAAACTATTTTCTAGTTTTAGAGCCTACAGATACAGGTGATTGTTCTCTCTTTCCTTGTTGGAAGATCTCTTCAACTATCTCAATGACTCAATGTTAGATTAACATTTTTCCACTTCACTTTTAGTTAGTTTTCTAAGATTTCTAGGGAGGCATTAGAAAGCTCGCAAGCTGTTAAATGGGCAATTTCATGTAGCTGGGACATCTGTTTCTTTTCCTTTTGATTTCCTTGTTCCTGATGAGGAGGATAGTTTGTTCCCTATAATCTCTTTTGACAATTAAGTTTTTTCTCTAGTAGAAAATAGTGATGGACTCACTGGCCTAGTGACTCTAACTTTCTTACTAATAAGTGATGTCTAAAAGCTCGTATATCTCCTAAAAGCATTGGTAAATGATAATAAATTAAAACAGTTATTAGTCTAAGAGCTGTTATAATGTTCCTCAACAAGACCAAATGAAAAACGAGCTTAAAACTATTAACATGACAGCTAGACAGAAAAAGTTTGTGGATGACAATACACCAGGTACTAACCTTTAAGCTGGGATCAAGTTTCCCCGCAAGAGCTTGAAGCAAAGTAGATTTTCCCGATCCTGGAGGACCTAATAGCAAAGTCATCCTAAAGATAGACAAATTTCCCAAGAGGTAGGTAGCAATGTCAAAACTGATTGCTCAAAAACTTTAATAAATAAATGAACACATGAAAGCAATGAATTTCTCTTAAAAAAGAAACCCAAAAGATAAGAAGATATCATTGCATTAATTAAGTTGTTAGCAAGTTGTAAATCGTTTTCACTTCTTTCCACACTAGTTATTATTTTAAACAGAGAAATTTGAATCATGATATAAATGATACCTTCCTGGTTGGACAACGCCAGAGATTTTATTCAAGATGGTTAAAGAATGTCGATTCGGTCGACATATCCTCACACTGGTTAAAATATTCTGTACGAGAACATAATTAAATCAGTTTGAGATAAAATCTAACACAAATTAAAACAATCTAAACTAAACGCAGATCAAATAAGGAATGCTTGACCTCTATCACATTCCGTGTAAAATTAATCAGAGTTGGCAAAGCTCTTGATCCAATCTGAACATTCGCCTCCACATTCAAGTTGTTATATCTCACTTCAACATTGGGCAATTCAAGCCCAGCCCTATCAGAAATTAATTGATATTCAATTTAATTTACAATACTATTGAACCTAAAGATTCCACTGAAAAGAAATTGAAAGTTTGAGTAATTTCAAGGAACCTGTTGATGCGTTCTTTAATAGCGGAAAGAAGCCTATAATTATCTTGATCATTGGTAGCCAACGCTTTCTTCACGACAAGTTCACGATCAAACCGATTCAGTTTCCGAACATTGATCTGTTCCGTCGTGTTCTTCATATGTTGTCTTGGCTCACCATTATATTCCGATCCCGTTCGCTTCAACAACGCGTAATTCCTCCTTTGCTGCGACGGTAACCGCTCGATCGCCGCCCACTGAAGCTCATTTTCATCATCAGCTACCGATTGGGCATTCGACGCTCTACAAAACGTTTCGTAATTTTCATTTTCTGCAACAAACTCAAAGTACTCGCTTCCATTGGAAGCAGCCATTGCTTCCCTTTCTCTCTCTCTCTCTCTCTCTAACTCTCAGAGATTTTGAGAGCTCGGATGGAAATCAATTCCGATTCTCTCTCTTAGAGATTTGGTTGCGTGTTTCTCGGTTTACGAGAGGAAAATAAGTAAGAAATGGAAGACGGAGCATTTGAGAGAGATAGCGCGCATTTAAGTATTTAAACAGAGGAATTAGGACCCAGCCCCGGGAATTTTGAAGGGTTGCAATTACGAAATAGGGTATGGTAGTAGATCGGACTCTGCCAGACAAGTATGGTTAAAATTGGAATTTTATTTCTAGAAGCCTTTTTGCAGGTTGCTAGTTAGATGCAAAGTTTGTTTTGTCCTGTTCTTTCGATCAGTGGCGGGAACCGTTTCAATGGCCAATTCGATGACACGTTTAAACGCAATGGTTACGTTGGCTTTTTTTATTAGTTTAAATTCTTTAATAATTACTTCTTTTTTGGTCAAAACAAATAAATTTTTACTAAAAAAAAAAAAAATTAAAATCAGTTCCATAAAATCATCAAAGATAATGTACAATTTTTTTAAAAAGCCACATCTATCACACTAATTTTGTTACTATATTGATAAAGATTTTATGATTTATATAATTATTTACTAGATATGATATATAAGATTCTATGTAAGTGGACAATTGTTTAATTATTAATATCAATAAGATTTTATTACAAACGTAATTAAATAAGAAAAAAAAAAACCACTTATAATCATTTAATATTTTGAATAAATATCATTAGACATTTAAAAACGAATTTGAAAAAAGAACTAAAAAGAAAGAAAGAAAGTAGAATAGATAGATTTCAGGCCATGTAAATCAAAACAGAATTCAATTAAGTTTTGGTCTGTTTCCCGTGATTAGATCATCTCTGACGTTATGCCCTATCAACATATGTAATTGATATCGTCCTCCATAAATTTACATTTGACAATTTTAGTTTAGCTAACTCTCGTGCATGCATGTACTCAGTAATAAATATAAAGTATAAAAAGTGGGAGATGGCCTAAAATATTAAAATATTTAAAAACATGAAAATCAAAATCAAACCAAAAATGGTTGCTTTTAGACTCCACGTTTCTTGTTTCAACACGTTCAAAAATGGTTACTTGTATAAGGCCACCTCTAAAATTTAACTCGTGATATTATTTATGGGTGCGGCTTGGGTCTAATTGACTGATTAAACATGTGCTAATACGTTGGAGATTAAAATAATTGAAATACTAATTAAGACAGTTCTAATTTTAAGAAAAAATAAGGATAATAATTAAGAAAACAAAAAATTTTAAAAAAATTAGAAATTAGATTTAGTGCCTAAGCACTTTGTTCTGTTATTGTTTTAAAATATTTCTTACTTTAAAAAAATTAATTTATTCTAAAATTACTATTTTAAAAAAAAAAAATTATCCAATAATAAAATATACCAACAACTTGTATGCATTTGATTATCTTAAACCATATGAGATTTTTAAAGACTAATAATTGAACTTTTCTACAATTAGCTTTTCAAATGAAGTAATCCAACTCAAAAATTACATGTAAGATTAAAATTGTTCAATATATATATTGGCAAACATTTTATTAAAATATATGTATATATAGAAGGTACAAACTCGTTCATAATAAAAAGAATATAAACCAAAATTGAAATGTTATAATTGGTTAAATATGAATAGAATACAATGAAAAACGATAATGTTTAGAAAGACGTATGGGTTGATTTTGTGGTTTTTGAGATAACTTTCAAGGAGTTTCCTTCAAATAATTAATGAGATTCTAATATCTAGACGTACCTATGACATTTGGAGTAATATCAAATTCCTGAAAGAGATGAAAAATAAAAATCATATTAAGTTATAAAATTAAATAAAAATTATAATTAGTAAACTACATACTATAATTTTTTTTTTTTTTTTTTGTAGTTTTACAATTAATTAACATATTCATTGAACATAGATAAATATTAATTTAAGTTGCTGAAAAAAATAATAAATTCATCAACTTCTCATCTTTCATATTGGTGGAAAATCTTAATACTTTTAAACTATCTCTAAAATTTAAGTTCGTGAAGGTGATATCAGAATTTTCAATTTTCACTCAATAAGGTATGGTTCAAGTGGTAAGGCATATTTGAGTTTAGTGATTGAGGGGTCTCTACAATATCAGGAATTTGAGCCCACAGGAAAGCACTGGTGGAGAGAGACAATCATGAAACCCGAACGAGATTAGACTTACACCCAAAGAGTGTGCGAATAATAGTAAAAAAAAAAAAAAAAAAGAATTTTTGATTTTCATTGTAACATGATAATGCTCTTAACTCTTACCTCGCCTTAATTACTGAAGTTGAATATACTTTTGTGATACATTGTAATATATTCTTACTCAGCATATTAGTTTTGATCAACACCATTGCCTTTTCAATGGTCTAAATGGAATACACTATGCTAGTTAGAAGTATTCGATTTCCTTATTACAACTTTCATGATGCTATAAAAAAGAAGGAACATAACTTTCAAGAACGCAATTATGATTCAGAAAAAAGTAACAAATAGATGGTATGCACTATTTTACTTATTTTTTAATTATGCGCACATAGCGAAGAAAATGATTAGTGCCAAATCCAACTCCTAATTCTTCTCTTCTTCCTTTTTCTTCTATTTTTTTGTTTTCTAACTAGTTTCTCTCTGATTTTACCTTTCTCTTATTAAGTACTAGTATCTTCGCACATATTTACAAGTATTTTCAGATACTATTTTATTTTTTATTTTTTTATAGGAGAAATGTGTAAAAAATTTATTGAGATGTATTTTCTATCTATGCGTCAAGTTCTTTTCGAGATAGGTTCTTTTTTTTTTCTTTTTCCATACAATAGCATGTTGTATAAAAAGTTTGTCGGCTCTAGAATTTACGCGTTGATAGAGAAGTATGTCTTAAGAAGAACTTGACATGCCTATTAGAGAGTACACCCCGATAAGAATTTTACACATTGCTATTAAAAAGAATATCTGAGCATGCGAGTGAGCATATGCGAGGATTCTAACTAGCTAGTAATAAAAATAATAAAATCATCTGAGAACATGCAAAAGCATGTGCGATGATACTAGTATACTAAAAGAACCTTATACACTATTGATAAAAATAAAAATATAAAAAAGTCCTTAAGCATGCACGTGCGTTGAGGCTATACTAAAAGAACTTTGCATGCTTTCATTAAGAAATATATATGTATATATATAGAAAAGTATCTGGGCAAACGCATACGCTAATGTGATAAGGCTTATCTCTTTAAAAAAAAAGTGTATGCATGCAATAAGAGGCTAGTATTATTATGTTAATGAGGTATTATTATGTTAATGTGCACCACAGTGAAATTAGACTGACCTTTTCGCCTTGCTTAAAGATAGTTGGTTTCTTAGGCTTAAATGTAATTTTTGTTTTGTTTATTTTTCATTAATTGAGTTATCACACAAATTATGAAATTTTAAAAATAATTATTTCGACTAACATGTTATGTTCTTCGTAGCATCACAACTCAGAAATGCAATAAAGTAATTAAGAATATATAATACAACTAAAATGCGTCATCGTGCATTATCTTAAGGCCTAAAAGTAAACTAGATTTATTTTTCACTGTAATTTTTCAAAACTTGTAGATGCTACAACCTTTTAAGTTTATTTGGAATTGAAAAATTTTTGAAATTCAATTCATTCTAAATAAATTTTAATTAAAATCATGTGTTTGAAACTCATTAAGTATGAGAATTTAATTCATTGTAAATTTTATTTTCATTACTTTTTTTCATTTTAAATTCTTACCAAATTGATGTGATTTACAAAGAATTCAATTCATTTGACCATTAAAAAATTGTTTAGACAAATATACTCTTTATATTTGTCTCATTTTCACGCTTGCTCCCAGACCCCACTCCTCTCTTTCAATCCTCTCTCTCACAACACTCATCTCTTCTCACCCATTCTCATTCTTAACCCATCTATTTCTCAAATTATAACAAACCATAATATAAAATTAAAAAAATAAAAATAAATAAAAATTGGCCAACAAATAGAGGAAGAGAGAGAAAATGGTCAAGCATAGAGTAATTGAATTCTTTTTTTTAATGTTTGGAATAAATCATCTTGTTAATACAATTTAATAGAATTCAATTGAATTACATTGTTTGGAATGTGAATAATAATAATGGAATTTAATTGAATTTAACATTTTTACAATATTAACCCTAATTCTACATAATTATTATATACTCACACTAAGCTTGACCATTTCCTCTCTCTTCATCCCTTTTTTGGCCAATTTCTTTTTATGGTTTGTTATAGTTTAAGAAAGAGATGGGCTAAGAATCAAAATGGGTGAGAAGAGATGAGTGTTGTGAGAGAGAGGGATTGAGGGAGAAGACTGCAATCTGGGAGCAAGTGTGAAAATGAGACAAAGATGAAGGGTAAATTTGTCCAAATAATTTTTTAAATGCCAAATGAATTGAATTCTTTGTAAATCACATCAATTTGGTAAGAATTTAAAATGAAAAAAAGTAATGAAAATGAGATTTACAAGGAATTGAATTCTCATAAATATATATAATGAGTTTCAAACACAAGATTTTAATCAAAATTCATTTATAATGAATTGAGTTCCATAATTTTTATAATTCCAAATACACTCTTAAGCTGTATATGTAATGTAGCATACAATATGATAGATTTCATAAGAAATTCAAATTAATAGCATGAATTATCACTAAATTACATTATTATTTTTATTGTTGAATAAAATAAAATAATAGAGATTCGACATTTTTCTTTCTACTCAATAGGAAATTTTAACTCATCTTTTTCTTTTTAGCTCCTGATCACAATCTGCACATATTTTCAAAAAGCTGAATGAGACAAATTATTTCTCCATCTATACCACTCTTTTCTAAAAACTCTATTTTTATACAGACGTCATTTAGAAAAAAGATGTAGACTTCAATATAAAGTTTAATTATGTGGCCATATTTTCAATTGTGCTTACAAAAACTGAATAAATTCAATTTGCACAATATCATTCACATATGACCATTGCTTGTGGCAGTGACTGAATAACCAGAGTCGTTACCAAAGTTAGAGTCTGTGGAGTAGAAAAAAGATTAATCAAAACTTTTTGATCTAAAAAGTCAATTCAATTCAAGTAATCTAAAAATTAAGAAGAAAAGAATCAATATACTGACTGAATTAGAAAAAAGTGTTAATATAAGTTAACTATAAACATCCAAATAATAAACATATTCAAAGAAACACATACTTGCCTTATGAAATTGGTTATCTCTTTATTTTTATTTTTATTTTTTGAACAGATAGGTATCTTAATTGAATTATCACTATTACAGATTTTGTACTTATATTTTTTGTGCTACCTAGCTATTAGCTATAGATATAACAAAAGGTAAAAAAGCATGTAATATAGCTAGTTTATATACATCAATGATTGATCAATCTTCAACAATGGTTTCATCTAACGTGTGAAACTATACATGAAGATCAATTCAAATTCTTATAAAATATTTACAAAATTACACTAAAATTAAATAGTGTAGGAGACTTAGAATTTGTTTATAATTTTAGAGTTTAATTATTTCTCAATTACAAAGCTATTCCTATAATACATCCATTTTTGAAAATCAATTCATTGCATAAGAATAATCAAAGTACAAATTTCTTGTTGAGCAACAATAAATATGGATTGGGGAAAAAATGATGAATTTGTCATTCTACTAATTAGAGTATATTATAGCTATGATTTATGCTTGTGCATTGTACTTAATTAATCTTATACTAGTTTAGGCTCGTTATGCTAGGTAAACTTGTATAGCCTTTATATACAGGTTTTCTCTTTGTAATCAAATCATCTCATTCGCATATAATACAAAATCATCATTAGATTTAAGTTACTATCAGAGTTTAGGTTTTCTAAAAGTTTTTTCTATTGATATGGTTCAGTTTTAGGATCAGATTTTGGTGTATAGGAAAGGATAGGATTGAATTGTTAGAATGTTATTGTAGGGATTTTACTTTCTTCTATCTGCCTATATAAGCTGATAAGCATTGTATACCATTATCCATTATTGAATTTAAATGAATACTTTGATGCAGAGTTTTGGCTAGCACCTATTGCAGGGCTAGATTTTCTGTTTCCCTCTCTCTCTCTTCTCTCTCCCCTTCTTCTGCTTCCTTGATTATTTCATGTCTTAAAGGTTTCACCTTCAACAATGGTATCAGAGCATGATCCAGGCACCATGACTCCATAACCACCTAGTCCATTCCCTTTTTCTCTTACATCACTCATTATTCCTCCACTAGTTTATTGTTTCTCAATCTAACGTAAACTAGTTGCAAAGCATTTCTTGACTCAGTAAGGTACTGAATGACTCAATAATGGAAGAGTAATGGAATCAGCTTAGGGAACGTGTCTCTAAAATCCTCAAAAAACTGAGAGAAGACATGAACCAAGAGCTACAAAATTCAATCAAGAAACCGTAAGAATCCTTTGACAATGTGTCCAAGAGACTACAAAATTCTACCATAAGTTTGAAAATTTTTCCTATGGTTCAGAATTAGAATGTACTAGCAATCAGAATCTTTTGAAACCTGCAAATGAATGTCTAAAATTTCAAGAAAATAAAAGTTTTTGGAAATTGGATTAAGGGTCTCAAGTGGGCCAACAATTCAAGGAATTAGAAAATCAATAAGATAGTTTATTGGATGATCAAAATCAACCTAATCTAGTTTCTCACAATACAACTAGTAGGAACTCAATGCTGGTAAATCATTTCCTTTTCATCACTTATGTTAATAAACCATACAAAACCTTACTCTTTTCTCAGACAAAGTTTGATAATAATAATAAAAAGGATTAGAGGCTTGTGTGAATCATGTAATGAGGAATACAGCCCCACCCATTACTATGAGTGTAAGAATAAGCACATGAGTATAATTGTGGTTCTTGATGATTAATGGTTGCCTATTCAAAAACCAATCAAAGTAGATGTTAAATGTGTCCAGTTCAAGAATTTAGTTGAAAAGAGTGAAGTTTTGCATGAATCCTTCAAAGAAAATCAAGATATATCTTTTGAAATGCATCATAGTTGTGGGAAAAATGAGTTTTTTCACCACATAATTCAAATAATTTTTCAAGAAAACTATCTCTGATAGAGTTCATGAGTCAATTAGTGTTGTTGCAGAGAAGTGGCATAACAAAAGGTTTTTGTTATTTGGGTTTTATTCTATAATGTTATGGCTTTATGCTATAATGAAGGAGGGCTTAAGCAGTACTAACAATTGGCACTATAGGAAGTAGCCCTATAGATTGAGAATAAGGCCAATATCACTGTGTTTTAATGGAGAGCCGCATAACCATGCCAAGACTGTATACATGCCTGCCTTTCAATATCAGTGTTTTTCTATTTTTCTACATAAGTATTCTTCCATGTCAATTCTAGTTTCTAATCAAATTCTTAAGGACAAGAATAAACTGAAGAAGTAGGGATTGATATGGTTTAGTTTTAGGATCAGATTTGGGTGTATAGGAAAGGAAATGATTGAATTGTTAGAAGGTGTGCAGAGTTTTGGCTAGCACTTATTGCAGTGCTAGATTTTCTGTTTCCCTATCTCTCTTCTCTCTCCCCTTCTTCTACTTCCTTGTTTATTTCCTGTCTTAAAGGCTAACAAGGGTAAAACCCAAAACAGGGGCTTCACAGGGATTTCACATGAAGATGGATGAAGGAAGGGAAATTGCTATGGTAAACCCAAAACCCAAAGCTAGAGCCGCTAGCTATGGCAAACCCCTTCACTAAAGGTGGGTTCTTGGATTTATAGAGATTGAGAAGGAGGAGAAGAAGAAATTGAGAAAGACAAATGGTTTTCAGCCAATTCTATTCAATATTCAAGATAAATGTGATTACAACCTAGATTGAACTTATGTAGACTAATAATTGCTATCAAAATATTAAACTACCCTCAAGCCCAAATTAACCCTTAACAATCTTTTCTTCTTCAAACAATCCTTGTCCTCAAGCATTTGGGTTAGGAACCCATAATTAACATAGAAACAAGATGAATGAACACCTGTGCAGAAAAAAGGTAACTAGAATTGAAAGGAAACCATGAATACAGTTTCATGACTTGGTGTTGTAGCTTCCATTGGAATGATCATGGCCTCTTCTTTACCTTCTAAAGTAATGCATCTGTAGTGTCCCTTCCTCTTACTGATCAACCATTCCTCCATTACCAAATACACCCACATCATTATTGTTTTAAACACAAACATTAAGGACCTCTTGTTATACCATTTTTCTGTTAACAAATTGACTGATTGATGGACTCCATTGTAGACACTTTTCATGGGATCCCGTTTAAACTTTGAAGTTGAAAAGTGCACTTTTTCATAACCATTATGCATTTCAGAAGTTGTAATTTCATTTTCCTTCAAGAATTCATGCAAAGTCTCACTCTTTGCAAGTAATTTTGTAAATTCAACACCATGATCCCCTAGC
This sequence comes from Quillaja saponaria, assembly GCA_029379385.1. Classification (NCBI taxonomy): domain Eukaryota; kingdom Viridiplantae; phylum Streptophyta; class Magnoliopsida; order Fabales; family Quillajaceae; genus Quillaja; species Quillaja saponaria. The sequence continues at coordinate 18,125,908 of CM055612.1, read as the reverse complement.
ATCAAGAATTCATGCAAGATCTCATCATTTTCAATTAATTTCTTGAACCCAGCCATTCTTTGTCTACTGGTTCCTGAACAAACAACCATTCAACATCAGGAACCACAATTATATAAATGTGCTTATTCTTGCACTCAAAGAAATGGGTGGCTATATTCCTTATTGTAGGATTCACACAAGCTTTTAATCATTTTTTTATCAAACTCTGTCCCAAAAAAGAGTAATGTCTTAGATGGGTTATAACAGAAGGAAAATGATTTACCAAGATTGGGAAACTGGGTTGGCTGGATTTTGATAATCCAAGAAACCATCTTCTTGTTTAGATTTTAAGTTTTTATGAGCATACTCAGACTGCCTGAGTCGTCCCTGAACATGTCTTAAGGAAGCACAATCCCCTACCTGTTATACTTCACCTCATACATACTTATAACTCTTCATATGTGCTTGAGTACGTACTTAGACTGCTCTGTGTGAGAGGTCCCTAAACATGGCCTACAGAAGCACAATCCCCCTAGCCATTATATGTTATCTCAGACGTACCAGAATAAATATTTTATCAACGGGAGACAATTTATTAATGGTATACGTCGACTCACACGTATCAGAACAAGTAGACACTTCATCAAATGGAGTCACTTTGTCGATTTGGTTTCTAAATTTAAGCTAGTTTCGAGTCAACCATATAGAGTATATTACTACCCATGATTAATAACCCATGATTTATGCCTGATTATTACACTTAATTTTATACTAGACTAGGTTCGTTCTGCTAAGTCAACTTGTACAACCTATTCATGCAGGCTTTCTATGTAATCAAATCATCCCATTCACATATAATACAAAATCATCATTAGATTCAAGTGTACCAAGCTCTTATCTTCAATGTAGGCAAAAAGAAAATAAAAAAAAAATCAAAACCTAACCCGACCATGTACCAAGGTCTTTTCTCTTGGTCGTTCTCTTCAAAAAGTAATTTCTTCCACATCCTGTACGATTACCATGAACCTGTAAAAAGAAAAGAAAAAATACACAGCAAAATATTTAACATACATTTTAATCTTTTCGTTAAAAAATCACATTCAACAAAATGAAGTCCAAACTCTGTGCTTCGGAATGGGCCATTACCTTTTCTATATTCAATTATTCATTTCAAGTGTGTGTTGTTCACGTACCTGGTAGTAGAGATAAAATTGAGGAACATCCCATTTTGAAGGATGACATTAACCATGATACAGAGTCTGCTCCGAAATTTTGAAATAGAAAAAAATAAATTTAGCTGGTAGTAAATCAAATGAACATCTTTTTTCTGTACGTGAAGTCTATATATTGCTTAGGACCTTTGCTTTTGATTTCTTTTGGAAGTATTTATGGATCGGCAAGAGATCACCTTTGATGCTAGAGGCTTTTGACCAAATCTGTTCTATAAATTTGTCTCTTATGTTCTATTAGTTAAAGGAGCACTGATTTTAATTGACAATAGATGTAAAACACTTTTGAAGGATTTTTTTGGAGAAATTACTATCTAAGAACCCAATTGCTTGCTTGATATCAGGTCCTCCATTTTACTGCATTCGTGTTGCTGACAGCCTTTAGCTCTCAAAGATTGTATTACGAAGTAGTGGAGTATTGCCCTTTCATGCTTTCACTGCTTTTCCACTTCTAAGAGAAAGGAGGTACCTACCTATACAAGGTCAGTTTGACTCCTTCCTCTTTTGATAGATTGGAACGCATGGCTTGCTCGTTCTGCTGACCAATTTTGATTACAAAATGTCAATTATTTTATATTTGTGCTTAGAGAATATGGATGGATGTGCTGCTAAATTCACATTGAGTTATATATTAAAATATGTTTTAAAATGTTTATATATATCTAGTTACAATGTGAAAATTAATTTATATCATTATTTGAATAAACTTGTATACTTGTACGTACATATCAACATGTGTATAATAAAAGAATTAATTTTCGCCACATTATTGATAAAATTTTAACGTGAAAATTTACTTGTGAAACTTATATTGATAAGTATAATAAGGGTGTTAAAAAAAAATAAAAAAATATATATATATTTATATACCCACCATGTTTTTTTTATTGGCTTGACCTTGACTTTACTTTCCTATTTCTTTTCTTTCTTTCACGTTTCCTTCTCCATTTTTGCACGATTTCTTCTCCTCCCATTCTTGGCTATTCTAGAGTCTTCTATTTTGCCTCCTTCTCTTGCTTGTCCGAAATTGTTGCCTTTCCTCATGAAGAGTGTGAAGCTCGGCCATGGATATCATCTTCTCTTGCAACCAAAACCCCTTTCTTTTCCTCCTTGTGGCCATCTTGACTTCCTTAGTTTTGAATCACAAATTGACCGATCCTTTGGAGGCGTAACTTTGGGGCTGTTTTGTGTGGGGTTGTAACAGTAGTTGATGTCTGGAGTGTAGTAGCCTAGTGTGACCATGGGAAGGTGGTTGTGGGGGATGAGGTTGGGCGTTGCTGTCAGCCTAGAGGAATACCGGTTGCTATGGAGGTGCTGACAGAAGAGGCAACAGCAGAGCAGGGAGTTGATGCTCTGTTTTGGTTCACCCATGGAGGACTGAAGGAGAGCAGTACTTGCTTTCTCTCTTGGTTCAATCCGTGGGAGTGTTGCAAAGGGCAGCAACTTCTCTTGACAATATGGTAGTTTCTTAACTTAACATTTCAAATTTTAAAATTAGTGATAGTTTAATGACTTAGATTTAGGAATGGATGAAATTATGAATAAGAACTTTGGTTATTTGGAACTTGGAAAAAAAAAAAAAATTTGGAATTAAGATAAGTGATATGAATATAATTTAATTTAAGTTTTGATATATATTAAGTAGTGAGTTTAATCTAAACACAAATTAGAGTATGAACATGATTAAAAATTGAGGAATTATATTGAACTATTGAGATAGATATGGATTGGTATACACGCAAATTAGTGGGAGAATCTAATGCACCTAAGATGTTTGATGAAAGTTAAAATAATGAGTTAAGGTGAGTTAGTGGTAATTCTTTAGAACCTGATTTGAAATGTGTTGAAATGTGAAATAAAAAGGTAGGATCAACTATGTTAATATAGAAATTGTATATTTTAAATCTTGAGGAATTCTAAATAAGAAGTTTAATGAGAATATAAGCAATGTTGATAGATTAATGTTGGATGTGAGTAATGATATGAACAAGGAGAGTTAATTGGTTTTGAAGAGAGCAGGGGACAGATTTCGTTGGTAACAGAAATTAGGTATTTTGAGCGGCTTCAGGGCATAATTAAATTAAAAGTTCAAAAGATAAAATGTAGCTTATAGTCTTGAAATGTTGTCTGTTAAATTTCGTAACTTGGTTCCAATTATGTTATGAGTTATAGCTGTTAAACTCTGGCTAGGTCAGGCAGGGTTCGTAGTGTCTTGTTCTTGGTTCATGTAAGAAATTGAGTGGGTTCGTGACAGATTTTAGAAAAAGTTTTTAAATAATAAAAATAGATATACTTGTCTATTAATAAACCCAATAAACAGAATCAGATTTCATTTTACCTAGGGAAAGTTATGTTCAATTAACTATGGTCAGGTCAAAGCTGCCAAAATCTTGCGTGTTACATAATTTGATGCAATTTCAAACAATAAACTTTTTTGATATATAAATCCAAAAATTAAAAATGATAAACCATTATAAAGCTACATGTGTCTAGTATTTTATAAATTTTACGAAACTAAATTCAGAGTTTCATGGAGAAAAATATGACCATTAAAGTGGACTCTGGTCCAAACCTCAAGTTTGGACAGCTTTAACATTTTTAACACACTAAATGCTTTCTATTCTTTTCTAATGGTTTCTCCTATTATATGCTTTGTCAAGATATTTAAAAGCCCTCTTCATTGATAACCTTATCGCCTAAAGTCTAATCTATATTAATTGACATGTAATTATTTAAAGGAAAACTTTCATAACTATACCTATATAAGTTTAGTAAGTAAAAGAGTATAACAATAATGTTTATGAACTAAGTAGTATTTGAAATTATGAATTTCAGTTCTGGATTCCAATGTGAACTTGATAAGACGCATGGACACAAGTTTGAGTGATGAATGAAATGGGTAACAGGTGAGTGGTTAATTGCTGCCTTTAAGGGCTAGATTAGTATGTGTGATTATATGTTTATCTGAATATGCGTGATACATGAAAAGTAAGCTAGTGGAGTATTTCAGTAATTTGCTTGAATAAGGTTTGTTTGATATTGGTTATTGTGTTGACATTGTTTGTGTTTGATAAGGGCCAGCTCGTGAACATTTTATGAAAAATGATTTTCATTTTTGACAATTATTTTAAAAACTATTGGAGTGCTCAGTCCCGATGGGATGGATTTGTGTACGGAGATTAATTTGGTGTGCGGGCGCGTAAATGCCTGGCAGGGGGTGATATTGGTATGCAGGGCTGGGTTACTCGTTGGCCCTTTGATTGCTTTGTGTGATAGTGTTGCTCTGATGTAAATTGTGATCATGTATGTCATATAAATTGTGAAATTGTGAAATGTACGACATATATGGGTAACGTGAAATGTTTTATGAAAAATATTACATGATGTTAATTTATGTGTTACATATTTGTGTTGTGTGATGCTAGTACCTTTTGGGTACAATTTTTCACTCACGGAGTCCCTAGGACTCACCCCTTTCTCGTGAATATTTTTTTATAGTGACAGAAGTTCGATATATGGCATCGCCGAGCTTATGACTTGTCAAGTGAATATGACTCGGTGTTTTCAGGATCCTAGATTTGCAGTTAAGGATGAAAGTTTGCAGTCACACTAGAACTGTGAGGTGTCAAATTTTGGTATGATATAGGAGTCTAGTTGTTTTTGCTTTGGTTAGGATGTGGTCGGAGCAGAGCTCCTTGTTGTATTAGTATTATGGTTGCATGAGACCAAGGATATAGGTTTGTATTTGAGGCATATTCCTTATAGATAAGGATCCATGCTAATATCTTTTTGTAAATCTTTAGCTATTTTAGCAAATAAAAGGTTTACAATAAATGTTTGTTTTATAACAATTATTTTATCCTTTGGATGGATTAAGAGTCATGCTCGTCACTTTGTTTTGGATTCAGGGTTATGGAGGTTGGTTCTCCAGTCCTCCGGCCAGTCATGCCTCCGTGAGGGGTGTGACACTCCAATATTAGGTTGTAATAAGTGACTGATAGGTGCTTAAGCTTATTTCTTTGATATAATAGTTGATTATAAAGTTATATTGGTACTATGAAGTAACAGTGTTTTTCGCTCTCTCTTTTTCTTTTATTTTTCCCCACATTGATTTGTTAAGACATGATTAGTTTAGTTACCTAAAGTATTAGTGTATTCACCTTTTCAATTTTTCCTTATCTATACTATACTAAAAGCTAGAACATCCTCATAATTTTCTCTAATTTTTTAATATAGTTTTTAATTCAAATAACATACTAAAGCTTAGTTTGGTAATATTGTGACTTTCTGAAATGTATTGTTCTCTTCTAGCTTTCTTAATTAGAGCTGTTACTAAAAAATTATAATATTAATGTTTGATAAAATAATATAAAACTGCTCTCAATAGTAAAAGCCACAAAATTAGGTTTAGTTTGGTAATGTCATGACTCTTTTATTAAAAGATAAATTTATATTAGTTTTTAAAGATTTTGAGAGCTGTCGCCAACTTTTAAAAGCTAGGGATGCTTGTAAAAGCTAAGCATTCCAATTTTGTTTTTAACCAAACAAAAAAAAATTGACTTATGCTCTTTATAAGCATAAACACTTTTTCAAAGAGCATTTTCAAACAAAGCCTAAAAGGGATAATAGTGTCTCTTAAATTTTGTACTCTTTTTAAACTAAAATTTCATAATTTATTAGAAATTACTCATTTTTTCCTGTAATTAAGAAAAAATTAACAAGAATTATTATTATTGTTATTTTTTAAATAACCTCTTCTAAAACTTATCTCATTATCTTTATTTTATACAATAATTACCTTTTATACTATTTTTGTTTTCTTTTTAAAAAGAAATCCTGAACATATACTTAAGCACGGGTGATGGGGCTAGTTATGTATATTAGAACATATCATAATATAATTGTCTGAACATCAACAATAGTACTATAATAAAGCACTTGATATGAACATAATAGAGACTTAAGTTGATTGATGCATTATAATTCTATTCTCTACAGCAATAGGGAGATTTCCCTTCACGAGCTTATGACCAATTCCACAATTAGGAACGACGGTCAAAGTTAGAAGAACACTATGGGTTAGCTTTCTTTCTATTTCTCTATAGCTCTAGCTTACAAATTTTTTTCATAAAAAATAAAAAAAAAACTATCGTTTCCATTTTCTTTGTGTAATATTACTTAGCTGCATTGATTGGGTGCTTATTTAGAGTTTTCCACCAGATGCTTACACAATTCCTGCTTCTAACATCTAACTAAAACACTGAATTATGTATGGCAACATTTGAAGCAAGAAGCAGCATTATTTAGAGTTTCCATAAATTAAAACACTGAATTATTTCTCTATAGCTCTAACATCTAACATCTAACATCTAACATCTAACATCTAACTAAAACATCTAACATCTAACATCTAACATCTAACATCTAACTAAAACACTGAATTATTTCTCTATAGCTCTAGCTTACAAATTTTTTTCATAAAAAATAAAAAAAAAACTATCGTTTCCATTTTCTTTGTGTAATATTACTTAGCTGCATTGATTGGGTGCTTATTTAGAGTTTTCCACCAGATGCTTACACAATTCCTGCTTCTAACATCTAACTAAAACACTGAATTATGTATGGCAACATTTGAAGCAAGAAGCAGCATTATTTAGAGTTTCCATAAATTAAAACACTGAATTATTTCTCTATAGCTCTAACATCTAACATCTAACATCTAACATCTAACATCTAACTAAAACATCTAACATCTAACATCTAACATCTAACATCTAACTAAAACACTGAATTATTTCTCTATAGCTCTAGCTTACAAATTTTTTTCATAAAAAATAAAAAAAAAACTATCGTTTCCATTTTCTTTGTGTAATATTACTTAGCTGCATTGATTGGGTGCTTATTTAGAGTTTTCCACCAGATGCTTACACAATTCCTGCTTCTAACATCTAACTAAAACACTGAATTATGTATGGCAACATTTGAAGCAAGAAGCATAATGAGGAAGATTAAGCTTCTTGAAGTGTGACCAGAAAAAGGATAATTTTAGTATTGATTGAATTATGTGTAATTTGATTTATTTTATGACGAATGAAGATGTGATGACATATAATTACTTTCTTAAATTTTGAGGGGAATCCATTTGAATTATGTACAAAAATAATGAATTATTTGTAAGGAATGTTTTTACTTTCGTAGAAAGTGGTTATTAGTGACGTCCTTTTCTTTGAAGGGACCTTTTGTGGATGTATCGACGGCAATTTTTATACGATGATATTTGCTTATCCCAGAAAACTCATTTTCTTGTATGTGAGTGACACATGGGCTTATTCTATTAATTTAGATGGAGAAATTAATTTTTAGATCTTTTGCAAACAAAGTGAGATTTGGACTATTTAGTATAACATTTCAAATCATGTGTATGAAATAATACAAACAATCAAGTCACAGTGATATAAAATGTATAAAGCTCTATATTAAACTCAAACCCAATGAAACAAATTTTAGTCATTGTTAATTGAATTAATATTTAATTCATTATCAGTGTAATTAGTTTTTACATCGTCAATGAATAATAAATGTGATATCTTTATAATACCAACTCTCACCATTGACTTTAGTCAATTAAATTGTATTATACACTTATCGTGTACAAGTCTTTCCTGAATTAATTATTAACTCTTGTATTACTAATACATCCGTTTTTATGTCTCCCAAGTTCATGCCATTTACGACAAAGTTAACTTTTGAGGTTTATGCTATATTGCGACCAAAGAAAGAACATTAACTTTAAAATTGTAATTAATTCAGAATTTTATTAGCATGCCTTACTAGAGAAAGTCCAGGCTCTTGCATGAGAAAAAGAAGGATGAAAAAAAAAAAACTTCAAAGGGTTGATCTACCTAAAAAAATACGCTTTTATAAATTTGAATTTGGAAGATCATGAAGTAAAATTCTCATAAATATTTAAATTTTGATATAGATAACATGTCTTGTAAGAATTAGAGAAATAAATTAATTGAAGTGCATATAATTTGACCAGGGCAATATTATCTAATTGCAAAATAAAAAAAACTAAGAAAAAATTAAGAAAATAAATGCCACATAAAATTAGAAAAATCAAATACAAATATCTTTCTGCCTCAAGATTCTATCAATTAAATACCAATTAAAAGTTAGAAAGGAAAACAAAAAAAAAAAAAAAAAACAAGAATCACTCAAAAGATCTCTCCCAATCCATCGCCCCTTTTCTTAATACTACAAATGTGCAAATTGCTGATGCAAAAAAATAAAAAAATAAAAAAAAAAAAATCTAGAAATCAAGTTTTAGGAATCAGTAAGAGGTTTATCAGAAATATCTAGGTTATCCATCATTCCAAGACACCATTCTAAACTTTTAATTTGTGATATTTACATATTGCCCAATTTTGAAGCTAAGAGTAGCCAATATTATAATAGAGGAAACAGTTTCACCAATTAAACCCATCTGAAAAAGCCTCAGTAATTAGTGTTTGTTATAACTGGGATCAAAGCAATATAATTTTATTTTCTTTCTTTGTATTTTAGAAAAGAATGTAATTTCCTTTTTGGTTTTTGGTTTTCTTTCTTTTGAGGTTTTTTACATTTTATCTTACTAATGGTGCCTCCAAGAAATTGGATGGCTAATCTTTTTAAGTACTAGAAGTGGTACAGAACATTTTCCTTTTCATTTTCTTGTTGACAAAGAACAGAATACCTCAGTATTACAGTCGCACACGCCAACCAGCATTATCCCAAGCTTTATACAACCTCAAGCATCATTTCAATCAATTTTCAAGGTTTTACATTTCAAGAGTTGGACCACATATGTATATAATTTTCTACTCCATATATATATATATATATATATATATATATTTAGCACTAAGAATTTTTTTTAAAAAAAGATGAAATAAAATTATATTAGTTTAGAAATTAAAACAGAAACTACAATACCAGCATACTATTAAACTTTTAATGCATAACGATAAAATATCGAAACTCTTAACTAAATTTCTTTTACATAATTATTTATTAGTTTACTTACTATCAATTTATTCATCGATAATGATGAGAATATTGTCACACTATTATAATTAACTAAACCATATTGGTTTACATAATCAAGCAATGAAATGCACTAATTGTGTCTATTTTCGAATAAATTCCTCTTATAATCAATACTCTACTACAAGATAAAACAAACACAAAATTTAGTGCTTTCAAAGAGATATTACATCATCCAAAACAAAAGTATTTTCTCAAGTGTTCGATCTTTCATTCTCTCAATATTTATAATCGAATCCAACAGTTTCATTTGCAAAGGATCAAATTCAGTAGTGAATTTTGATGTCCTACAATAATTAAGTGAACTACAGTCAAATTGTTCGCCTGATTTCTAATATGTTAGCATCTACAATAATCTCATTTTACTCATTCTATTTTTGCTGAATTAATGATCAATTCACAACCGATTAAATAAGTTCTAAAACTTTTTATCAATAAGTAATTTTATCATTTTAATTCTCACACAAAATAAATACTTGAAAAGGTGGATAGCAATAAAAGGCTCCACATCGGAATTACTAATTGAGCAATTTCGAAAGAGGGTAAACAATGAATCAGCCAATAACATGTAAATATATATAGATATATTAAAATCAAGTAGAATTTGTGAATAAAAATATTGAATCAACAGGGAGACCAAAAGAGAAAATTGTTATAATTAAAATAGTGTAAGATGTTTAATTATCATCAACTTTTCATATTTAGTACGAGTTAATTGTAATAAGTAGTTGAATTAAAAATGAGTAAATGCATTAGTGAAAAGAAAAAGAAGAGTTTCAGAATTGGAAAAGAAACCATTTAAACGTGCCACGTACTTCAAAAATATTCTTAAAAATTCTCACTTGTTAAATAAGCCATTTGTAGCTTGGAACTATGTTCCACATTTTAGGTGCGACGGGAGTGGCTTATGGGCCATGATATCGACGTGACAATTGCAATTGGTGAAATAGTGACCAATCTTGCAGTCAAATGGGTACGTAACTTTCTATACCTTAATCTTTATGTACGATTATAATTTTTTAAATATTTTTTGTTTATCTAATCTATTATTTTCAAAATAATTGAGGATGAATTTTTAAGAATTATTTTATTACGTTACAAATTATTCACGAATTTTATGTGCATAAATTATGAAATATAATTCTTGGAGAGGTGAAGATATTATATTAGTATAATTTCCTTTAATTGATTGTAATGACTTTTTCTCATAATTATGAAGTATAGTTTGCTCATAAGTTTAATTTGGTTAATTAAGTTTTGAATTATTTTCATTTATGTTATAATTTTCAAGTACAAATAAAATAGTGTGATTCAATGTAATAAACACACCAATTAAATAAAAAAAAAATATGTGTATGGATATTATGTTGTGGATTAAGTGTAATACCCTACTTTTTTTTATCTTTTACTTAATTTAATTAGTGCCTTAGTTGAGTTATAATTGCTTATTAACTAAGGTAATACCAAAATTATTTCTTTTTCCTTTTTTCCACTTCTTAGTAATATTCTTGACCGGTTCATGCAAACCCGAGGTATGCCTTACAATGACTTTGATGTAACCATGTATACCAACCTCTTGTATGCATGGTACGACTTTTCGATAGTAGGATCTATACTATGGTTTGAGCATCCTTCCTTTGAGACATTTGGTGAACTTCGGCCAACATGAATTCAAGACAAATTAATAATTGCTTCTTAACTAAGGGTAATACCAAAATTATTTCTTTTTCCTTTTTTCCACTCCTTAGTAATATTCTTGACCGGTTCATGCAAACCCCAGGTATGCCTTACAAGGACTTTGATGTAACCATGGATACCAACCTCTTGTATACATGGTACAACTTCTCGATAGTAGGATCTATACTATGGTTTGAGCATCCTTTCTTTGAGACACTTGGTGAACTTTGGCTAACATGAATTCAAGACAAATTACTAGAATAATTTCTCCTTTTCTCATTTCCTTTAAGTTTCCCAAAGGGATTCATGCATGCTTTCACGTATAGGAAGAGTATAAGAGTAACAAGGAGATAACTTTTCAAAGCAATAATAAAATAAAACAAAGGAATTAATGCATGAATACTTGCCTATTAATCTTAGTTTTGGTTTTCTTTCCTTGTTTCCCTTTTTTACGCATCCTTTCCCTTTTCTTTTCCTTCTCGATTTTCCTCCTCCTCCTTGTTCTTGGTTCCTTTTCCTCTTCCTTTCCTAGTTCACAGTCCTCTCTCTACACATGTATTGTTAATCATTCCATATACACCTTGTTTCCTTAATTTCTTACACATGCACTATTCAATTATTTCATGGACACCTTGTTTTCTTAATTCCTTACACATGCCCTACTTAATCATTTCATGGACACCTAGTGTTCTCCTTGTCTTCCACTTGTTTAGCCACCTTTCCATGTTAATTATTACTTGTCACCTTAGGTCTTGCCTTTCTTCCACATGCTCCCTTAATTATTACAACCTTTCCTACCATTTTTCCTCTTTGTTTCCACTAAGCCCCTTCATTAATTGCAAGTTGCCACACTTATTCTCCTTCTTACACCTAAGTCCCTTCATTAATTACAAATTGCCACACTTATTCTCCTCCTTACTGCATAAACCCCTTCATTTATTACAAGTTGCCACACTTAATCTTCTTCTTACACCTAATTCCTCACATTTTCTTTTCTAGCAAGTATCCTACATTTTATTATTTTCCCTTCTTCTTTCAATGGCACAATGTAATATTTTTCCATCTTTGTTCTAACACCTACACTTGTCAATGTTTTTCTATTCATGCACATGTATTTTTCCCCTATACGTATATATGTGTATATATGTATATACATACATGTAGTTATATGTATTTTTTTACATATATACTACTCCTATACTAATACATATCCTATACATATTTTTATACGTATTATATATGGCACATGTACTATTCCTATACATGGAATAATATGTATGATCTTGATACTAAATTTTAAATCCTATTTAGCTCTTAAGATAATTACTTATCCTATAATTAATTTAGGTATTAATTTAGAGAATGTTGCATTAAGTCATATTGACCGAACCATGTAAACTTATTATTATTTTGTATTTCTATCCTGCCTTATCGAGAGCGGAGTAACTCTAATAAATAATTTGTGTTATTTATCAAAGGCGTAGTTTTTTAAATTCACCCCACTTATTTAAGAAGTGAGTGGGGTCAATTTTAAGATGAAAGAAAATATGAGATTAATATTATAAAGGATTATTAGTTTTAATTCCCTAACTCTAAATTTTGATGTAGACTATAAAAAATTTGTTTGAACTTTTTTTTTTATAATTTTAATATATAATTAAATGAAAATTTAGAATTGTAGACATATTTAATTAATTTATTATTCATTTGATTTTCTATGAAACAAGTAAACCCAAAAAATATTAAAGGAAGTATACTTTCTTGACCCTTAAACTAATCTATATTAATTAAAGATTAACTATTAAGCTGTATATTAATGGATTGAAAATTATAAAAAATTTCGTAATATATTTTGTTTTCTTATATTCTATAGATATCATACTCTTCTAATCAGTAAATATATAAGTTCAGTAAATATATAAGTACGTGATTTACTTGAAAATTAACAATCATGTCATTTTCTTCATATATTTTAAAATACTCTTGTAATCAAAATTGATATTCTAAAAAATTGTGCAGATATTTTTTATGTGGATACAAAACTACATAGGTAAAAATTAAATTTCTTATAGATAATAGTTTGTCGATCCTAGCTACTGACATAAAAAAATAAAAAAAAAATCTTCCACTGCTCCTTAAAATTACATTTCCTTTTTCTTATTCAAAATTTAACACTTTTTGACATATGATTGTTCTAATATTTAAATGATTACAATCGATATACTTTTTATAAGTTAATTTCTAGATAACAATGTCTGTGTTTAATGTGACCATTATAAATTATTGTAATTATAATTCATCCCTTTATCCATATATATAAACAAATTTGTGCATGCCATGTACGTACCAATTATATTAGATAATTTCTGAATGTAAAAAGTTTACGGGATATATAGATTTCACCCAATACTTTTTATAATGGTTCAATAAAATCCTTGACTACATCCACAATTTTCACTAAAAACTGAATTCACAAGGCTCAGGAACTTTTACACAAGTAAATTCCAGGGTTTTGTTAAACCTAAGTGGTTTGCAGGACTCAACCATCACCTAGCTAAATTGTATGACTCAGCCAAACCTAGTTGAATTTATGAACTCATCTACAACTACCAAGTTCCTCAGAACTTGAACAAACTGAACTTTATCGAATGATATGTAAAGAATGCATGTCAGATAAAGATGAACTTATTCCTAAAGTAGCCTTTTTCAGTTCACTAAATGACTATTCAGCTGAAGTATCAAAAGACTAGGGATTTGTTGGTACAATCTGCTAGGATATATCAGATGACTAAGTTCAGCTGATTTTCATCAACTGTTTTATGAGTAGGACAATAAAATTGACACATATATAAATGATGGGTAAAGTTCTTTTTTGATGGGTTTTATAAGATATCAACGAGCTGATTACCTAAGTAATTAGTTATAGTATATTACGGCCCATGATTAATGGTCTATGATTTATACTTGATTATTATACTTAGTCCTTATATTAGGCTAGGTTCATTATCCTAGGTCAACTTGTACAGCCAATATATACAGGCTTTCTCTATGTACTCAAATCATCCTATCTCATTATCATATAATACAAAATCATCATTATATTCAACTTGATATCAAAGCCTAGGTTTTTTTAAAAGTTTTTCCTAAGGGTTGCCACCTCCTTCTTGGTGGCAACCCCTACCTTAACCCATTTCGCAACTGCTTCCTTAATCTCATTACCCATCAGCCATCTAGACCACCATTTCCTTCTTATCTCCTCTTATCTCACCATCCCAACCAACTCATTGTCTTCCTTTATATATATATATATATATTATTTCTTATAACTCTTCATACTTTCCTGAGCATGTATTCTGATTGCCTTACATGAAATGTCCCTGAACTAGCTTAGGGAAGCATAAACCCCCTACTTGTTATACATCACACATACTCGGATGGCTCTACATAAGACGTACCTGAACCTGGCTTAGGGAAGCATAATCCCCTACTAGTTATACGTCGCCTCATATGTACTTATAACTCTTCAAGGCCTTAGCCGCCTCAAGAAGGCCTTGGTTGCCTGCCTACCTCAGAGGGCCTTGGCTGCCTGCCTTATAAGGCCTTAGTTGCCTCACATGTTCAGAAGGCCTTAGCTGCCTGCCTTAGAAGGCCTCTGCCACGTACTTTAGAAGGCCTTAGCTGCCTGCCTTAGAAGGCCTTTGCCACCTACTTTAGAAGGCATTAGCTGCCTCAAACATCCAGAACAAGTATTTTATCTATGGAGACACTTCTTTAATTTGATTTCCAAACTCAAGCTGGTTTTCAGTCAACCACCTTGACTTTGAGGGAGGAGTTAGAGTATATTACGACCTATGATTTATACTTGATTATTGTAGGTAGTCTTATATTAGGCTAGGTTCATAATGATAGGTTAACTTGTATAGCCTATATATACAGGCTTTCTCTATGTACTCAAATCATCCCGTTATAATCTCATTTTCATATAATATAAAATCATCATTATATTCAACTTAATTAAAGAAATATCCCTCTTTTGAATAGGAATTATTATGAAATGATAGTTTTCTACCGGTATGCTTGTTTTTGATTGGTGAGCATAATTCTTTGTGAGATAGATAGCCACATGAGTTATTTCAATGATATATGCTTATATTGCTTCGTGAAGTTAATAGGTTGATGATTCATCCTTGGGAGTCATCAACATCCATAAGTTTAACTTCATACCCAGTAGAATCAATAGTTAGATTAATCTCAGTATGTTTTTCAACAAAGGGTTTGCCTAGTAGAGGATCTACTAACACAGTGGACATCATTTGTGTCTTTTGGAAAATTATGTTGATCAGCAGATTGTTCAATAATAGGACCAAAAAATTTGATTTGATTAGTTTTCTCATAATTGTCCTTATCTCTTGAATCTTCAATACTTTCTCTTACAAAGTAATAATGAGCTAAAGTGTTAAGATGATATAAGCTAGAACAGTTTGAAAGTTGACTAGTTTAGACAGATGCGGATTAACTCTGGTTTCTTTAGTATGACTTCTAATTAAGACATGTATTGTTGTGAGTTTTGGTTTGGTTCTTCTAGATTATCAGCCATGTGTACTAGAACCCTTCTCATAGATTCATCAATTATACATCTTAGCATGCTTGTTTGATAACTCTGTAAAATAGAATTATTTCACTACACTTTTGATTCTTAATTTATACTAAATCCTAAAATTTAAAGTTAGAAATTATTTAAAATTAATATTTTAAGTCTCCTCTAGTTAGCTTAGGAGTTTAAAGTGTTTTAATTATATTGTGAATATATTTTATTCATTTAGTTGTTTAACTTGTTTCTAAGTGTTTAAATAGTGTCTCTAGTCTAAGACAGAGAAGGAAGTATCAAATGCTTGCACCATAACATGAAATACCTAAGTGTTACTTCATGCCTCTGCGCTAAAAAGGCAAAATAACATAGCTAAGTCAGAGAACACTGTTTGAGCCAGTGCCTACCCTAAGCAATCTAACATCAAAGTTAGAAAGCATAGTGCTGTAGCACTATATCAAGGGATGATGAGGTGCCCAAATCAGAGAAATTCAAGTCAGAGAATCACGTCGCAGAGCCACTAAGGAAGAGGCCTTGACTTCAATATTAAAGATGGCTTCATTGATAATTAGAGAAAGCAGCATTACAGTGCATGCATGAAGACACTAGGCGTGTTAGAGTCTTATAAGGACTGGGCAAAGGCTGCAACACTGCAGTACCAAGGAAAGAAGCACTGCGGTGCTGTCCCATATTATCAATAACTCCTAGTTTTGTTAAACTAGGAGATAAAGGCCTCTATAACTAGGTGAAGGCTAGAGTTCAAAATGACTCCAGAGTAAGTGAGTTGAAAGATTCTATAGAGATAGTGAAGATCCAGAACTGTGACAAACTCCAATCTTCTACCCTTTTCTTCTTTATTTCTTTATTACTTGTAATGAACTATTTATTTTATGTTTTTCATAGCTTGTATGGAGTTATGTTATTCTAGGGATACAATTGAACTCAATGCATGCTATGTGGCGCTTGATTTCATTTAGTGTATTTTTTAGTTTTAAATATTTATGTTGCCTTGTTCTTAATATTTCTATTTACTTGCTCACCAGTTAGATTGATTAGAAACCCTAAACTTGACTTGGAAGAGTAAATTTTAGGGTTAGCCTTAAATAACAAAGCTTATGATTGAAGTGTTCACCTAAATTGGATAATCTGATTTGTTAAAAAAATATGAATATACTCATTTAGCCATAAGTAACCAGATTAGATTGGTTTTTATTGAATTTGTCTTACTATAATTCATATAAAAATATAAAGAATTGAGCTAAGAGAAATATAAAATTATTAGACATAGGAATATGCATGTAATTGCTTAAGAAATCTAGGTTAAGATTTAGAACTACTGCATGAATTGATCAAAAGTAAGAAAAAAATAGGAGAAGTGTGAGAGATATTGTGAACCTAGATATTAGTTTAATTAATTTACATAAATTGCTTGTTAATTTAGAATTTCATCACTCAAAGATTCATTGGCTTGATTAAAATTGAGTTTCACACATATTGGTAATTGCCTTTAAAAGCAGTATGATTCTTCATGAGAACAATCTTAATTTAATCATTATACTACTTCATTGATACGATCGCCCGCGTTGCTAAAATCTTGCCATTATCATTAGTGGTTTCAGCTTAGAGTGGATTAGGGTAGCTCTACAAGTTATAGTAAGAGTAACTAAATTTGATCATGTTGTAGGATTAACTATCTGTAATCCTGACAAGTCTGAGAGTTGCTGATAGCTTTGGAGAACCACTGTTATGAGATTTTGAGTTTTCAGAGATGCATCAAAATATATGAAATTCCTTATTAGGTGAATTGCATGGCTGAGCTCCCCTATCTTATTTAAACACATGTAATGACATATCAACATCATTATTAAGCTTTTCTTGTATCTCATGAGTAACAAAGAACCTAGTAACTTATCCAAAGTCATATTCTCCAATTCTTTGCTTCTTCTATGGCAGTTTTTTGACTTTTCAGTTTTTTGGTAGACATCCTAGAATCTTCATAACCGTATCCTTATTTGAATATGTTTTTCAAAGATTTTTTTTAGCCCATTGATAATATAGATGAATTTGAAAAATATTTTTGAAATAGACTCGTCAAATTTTATTTTAAATGATTTATAGTCATGAACAAGATATTCACTTTAGATTCCTTGACTTCAATTATGCCCTTTTGTGTGACATTTAGTTTGTGTCAAATTTCATAAGTAGAAATATAATCAGAACATCTATTGAATTAATTATCATCTAAAGCAAAAAAATAACAAGTTTATAACTAACATTTATTTGAGTTAGAGCATTTTCATCATTTGAACATATGCTTCTTTCTTTAGGAATCCATTCACCTTGGTTATTTTTAGTTTTAGATAAATAAGAATAGGAAATCATAACATCCTAAACATTATAATTAAGAGCTTGTGCAAAAATACTGATACAAATTTTTGAATATCCAAAATTTAATTTATCCATTAAAAAAGGCTGGTGTGTTGAATTTGTCCTTCATCAAGAACATTACTTGTGCTTGGCATTTTAAAATCTTTTCAAATATTTTGCTAAAAACAATTTGAAATTGTAGTATTGTGTTGCTCTGATGCCAATTATTGGTCCAAGAATGGCAAACTAGAGGTGGTGAAGAGTTTGTCCAATTAAAAATAAGTTATTTTGATTTTAAAACAAATCACTTAAACTAGATAAGCAAATACATAACAATAAATACAAAGCACATATAAATAGGTATAACATATAATATTTAAATGTAAAAAATTTAAAGGATATAGAGATTTGACATAATGACTTTATTGACTTATATTGGTTCACCAAAATCCTTGACTACATCCACTCCCTAAGATCCACTTCGAAAATTCCATTAATGGCCGAATTCACATGGCTTAGCAAAAATTACACAACATAATTCCAGAGCTTAGTTAAACCTGATAGAATTGTAGGACTCATCCAAATATAACCAGACTCAACCACCACCTAGCTGAATTGATGGACTTGACCAAACCTATCTGAATTGACATACTCAACCACAACTACCAAGTTCCTTAGAACTTGAGCAAGATAAACTTTACTAAGCTTAACTTTAATCTCTGGGTTCGCACTTGCAAGATACACATAAATATGAAAGTGGGTGTGGTCAACAATTACACTAGATACAAGGCTTCCTCACGGGTTTAAGATTAAGGCTTTGCTGCGTGATCAGACAAAAAGGTAAGGATATGAAAGTTCTAGTTCTTCTTTGTTTCAAGAGATTTGAAATTTTGCAGAGCTTGATGATAGGTGCTAGCGCAGTGAATGACTTGAAGATTTCCAATATGCCAACAGACAATCATCTGAAGCATTAAATCTCTTTATATATCTTGAAGCTTGAATGTAGTTGTTCCTCAGTAGATTATAATCATTTTCAAATAGAGCATAGAAGCAAAGAGCGTATATGTCATTTTAGCTTAAAATTAGGAAGGTAGTGCTCTGAGATAATTTGAAAAGACCTGAGCTGTCATGATTTGACCTCTTCTGAGTTAGGTGTGAAAGGAACATATTTGAAGTTTACTCAGCTGAAGAAGAAGATGAATAGTTGATGTTTTTGCGAAACGGTGTCGTATGAACAAGTCTAGAAATATTTCATTTAATGTAATGGCTTCACTTAAGAATGCACGTATATATCATTTCTTTTGATAAATGTGTCCTTTTAGCATGAAACTAGGAAAGTAGTGTTCTAAGATAATATGACATAACACTAGCACATCCTTTAAATCGATCTGTCATGATTTGACCTCTTCTGAGTTCGGTGCGAAAGAAATATTTTTGAAGTCTGTTGAGCTGAAGAAGAAGAGTTGGTATCTTCCAAAGTGTTGTCATATGAATAAGTCTAGAAAAGACTTCACTATATCATGACTTCAGTTGAGAACTACAATTGATACCTCAAACTCTCAACCTTTTGGAGAACGCTTCTTGAGTTTGTTTTCTCTTGACCAACCTACTAGACTAGAGGCAAAAGTTTTTGTTATTAGTGAGCTAACAAAAAGAAAATGACTTATTGCAACAATATATTTTATGACTAATACTAAATTTTGTAATGTTGTCTCTTCTGTTTATATTTTTTTTTTGGTAAGTAATGTCCCTTTAGTAGAGTTTTACTGATAGTGACTTTTCATAATTATCGTGTGTTTATTTGGCTATTATGTTGTACTTATTTTACTTGCACCAAGGTTTCTTAATCAATATTTTGATCTCTTTTTTTTTTTTCTTGAAATCTTTCCTTAATTGGTCACTCAAGGTTTCAGTTATTTTAAACTAGATCCACTGTTCAGCTTTATTGAATTCTTAATCAAGATATGCTCGCTAAATTGAGAGAGATCCCATAGTATTAGTTGATAAGTTTTTTCGAAGAGGGTTAAGAAAATGAACGTTGACGTGTAATGAAAAAAATTGCATTTTTTTCTAAAGCCTTAGTTCTCAGATTTTGTTTTGTTTTTTATTTTTATTTTTTAAATCCCTCTCACAATGTGCGTATAGAGTAATCAACTAAATCCATTGGATGCATTCCCAGCTTAAATGTCAATGACTTGACTAAAGATTTTTTTTATAAATGAATTGGATTTTCTGATGATCCAAATAAAATTTGAAAGAAGAAAAACCTAATTCGATATTAAAATAATAATGTAATAATGAACAAAAATAGTATTCTAAGCCAGTAAAGATGAAAAACAAAGAATCTACAGGCGATAATTTTCGTCTAGTCGAAATCTTGAATTATAGAAAATTGATATGATAGGAGTAGCAAATCGTAATAAAGAATTAATTATAAGAGAGGTCAAAGGTTCGAATCTTGGAGTAGCCTATTTAGGGTGAAATAGTTTGTGAGGATCATCTAAAAACCAAAAAAAATAAAAATAAATAAAGACTAAAAAATAAAATAAAATTGAAGACCAAGTTGAATATTAGTGGGATTATTTATTTTAATGTGGTTTTTTTTGGGTAGCCTTTATGTGTTAGTTTGAATTCTAGGAAGTTTGCCCCTTCTTTCCTGCAAAAAAAAAAAAAAAAATTGAAAATAAAAGACTTATCTACTGTTTTAATCTTTCAAGATTATATTAGTTTTCAGTTTGGTTTTCAAAAATTTTTTTCAGTCAATTTTATCCTCCAAGATTCAAAATTTCTAAATCAAGTATTATTTTTCCGTTACATGTTATGAATTAACAAAATAATCACACTTGACATAAAGATAAAAACATATATAAGTTGTTTTTATATTTTATAAATTTTTTTTTTGTTATTTTATCATTAAATTATGTAAAATTACTTTATTTATACATAACATAAGAATGAGATAATATAACTTGATTGAAAAATTTCAAATCTTAGAGGATAAAATTGACCAAAAACATTTTTGAATAACTTAGCTAAAAACTGAGGCAATCTGAGAGACTAAAATAGTAATTAAGCCAAATTAAAAACATCAGTTTTTAACAAAAAAAAGACAAGAAAAATGAGAGGGTCTTTGTGCACTTATCTTCTAGTAAATTAGTAGATATTTTTTTCGTGACAATTTTATTTTAATTATCAATTCAATCAACTGGAATAAGAGAAGTTACAAAAAATGAAATGAAAAAAATTAACTAGAAATTAAATATTTATTTTTAAATCTAATAATTTTTTGAATGGATGTCATTTGCATATTTTTATTTATTTATATATCATGTGGATATAAACTTAGTGGAAAATTACATCAAAGAATTTCAAACCAAAGATGTTGATTAGTTGTGTCTAATTGGACCACGTGGACAGTCACCACAGGCTAATCGTGGCTTGCTAGTGGAAACTTCTTGCTTTAAAAGGGCCTCCCAGTTCCCAAATGCCTCATTTTTTATCTTCCAATTTCTTGACTTTCAAGTTTCAAGTTGTTGTGATTGTGGCGGCAAACTAATCCTATCCAGGAATAAAATGCTATCCTTGCGTTTCCCTATTCCAATTGAGAACACTCTTACTCCATTGAAACCCAGTTCTTCAGGTTCCAACAATTCCAGATCTCAATCACACCGATTCTCTTCACTCTGTCATCCAAAACTTCGCACCACTTTTCCAATTCCAGCAAATGTAGCTGTTAAAGAACAGGCTCAGACCGCCCGGCAGTTAAATGACTGTATTACCCCTTCCTCGGAGGAAAACCAATTACCGGCGGGTCTTCGGCCAGAACTTATCCCTAAGCATGTTGCAATTATAATGGATGGAAATGCAAGGTGGGCTCGCCAGCGAGGGTTGCCGGCTTCCGCAGGACATGAGGCCGGTGTGCGGTCACTGAGAGGGCTTACTGAGTTGTGTTGTAGTTGGGGAATTAAGGTTCTCACCGTTTTCGCATTCTCTTATGACAATTGGCTGAGACCCAAGGTTTGTGGCATTTCGCTTAGAAAAAGTCTTAATTTTGGAAGTGAAAGCTCAAAAATTGAAATTCTTGTGGTTCTTATTGTTTTACTTTACTGTTAATCTGAAAGTGGGTGTTTTTTTTTTTTTTAATGTTTTGTTTATGCTGAATAAGTGTTTTGTTTTTTTGTTTTTATTCTAACGATGAGCTTTTGATTTTGGGTCAGGTGGAAGTTGATTTCTTGATGAGTTTGTTTGAAAGAGTAATATCCTCTGAAATGGAAAATTTTGCAAGGTAACATGTCATCGCTATAGGAAGACTTTCTAATGTTTTATTATTCTCGTCTCATCTCTGAATGAGTATGTAGTAAATTGGTAATTGCTACTGTGTGATGTTTAGCTCATAACTTATTTAAGACTAAAAATGAGTAAGAAGAATAAATTTGATAGATCAAAAGATAGAGAGAGAGAGAGAAAATAAAATAAAAAAAGGTTTGTTTTTGTCTTTTGGCCAAGAAAAGAAAGTTGTGACTCAATCTTCTACCCTTCTATGCTTCCTCTTGTTCTCTTTGAATTGAGCAGAGAAAAGTTAGTTTATTATTTAAGATAGGTGTACTGATGTAAAATGATGGGGATTGGCTATACTTTAGTTTGCTTCACAGATATCTTCTTTGTAAACTGAAGCATGTGAGCTTGATGATTTTCATGTCTGCCTCATGAATAATTTATTGATGGTAGCCTGGCATGATGTTCTCTGATATTCAATCTTCAGGATCCTCACATCTTGTACAGTCTCATTCAAACAGTTTTGTGTTTGAACAAAGATGCAAGCTCTGATTTGGATTGGAAAAAAAAAATGAGGGGAAGAGGAATAGAGAGGGTACACACTGTTACATGGGTGAGAAAGATATTTAACACCTGAGGGGCCCTGTTAACTGAACCTATCTGTAAATTTAACCATATTCAGCTTGAAGTAACAAAAATGATGCAGAAAAATTGAACAGAGGTTCAAGAGGAAGAGGCTAATGGGTGGCAGAAAATTTGAAGTCATGACTTGCAAATAGTGGTTTGAAAATAGCAGACTGTTGTTTTAGATTGTTTGGGAATGAATGGTAAATTCAAAATTGACTATCATGATCATAATGACAGTTTCAAATAACAAATCACTCTTGTTATTTTAAGGGTTGAATGAACTTTGAGAACACTTCCATGAGTTCCATCTAATCATTCTCTTATCTAACAGGGAAGGCATTCAAATATCTGTTATTGGAGATTCATCAAAGTTCCCGAAATCTCTGCAGACATTGATAAGTAAGGCAGAAGAGATGACAAAGGACAATTCTAGACTTCAACTTATTGTGGCAGTTAGCTACAGCGGGAAATATGATGTTGTGCAAGCATGCAGAAGTATTGTTCAGAAAGTAAAAGATGATCTTATTCAATTGGAAGACATCAATGATAATCTAATTGAACAGGAATTGGAAACTAACTGTACTGAGTTTCCTTACCCAGATCTATTAATACGAACCAGTGGGGAACTTAGAGTCAGTAATTTCTTCTTGTGGCAGTTGGCCTACACTGAACTTTTCTTTGTGCAAAAACTCTGGCCTGATTTTGGGAAAGCTGAGTTTGTAGAGGCCTTAACTTCATTTCAGCAAAGACAAAGACGCTATGGTGGACGAGATTCATAAATCATAACCGTTTGTCAGCTACAAACCGATCTTTATTATACATGCTTAAGGCATCAAAGTAAGTACCTAGGCGCTGTATGTACATTTGATAGGCAATAAGTAACATACTCCCTGTATATTTCATCAACATGACTGATTAAACGGTGTTTAATCACCCGCCAGTTATAGTAAATAAGAAAGCATAGATTTTATAAAGCCATAAATAAAATTATAACACAACAATGCATTTAATTAAATCAATGGTGGTGATTTGTGTTAGTGACACGTTCCGTTCCTTTCTTATTTATTGAGATGTAAAATTTAGAAACATGAAATAAAATATTAATTATTTTATGAAATTTGCTAACCAATACCCTTAAGTTAAGAATTAATTGTTGTATTGAAAATCTAGTAAAGTACAAATGATTAATTGTACTTTACCCTCGTGAACTTACACTCATTTTACAATAACCCTATAAATATTAAATGTGGCACATAACACTCTTATTTGAGTTATAATTAACAAATAACTCATAATCATTTAAATTAGTTATTAAATATAACAAATTAACTTGAAAAAGACTTTTTTTTTTTAATGTATTTCACTTTCTATCTTCTGTTTCTTTTTTTTTTATAGCAAATGAACCCTCCATATTCATCAGATTTTAATAATTGCAATACATTAATAAGAAGAAAAAAACTTCAATGAAAAAATTAGGCTTAGTTATACTTTTAGTCTCTATAGTTTAATTTTGAATTAAATTTAGTCCATCGAGTTTCAAATGAGACAATTGGGTATTTACCAAGTTTAATTTGTTGCAATTAAGTCCTTGACATCAATTGTTGTCCACATAAATGCTTAAAAATCTGACGTCGAAAATTTTAATGGACAAAAATCTTATATGAACAAACGGCGTCCAATGTGGAAGACGGTTTTCTCTACCCTCTCTTTACCAATCCCAAAAGACCCCGTTCCGTTCCCTCTGTAATCTTTCCCAAAACTTTTACCTCTAATTCCTTCGGCTCCCCCCCCCCCTTCTCCCAAATCCCAACTTCTAACTCCCATATCCCATTTTGTGTAGCCATTGTTAGGGTTTCTAATTCCCGTTGGCAGAGTTTATTGTTGAATTATGTCTTTTTTCTTTTGTTCTTATTCCCAAGTAACCACGCGAAGCAAGGGCGAAGCAGAGGAAACAGAAGAAGACAATGTCAGGTTATAAGATCCTCACTACATATTCTCCTCAAAATCAATGTTATTGTTAAATATAAAAATCATTTTTCTTAACTTTTTGTGTTTGGAATCTATCTTGTTTTTTCCTTTGAACCTTTCGGCTTTAAGTGGTGTTTTTTATATGCAATGTGAAATTAGTTTTTAGTCTGTGTTGTGTGGGTCATGGGTGCTAGTCTTGGGTCATAGGTTCTAGTCCTGGTTGCTAGGTCTTGGCTTCTGGATCCTGAATCCTGGATCCTGGGTCTTGGAAGTTGGGCATTGGTCTTGGGTCCTTTGAACTATGCTAACAGTTTGTATATGCTGATGTTTTGCATGAAAAAGTTGATAATGATGATGGGAGGTTCAATTTGCATTTGCATCATGGGGGTCACTTTTATAAAGAGTTTAAAGATTCTACGATTAAGTCTGTGGATAGGTGTTGTTGAGGTATTTGTTTGCCATGTAGATAACTGGCCTTATTTTTGTGAACATCGTTGAAATTTTTTTGTGTTATAATAGTTTTAGGAGTTTGAAGTGGAGAGCCCATGACATGTCATTAACATATCAAGGATTCCATAGTAATGGTTAATGCTGCCATGTTGTGGGATAATAAGGTTCCTGAAATGTATGTTGAGCATGTAGTTGACACTGCTGTTGTTGTAAAACCTGCTCCTCATATTCCAGCTGATAACTCAATTGAGGAGGAGAATACTGAGGGCTATGATAGTGCTAAGGAGGAGAATGCTTGAGGTAGACAAAGGTGATGACAGTTATAGTGAGGAGTTTACTGATAACTCTGATCACAGTGTGAGTGTTTGTAGGTCTGAAGATAGTGATGAAGAAAGGAATGATGATTGCTTTGATCAAAACAAAGATGAAGATGTTGAGGAGTTAGGAAATCAAGAAGTTCTAAAAGTAGAAAACCAACTATAGTGAGGAGTTACAGAAGAAGAAAAAAACAAAAGGATGAGACATCACAACTTGCTGCACAACAACATGATATAGAAGATGAATACAATAATGATGACTTGCTGTCTCCTATTGAATTTGACATTGAAGATGAAAGTGCAGAGAGAAGACTTAATATATATAGGGTAATATGAGTAACGACTATGTATGGAGGGTAGGAACCGAGTTTACCAATTTGGTAGAGTTCAAATCTGCTATATCAGAATTGTGTTTACTTAATGGAAGGAACTCAAAATTTGTTAAGGATGATAAGATTAGATTCAGGATTGAATGTAGGGATGAGGACTATCCTTGGGTGGTTTTATGTAGCAAAGTGGGTGGGAAGGACACTTTTGTATTTAAAATGTTGGTGAAAACCATAATTGTAAAAGGTTTTTCACTAACTATTTTGCTAATGCCAAAAAAGTGGCTGAAACAATTATTGATATGGTGAAAGTGAACAAAAGTGGCTGAAACAATTATTGATATGGTGAAAGTGAACAAGAGAGTCAAGTTAGCTAAAATTGGGAATGGTGTGAAGGAAAGATACAATGTGGGAGTTTCAAGGATAGTGGCTTATAGAGTTAGATTGAAGGCTATTCATTTGATTCAAGGGACCCAGTGACAACAATACTCTAAACTTTGGAGCTATTGTGCTGAATTGAGAAGGGCAAGTCCTGGGACCACATGTAAGTTGAAGTTGTGGGGACCACAACTTCATTTACAACCATACTTTGAGAAGAAGTGTGTCTGCTTTGAAGCTTGCAAAAGGGGATTTCTAGTTGACTATAGACTTATCATTGGTATTGATGAGTGCCATTTAAAGGGTGAATTTGGTGGTCAACTATTAGTTGTTATGGTAGTAAATCCAGATGACTAGTATGACCCCTTAGTATTTGTTGCAGTGTAGTAGGAGATAAAGGACAGCTGGACTTGGTTTTTACAAACACTATTTAATGACATTGGAGATATAAGATCCAATAAATAGGTTATCGTATTAGATCAACAAAAGGTAATTAAATATCATGCTTCATTTAGTGCATTTCATTTTGCTTAAAAAGTATATTCTTTATTTTTTCTCGTGTTCTTTATTAAATAGAGATTAGTGCAAGCACTTGATGAGTTACTAGAAGGTGTTGAGCACATATTTTGTTTGAAAGCACCTTATTTTCCAATTTCAAGGCCAAATTTGGTGCATTCACTGAGTTGAGGGACCTAGTCCATGCTGCTGCAAAAGCTCTATACTTTCAATTGAGGGAGAGGTATATGGCATAATTGAAGATGGAAAACCTTGCTGCTTATGACTGGCTGATGGAAAAGCCTACCAAATACTGGTGCAAGCACAAGTTTAGCTTCTACCCAAAGTGTGATATGTTGATGAACAACATCACTGAGGCCTTCAACAAAACCATGCTAGAGGCTAGAGAGAAGCCTATCATCAGCATGTTAAATGGATAAGGGGATACCTAATAGGGAGGTCTAATGAGTTAAGGCAGAATGCAAAAAGGTATAGATTTGAGATCATGTCAAAAATGAAAAAGATGTTAGATAAGGAAATGAATGCCTCTAACATTTGGATTCCTAAGTGGACTGGAGCTGCAAAATTAGAGGAAACTTTTTGTCTTGAAAAGTTTGCTATGGACTTGGATAATCAATCATGTAGTTGCAGGTATGGTTTAATTAGTTTGTTTCTTACATTTTTTATATATTCATTCATTATAACTGAGTTGTAATTTATTGTAGGTTTTGAGAGCTGAATAGAATTCCTTGTAGACATGCAATTTGTTGCGTGTACTTTAAGGGCCAAGAGCCTTAAGAGTTGATTAGTGACTATTACAAAAAGCAGACCTATCAGGCTTGCTATGCACCATTCATAGAGCTTATCAATGGTGAAAACAAATGGCCAGCTGCCCAAGAAGATAATTCAACCTCCCAAACAGTTAAGATCTCTTGGAAGACCCAAAAAAAAAAAAAGAAAAAAAAAAAGAGAAACATCAAAGTTGATAAACAAGAAGAAACTGAAGATGATGGTTCCAACAGGTGGAATAGAAAAAACACTTTACTAAAATGTGGAAGATGCCACTAAGTTGGTCATAATAGGAGATCGTGCAAGAACCCAACTACTGAAGAACAAGAATCTAAAACACAACTAGCTGAATTTGACTTAGTTTTTGTTATTCCTAATGTGGAAGTGAAGATTGAAACAAGAGTTGGAGGAATAGGAAAAGGAAGGGGAATTACATTTGCAAGTGGAAGAGGAAGGGATACTGCACCAAGGGAAAGAGGAAGCATTACATCATTCTATGAAAGTCAAGCATCAGTGTATGCCTCTAGAGGCAGTGGAACACCTGTAGCTCCTTGATCTGCTATATCAGAGTTTTTTTTTATTTTTATTTTGTGAAGTGCAAGCTTCTTATTTATTGTACTTGACTTTTGTAGTTAGTTTATTGTTGACAGTATAACTTGGCTATTGTACTTGACTTTTGTACTTGGTTTTTGTTGACAATATAACCTAGGTATTGTACTTGACTTTTATACTTGGTTTATTATTAACAGTATAACTTGGTCTTTGTACTTGCCATTTGTTATTAATTTACTTTATAACTTGGCTTGTTGTTGGACTTGCTAGATTCTTATTTATTTCTTGGCCTGCTGTTGTCTTGGTGCTGTTGAGAAGACACCCATGCTACTACTGTTGTAGGCAGCATGCACTCTATTGTGCTGCTATTGTAGGCAGCATGCAAGCAACATAGTACTGCTGAGTAGACACCCATGCTGCTACAGGCGGCATGCACCCTATTGTGCTGCTATTGTAGGCAGTATGTAACTAACTTGGTACTGTTGTTATAGGCAGCATGCAAGCAACATGGTACTGTTGAGTAGACACCTATACTGCTACTGTTGTAGGCAGTAGGCACCTTGTTGTGTTGCCTACACTTGGTGTTGCTGCTACAAGCAGCAAACACCCTTTTGTGTTGTGCTGCAGACAACATGCAACCAACTTGGTGCTACTTGCAAGCAGCATGCAACTAACTTGGTGTTACTACTACAGGCAGCATGCAAGCAACATGGTGTTGCTGAGTAGACAACTATGCTGTTACAGGTAGCAAGCACCCTATTGTGCTGTTATTGCAGACAACAAGCAAGCAACCAACTTGGTGCTGCTACTATACAACTAAAAAACACAAATCACTACATAATAAAAAATAACAAGAATCACTATATTACACTATACATTTTACACAAACAAAATAACATAGATCAATTTTATTCATCATTACATAACCTTACACAAGTTAGAGATTACATCATTCTCAAACTTACACCTAACAACAAGGATGTTCACACTACTTATGAAAGCCTAAAAGCTTACATTGATATACAACAAACTAAACATACTATTTATGAAAAATCAAACAACAAGAATTAAACATTGAATAAAAGCCAATACAGCTAACACAGATAAAATTGCAGCAATTTTCGTCCACCATTCTAACTTTGCTTGAAGCAGAAAAATTATTTTCCTATATTGTTGTATCACATGTTTTCCCCTCTTACTGATTTTTGGGTCTATCCAAGTGCAATAATTGCAACCAATATGAAATTCCCATAACTTTTCACATCCCCAGTACCTTCTACTTGAATTGTGATCCCAAACAATGATAGCATAGCAGGCTTTCCACAGTGATAGAATTTTGGGTAATCATTCTCTTCAATGCAACTACAAGCAATAGAAACGGTTGTAAAGGACCTAAAAACACTTAAGTAAGAAGACCCACCCATCTAAGAAAATTCGTGATATAATCTTTCAAAACCTTAACCTGTGTGCTTTAAGGAGGAGGAATTGGATGTAACTTTCAACAGGAACAACCAATGTCAGAGATAATCATAAACCCTAACAATGGCTACACAAACTTAGATTTGGGAATTAGGATTTGGGAAGAGATTGCAGAAGGAACAAGGTCATTTTAGGACTGGGAGAGAAAGGGCAGAGGAAACCGTTGCCACGTTGAATACCGTTTGTCTAGGTAAGATTATTATAATTTTTCCACTTCAGATTTTTAGACGTTTATTTAGACTACAGTTGACATTAGGGACTTAATTGCAACAAATTAAGCTTGGTAAGGATCCAATTGTCTCATTTGAAACTCGAGGGACTAAACTCAATATTAAATTATAGGGACATAAAAATGTAATTAAGCCAAAAAATTACTATTAAAACGAAAACTGAAACAATAACTTATCGATTTCTATAAATGTGTATAATAATATTAGCAAACGTATTGATAATTTTAATATTATGATAAGAGATAAAGATGATAAAAAAAAATAAAAAAATCAACTATTGTTTATGTATGCTAAATTTGAATTAATATAAAGTAATTAAAAAGAGAAGAAGAAAAAAAATTATAGAAAAGAGAAGAAATTTTTTTTTATAATAAGGGTAATTTAGTATTTTTTTTTTTTGAGTTATTTTGTTACTTTTTATGATTAATTTAGATGATTGAGTTATTTTTTAATTATGATTAAATTAGTGGATTATACTTGCCTAATTCGATAGTGTGTGAGGGCTATTATATAATGAGTTGTAGATCATATGGGAGATAAAATGTAATTGATCCAATTACAAATCTCAATAAGTCAATAAATTTAAATGCTTACAATTAACTTCTTAGTATAATTAATGAGAAAATAGCAATTAATTATCACTTTTTTTTTATTTGATAGATAAAATTACCCCTAGTGGCTTAAAAGGTTAGGATTAGGATTAGGATTTGGGTTAAGGTTAGGATTAGGGTTAGTGAAAGGCTATTTGAGTCATTTAACAATTAGTATTAAGTATAGAGAAAGATGTAATGGTGATCTAATTTAATGAATTATTGAGAGTTTTAATTTATTAAATTTTTAATACTAATAATTAATTTTTAACCAGTGTTTTTAGGAAACTGATTAACAAGACCCTTATTTTAAATATCTCTTTGTAAGGACTATAATCATAATAATTTCTTCTGAAGTTAGCAATGACCATGTTCTTTTAAATCATTTATGCTCTAATTTGGAACAATCGTAGAGGCAATGTCTATTTCACTACAAGAAAATTTAGTATCAGAGACTGTTGATTTGATAGTTAATTTTTGGTCTCTGATACTATTGAAGAACATGATTTTCTTATCAGAGACCGCAATTCCCGGTATCTGATATGATCTCTATTATTTGACATATTTCTGTTAGAGACTGCTTTTGGTATTGCAATAATTATAGCATTGTCTCTGATAATGCGGATTTTTTTAAATATATATATATATATATTCTTAATGATCTTAAATGCAATCATTTGAATTTAATTTAAATATGTATAACAATCCCTTATGAGGTTAGTATGACCATGTTGGGATCATTTATACTCTAATTTGGAACAAACACAGAGGCAATGTCCAAGTCCCCCATTAATTTGCACAGCTTAACTCCACTTGCATAAGTTATTGAAAAATATACATGTATTTTGATTTTAATTTTTGTCCAAAATATACAAGTGCTAACCAAAGAAATGTTAGTTTGGTAGTTAAGAAAGTGTGCTCCCTTCACGAGTTCAAATCTTTTTGAGAGGCCATAGAAAGTAAAAAATTTATAAATTTTTTAGTCCCAATATAGATGGTCTCCCATTGATTGAACCGAAAATGATTAGGTGAGGTGTACCAAGAGAGAAAATGAAAATAATAAAGGAAAATACGACAAGGTTTGGAAAAAGTAGGGTCAAAGTCAAAGTGTTAAGAAAATTTGTAGTGTAAATCAAATCTTGTTTTTTATATATATATATATAAGGTTTATTCACTTTTATTTTCTTTGTTTATAATTTTATATCACTTTTAATCACAAGTTTCATTCACAACTCTATGACATAACACTAAGGTGTTAGATTAAAACAATCCCCTTCTTTAAAAGAAATTCATCCTGAATTTCAAACAGAATAATTACAAGTGCTTCATTTACCTGAATCATTCAAATAGATATGAATATTATCGTCTCATTGCATTTTTGAATTCCCAAGTGACTTCTTATTCACTGTGCTGTTGCCAAATAACCTTCACTGAAGGAATACTCTTAGATCAAAATTTATGCACTTGTCTATAAATAATTGTCACTAGTTTCTTTTCATACATCAATTTCTTAGCCATTTTCACCTCTTGGATCCACAAAATGTGAGATTCATTAGGCAGATAATTTTGAAGAATAAACAAATGAAATAACCGATGCACTCTGTCTAAATCCGATAGTAAAGCTAACATGTATGTCATAGCTCCCACCTTATCTTAAATCTGGAAAGGTCTAATGGATCTCAGACTTAGCTTCCCTTTCTTGCCAAATCTCATTGTACCTTTAAAAGGTGAAACCTTCAAAAATACATGACCAACCACTTCAAACTCTAATCCACTCACTAAGTTTATAGATTAGACGTGTCGTTCCTTCTTGAATTCAACTATGGTGAGTGATCAACCACACGTTCTAGAGATGAAAATCATAATTTCAAATATTACTTAGTATATAAATTTCATAGTTATAATCCCCTAATTAACCATTTAACTAATAAAACCTATGTAGATCAACTTCTTTGCATTTACTAAAAGCAAACTTCTCCTAGATATTTTATCAAATACTTTAAAGGCATGAGTTATTTTAGTGTAAGTGTGTGTGTATATATATATATATACACCCACCCAGAAATCAACATAAATTCATCAATTCCCATCTTATTCATATTCCAACATTGAATTCAAGTTAAACTAATTACTTAAAGTAAATCAAAAGTTTAAACTACATACTTTCAACATCAATACAACTAAGTTCCAATCTTCTATTTCCCAATTCGTATAACCACTATATATGTTACTTGTTTTCTAACTTTTATACACAACCAACCTATATCCTACATTTGATTATGAATAAACAAGGGAAGGATTAAGGTTATACCTTAAGAAAACAAGATGAACACTTGGATTTTGAGGTAGTTTAGCCTACCAAACCCCACCACTATTGCTATCATTGGTTGCCCTCTTAATCCTTCTTCACAGCTAGACAAAGAGATGCTAGATTGTCTTCAACCATTTAGCCACAAGGGGCTGGAACAAGGCACTGTTAGAAGGCTAGACACACACACAGGGGCTAGAGTTCTTGGTTACTGCCATTGAAATAGAAGAGCTACATAGGAATAAAAAAGACAAGCATACAAAACAAAGAGGAAGAGAAACCATACACGGTAAGGAGGAAAGAAATAGGAGGAGATGATGCCCCAATCTCGGTTGTAACAAGAAAGCAAGCAAAATAATCTAGAGTTAAAGAGAAAAGGCAGTAGAAGAGGAGTAAAAATAGGGGAGGTCGACCAAACCAAAATGGAAAAAGAAAGAAAATAAAAAGAATAAAGGAAATTGAAACAAAGTTTGGAAAAAGTAAGGTCAAAGCCAAAGTGTTAAGAAAATTTAGTTATGTAAATCAAATGTAGTTATATATATATATATATATTAAAGGTTTAGTCCCTTTTATTTACTTTGATTATAATTTTATTTCACTTTTAATCACAAATTACATACATAACTCTAAAACATAACATTAAGGTGTCGAGTTATAATAGATTCGATGAATTTGGTTGTTGAATAATGCAAACTGAAAGCAAAACCTATTATGTCGATTATTGAAAAACACCAACCGTTTGAAAATTCAATTATGGTGGGTTGGTTGTTCGGTTTTGAACATTGAAACAAAAATCAAAGAAAAAACAGATGAAGAAAAGTAATAAAATGTTCATGACTTCTGAGAAAATTGAAGAATAATTTCAGGGGAAAAAAAAAAAACTAGGCAAAATAACTATCATGCATAGCAAAAAATTGGAAAAAAAAATGACAACAATTATACCAGATTCACAAAAGCCTAATGATTATGTATTTACACAATTGTTAAAACAACCAACAAATAGATTTAAAAAACCCTAACTCATCTCTTGTAGTTGAATGATCTTCTAATCATTTGATTGCTGGGCAAAAATCCTAATCCATAATGTTATAGGTGTATCAGCCTTTGTCCTTTTCGGCCTTTACTAAAGCAAGAATAATCTCCTTCTCATATTGAAAATTGAAATCATATAGGTAGACGGAGAGAAAAGGAGTATGTATAAGCGCCTTAGGGTTTACAGCATCCAAGAGAGGAGCACCAATTCACGCGGCTGAAGTATAAAGATCTTTGCCTCTTTCTTGACTCTTAGTCTATTTGTCTCTGGGGTTGTTGACTATGACTAAACCCTTTGAATTGAACTATAAAAACATTTAGTTGATAAGGTGGGCTTCGTTTTATTTTGGGCTTAGTTTTATTTGAGTTATGACAAATAACTATAAAATATAACATTTTTGTTATTGTTTCAGTCATGTTGTTTAATTGGGCCTTAAAATTTTAAGGACCCGCAAAATGGATCAGGCCTAAAAATGATGAAATTTTTTAAATTGATATAAATGTTAGGTCAATTTCGGTTGGGTTTGACTTGGTAATTCAGTTTTTCGATAATAATGCTCAACCCTAATAAGACTATAATGGGAGAGAGATACACTAATGCCCTCCATAAAGTATATCTAATTCATAAAACACTTTGAATTTTGAATCAAAATTTACTTGAGTCTGTTTCTTTCATAGGGGAAAATTATGTTCCAACTTGAACAATAGTGGATCTGAATCCGTGCATATAAACTCAAATCAACTAATTCCAATGGATGCATTCCTAGTTTAATTAATGTTAATGACTCGATTAAAGTTTTTCTTTTTTATTAAAAGAATTAGATTTTCTGATGATCCAATTAAAATAGTATTCAAAGCCAATAAAAATGGAAAATAAAGAATCTACAGCCGGTAACTTTTTTTTATAAAAATTGATATGATAGGAGTCGCAAATCCCAATAAGGAATCAAGACCAAGTTGATTGGTTGTAATAGTTAGTTGTTGGTTTTATTTTGCTAAGAAGTTATTTGTTGGCTTGAATTCTTGGCAAGTTGCCCCCTTTTTCTGGCCAATAACAAAAAATGAAAATAAACATGAGTTTTCAACCAAAAAAAAAAAAAAAAAGGACAAGAAAAATGAGAGGGTTTTTATGCACTTTGCTTCTAATAAATAAGTAGGTGCTATTTGTGACATGATTTTTTATTTTTTTTATTTTTTTCTTTTATCATTATTATTTTTTTAATAAAATTTCATACTCGACAAATTTTTTTAGTATCCTATACTAAAAATCTAGAATCAAATCTTATTTTCACCCAAGATGAGTGATTATGAGAAATAAAATAATTACCTCTCGTTACATAGCTCAGAGACTCAATAGGCCTCATTTAGACCCAAAAAAAAAAAAAAAAACCTACTATTCATAAAATATTATGATTTTTTGTTAATTTTTCCTAATTAATAATATTTTTTGACAAATTTTATTTCATAATTTTTAAAACTTCTGAAATGTGCTTTCTTCAACCTAATAAGATTGGTATTTTTATGACAAGGATGTGATGTCCGACCTAACAAAGTTGGTATTTTTATGAAAACTTATTGATGATGTGGCTGATTTGGCAAAAACAATTATTCTAAACATTTTACAATCTGAAATTCTTAAAATATTTTAGTAATTATTTATGTGTGATGTTTAGCTCATAACTTATTAGATCAATTGCACTTTACCAACTACAATCCGTTCTACATTAACTCTCATGATCTATCAAATTAGGAATATAACTTTTTATTTGACATAATTAGTAAATAATCACTAATCATCCAAATTAATTATAAAATCTAACCATTTAACTTAGAAATAACTAAACTATCTTTATTATAAGTTTTCTTTTATGTCTTTCACCTTCTATCTCTTGTTTTTTCTTTTACCTTTTTTTTTTTAAATAGTTAAATTCTCTATATTTATTCAATTTTCATATATTCTTTAATATGTAATAAAATCATAAGAAAAATAAAATTTTTAATGAAAATTTGATCATTAAAACGCAAATTGAAACAATAACTTGTATAAATTTTATAAATAAGAAAAAATAATATTAGTAATTCTATTAATAATTTAATAATGACAAAAAAAATTCTGAATGATTCAAATATTATTTATGTATGCTAAAATTAAATAAATATAAAAAGTTTAGTTTTATTGAAAATGAAATGAAAAGATGTAAAAAGAGAAAACATAAAATAAAATAAAAAGCTTATAACGAGAGTAATTTAGTCTTTTATAAGCTAATTTGTTAGATTTAATAGTTAGTTTAGATGAATAGTAATTATCTGCTAATTATGACTTAAATAAAGGGATTATGTGCCTAATTTGATAGTTTATGGGATTATTAAAAAACAGGTTATAGTTTATGGGAATAAAATGCAATTGATCCTAACTTATTTAAAACGAAAAATGAGTAAGAAGTATATAAATTTTGATACATCAAAAAACAGATAGCGGGCCTGTACTGCAGAGACTTTAATATATCTATATATAGTAATTAAAAGAGACACTTCTCAATTAGATCTTAGTTTATCAGGAAAAAGGTAGAATAAAGTTGCTGAAATAGTAGTGGTAGGGAGAAGACTGAACAGGCTCATATTTCCTATAAACCACCCATCCAACCCCATAAAGGAAGTAACATGTGGGTTGCTTTGCATTCAAACTGAATGATAACTACACTCTGAGACTTGTCTCTTGCTTTACAACTGACAAGCTCATGTTAGTCTTCTGCCACAGCCTGCAACTCGGGTCCAGTTCTTAATTATTGCCTATATGAGTCCATAAAATTGAAGTCATGACTTGCAAATAGTTGTTTGAAAATAGCACACATGAAGTTGTTTCAGATTGTTTGGGAATGAATGATAAATTCAAAATTGACTATCATGATCATGATGAAAATCACAAATAGCAAATCACTCTTGTTATTTGAAGTGTTGAATGAACTTTGAGAACGCCTGCATGAGTTCCATCTAATCATTCTCTTATCTAACAGGGAAGGCATTCGAATATCCATTATTGGAGATTCATCAAAGTTCCCGAAATCCCTGTAGACACTGGTCAGTAAGGCAGACAAAGGACAATTCTAGGCTACAATTTATTGTGGCAGTCAGTTAGCTACAGCGAGAAATATAATGTTGTGCAAGCATGCACAAGTGTTGCTCAGAAAGTAAATGATAATCTTATTCAATTGGAAGACATCAATGATAATCTAATTGATCAAGAATTGGAAACTGTTAATACAAATATTAACTTAAGCCCAATAAGCCCAGGCCCACCAAAGGCCCTACAAATACAAGCCTTCACACTCTCAAAAAGCTGTCACTCTCTCTATATTTTATTTTGATAGCTCTCCCCTTATCTCTTTAGATACTGACTTGAGCTTCGGAGTGCTGATAGGTCTCCAAGACCACCCCTGCAGGTCTACCGAAGAATGAGTGTAGGAGGCATTGAGGAGATCACCTCGCCAGGTCTCCAGCTCGGACACATTGAGGAGACCACCTTGCCAGGTCTCCAGCTAGGACAAATCCGACATTAACATAGGCGCCGTCTGTGGGAAATCCATATAATTTGGGTTTCTCGACTTCACAACTCTCCAGCTTGAACACAGTATAGCACCTTGAAAACCCGGGACAACAAGTTGTCCAGGACACCAGCTAATCCAGGACACCAGATCGTATTGCAAGCCACCAGCTTATCCAGTACACCAACTCGTCCAGGACAACAATTTGTCTAGGTCACCAGCTCGTCCATGGCTCTACAGCTTGTCCAAAATGTAACAGCTCGTCCAATAGGCAGCAGCTCGTCCAACCAATAGCAACTCAACCAGGTCATCAGATCATCTAATAGGCAGCAACTCATCCAAGAGTGAGTAGCTCGTCCAAGTGAGTAGCTCGTCCAAGTGGGCAGCTCGTCCAAAGTAGAAGCTCGTCCAGACCAGTAGCTCGTCCAAAGCAGCAGCTCGTCCAAGACAGAAGTCGACGAGGTCATCAGCTCATCTAAGAGTGAGAGTGAGCAGCTCGTCCAAGGATAGCAGGTCGTCCAGACCACCAGCTTGTCCAAGGGCAACAGCTCGTCCAACCAGTAGCTCGTCCAAGGGAAGCAGCTCGTCCAAGACAGCGGTCAACTAGGTCATCAACTCTTCTAAAAGTGAGCAGCTCGTCCAAACCAGCAGCTCATCTAAGGATAGTAGGTCGTCCAAGGGCAGCAGCTCGTACAAGACAACAACTCAACTAGGTTATCAGCTTGTCCAAGACAACAACTCAACTAGGTTATCAGCTTGTCCAAGACAACAGCTTAACTAGGTTATCAGCTTGTCCAAAACAACAGCTCAAACTAGGTCATCAGTTAGTCCAAGACAGCAGCTTAATCAGGTCATCAGCTTCTCCAATGCAACAGGTCGTCCAAAAGTGAGTAGCTCGCCTCAGGTCCTCCTTGGCCTATAAGCCCAACTAAGAGACCAGCTTAATCAGGTTTATCTATTGCAATTTAGTCTATGTACTTTCATATATTATGAAAATTGCCTAAAATCTAATAGAATTTATAATTTTAGCCCAATAATTTAAATATTTTATATATTATACCCATACCTTTTGGTAATTACATAAATGGCTTATATTTTTAGTAATTTACATAATTGCCACAAGCTCTTTTATATTTTTCAATTATGCCCCCAATGTTTATATTATTTGCCTAATTCTTCGAAATAATTGCACAATAGATCTTAGGCTTTTATATTATCATATAATTGCTCTTAATAATTCTAGAAATTGCATATTAGCCCCAAATTCTTTAAATGGCCTAAAACTTTATAAATTTTGCACAAATTGCCTACAAACTTCTATGTTCTTATAGAATTTCTTGTCAAGCTTGTATTTACATGCAAATCGTCTGGAATCGAATGCTCATTTTAATTTATATCTACTTAATTGTTGGATTACATGTTCATCAACAACAAAAATATTCCAAGTCTTGAAAATATTAAATCATCCATTGAAGATTCATGAGCTAGCCTGAAAACACCATAATTATAAGGCCATCACAAAGATGAGTCGATCACTCATTTAACAAAATAATTGGCATCTTAAGCATAGTGGACCAGTAATTCACCTCGCCTACATCTTGCAATTGATAGTTGGATCATAATGTTAATTGATTGCCTAATGTAACATGGTCGAGTAATCGCAATATATTTTTGACATGTTATTGCATATTTATCAAAAAGCACGCTATTACATGTTTACCATCATATGTGGCTAATGAATTTTCTGTTGAAATCGGCCGTTTAGCCATAGTTGCAAGAAATTTTTGCAGGTGAAGTAGATTGAAAAGAAAACCCAGGGGCAGAAACGGTTGAGGTTCACTTGGTCGATCCAACGGCCCTGATAGGGAACCCAACCTCCTCGGTGCTCGCGGTCCAGGCAAGCGAGGATGCTAGGTTTCCATCCTGCGGTCCGAGTCTCTGCCGAGTTCACTCAGGAAATAGCCAAAATCCGGGGGCAGAAACGGTTGAGGTTCACCTGGTCGATCCAACGGCCCTGACAGGGAACCCTGACCTCCCCGGTGCTAGCGGTCCAAGCAAGCGAGGCCGCCAGGTTTCCATCCTACGATCCGAGCCTCTGCCAAGTTCACCCAGGAAATCGCCAAAACCCGGGGGCAGAAATGGTTAAGGTTCACCTGGTCGATCCAACAACCCTGACAAGGAACCCGACCTCCCCGGTGCTCGCAGTCCAGGCAAGCGAGGCCGCCAGGTTTCAATCCTGCAATCCGAGCTTCCGCCGAGTTCGCCCGCAAGAGGTTCGCACTCGGATATTTAACTCTCCAAAGGTGGACTCTAGTACTGCATGATTTTTAATCGTAAAGCATATTGTTTTACCCTCATATGTGCTTAACAAATTTTCTTTTAAGATAGACTATTTGACTGTAGTTGCAGGGAAATTTTATAGCCCAAGACAAAGGAAGTTAGAGCTATGAGCTCACCCCAACGTTGCAAGGCTTGGAGCCAAAAGCTCGTCCGCTAAGAAAAAGCTCAATTATCACTATATGGTTTTGTCCTTAGTTAACTTCAAGTCCGAATCACTTCATTTCTCAAACTTGTTTTTAGGGGGACTTGTGTTAATATAAATATTAACTTAAGCCCAATAAGCATAGGCCCGCCAAAGGCCCTACAAATACAAGCCTTAACACTCTCAAAAAGCTGTCCTTCTCTCTATACTTTATTTTGATAGCTCTCTCCTTATCTCTTTAGATACTGACTTGAGCTTCGGAGTGCTGACAGGTCTCCAGGACCACCCCTGCAAGTCTACCGAAGAATGAGTGTAGGAGGCATTGAGGAAACCACCTCGTCAGGTCTCTAGCTCGGACAAGTAGAAGGCATTTAGGAGACCACCTCGCCAGGTCCGACATTAACAGAAACTAACTGTATCGAGTTTCCTTACTCGGATCTATTAGTACGAACCAGTGGGGAACTTAGAGTCAGTAACTTCTTATTGTGGCAGTTAGCCTACACTGAACTTTTCTTTGTGAAAGAACTCTGGCCTGATTTTGGTAAAGCTAAATTTGTAGAAGCCTTAACTTTATTTCAGCAAAGACAAAGACGCTATGGTGGACGGGATTCATAAATCATAACCATTTGTCAGCTACAAACCGATCTTTATTATACATGCTCAAGGCATCAAAGTACGTACCTAAGCGTTGTATATGCATTTGATAGGCAATAAATAACATACTTGTACACTGATTAAACGGTGTTTAATTAAACATAGATTTTGTAAAATCGTAAATAAAATTATAACGCATTAGTCTATTTAATTAAATCAATGATGGTGATTTGTGTTAGTTACATGTCACTTAGCTTTCTTATTTATTGAGATGTAAGTGTAATAAATTGACAGGATCACATACATGAATTTAAAATATATTAACAATAAAACTTATATACCTGATTGAGCCATAGTAGCTGATTATATGAAACCTAAAATAAGCATGCTTTAGTATAATGCTTCTACATCTAGGTTTTTCTCTCAATTCTCTCAATTTTATTGACAGCTCTCAATGGGACCTAACTTATTTATCATCAAATAAACCCTGAAAGTCCTCTCATTAAAGACTTCTGAAGTCACTCAGCCTACACTTACTGCCAATCCACATCTAACAGATAAGAAGTGTGCTAGAGTCCTATCCAAAATAATCACATAAACCAAAAGGGCTCTACTAGCCTGTCTTAAGTGGACCAAACCTTAAGCCCGTTCTTATTAAAGTTAAAACCATACAATTAATGATTGTTCACACACATGGAGTTTCTAATATTCTCCCACTTGGGCAACATCAATAGTAGTTGTAAAATTTTGAAAAACACATTTTGGAAAATGACTTTTGGGCAAGGTATAACTTTTATGTGGCCACAATTTTAAAAACTTTAGTCCTGAGATGCACCTCAAACAATCCAACCCAATAAAGTTATCCACATCAAATTATGGCAATTATTGTGTCAATTAAACAACACAAGACCAATCCATGATTGCAAATACCAACAACCTAATCTACAATAGAACTAGATGTAGTAGTGTAGCAAGAAAATAACATCCAAATGTGATCAACATATGCTATTTTCATTGTCGGTCGTTCAGGTGATTTCATTAAAAACTAGATGCTTTCAAAAATCACTAGAAATCACGTAAACTTATTAGTTAAGCTTTTATGTCTCAATAAGCATCTCGAGATATCCAATTAGTGCTATTTTGAGATATATCTCCAAATTGACAAAACCATTATACTTAAGACAGATACCAAGTTTTAAGATTTTAATGCAATGACATGTTATTTATAAATAACCACATATGCACATACAATATCAATCATATCATCATGAAAATAAATATTTTTTTTTCATTAACGAAACGTACCATCCAACAAGGATAAAAATAAACACATGAGATACAAAATAGCATATGCTAGCTAGTTTGAATAAAACAACGCAAACTCCCACTAACCAAAAACATAAAAGGACTCTACAACACTCATGTTATCAACATGACTGTCAAAAACCCCAATCCTAAGTCCATTGATTAAAGAATCTACTAATATTTTTTCTGTTTCAATATATTTAAACACAATGTCTCCTTTTTTCACTAAATCCCTAGTAGCCAGATACTTGATATCTATAACTTTCGATGCACTAGAAATCTAATTGTTCTTTGAAAAGAATAAAGTGGAATTGCTATCATAATAAATTTTAAAAGGTCTAGAGATCAAATCAACCACATTAAGATAGGTTCTCATGCTCTTCAACCATTTACCCTGCTCCATAACAAACAACGAACTCGGCCTACAAAATGGAAGAAGTAACTTTTCCAAGATATAATTCCCTTTGCTAACATGAAAATGCATCCTGAAATGGATCACAAATCATCTTTGCAACTAAGAAAGTCAGAATCAGAGTAACCAATCAACTTAAGGTGATCAATATTTTTATACACTAGCATAAAATCCTTAGTTCTCTACAAATATCTCATAACTTTCTTCGCAACAACCTAATGTTCTGGTCTTGGGTTTGACTAATATCTACCATGAACTCTTATTGCAAAGCAATGT
The DNA here is from genome assembly GCA_029379385.1 of Quillaja saponaria. NCBI lineage: Eukaryota > Viridiplantae > Streptophyta > Magnoliopsida > Fabales > Quillajaceae > Quillaja > Quillaja saponaria. The sequence goes on along the minus strand of CM055612.1, from coordinate 18,083,556 downwards.
CAGGTCTAGTGCAAACCTGAGCATACAACAAGCATCCAACTGAGCTAGTAAAAGGCACATTCTTCATGCATTCGCTATGAAAATCATTTACAGGACATTGATCCAAACTGAATTTATCACCCTATCAAACACACGATCAATGTAGGCTCACTAAGAAAGACCCAACAAACAACAAGATTTGTCCTGATGAATTTCAATACCACGAACAAAGGATGCCTCCCTAAGATCCTTCATGTCAAAAGTCTTAAATAACATTAATTTTGTCTCATATAGTAAACCAACGTCACTGTTGGCAAGCAAAGTATCATCAATGTATAAAAGCAGTACAATAAATTTGCTCCTATTGACTTTAAGATTTATGCACTAATTAATCTTGTTTTCAACAAAACCAAGAAAGGTGATTACCTTACCAAACTTCAAGAACCATTGTCGGGATGCTTGTTTTAGACCATAGATAGACTTTGTGAGTCTACAAACAAGTTCACTTCCTCTATTTTCTTTGAAACCTTTAGGTTGAACCACATAAACCTCTTTAGCAAGATCTCCATTTAAGAAGGTTGTCTTCACATCCATCTGATGTAACTTAAGATTAAAATGATTAATGATCGTTAAAGAGTCTTTAGTTGAGACAGGAGAGAAAGTCTCACCAAAGTCCACACTTTCTCTTTAAGAGAAACTTTTAGCTACAAGTCTTGATTTGAAATGCTTAATTTTTCTTTTAAATCTTTCTTGGTCTTATAAACCCACTTGCACCCAATGGGACTGCAACCCCTTGGAAGTGCAACAAACTCTCATACACCATTGTGTGCCATAGATTGCATCTCTATTCTCATAGGTTTAATCCACATATTTGATTGTGGACTAGAGACGGCTTCTCTATATGTAGTAGGATCAAAAATATGACCAACATCATAATCAATCTCACTTAAATACATAATGAAGTCATCAGAAATAACATGCATGCTTTCTCGGTTGTTTAGACTTTCTTATAGGTATTTATGTAACTGAATTCTGTTGTCGGGGAGCTTCATTAGGAACATGTGCAGTAGCTTCAGTGGGAACAAGTGGTGCTACTTCAGCTCATTCATTTACTTCCCCCCATCACATGTTCTCACAACAGACAAAGGTACAATTGCTTCTGACAGATCAAATAAAAGAATAGTAGCATCCTTATTTTGCTCTCCTTGATCTAAAGATGAAGATTTTTCTAACTCAGCAATATCAAATTTCAAGAACTTGGCAGTTTGTGATTCCACTATTTTGATTCTTCGTGTGGATCAGTAGAATTTGTATCTTTTAGAGTGATATAAATAACCAATAAAGTAACAGTAGGTAGATCTAGGGTTAGTTTTTTTTCTCATTTGGGTTATAGATTCTCATTTAAGCTAGACATCCCTAGACACGAAAATGGTTCAAACTAGGCTTTCTCCCAGTCCACAACTCAAAATGTGATTTAGGCACCGCTTTTACTCCAATCTTATTAAGAATGTACAAGACAGCTTTAATAGCTTTCCACTAAAGATATTCAGGTAATTTTAACCTACTTGTCATCATGTCCTTAATGGTGCGATTAAGCCTTTCGCCCATACCATTTTGTTCAGGGCTACCAAGCATGGTATGTTAGGCAACAATCCCATATTATTGTAAGTACTTGGCAAATGGTCTCATATGTTGTCCATCAACTCCATGTTTACTGTAATACTCACCCCCACGATAAGATCTTACAATCTTAATAACTTTCCCTAATTGTTTTTCAACTTCAGTTTTGAAAATTACAAATTTATCAAGAGAGTTAGATTTTTCTTTAATCAAATAAAGAAAACCAAAATGGGAAAAGTCATCAATAAAAGTAATAAAATAATTGTTTTTACACAAAGTGGTGGAATAGGGTCCAATAATGTTTATGTGAATGATCTCCAAGTGTCCTAAACTATAGGTTACCTCATTTGTCTTTGTCTTGGTCAATTAACCTCTAATGTAATCAACACAAGTTTCTAAATCACCAAAATCAAGTGATGCTAGGATACCATCCATAATGAGTTTTTTAACTATTTTCCTTAATATGTGACCCAGACGCTTATGCCAAAGCATTAATTATTTCTCTTTATTTAAAGGTCTTTTGGAAATAACTTTTTCAGTATTTAAGGATAAATTAACATTTAACGGTGCTAAAATCAATCTGCATAAATCATTGGACAAAACACATCTTCCAAGAATTTTAGAATTTAAAAGTAACTGAACTTTCGAATTACCAAAATTAAAGGAATAATTAATTTTGTCCAACAAAGAAACTAAAATCAAATTCTGCCTAAAAGACAATGCATAAAAAGTGTTTCCAAAACAAGTTCAAAATCACGTCCTTCCACATCCTGAGTTTTCTTATTATGAGTAGACTTGAACTTACCCTGACCACCCTTGGTAGATAGATTTGAATGGGAAACAAAAAATGTTGTTTCACTCTTTTCTTTCTTAAGCTTGTCCACTACAACCACACACTTAGGCTTGGTCAATGCTGTGGGTTTTTGAAAGGTGTTGTGCTCTTTTGGCTTTCTTAGAGCTGCTTTTAAAAAGTCATAGCAGTAGTGTTTGGAAAATAATATAAAATATGCTCTTAATAAGTAGAAGCCACAAAATTAGGTTTAGTTTGGTAATGTTGTGACTTTTTATATTAAAAATTAAGATTGTAATTTTAAAAGCCCAAAGTAGAAACACCCTAAATTTTTTTTTTTTTACCAAACATATAAAAATTGACTTATGCACTTCATAAGCATAAGCACCCTCCCAAGAGCATTATCAAACCAAGCCTTAGAGATAAGGTCATTGATAGTCCAAGATACATTTTAGCTGCTATAGGCAGTTTTATTTTAGGAGAAGTCAGGCAGTAAAGAATTGAGAGAATGGTGAACTACAAAACTATTAGGGATTGGTATTTCTTTACTTTTAAGCTTGGTTTGTACATGAACCACTTTGAGAATAAATTTCTGAACCCCAAGTCTAGTTTTATATCTCATACCAGCTAGATCATTTATTAGTTTTTCACCCTCAGCATTATCAGATATCTTGTACCTATCCCTCATGGCTTTCATGAAGTCTTTGGCACTTTGAGTTTCAAGTAAGCCACTCATAAGGTTTTCAGAGATTGATCTTTTTCATGTATATCAAACTCAACCTATTTGATCCCTCCCATTTCTCAAAAGCCTTTTTCTGGGCTATGGAGCTAGCATCAGAAAAATTAGCATGTTTCTCACTATGCAAAGCTAAATCGATATCCATAGTTCTCAAAGCAAATTCAACATCTTGCTTCCATTTCTTAAAGTTGGAACCGTTCAACAATTCAAAAGTAGCATTATTGTTGTTAACAGCAAAAGAGACTGATTCAATAGCAAATAATGCAGCATGTCAAATAATTTGAGTAATTATTAACCAAGAATAAAAATTTATTCTACATGAATACAAAGTGCATCATTATAAACTCTCTTTTAGACAGAGAATGTAACATGCTATTAGGATCTCTTGATCAATCCATGAAACTAAAATTAGAGCATCTTAGTTTTCAAAAAGTCTATCCTTTTTAAGCAAATAAACCTTCTAGGCTAGTATACCCTAAATCATGTTTTTAATGTATTTTCCAAAATTAAAGTATATAATAACCTCTTTTAGGCTGGAAATTATATACAATAATTTAATAAACATATCGTACTATAGCTATCAAAAATCTCATAAATCTATATAGATAGACCACTTTTGTGGCAACTATCTACATAAACCCGTAAGATTTCCCAAGCTGGGAAAATATAAGTACTCACAATTTATCTTTTCAAACCAAAATACATTTTAAAAGTATCTCATAGGTAACTATACATGTTACAATTTTGAAATTTTGAATCAAAATAGAAGCATTCTACTACACATGTTTTAAAAATATGAAATTATGATATTATTTAGCTCTAACTAAGGAGAGTACCTACTGTTTACAGTTTCAAAACAAATAAAATATGAAAAGTTAACAAGCCTCAACAATTATATATGTGCAACCATATTAGTTTAAAACATAACAAAATATCATTTACTAAAAAAAATAATTTATGCACCTAAAATCCCAAAATTAACCATACCATAAAATTTAGGAGGCACAAAACAGGCAGAGGATGGAGTGTGTGGCACACGTGCCCCTTTTCACGCATGGGGGTTACCTTCCACGGGCTGGATAGCCCTTTTTCTTCCTCCAGCTGGGTCTATTTGACCTTGTCTAAGGAAAAACGAGTTTATCATGACCCAGTTTGCTACCCTTTTTATAATGTAAAATTTTTCAAAACTTAGTCTGTTTCAATGGGATTTAATTGTCTAATAAAATCTCTAAGTTAATTTTGATTTTAAAAAACTAATACGGTCTAATCTTGAATAAAAAAATAAAAAAAATTGATGGACATAAACTTGAAAATTTTTCTCAAATTAATTGGAACTTTATCATTTAATTCAATCCAAGGGTTCCTATTGCTATAATAAGACATTAGAAACAAAACTCATTGATTTAATCAGATCAAAACAATGTAAATTCAACGTTTTTGAAATCAAAAAGATAAGTTTGATCTTGAAGTTTTCGAGAAGGAAAACTCAGATTTCTCAATGTTTAGTCGATTATATCATGCATGCTATATATCAAATTCAAGTTATAAACGAGACCTTTAAAAGCCCCAACAAATCGGGCTCAATTTCATTCATATAAGAATTCGATTTTGAGTTTAAAAATCTGACTTATATAAACCCTACTATTTTATGTTAATTAAATAAATGTTAGGGTTCTAAATTTATGTAGACTAGGCTCTGATACCACATGTAATAAATATACAGGATCACATGCATAGAACACATTATCACTAAAAACATTGTTATAATACTTTTATGAAAAGGTTTTATAAGAAAACATCAAAAAAGAATCAAATATTTTTAATTTTAATTCACGACAGTAAGGAGGTCTATAGAACGTTGCAATTCCTACAATGGCACAAGCAACTGAGGAAAGGCATAACATTGTGACTAATATCGTAAACACCCTCATTTCCTCTCAAGTTATTTGGTTTAGAAAGTATCTACTTCTGGGAAATAAAAATTTATGGTGTAAAGCTAAAAAAATTTCTTCAATTTATAGAGGATACAATCTTCTAGCTCTTGGTCATAGGTGCAAGCCCCAGTTAATATTGTCTCCTTTTTAAGTTATAATTGTGATATTAATGAACTGAGTTGTAATATTATTGAATTATTATTTTATTTAAGTATCTGGCAGTTGTTGTGGATGTCTTTCCTACCATATAAATAATGAATGTTGAATAGTTTTCAGTAATTTCTGTGGCTTTTGGGTCAAATTAAATTATGATTGAATACTTCACCATATTTCTTCAACCTATGTAATAGATATTTTTGGTTAAGAATTGCCATATACGTAATTAAATGAGATTATGATGAGGACGACTTACGGGGATTGAATGATTTTAGGGAGATTTTGGGAAATTTATTCTATTCTAATCATCAATTACTCAATTATCAAATATCAATACATTAAAACTATCCTAAAATATATATTAGGCCTATATATATAGGTAAGTCTTAAATCCTAAGAATTTTAACATAGTTAGAATTCCACTCTACATAAAATTATAATTCTAATTAAAACCTAATAATACTAACATACTATTACGTTACCCTTAATCTTAGATTTAACCTAATTATAGTTAAGTCCTGCCATAAATATAAATATACAAATAAATCCATGCAGTATATATCATTATCTCATTCCTCATCATTCTCTACAGACTGAAAAAATTTGACCTTGAGTTTTGAAATGAAGGAAACTGAGGACCATAGGAGTAAAATTCTACAACAATTGGATCTTGAACAGTGGCAACAATGGCGAGAAAATGCCGGCAAAGATAACTTTGTCCAAAACCTTAAACACGAAAAAGTTCAGCGGGATGACAAAATCAATTTACTCAAAATCTGGAAGAGGTAAAACATCAACTGTCAACTCTAAGATAGGCATGTCAACGACAGAGGACAATATGGTTATATTGAAAATGAAAAAAATTGGGAGAGAAATGAGAAGTATTAATTTTAAGATTTATGATTTTGAGAGTGATTGATGAAGAGAAATATTTTTTCCGTATTGTTTTGATAATTTTTAGCCATAATTGAGTGAAACATATTTCAAAGCCCGCCATAGTGAAAGAGAGTTCCGGAACGTGTTCAAGCCCAAACTAGGTATAGGCCTATAACTAGATTCTATTATTTTGATAATGTTCAATGAGACTTGGTTGTTTGTTTACTTTGTTTTAATTTTTAGTTGTTTGTTTGCTATAGTTGCAAGTTGAAAAGAAATGAAATGAAAAGCTCTAATAATTTTGTAAACTTTTCATTTGTTTTTGTAATCTTCAATTAAACTAGTGAAGTGAGGCAAGGTGAAAAATCATCTCATTTTCCTCCGATTCTATAGGGTTTAGGTAAATATATATGCTTGGTAAGCTCACTAATTTGATTACATCTTGAAGATGCCCATATGAAATGAAACTGTAATGATATAATCAAGGTTTAAAAAATCGTGTTGATTTGTCCAAAATGGGCAAAACGATTCCATTTCCATACATACCAAAATGAAACTTACCTACAAAAATGAACCCTTGTAATTTCTTTGTAAACGACTCCAATTCCACCGCTTCAAGCCGAAACAGCTTGAAAAGAAAAACCCTTTCATATGAATTTGTGAATGTTCAAAGAGTACAATGTGACAAAATTGAAAAAAATCAAAGCTCTCTTGAGTTATATATAGAAGACAGAGACAAAAGTAAAAGGAAGCTTATCTAAAAAGGAGGGGGAGGAGAAGTCTGCACAAGTGAAGGATAAGTCTTCATCAATTTTTAGATCTGAGTTTTGAATCTAAAGGCTCTTAGAGTCTTGAGTCTTAATACCGAGCTTTCTTCTCTTTTTTCTCTTGGCAAATTTGCCTTATCAGTATCGCTTAGTTTTTCTTCACTTTTGAATTGGTTCTTTTTTTTTTTTTTCCTCTCTATTTTTTCTTAGTTAAACTCTCTTATCTAGTTTACCAATACATGTCTTTTTTTAATTAATTAAAGCTTATAGATAAAATCTTAATAAAGCACAGGGAAGCTATGTTAGTTTAATTTATTTCAAATGGTGGAAGAATATTAATGTATTAACTTATATGTTCATTAACCTAGAATATCATTAGTTAAGAATTAGTTAAGAAATTTTTTTAATTTTAAATTCATTTTTTTCTATCAATTTAATTTATTTAGGTTTTCTCTTAGTTTAATTTATAAAGGTTGTTTGTATACCTTTTTTTTTTTTGTATGTATTTATTAGTATTCTATGTGTTAAATTAATCTTATAAGTTATTGAATACTTATAATTACTATAGGTGTTTTATTACATGTTTTCATTCATTTCCAAAAAAATTAGTGTTTCCATATTGTTTTCCAAATCGTTTCGGTTTCCAAACTTATCAAAACAGTACCTCGAAACTAATTTTATTTCCTTGGATATAATACTACTTAAATGGAGTAGAACTTACAAAGCCTCCAACTTCCCATTTTCAATTAAATGGTTTGAGAATCATTTTAAATGAACCAGTTTTAAACTTTAACATGCATTTAAATTCTCTTAGGAACCCATTTGAGAATTATTTTAAATGAACTAATATATGTTCGTCTACTTAGTTAAACATATATTAATTTCAGTTGAAAAAGATTATTGTCAAAAGTGGATAGTTAGAAAAGCGAACACCCCATTTCATCCTTTGGCTTTGACTCTTGGGTGTCGGTTTGTTTTATGCAAATTGTCCCCCAATTTGGCTTCCATAAGGAATTATTAATGTATTAAACATTCAAAACACACAAACTAAGTTACTATAGATTAGAACTTATCTAAAAAAACTAATTCCTAGTGACAATCAATTAGGATTCAACATCCTAATACAATATAGACTTCAACTAGGAATTAACAAAAAACTAAGCAAAAACCAACTAAAATTCTATAACTAATAATATTAATTAAAAAAATGTATGTAATAAGTCTATTTGCAAGACTTATCACTAATTTTCCTTTAAGTTAAATGGTGCACTTTAAGTGTTTAGCTATCTTGTAGAATGATATTATGTTGATTCGTTAGTTGACTCTTTGATGTCCATTCTTCAGTTAATTAAAATGATAATTTTCATTTGAATGCTTAGGCTGACTTCTTCAAACTCTTTTTTGGACTTGATTGAGTTAACATCTTCAGTTGATTTTTTCAGCTAATGGGCTTTATGAAATTGTGGGTTTTGATTTTTTTTCAACTATCTAAAATTATAGTCTTCAGTTGATTTTTTCATCTGACTTAGTTATGAATGAAATGTTGTCATATGGATACAAACTACCTAATTAATCTGTTGATTGATTTCCATTTAATTTGATCACTTCAGCTAATGTATTCACATTAAGCTTAGTTGACAATGCACATTAAATAGAAAAGCATGTTCAAATTAGTTTCTTATTGCATATAATATTTATTTTGGTATCATCAAAATCTCTTTTAAGTCAATGTATTAACCCATTCAATTCAACAATTCTCCTTTTCCTTCTTTTATTAAATCTCATCATCCGAGCCATTAATTTTGATAATTATTTCTGAAGAATTGGATTACTCTCCTTCTGTTCTAGATGTATTTTAGGGCATGATGATCAGTTTTAATGATAAAGAGTTTTCAATATTGGTTGCACCTATATATTAATTAACTGCATACTCTGCCGCTGTCAACTCTTTTTCATAAGTAGAGAGTCTTATTGTCATGTCCCGGTAATAAAATGTCAGGAATAATTAATGTTAAGTTTGAGATAGTATTAAAATCTTAAGTATAAAATTAAATAAACACTTGTATAAATATATATATATATATATATATATTCATACATATGTAATTAGAAAATTAATTTTCACCACATTAGTGGTTAACATGAAACTTGAAATCAACTTGTGTAAATTAAATGAAGTATGCAATAAGTGTGTAGATAAATTAGAAAATATCTACAATATATAAATATATATCTAAAGTTAAATATACACCACACATTTAAGAGGTTGACTTTAACTCCCATTATGCATTTTTGTTTTATTTGATTTTTCTTTATTTTTTTTCCTTTCTCTCTTAGCATTGCCTTTCCCTTCCCTTTTCTTGCTCTGCAACCGAGCTCTTTATTTCCTCATGGTTTGTTTTTCTTTTGCTCCTGGATCCTTCTAGAGTTGTGGTTATGTTTTGTATTTCTTGCTTTGCCTATAAGCTTCCTTTATCTCTTTTGTTGGCCGTGAAATCAACAGCAGCCAACTCTTCCTCTATCTCCTTTTCTTTTGTTTTGTCCCCTACACCTTAAAGCTTTTTAAGCTTATTTGGAGGCTTTAAATTCCTACTCCAGTCGATAGGTTATTCCTCTTGACTTTCCTCTAATTTTAGTGCTGAGACGAGAGACATAGACTGTAATATACCAGCCCCTTCTTATATTGAATTTATTCTCCTTTCTTGCTCTTACTTTTTGTCTTCTTGATGCTGTTTCTCTCATGCCAGTCATACCTTTAATAAGGGTATGACAAGTGATATTAGAGCTTGGATTTAGAGGTCTGTGACTACAAATATGGGATGTTGTTACTTTGTTTGTGTATGTTACCTAAGACATATATGGGATTAGTGATATGTCCTAGTTCATCCTAGAACTTCAAATTGCGATTCTCTAACGTATTATTCTCGATTTTAAATGGTAAATATGTAAAGGATTCGTTTATATTTCTTTAGACGCGATGACACATAATAGTCATATTGTGAGTTATGTGAGATAATAGAACATTGGTTTCGATCAGAGTAGTGTAGCGGAAGTGTGGTGGGCCCATGTGGTAAAGTAAGGAGCCTTTACTGTCAGACTAGAATAACATACATCCGGATTTTTATATGTTCACATCTCGGAAGTTATGACCTGAGGAATTTTATGTTTTATAGGTTTAGGATAAGAACTTGATAAAGGAATAGTACTCTTTTTATGAAAGTTATCTGGAAATCCTATAGTGAACAAGAAGTCTTTTGAGAATCTAAGATTGTAATAAAACAAAAATATCTACATCAAATTTTGGTAACCAATTTATCCATATCTTTTGCTATTGAAATTAAGGACAAATTTCTTTAAAGGGGGGAGATTGTCATATTCTAGCAGTGAAACATTAGGAATAATTCACGTTAAGTTTGAGATAGTGCTTAAATTTTAAGTATAAAAATAAAAAAACACTTGTATATAGAAGTCTATACATATATTTATACACATGTAAGTAGAGAATTAATTTTCACCATATTAGTGGTTAACTTGAAACTTGAAATCAACTTGTGCAAATTAAGTGAAGTGTGGAATAAGTGTGTAGATAAATTAGAAAATATCTACAATATATAAATATACATATCTAAAGTTAAATATACACCACACATTTAAGAGGTTGACCTTGATTCCCATTATGCATTTTTTTTTATTTGATTTTTCTTTTTCTTTTTCTTTTTTATTTTTTTTTCCTTTTCTTTTTTAGCACTGCCTTTCCCTTTCCTTTTCTTGCTCTGCAATTGAGCTCTTTAGTTGCTCATGTTTTGTTTTTTTTTTTTTTTTTGCTCTTCGATCCTTTTAGAGTTGTGGTTATGTTTTGTATTTCTTGCCTTGTCGTAGAAGCTTCCTTTATCTCTTTTGTTAGCCATGAAGTGAATAGCAGCCAACTCTTCCTCTATCTGCTTTTCTCTTATTTTTTTCCCCTGCACCTTTAAGCTTTTCAAGCTTATTTGGAGGCTTTAAATTCCTACTCCAGCCGAGAGGTTATTCCTCTTGACTTTCCTCCGATTTTGGCAGTGAGATGAAAGATGTGGACTATCCTATAATAGCCCCTTCTTGTATTGAATCTATTCTCCTTTCTTGCTTTTATTTTTTAGATTCTTGTTACTGTTTTTCCTCCGCCCAGTCATACCTCCTAGAGTGGTATGACAAGTGCTATTAAAGCTTGGGTTTAGAGGTATATGACTGTAAATGTGGGACGTTGTTGCTTTGTTTGCGTACTTTACCTAAGGCATATGTAAACTTAGTGATATGTCCTAGTTTATCCTGAAACTTCAAGTTGTGATTCTCTAACGTATTATTCTCAACTTTAAAAGGTAAATGTGTAAAGGATTCGTTTATGTTTGTTTAAAAGCGATAACATGTAATAGTCATATTGTGAGTCATTGTGATATAAGTTGTGTGAGATAATAGAACATTAGTTTCGATCAAAGTGGTGCAGCGAAAGTGTGGTGGGCCCATGTGGTAAAGTAAGGAGTCTTTACTGTCATACTAGAACAACGTATATTAGGATTTTTATATGTTCATGTCTTGGAAGTTATGACCTAATGAATTTTATGTTTTACGGGTTTGGGGATAAAAACTTGATAAACAAAGAGTACTCTGGTTATGAATGTTGTCTGGAGATCTTACGGTGAACAAGAAGTCTCTCTCAAATCTTTTGTAATTGAAATCCATGATGAATTTTTTTTAAGGGGGAGATTGTCATATCCCGATCATGTAACATGAGGAATAATTGATGTTAAGTTTGAGATAATGTTAAAATCTTAAGTTTAAAAATAAATGAACACTTGCATATATAAGTCTATATATATATTTATACACATGTAATTAGAGAATTAATTTTCACCACATTAGTAGTTAACTTGAAACTTGAAATCAACTTGTGTAAATTAAATAAAGTGTGCAATAAGTGTCAAGATAAATGAGAAAATATCTACAATATATAAATATATGTATATCTAAAGTTAAATATACACCACACATTTAAGAGGTTGACCTTGACTTCCATTATGCATTTTTGTTTTATTTGATTTTATTTTTTTGTCCGTTCTTTTTTAACACTACCTTTCCCTTTCCTTTTCTTACTCAGCAACCAAGCTCTTTATTTCCTCATGTTTTGTTTTTCTTTTGCTCCTAGATCCTTTTAGAGTTATGGTTATGTTTTGTATATCTCGCTTTGTCGTAGAAGCTTCATTTATCTCTTTTGTTAGGCCGTGAAGTCAATAGCAGGCAACTCTTCCTCTATCTCCTTTTCTCTCATTTTTTCCCTTGCACCTTGAAGCTTTTAAAGCTTATTTAGAGGCTTCAAATTCCTAGCTCCAGCTGAGAGGTTATTCCTCTTGACTTTCCTCTGATTTTGGAGCTGAGACGAGAGATGTGGACTGTACTATACCAGCCCCTTCTTATACTGAATTTATTCTCCTTTCTTGCTCTTACTTTTTGGCTTCTTGTTGCTATTTTTCCTTCGGCCAATCATACCTCTTAAAAGGGTGTGATAAGTGGTATCAGAGCTTGGGTTTAGAGGTCTGTGACTGCAAATATGAGACGTTGTTACTTTATTTTCATATTTTATCCAGGGCGTATGTGGACTTAGTGATACATCCTAGTTAATCCTGAATCTTTAAGTTGTGATTCTCTAATGTATTATTCTCAACTTTAAACGGTAAATGTGTAAAGGATTTGTTTATGTTTATTTAAACGCGATGACACATAATAGTCATATTGTGAGTTGTTGTGATGTGAGTTATGTGAGATAATAGAACATTGGTTTCGATCAAAGTTGCGAGCGAAAGTGTGGTGGGCCCATGTGGTAAAGTAAGGAGTCTTTACTGTCATACTAGAATAACGTACATTCGGATTTTTATATGTTCATGTCTCGGAAGTTATGACCTAAGGAATTTTACGTTGTACAGGTTTAGGATAAGAACTTAATAAACGAAGATTACTATGTTTATGAACGTTGTTTGAAAATCTTACGATGAACAAGAAGTCCCACGAGAATCTAAATATGTAATAAACAACAATTTCTACATCCGATTTAGGTAGCCAATTTATCTGTATCAGTTGTTATTGAAAATCTGGACAAATTTCTTTTAAGGGGGAGATTGTCATATCCCAGTAATGCAACGTTAGGAATAATTGATGTTAAGTTTGAGATACTATTAAAATCTTAAGTATAAAAATAAATAAACACTTGTACATATAAGCCTATATTTATATATATTATATTTACATACATGTAATTAGAGAATTAATTTTCACCACATTAGTGGTTAACTTGAAACTTGAAATCAACTTGTGTAAATATACACCACACATTTAAGAGGTTGACCTTAACTCCCGTTATGCATTTTTGTTTTATTTGATTTTTCTTTGTTTTTTTTTTTTCCTTTCTCTTTTAGGACCGCCTTTCCCTTTCCTTTTCTTGCTCTACAATTGAGCTCTTTATTTCCTCATGCTTTGTTTTCTTTTGCTCCTAGATCCTTCTAAAGTTGTGGTTATGTTTTGCATTTCTTGCTTTGCCGTAGAAGCTTCCTTTATCTCTTTTGTTAGCCGTGAAGTCAATAGCAGCCAACTCTTCCTCTATCTCCTTTTCTCTTATTTTGTCCCCTGCACCTTGAAGCTTTTCAAGCTTATTTGGAGGCTTCGAATTCCTGCTCCAGCAGAGAGATTATTCCTCTTGACTTTCCTCTGATTTTAGCACTGAGACGAGAGACATGGACTATACTATACTAGCCCCTTCTTGTGCTAAATTTGTTCTCCTTTCTTGCACTAACTTTTTAGCTTCTTGTTGCTATTTTTCGTCAGGCCAGTTATGCCTCCGAGAGGTTTGTGACACTTATTATGTTCCCAGAACACAATGCCTTTCTTTAGAAATCTAAAGGGTATCCATTTTGAAGTAATAAAACACATATGGCTATATTGCACACATATGTTTCCATTGCTAATATGCTGGAATCATCTTATAATGCCCGAACGTGTGCTTGGTCATCATGAATTTAAGTTTGTTAAATGTCTCTTTAGCCTGCTCATCCTATTTGAGTTTCATCATCAACAAAAACTTACATATTTTCAGGTTGGTCGGGAAGCGAGTTGTGATCGAGTGGCAGTTAGCAATTTGCGAGCTTGTAGACAAGTTGGGTTAGCGATGACTTCCAATGATGGAGTGTGGTTATCTCAATGGTGCAAGATAGGGCTAACAGGTAAGGAGTGGAGTGAGGTAGAGTAGAATGAATAAAGAAAAAGAGTTAGGGATTTTTATCCGTGACTAAACGATGAACTAAAAAACATTGATGATCCGTCAGTAATTGTAATTCAAAATTTATGAAAATATGATTTTCATTAGCAAAGAATCAATGATAATTTTATAAATTATATATTAATATAAACTACACCAAAACAGACTTATGGCAACTGCAACTTTGCAACACTTAGAAAATTGTTGCTTCAAATACAATATTGCAACTAAAGAAAAACTGTTGCCGAAAAAATTATACTTTCGCAATGAATTTATTGAAACATTTAAATAACTGTTACAATAAAAATAAACCGTTGTTTTAAATTTTAGAACTAAGTCAACGGTTCTACTATAACATTTTTAAAATTGTTACTAAACATTAAAAGCAACAATAGTTTGTAACGGTTCTAGCAATAGTTTGTACGTTTTGCCAAAAATAAAAAATTACAACACTTGTTTAGAGCATTGCTCTTCTTTTCTTTTTTTCTTTTTTTAGCAATAGTTTGCAACGTTTTTGAAACTTTTGCCAAATATAAAAACGGCAACACTTGTTTTGAGTGTTACTTCTTCTTCTTCTTTTTCTTTTTTCCTTTTTTTTATAATTTTTTTTTTCTAGTTCTACGAATAGTTTTTGTAATGTTTCCTTAAATAATTATTGTTATAAATTAAAATTTCCTAATCTATATATATATTTTTTTCATCTTTTTTATTTTTCTTTTTCCTTTTTTCTCTTACCCCTTTCCTTTTCACAACCACGGCTCCCATCTCCAAAGTCCTCTTACTCACCTTTAAGCCCCATAGCCACCACCACACCCTTCAGCACGAATTTACTGCATAGCACGACTTTGTGTTTGCCTTCACAATTCTCAGCAAAGCAAATTGTGAGGTTGTCATTGCTGTATTGAAATTTTCTAGGGTTTTTTAGTGGGTGTTGTCAAAAGTAGAAATCTTGTTGAACAAGTTGTAGTCAGGTATGGACGGGGAGGAGTTGACGGCGCAGGAGACTGCATTGTATGACCGTCATATTAGGATTTGGGGCACTGATGCTCAGAGAAGGTATTACATTCTTTTTTTATATGGATCATTTGGGTTCATTTAGAATTCAAATCTTAAATCTTAAGGAATCCGTGCTTTAGTCCTTTCTTTTCTCCACTGTTATTTGTCGAAGTATATATTATGTTTTTGGCAACCTCTTTATATTGAAGTTTTGATTTTGGTATTTGATTCATTTTTTTAGACTAAGCAAAGTTCAAATATTATCAATCGATTGGTGTTAATCAGTTGCAAATAAATCAAATATTTTTCTGATTAGAGTTTTCCTGCCAAATACTTTTTCCTTCCATTCATTCTATGACAACCATTAACTCAGAGCGTTATGATGCACCTCTCAGTTTCTCATTTGCTCAAGCCACCATGGCCGCCGGGGTGGGTCTAATTCTTCCTAAGATCTGACTGTGGCTCTGCATGAAGGCTTGAAGGTTTTTTTTTTTTTTTTTCCCTAAAGATTCATTTTGGATCTTGCAAAATAAGGTAAAAATATTAGACACATGGGAGGTTTAGAAATTTGAAATTTTAAGGAAGTCTTAGACTGTAATTGTTCTTTTTCTTGATTGCTTTTTGATGTCTATATATAAGTTAATGAATAAATAAATACAGTTGTGTATTGCTTATGAAAAGAGTGTAAAGTAATGTTATGGTAAGAGTAGGGTTTGTTCCCCGATAATAGTTTGGTTTTTTTTTTTTTTTTCCTTATAGCATAATATTCTCCCCCTATGAACATAGAGTATTCAGTAAAAGGAATCATGTGCTAATTTGTTTTTTTTCTTTTTACTCTTATTATATTACATTTAAGGCTTTGGCTTTGTTGACTTTCTCTTATTCCACTTAATAGTTCACTTCTGTATTTTTTTTTTTTTCCTGTCCATCTTTCTTGTATAGTGCCAACTGATCGTGCTCTCGTGAACACATTTAAAAAAACTTCTGCTTGATGGTGTTGTTATTGAGAAACATGCCACAGTTTTTGTTGGTGCCCTTGTTAGACAGAATACAAGGAGACTCTTATAAGTATATGTAAAATTACATATAGAAAAAAATATTTTCTGCACCTAAATAGAGCTTTAATATTATCCTATGGGTGAATCTACAAAGTTGGCTTTACCTCCATATAGTACAGAATCTACGTAGTTCTCTACTTCTCTTGCTAGATGGCTTAGACTTTATACATTTGTGACCACCGTACTTTATTTTGAAATGCATACGTCTGATAATGTTTCTAAAAAAATTTCTTATGTACATGCCCTTGCTGCTTCTGCGTTTATTTAGGGATGACACAAAACAGGTAGGTAGTGATGACTAATGATTAACTGAGTATATACTATTCCTTAATTTGAAATTGACATGCTGCTTCTTTTGTTTGTTAACAATGAATTAATTATTCTGCATTTGACTTGTAAATGAAGCAATTTTTATAAAAATGAAATAACTTTTTTTTCTTTTTTTTGGTTAATATAAAAGTGAGGTACCTTTTCAAGACTTCAAGTTCAGTATGTACTCTTGGTGGCATTTACTTGTCTGTGGTATAGAAATTGTAACTTGAGCCTTGCAAATATTTGATATGTTGCTCCTTTTTTGTATCTCTTCTTGCTTGGTATTTGCAATTATTACATATTATTGTTGAAAGATGCTTACATTTTGAAGCATATTTTGTCATGATTTTGTTGCACATTTTCTTGTTGTCTTGGGTATTTATATTTTGAATTCATGCGTTGCAAATTTGTAAATTTTGATTTTTCTTTGGCTGGGAGGCTTGGTGAAGCTAAAGGACATGTTTTAGTACTGCTTATAAAAAAGGCCGTGTTTTTGTATTTATGCATCATTATCATGTACTTGTTATTGCTGCATTTGGGGTATTTTCGAGAAAAAAATATCAGATACTAAAAGCACCCTTCATTCTTGAAAACAGTCTCTTGTATTAATTTACTTTCTTTTTTGTGGATTAAATGACATAGATGAGAAAAGCTTAGAGTTTGAAGAGTTGAAAAGCAAGGAATGGAGAAGAGCAGGATACCTTTCCTAAATGCATTGATAAAGCTATCTTTCTATATATAAGATGCAAGAACACACTTTCATGAGTTGTTTCATGAGTTGATAGAGCCTCTGTGTATATAAGGTGTAAGAACTTCGGAAAAGTGAGAACATTTTTATGAGTTGAGGAGTATGAGGGAGAGGGAGGGATATATAAGGTAGAATAGTTTCTTTAGAGATAACTTATGTAATAATGACTTAATATTAGGATTGAAATAAAATAAAATAAAATTTTTTAAATTTGAATTTATAAGAGAATGATTTACATATTATTTTTTCTTTAATATTAAAATTTTTAAGCAATGATTTTTTATTGTTGCTAAATAAAAGAGCATTGCATATACTTACAAAACCGTTGTCTAAAGCAAACAAAAGAAATGTTGCTTATTCACATAAAAGTGTTGCCTTATATGTAATGAAAATGTTGCATAAAACCAAACAAAGTGTTGCCTATACATATTAAAACTGTTGTCTTTTTTATTACGAAAACCATTACCGAAAATGGTATATGCAATGCTTTACTAAACGTTGAAGGAAAATTTGAATAACTGTTACCATGGTGAAAAAAAAACTATTGCTGATACTTTTAGGCAACAAGGTTATTGTCAAGGGCCAGAATCCCTTGCAAAACCACTGCCATATCTTTTTGCAACACTTTTTTTATTTGTAGCCACATTTTTTTTTTTATCATTGTTGTAAGTCAAATTTGATGTAGTATATTCTCGCTATTCCATCACAAAGCTAGTTCCATTTTATTTCATTCTCAACGGTGAACTAGAGACTATCTAGTACAATATTAATTGACAGATTCTTCAATTGCTATTCCAATGCAATTCTATAGTTGATTTGGGATCGTAAACTATTTTGCATGAGTACTCTATTTGAACAATATGAATGTTGTCTGTCACGAATTATTATTTTTAAAATAACATAGTTTTACCACAAACTAGCGGCTGCAATCAAAATAGACTCAAACTCTCAATATGTTGGAGAATGTTTCTTGAATTTGTTTTCCACTTGACCAACCCACTAAACCAGATGCAGAATCTTTTGTTGTTAGTGTGCTAACAAAAAGAAAATGACTTATTGCAGCAGCTTCTTTTATGACTAATACTAAATTTTGTATTGGTGTCTCTTCTGTTGAAATATTACAAGTTGACGTCCCTGCAGAGTTTTTTTTTTTTTTTTGGTAAATAACATCCTTGTACTAGAGTTTTTTCTAATAATGACTTTGCATAATTATTGTGTTTATTTGGCTATTCTGTTGTACTTATTTTACTTCTACCATAGGTTTCTTTAATTGGTTTTTCAAGGATTCAACTATTTTAAATTAGGTTCACAGCGATTCAACTTTTTTAGTTCAATTTTTAATCTAGATGTGTTCGTTAAACTGAGAGAGAGAGAGCGAAACCCAATGGTACTAGTTCACAAGTTATTTTGAAGAGGGTGAATAAAATGAATGCTAGACGTGTAGATAAAAAATCATGTGAATATTAACTCAACCAATTGAGGGATTTCATTTTTTAAATCTCAAATTTAAAGTCTTAATTCTCATTGTTTTTTTAAAAAAAATGTGCATATAGACTCAAATCAACGAATTCCATTGGAAGCATTCCCACTTTCACAATGTAAATAACTTGTAAGCCTATTTTTATTAGTGGTCACACCATACTAGTATAAGGATTAATATTTACCAACATTCCTCTAGTACCTATACTCATAGGGTGTGATATGTAAAGACATATATGTCTTCTTAATAATAAAGAGATACAAACTTAGGCAGAGTCATGTCCTATGACCCTATGACTCTTGGAATGAGTCATGTGTCTCTCTTGGTAAAGTATAAATAGACCAAGATAATCAATTAAACTACTTTTTAACTTATATACAATATTTAACTTTATATATTCTCTCTCTCTCCTATGTGATAAACAGCCGAACGTCAAATCATTTTCAATATCTATTATATTTTGTATTCATCTTGAACTTTCGTTAGTATCATAGACAGGTTATGGAACCTAACTTTCGCAATTCAAAAAGGAGGCTTGCCTCCAATTGACATCTATCTCAACGATTCTATTTATTATTGCAAGAAATTTTCAATTTAGGATTGCTGGAAATTCAAGATAACAAAATCAATATTGAATATTAAAATTACCCTAATCAACCACTGATTGTAACCCTCTCTACTCATTGAATATTTATAAAACACAAACACATAATTTATCATCAATTTGCAGTTCGAACATGCCTAGGGAACCAATTGGAATCTAGAGACAACAACCCCAAGTTCTCAACATTAAAAAAAAAAAAAAAAACCATTAGATTTTATAGAAATTAAAAACTCAGAAATACCCGCCATCATCACCGGAAAGGATCTCTGCAGTTGCAATTGAATCTGATCCCTCTGAATGCTCACATGAATCTGACCCGTCAGAATACAAAGAAGGGTGTTACAATCGTCTTTGGTTCGAACAAGACAAGGAAGAAAATTTGGTTGTCATTTCGGAGACCAACATCCCAAATCCACCACTTGATGCCGAATCAAATACCGAAGCCATTGAATCTTTGAATTCTTCATCTCAACCCTCTAATCAAATCACCATCATTGGAAACTTGAACTGTTGCCAAACGCAGTCATTGCAGCATGTTGAGGCATCGGAATCGCAAAACATCACTGCTGTTCATGAAAAAAGAGTTGTTGGATTTGGAAACGGGAAAGGAGAAGAAGAAAGTAAACTATACTGGAAAGAAGAAGGGGAAAGCAAACTGGGTTATGTTTTGCCATCTAATCAAGCCTACTGCTTCAAAAACCAACTGCTGTTATGTCCCTCCGTTCCGGAGGTTCACGGCTGTTCACAAGAGAGAAGATGCTGGATTTGAAAAAGGAAAAGAAAAAGTAGACAGCAAATTGGGTTATTTTTTGACCAATGATCCACTTCAGCCCAACAACCAAATCAGACCCAAAAATTTTAAAAGGCAGGCCCAAATCCAAACCCAACCCATGTCAAAAACCAAATTCTCTAATTCTCCACAAGCCCAATTACAGAAACCCAATTTCGAAAATAGAAAATCCAAATTTTTTAAGCCTAAACATAATATTAAGTTTTGTAAATTTAAAAAGGGTGGATCATCAAAAAGCCAATATCAAGGCTCAATACCAAATTGGCATGATCGGACTTGGATAGATTTTGTTTTCACCGCCTGGAGGGAGTATCAAACAAATAGTAAGTGCTTTGAATCGAAGAATTATCATTGGAAGCATCACAAGAATTTCAATCGACGTTAGTGAAACATTTCGAGTGAAGCATTTTACTATTTATTTAATTAGTTCTTATTTAATTTTATTTATTAGAATTATTATATTTTTTTTTTTTGGAAGTACATAGTATTTATGTAACATTAGTGTGTTTAATATTAGGGATTAATTATGCCATAATAGTATTTGTTTATATTTTCCAATAATATTAATATATATATATATATGTTTAGTAATTTTGTTTTAGTTGATAAATAAAATGGGGACAAAAGGTCCATCTCATAATCTTCTCAAAATTGAGAAATTAAATGGAGCAAATTATAGAATATAAAAAATAAGAATCTCCTATTTGCTTATGCACGAAAGAACACAATATTCATTAATTAAGGAAAAGCCTAACGGACCAAATCTAAAAGATTATGACACAAGCAACAATCCTAAATCATATGAGTGATGATTTAATTCTACTATACGAGCATTATAAAAGTGCAAAAGAATTAATGAAAGCTTTGGAACATAAATATCAGGCAACTTCAGAAACTTATATCTAATTATTAACTAAGAAATATCATAGCATGAGGATGTCTGACAAAGACAACGTGAGTAGTCATAGCCATAACATGGAGTTGGTTGCACGCGATTTATCAAACATAGGACATCCAATAGATGATAAGTTACAAGTTTCCACCGTCTTAAATAGTTTACCAAGGTCATGGGATCATGTTGTCACATCTTCACTTATGGCCAAAGTAGACTATCTATGGACACATTTCGAGGCTTATTAATTCTAGAAGAAGAGCGAAAATTGAGATGAGAAACTGAGCACTACAAGGAGAAAATAATGGAAGCCTATTATGTTCTTAAGAAAAGAAAACACACAATTTTAGCAAAGACAACTCTAGACACAAGTGGAGCCCAAAGACCAACTTTAAGAAAGGAAGAAATGACCGTTAAAGAGTTTTTCCAAAGAAACATGTAAAATGTTATAAACCAATAATTTAATGTATGCTTTAAAATGTTCGTATATGACTTATGTGACTATGTGAATAAATGTTAATTAAATTAGAATTAAAATAAATAGACTCTTGTATATATTTATATATATATATATAGACATAGTACAAGACTTAATATACAACATATACTTAAAACTTTACTATTTGACTTTTCTTTTTTTTTTCCCTTCTTTCCTTTACCTTATTTGTTTATGTGACCAATATTGCTCCTTCCTTCTTTTTAGCTACACCGATTTTGTTTATTGTTTCCCTTGCTTTATCAATTGTTCTAATCTCTCCTCCTCTACTTTGGTTTCTTCTTATTTGGCCGAGAGAGCCTCCTTCTAGCAGCTTGGTTTTTTTTTTTTTTTCCTTCCAAAAATGCCAGCGTTCTTCCCTTTCTTGCTTCTTGGTTTGGTGGAGCTTGAAGAATTTGGAGTTGTATGGACCTGCTAATTTCCTTCTAGCCTAGTGGTGGTTTGCCTTTCTTAACTCAATTATTGACTGCTCTTAGGTGTTTCTAGTTGGAGTGAACAGTGCTGCTCCTGGCTATAGCCACCTTGAGTAGCCTCATAATCTCCACGGCAGCAAGACAGCAGCAATTGGTGAGTTGATCTCCTTTATGCTTCCATCTCTAGGCCATGGAGATTTCAGTTGTGGAAAACTCACCCAAACAAGTGATTTCAATCAGCCCAACTTACAATTATAGGGCGATTCAAACACCTCAACCATATCTTGACTCAACTTCAGCTGATTATGTCATTTTGATATGCTGATATCGGAAACAATGATTGGCGGCTTGATCGGTAGATGCGGCTCTAATATATCAAGGATTAGAAATGAGTTTGGTGCAATGATCAAGGGTTATGGTGGGAAAGGCGAGCAGAAACATAGGTATATCTAATATGATGGCTTTGCCCAACAGGTAGCGTTGGTAAGACAGAGGGTAGATAAGAACGTATACTCAATATATATAAGAAGGTGGTGCCTAGTAATCAGACTGAATATTATTAAATACTTTCATTAGGTTGTTGTTAGGTGACTTAGTGTGATTCTTGAGTGTTAGGAGTAAATTATCCTAACCTGACTTGGATTTAACTGAATTAGACGTAAGTTATTTCGATTTTCAAATCTTAGGCATATCTCCTTTATTTTCAAAATAACCACATTTAGTAAGTGAATAAATATATTACAAAATGGATTAATTGGGTACAGAATGAGTTAATCTATAAACAAAGGAGAGGTCTTTGTAGGTTTTGAATATAAAAGGTATGTATATATAATTTTAAGTGAAGTATAAGAGAGGTGCTAATTTACTCTTAACTGTAGTCAGTAAGGAAGTATAGTTTCTTATTTATGTTCATTTTTTTATTTAGCAAGATTCTTACAATATCATGTTTGATTAAATCTTGAAATGTGATTAAAGTGCAACTACTTTATTAGGGCAAAGATGGTTTAGTTTTACTATGTGATTGTCAGGAAATAATAATAATAATAATAATATATATATATATATATATATATATATATATATATATAAACTACTTTCAAATTTCAATTAACATGTCTTCTATTAATGAATATTACCGATAGCTTGCTTTAAGGGCTCATATAGGATGGTGAGAGAAAGATGCTAGACAAAAATAAAAATGCTTCCAGAGTGTTGATTGGAAAATACCCTCTTACAATCCATTAAGTCACGATGACTTTTATTTCATTAGTAATGATCTATGGGGATATTGATTAATAAGGAGACTTACAATTTGTGTTTACTAGTAGAGACATAGTGGAGGTGTCTAAGAATTCAGTCTTTAATCACGAGCAAATCTTTGTTTTTTTCTAGATTAGTGTTTTTCCTTGTAAATTTGAATAGAGGTTAAAAGTAAAGGATATATAAGGTAATTATATAAATAATTAATGAAATCGTGTAATTTAGGCTCTTGATCATTGTGAATAATTAAACTAAGTTTAAGATGATTGTATGAGAAATGAGGGGTGAGTATGAACAAAGTGTGATTAGTGTAGGTAAAGTGATGGAAATGTAGGTTGAGTGGTAAATGAAAAGAATGTAGTGCAGATTTTATGAGTTACAGAAATTTAGTATTTTGACTGTTTTTGAGACTTCGTCGGGGGTGACTGGTTAGAATTAGCTTAGGACCTCTCAATTAAAGTTGTTTCTAACATCTTGAAATACTAGAATGGAAAGTTTCATAATTTAATTATCAAGTATGAGAATTCTATAAATATCGGAATCAAAGATTAACAACCAGGAATTTTACAAGTGCTATGTTTTTTTTGCTTGTATGAAGAATCGAGTGAGTTCAAGACTGATTTTAGGAAAAGTTTCTAAATAAGAAAGCTAGCTAACTTCCTAAAGTTAATGTTTCAACTTGGTTCTATTAAATTTGTTTAAGTGTGTAAGTGAAAATAAACATGTATCCAAGGAAATCGTGAAATGCCAAAAAGGAGTAAACTTTAAATAATTAACTGTACTAATATACACATCTAAATAATACATATGATACCTATCTAGAAAGATATAATTGTCTATTAATAAATCCAAGAAAAGGAATTGGATTTCCTTTTCCTAGAGAAAGTTATGCTCAAATAACTAGTCTTATGTAACGTAACAGTCTAGTTATTTATTATTGTGATGAGAAACGAAGCGGAGCTCCTTGTTGTCTTTGTTGTGGTGGTTGTTGTTGTATAAAATAGGAATGTGCGTTTATCTTATATAGGGGCATGTTCTACTTTATGGGAAACTATCGTCACAAATTTTTAATAAATTGTTATAAGTTCTAATAAACTAATTTATTTTAGTTAACTCATGTTTTATAAAATTTACTTTTACAAAGTCAAGAGTCGTGTTCGTTTTTTGTTTTTGAAGTCAAGGTTACGGAAGTTTGGTTCTCCATTCTTTCGGCCAGTCATACCTCCGTGAGGGGTGTGACAAGTTGGTATAAAAGCTTGGGTCTAGAGGTCCGTGCCTGCAAATATGGGATGTTGTTGCTTTGTTTGTGTACGTTACCCGGGGCATATGTGGACTTAGTGATACATTCTAATTCATCTTGAAACTTCAAGTTGTGATTTTCTAGTTTATTACCCTTACCCTTGTACCATACATAAGTGTGGAATTCATTTATGTTTGTTTAGATATGATAATACGTAGTGGTCATGTTGTTAATTGTGTGAGATATTAGTATATTGGCTCCGATCAAGAGTTAATCTGATTTTAGATGTCTTTGATAAGAAATTAAGTCGTAAAAACTATAAATAATTTAGTTGAAATCTTAAATTTTATAATAGTAGTATCCATAAGAGGCAAACCCTTCAGTTTAATTTAACTAAACAAGCAATTGTTTGTAAAACTATTATACTTAAGATTTAAATAAGAATATTGAGGACAAAGGAAATAAAGGATCTACCTTATGTAGATTACATGAGCTATTGCAGAAAGCCACTTTAAACCTATTTATTTTACTGTGAAATAGATCGTGAAAACGTATATACACGTGTAGTCCATATATGTTCTCTCAAGTCTTCATCCTAAGAGGCATGAAAAGTTTCCTTTTCAACGTCAGGCTTGCAAACTAATTCCAATAATAAATATAGGATCTTGGAAATAAGACACTTATCAATTAAAAAAAAAGAATGATTCGTTCTGATTGTGTGATGATTAACAATAGTTGAATTTCTCCTTTCTCCAATATTAGTAATTTATTTGATCAATTATAAATACTCAAACTCTTCTTATACTTGGAATATCATTTAGATCAAGAAGAAATAATGTTCTGAAAATTATTTCCCGCAACCAATTACGTATAACAAGATCTTAGTCATGCCTTTTGAATTTATTAATGTTTCATTAATTGTCATAAATCGTGAGAGTAAGAAGTAAGGAGTAACATGTGAAATATTTTGTGTTGTCTTGCAAATATTTAAAGGAAAAAATAAGCTTTGTGTTAAAATTTTCAAGTATGAATTTTGAATAAGTGTGTATAAAGTTTGAAATTCATTGGGTTTAGTGGGGGTATGTTTTGAAGTCTAATGAAAAGTTAAGCCTAAGATTTATAAAACATCTTTAACAGATTCGAGGTTTTCCATTGAATTTTTCATGTTTTCATTTAACTTAGTTTATACCAATTTAACCTATTTTAGTAACATCAGTTACATTATTATTATTCAAAGGAAAAAACTCTTCCAGTAGTATCGATTATTTGTTAACAGAGTGTTACAATCCAGTATGTTAACATTAGGAAAGTTAACTGTAAAGACGTTAAATTGGAGATAGCGTGAAAATTTTAATTAGTAAGATTAATGAGTATCTATATGTATATTGAAAGGTGACAATAAATAATATGAGTGTAAAAGAAATTAAATCGATAAATATTGTACATTAGAATAAATAATATTTAATATATATATATATATATATATATATATATATATACGATTTTATATATGTATAATCAGAATAAGTACCAACCGCAAACTTAACTAACTATTATAATATGGTATTAAATTATGAAATACGATGTAAGTCTCGATTATAAAATTAGGGACAAGTATAGATAAAATAAATAATCATTATACTTGATGAATATAAAATATAGATATATCAGTAATTTAAAGTTGATTTGGATCTTGATTCTGTATCAGGTAATTTTAATGATAAATAAAGTAATATTCATGTTAAAGATATAACCAGTTATATATAATTATGAAGTAATATCCTTTCAAAGGGAATAACAGAATTTCAACGATGTATTTGGTATTTTCTTTTCTTTTCTTAATTGAAAAGATAATTGGAAAATACAATAGTAAATAATAAACTCAATAGAGTTGGGTACAATGTAATTCAACATTTCGTTCCTTTGGGTCTATCCTTGAATAAACTACGTTGCTGATATCAATTTTTTTTAAAAAAAAAATGGTATGTGTTGCTAGTTCGTGTACAACCAATTATTATATGAACTAGTAAAGGTTTTATTTATAGTCAATGGGGTCACCTAAAAAGATTTACTAGATTCATTAAATTATTTCAAAGGATAAAAACTACCAATTTTTAATAGAATCTATTGTCAGTTTCCTATAAATTACTCGTTTAGATGAGAATTTTCAAATATATCGTAAGTTAAATATATACTGACAAATAATCAACATGCCATAAATAAGAAAAATACAATAATGCTATGATTAAATTAGTATCGCATATCAGTAATAGTAGTAGCAAAAATCTTGTATCATGAAAGTTGTATTTGATGTATAACAATATTACGTAGATGACTCCATTGTAATACAAATAAAATAAGTCATGGATATTTCAAGTCTTTCAATCAACTAATTTAACCTTTAGAACCTGCATGTCTTAAAATATATTTATACATCTTGTTTACATATTTAAATTTTATGGTTAACCAAGGAAAATGAATCAAAACTGAAAGTAAATAGAAGCTAATTTATTTTACTCATATAATTATCTGATTTAATTCATCAATATGAATTTTAAATAAGGTATTATGATTCTGAACGTGGATTGGGGTTTAGGATGAGAACTTGATAAACAAATAGTAGTACTGTTTATGAACGTTGTTCTGGAAACATTATGATGAACCAGAAGCCCCTCGAGAATCTAAGAATATGATAAAACAATAATATCCATATTTATTTGACAAAATTAGATAAATAATTTATCTATATAATTTGTTATTGAAATTTGAGACGATTTTTTTTTTAAGGGGAGGAAAATTTTATAAACCGATAATGTAATGTACGCTTTAAAATGTTCGTACATGACTTATGTGAATAAATGTTACTCAAATTAGAATTAAAATAAAAGGACTCTTGTATATATATATAAATATAGACATATTATAAGACTTAATATACAACACCTACTTAAAACTTGACTATCTGACTTTTTTTCTTTTTTATTTTCTTTTCTCCCTTACCTTATTTGCCTATGTGGCCAATATTGCTGCTTCTTTCTTTTTAACTACATCGATTTTATTTATTGGCAGCTTGTCTTCCCTTGTTTTCTCTACTGTTCTAGTCTCTCCTCCTTTACTTTGGTTTCTTCTCATTTGGCCGAGAGAGCCTCCTTCTAGCAGCTTGGTTTTTTTATTTTCCTTCCAAAAATGCCAGTGTTCTTCCCTTTCTTGCTTCTTGGTTTTGTTGGAGCTTGAAGAATTTGGAGCTGCATGGACCTGCTAATTTCCTTCCAGCCTAATGGTGGTTTGCCTTTCTTAACTCAATTATTGACTGCTCTTAAGTGTTTCTAGTTGAAGTGAACAGTACTGCTCCTGTCTGTAGCCACATTGAGCAACCACATAATCTCCACGATAGCAAGAAAGCAGCAATTGGTGAATTGGTCTCCTTTATGCTTCCATCGTTAAGCCATGGAGATTTCAGCTGTGGAAAACTCGCCAAAACAAGTGATTTCAATCAGCCCAACTTACAATTATGCCTCGATTCAAATTCAGCTGGTTATGTCATTTTGAGATGCTGATATCGGAAACAATGATTGGCGGCTTGATCGGTAGATGCGGCTCTAATATATCAAGGATTAGAAATGAGTCTGGTGCAATGATTAAGGGTTAGGGTGGGAAAGGTAAGCAGAAATGTAGGTAGATCCAATTTGGTGGCTTTGCCCAACAGGTAGCATTGGCAAGATAGAGGGTAGATGAGAATGTATACTCCCAGTATATATAACAAGGTGGTGCCTAATAATCAGAGTGAGTATTATTAAATGCTTTCATTAGGTTGTTGTTAGGTGACTTAGTGTGATTCTTGAGTGTTAGGAGTAAATTCTCCTAACCTGGCTTTGATTTAACTAAATTACACGTAAATTACTTCGATTTTCAAATCTTAGGCATATCTCCTTTATTTTCAAAATAACCACATTTAGTAAGTGAATAAATATATTACAAAATGGATTAATTGGGTACAAAATGAGTTAATCTATAAACAAAGGAGAGGTCTTTGTAGGTTTTGAATATAAAAAGGATGTATATATAATTTTAAGTAAAGTATAAGAGAGGTGCTAATTTACTCTTAACTATAGTTAGTAAGGAAATATGGTTTCTTATTCATGTTCATTTTGTTATTTAGCAAGATTCTTACAATATCATGTTTGATTAAATCCTGAAATGTGATTAAAGTGCAACTACTTTATTAGCGGCAGAGATGGTTTAGTTTTACTATGTGACTGTCAGGAAAAAATAAATAATACATATATATACTACTTTCAAATTTCAATTAACATGTCTTCTATTAATGAATATTACCGATAGCTTCATTATAAGGGCTTATATAGGACGGTGAGAGAAAGATGCTGGCAAAAATAAAAATGCTTTGTCAAGGGTGGTGGTTAGAATTAGCTTAGGACCTCTAAATGGAAGTTGTTCCTAATATCTTGAAACATAGAATAGAGAGTTTCATAATTTAATTCTCAAGTATGAGAATTCTATAAATATCGGAATCAAAGGTTGGTAACCAAGAATTTTACAAGTGCTATGTTTTTTTTTGCTTGTATAAAGAATTAAATAAGTTCAAGACTAATTTTAGGAAAAGTTTCTAAATAAGAAAGTTAGTTAACTTCCTAAAGTTAATGTTTCAACTTGGTTCTATTAAATTTGATTAAGTATGTAAGTGAAAATAAACATGTATCCAAGGAAATCGTGAAATGCCAAAAATGAGTAAACTTTAAATAATTAGTTGTACTAATATACATATCCAAATAATATATATGATACCTATCTAGAAAGATATACTTGTCTGTTAATAAATTCAAGAAATGGAATTGGATTTCCTTTTCCTATAGAAAGTTATGCTCAAATAACTAAGGTAAGGTGAGAGTTGCCAAAATCCTGCGTTTTGCAAAATTTGATACAACTTCAAAAAATAAACTGTATTGATATATAAATCCAAAAATTACAAATGATATACCATTAGAGTGAAAACTTCAAGGAATAAGCTACATGTGTCTAGTATTTAATAAATTTTACTAAACTGGATTTGGAATTTCCTAGAGTAAGATATGACTGTTAGAGTGAACACTGGTCTAAGCCCTAAGTTTGGACAGTTTTAACATCTCTAACATACAAGTATTTTCTATCTTTTCTAATTGTTTTCTTCTACCCTAGGCATGTCAAGACATCTAAATGTCTCTTCATTGTCAACCTTGCCACATAAAGTACAATTCATATTACTTAACATGTAATGGCTTAATAGAAAATTTTCATAAACAAACCCATCTATACAAAATGTTGATTTTATGAATTGGAAAATATAATTGTAACTACGGAAAGTGTGATTGAATCAACAACGTGTGTTAACGCAATCATAAGTGACGAATGAGATCGATTAAAGGTGAGTGATTAATTGTTGCCTATAAGAGGTAGATTAGTGTGTGTAATTATATGTGTATTTAAATAAATGTACAAGTGCAATATTTTAGTAAGTTATTTGAATCATGCTTGTTTGAAATTGTTTGTGGTTGATAAGGGCCAACAAATTGAATTTTTTCTGAGAAATGATTTTTATTTTCAGAACTGAGATCTAGGAGCACCTAGGATATGTTGATTTGAAATTCTGAGATATTCTAATTCTGATAAATGTTTTCAAGAGTTTAAGTGCTCAGCCCCGGTGGGATGGATTATGTATGAACATTAATTTATTGTGCGAGAGCGTAAATGCTCGTTAGGGGGTGATACTATTGTGCTGGGCTGAGTTACTCATTGGTCTTTTACTTGCTTTGTATATTGTAATTACTGTGATTGATTTGTTATCCTATGAATCATGTGAATTATGAATTTATGACGAGTACATGTATTTTGAATTGATACATGAATATTGTTACATGATATTAATTATATATTTTATTTATGTGCTGAGTGATGCTAGTACTCTTTGGGTATGCTTTTTCACTCACAGAGTCCGTAAGACTCATCCCTCTCTTTGTTGATTTTTTTTAAGTAACAAGATCTCACTGGGCAACAATTATCAGTATTGGACTTGCCGAGTATTTAACGGCAAGGTAACTCTTCGGAATCTCAATCTTGAAGTCAAAAGGTAAAAGTTTGCAATCACACTAGAGCGGTGAAGAGTTTAGTCTTATGTAACATAACAGTCCAGTTATTTGTTATTGTGATAAGAAACAGAGTGGAGCTCCTTGTTGTCTTTGTTGTGGTGGTTGTTATTGTATAAAAACAAGAATATATGTTTATCTCATATAGGGGCATATTATACTTTATGGGAAACTACTGCCGCAAATTTTTAATAAATCGTTATAAGTTCCAATCATGTTTTATAAAATTTACTTTTACTCTTTAGTTTAGTCAAGAGTTGTTTTTGTTTCTTGTTTTTGAAGTCAGGGTTACAGAGGTTTGGTTATCCATTCCTCTAGCCAGTCATACCTCCGTGAAGGGTGTGACATAAAATGCTTTGATTGTGAGAAGAAAGGACATTATGGTAAAGACTGCAAAACAAAACCACATCAACCAAAAGAAATTGCACTCACCATATCAGAAGCAATGATCACTAGAAGCGATGACAATAATTAGTGGATAGACTCTAGGGCATCAAGGCACGTGGCAAGGAATAGACAGATCTTCATGAAGTTTAAACCTAAGAATATTAGAGACCACAAATTGTACATGGGTAACATCACCTACGTGAATGTAATGGGTGAAGGCAAATGCAAATTAATATGTGACGGATTATGGTAATTCTTAGTGATATTCTATACGCTTCTAACACCTATAAGAATCTTGTATCTGTGTCTATCTTCGGAAAGAAAGGGCATGAGTTTAGATTCAAGAAAGGACATGTAACAACAGGCAAAAATGATAAGATATTAATCAAAGATGTAAGGTTTAATGATATGTACTTATTAACTGATGATAATAAAATTATTCATTATTTTGAGTATTTCTCTGTGTCTGATGCAAATAATTCTTACTTGTGGCGTTTATGATTAGCACATATCAACAAAGACAAAATGATAAGAATGTCAAAAATAAGATTGATACCTAATTTGGACAATGTTGAATTTAACACATGTATACCTTGTGTTAAAGGAAAAATGACGAGAAAACCTTTTCATAAAAACTGGGTATGAAATGAACTTTTAAAAGTTGTACACTCAGAAATTTGTGGGCATTTAGAATAAAAACCCATAGAAGAATGGAATGCTTCATTACCTTCATCGATGATTATTCAAAGTATGGACATATCTATTTACTAAAACATAAATCCAAGGCCATAGATAGGTTCAAAGAATTTAAGAATAAGGTTGAAACATAACTTAGCAGAAAAATAAAATCATTAAATAATGATTAAGGAGGAGAATTTGAAGCCATGGATGAATTCTATAAAAAGCATGGTATTAGGCATAGCTACACAATGCCATATACTCCTCAACATTGTGGAAAGAAGCAACAAGACTTTGCTAGACATGATAAGATCAATGATGGCATATGCAGACCTTCTAACCTAAATCTAGGGAGAAGCATTGTCTATTACCGCCTACATAATAAACAAAGTCAAAACAAAGGCAAAACCAATGACTTCATATGAAACATGGACAGGTTGAAAACCAGATCTCACAAAACTAAAGGTCTGGGGATGTAAAGCACACAAACTCATACTGAAACACTGAAGAGATAAATTAAAGAGTAAAGTTTGGGAATGCAAGTTTATAGGATACTACAACACAAGTTCTGGATATAGATTCTATCATGAAGAAAGATGATTAATTGAAAGAAGAAATGCTATTTTCTGTGAAACCACTGATCTAGTAAAAAAAAAAAGAAGACTTCACACTCATGGACAAAGAACTAGATAAATCTATAATAACAAATATAAACAATGAAGAGAAAACAAGAATGGATCTAGATTTTTCTCAACACCTAAAAGTTCGAAGTAGCTGGAGTACAAACTCCAAAGAGATAACAATAGAAAATGATGAATTACTAGACAAGAACCACACATCAATGCATCCGGATACAAAAGAACCCGAGAATGAAAATATTGAGCTTCCGATCGGTATTGGAAAAAGCAAGAGGAAAAGAACAAGAGAACCATCTCTTTGATGAAAGACTACTACAATTACAATCTTGACAGCATAGAAAATGAATTAAGTGGAATTGACGATGATACAAAAATTTTTAAAAAGGCAATGTAAAGCCATGACTCAATTAAGTGGCATGAAGCTATGATAGGTGAAATCAATTCCATCGAGAAGAATAATGTATGGGAATTAATAGAGTTACCCAAAGGTAGAAAACCCCTTGGTTGTAAATAGGTCTTAAAGAAAAAGTTCAAAAGCGATGGAACCTTAGATAAATATAAAGCTAGATTGGTAGCTAAAGGATTCACACAAAAACCTAGTATAGATTTCGTCGACACATACTCACCTGTGGCAAAATTTACATCGATTAGAGTAATAATGTATATCATTGCAATATTAGATTTAGAGTTGCATCAATTAGATCTAAAGATTGCATTTTTAAATGGAGAATTAAAAGAAGACATTTATATGATGCAACAAGAAGGTTTTGATGTACAAAGGCAAGAAGACAAGGTTTACCACTTAAAAAGATCTTTATATGGATTAAAGCAGTCCTTACAACAATGGTACTTGAAGTTTCACCAAGATATCTTGGAGGTAGGTTATGAGATGAGTCCGTTAGATTACTGCCTATATATATGGAAGTACCGAGATAAGTTGTCAATACTATCATTATATGTCGATAATATATTGCTCGCAAGTAATTGTTTAAATATGATTAACAATACAAAGACATACCTAGGATCAAGGTTTGACATGAAAGACATGGGACAAGCATCATATGTTTTAGGAATTAAAATCAAAAGATATAGGAACTCAATACTGTTATACTTGGATCAAGAGAAGTATCTAGAAAAGGTACTAAAAAAGTTCAATATAGCTTCCTACAAACCCGTTAGCACACCAATTCCAAAGGGAATGATATTGAGTAAAGCAATGTGTATGAAGAATAAAACAAAAATAGAAGAAATGGAAAAGATCCCTTACGCTCATGCCATAGGCAGTTTAATGTATGGCATGACAAGTACTAGGCCAAATATTTGTCATATAGTTAGGTTTGTAAGTCGATATCAATCTAATCCAAGACCGACACATTGGCAATCAGTAAAAAGAATATTTAGATACTTAAAAGGAACTATAGGAATAAAACTATGTTTTGGAAAGGAGGAGCTAAAAATCATTGGATATTCAGATGTGGATTTTACAGGTGATTTAGATGATAGGAAATCAACAAGTGGAAACATCTTCATATTTGGTGGAACTGCTATTTCTTGGGCAAGCAAGAAACAGGGATGTGTAACAAGACATACCATGGAAGCCGAGTATGTGGCATGCAATACAGTAGCTAGCACAACAGTTTGATTGAAATGTTTTTTAAAAAGTTTGAAGATAGATATTCCAGAAAGTGCTGCCAATGTGTTTTGTGATAACAAGTCCGTCATCTTGTTGATTAAGAGTGGAGAAAATAATTCAAAGGGTAAACATATTGACATGCAATATCACTATATACAAGATCTAGTAGAAAAATGTGAGATTAAGGTCAACTATATTTCATCGGAAGAGATGATGGCCAATCCAATGACTAAGGGATTGACTCTAGAAAGATTCAGAATACATGTGGCTATGATGGGACTGAAAACCTATAGGTAATAGTATAACACATATGGTAAAGGCATAGAAATGTAAATCCAAACTCCAAATAAGAGGTGGTATTTTTTGTGTGATTCCACCTCGAGGTCTAATTAGTTAGTAAAAG
The DNA here is from genome assembly GCA_029379385.1 of Quillaja saponaria. Classification (NCBI taxonomy): domain Eukaryota; kingdom Viridiplantae; phylum Streptophyta; class Magnoliopsida; order Fabales; family Quillajaceae; genus Quillaja; species Quillaja saponaria. The sequence goes on along the minus strand of CM055612.1, from coordinate 18,049,251 downwards.
GTGGAAGGTACTGGCAAGAAACCATTCTGAAGGTAACTATTATGACCAAATTTACTTAGCACTGTTCGAACTCTACATAGAACAAAAGGTACAAGGTTTATTCATAATGAGGAGGTACAATACAAAAGAAATCAACTGAGAACCATCAAAATCCTAAACTAAATGGATAAGAAATCCAAGTATAAGGTGGTTGAGAGATGATGTAGGCCATAAGGAAGGTATGAAACCAATAGACTAGGCTAAAATCGCTATAGTGCATAAGACGTGGACATTGAAACCTTGGCATTGAAACATGATGTCATTCACTTAATGAATGTGACATTTGGGCATATATTAGCTGACTAACAATATGTGTAGTACGAACATAGCCAGACATGAAAAAATGTGCACATACTAAGAACGTATATCTGGTGGCCACTATAAAGGAGAAAGGTATGCAAATACTTTTTTGAGTGTCATGAACTCATAAACTATGTTATAGCCGCTAGTCAAAGGTACAAGAGCTTTTTTATATATGAATCCGGTGTGCCCAAGCAGGAGATGTTAGCCTATTCTTATTAGTTGTCACACCATACTAGTATGAGGATTAATATTTACTAACATTCTTCTTGTACCTATTCCCATAGGGTATGATATGTAAAGACATATATATGTCTCCTTAATAATAGAGAGGCAAACTTAGGGAGAGTCATGTCCTTTAACCCTATAACTCTTGGAAAGATGTCACATGACTCTTGGAGGCATCCCTTGGTAGACTATAAATAGACCCAAGGCAATGAATTAAACTACTTATTAACTTACATACAATCTCTAACTTTACATATTCTCTCTCCCATCTTGTGTGATAAATAAACTAACGTCAAATCACTTTCAATATTTATTTTATGTTATATTCATCTTGGCCCTTCATAACTTGATTAAGAATTGGATTTTCTGATGATCCAATTAAAATTTGAATGCAAAAAAACCTAATTAGAAATAAAAATAATAATATAATTTTCATGAACCAAAATAGTATTCTAAGCCAGTAATAATGGAAAACAAAAGAATTTAGAGGCGGTAATTTTAATTATAAAAGATGGTGGATTATACAATATCTCATTCACTTTATTTGGTAATAAATACCCAATGTCAAGTGACAAATGTTGGATAAGAGTGATGACAACTCAGCAATGTTACCTGCTGAGTAACACTGTTATGCTTTTTTTGATTTGTTAGAAAAACTTGCCACTTAGAGTTGTTATTTATGTTTTTATCCATAGTTTTATTGAATGTTTTCAATTAGACCCCAAGCTATTTTGTAGCTGGATAATTTTACAGCTAAAAATTTTCGTTTCAAAGAAATGGTAGTGTTGAAGTTCATGGAGCTAAAAATTGAAATTCTTTCAACTTAAAAAAAGTTGGACATATGCCTAATCCCTGCATCTTCTTGACCAAACCAATAACTCAAAAACTATCTAACAAATATTTTCCATAAAAACCCTACAGATTAATGCCTATAACAATTGCAAAGGCTCATCATTTTTGCAAATAGAACAATCTCTTCAAGGAACATAGCAATCCAGTAAATTCATGTGAGTATAAGTTGGCCTCAAACGCAAGGTTGACTTCCCTCAACCGAAAATAACTCTCTTTTAAAGATGCTTTCTTTATTAAGAAAGAAGTCCTTGCTGAGTTGAAAAGCCACGTGCAACCCAACAATCACAACCTTAATTATCAAATATAGCAACACATTCAACCCTACATGGGTAAATCCAAGAGCCAAAATTGTGAGCAAACTCAAAATACATACTACTACTCGATCATCAACAATTCGATTTAATAAAGAGGAGGGATTTTAGAGATGCAAGGATATTGAGGAACCAATAACCGAATCTGGGTATAGATCTGAATCAAACATGTAGGTTCAATTTCTTTAATTTCCTATAATTGGTTATGGATGAAAAGTCAATCTACATTTTGGGGAAGAAGATATAATTATTGTATTGTTTAATAGTTCCTGTAATAGGTTAACAAAAATGAATAGTTGTGATTTTTTCAAATTAAAGTGATGGTGGATGAAGTTACACATCAGTTGGATATTAAATATCCAACAAACAGAATTGGGTATTGTATAACTCGCCATAGAAAATTAATATCACAAGAGTTGCAAATATCAATAAGGAATCGAGACCGAGTTGAATGTAAGTGGGACCTACTTTTTTTTATTTTACTTTGGTTTCTTAGGTTCGTGACCATATTAGTTAGTTGTCGGTTTGAATTCTACGCAAGTTACCCTCTTTTTCTTGCCAATAACAAAAAATGAAAATAAACATATCAATTTTCAACAAACAAAAAAAAAGACAAGAAAAATGAGAGGGTCTTTATGCACTTTTCTTCTAATAATTAAGTAGGTGTTATTTGTGACAATTTTTTATTTTTTTGTTTTTTGTTTTGGTAAAATTGCATACTACGCAAATCTCTTTAGTACACTAAAACTCTGGAATAAAATCTTATTTTCACCCGTGAGTGATTATGAGAAGTGATATAATTATCCTCGTTTTCTAGATCAGAGACCCAATAGGTCTCATTCAAACCAAAAAACAAATGCATATTATTATCAAAACATTACTATGTTTTGTTAACTTGTGTTAATTTAAAATAATTTTCAACCAATTTTATTTCATAATTTTTAGAACTTCTAAAGCATGTTTCCTCAATATACTCAGATTGGTATTTTTATGACATTGATGTGATGCCCAACTTAACAAAGTTGGTACTTTTATGAAAATTTATTGATGATGTGATTGATTTGACAAAAAAAAATTATTCTAAAATTTTGTACAATCTCAATATCTAAAAATAGTTTTCAAATTTAAAAAAATTATCAGTCCAATCAACCATAATTAATTTTTTACAATCTCAATATCTAAAAATATTTTTAAATTTTAAAAACATTATCAATTCAATCAACCATAATAAGTAAAAGACAAAATAACTAAAAGTTATATTTTTGAAATAAATAAATAAATGTGTGATTGGATGTCATTTTGCATATTTTTAACCAAATCTACGTAACAAGAGATATTGATGGACCATATGGACAGTTGCAACTTTCGTTTTAAAATGGCTTCCCAGTTCCCAAATGCTTTATTTCATCTTTCAATTTCTTTATTTTCAAGTTCCAAGTTGTTGTGGTTGTGGTGGTAAACAGAAGGAGAATGGAGTTTGTGGCTTGTTTATGTGTGAGGTTAACCAATCCTATCCATGAATAAAATGATATCCTTGTGTTTCCCTATTCCAATTGAGAACACTCTTACATCATTTAAACCCAATTCTTCTGGTTCCAACAATTCCAGATCCCTATCATACCAATTTTCTTCGCTCTCTCATCCAAAATGTCGCACCACTTTTCTAATTCCAACAAACGTAGATATTAAAGAATAGGCTCCAAACGCCGGTGAATTAAATGACAGAATTACCCCTTCTTCTGAGGAAAACCAATTATCGGCTGGTCTTCAGCCAGTATTTATGCCTAGGCATGTTGCAATTATAATTGATGGAAACGCGAGGTGGGCTCGCCTGTAAGGGTTGTTGGCCTCCGCAGGATACGAAGCCTGTGTATGGTCAATAAGAGAGCTTATTGAGTTGTGTTGTAGCTGGAAAATTAAGGTTCTCACCATTTTCACATTCTCCTATGACAATTGGATGAGATCCAAGGTTTGTTGCATTTCGCTTAAAGAAGTCTTAATTTTGGAAGTGAAACTTCAAAATTTTAAATTCTTGTGGTTCTTATTGTTTTACTTTGTTGTTCATCTTAAAGTGAGTGTTTTTTTTTTTTTTTCCATGTTTTATTATATGCATTCTTTTTTTAATTCTAATGATGAGCTTTTGATTTTGGTTCAAGTGGAGGTTGATTTCTTGATAAGTTTGTTTGAAATAGTAATATCCTCTAAAGTGGAAAATTTTTGCAAGGTAACATTTCATCTCTATTGGAAGACTTTTTATTCATCTCTAAATGAGTATGTCATGTAGTATAAAAATTACATAAACAATAAATACCTTTGAAATGCTTGAGTCAAGTTAGAATTTCTCTTTCCTTAAGACTATATTTTCCCCCTACTTGAAACTGTTTACAGTATATAAGCCTCTCAAGATAAGGAAACATAAAGAAAGAGAAGAAGAAGAGATACGAAAAATGTAGTTAAGCAAGTTACTTTTATAGACTTTTTATGAAAGGACATTTCTATTCATATAGAAGTTAATATGCAAAAAGAAATGTCTTTTCATTTAATCAAAAATAATAACTTTTTGATTAAGTCACATAGCCATAAAAATTCTTATTGCGTTTTTAATGAAAATACATTATTTTTCATAAATAAGTTATTTTATAAAACGAAGTGTCTTTTCAATTAAGTAAAAAATAATAACTTTTTGATTAAGTCACAATAACCAAATTTTCTCTCTTTTTAATACTTTGATAACTATTCATATAGAAGTTATTTTATGAAAGGAAATAACTTTTCATTTGATCAAAAGTAATGACTTTTGATTAAGTCAAATTACTTTAAAAACTTATGAAAATTCCTAATAATTTCTCCTAATTTTCAAAGTATTGAAACCATTTTTAAGTGTCTTTTTCTTTTTACACCATTGGTTGGTTGTGTAAGATGTCCTTAGACTTGAACCTTTTCTGGAAATTATAAAATGTCAAAATATAAAGTGTCCTAAGACTTGAATTTTGTAATATTTAGATAACATCATATATATTACTCATTTATACAACTTTCTAATTATAATTTCTACTTCCCGCATATTAATAACCATGTGCTACATCTTAGGAATTTATATATGTCTTTGAGAAAATTTTTCTGATCTCGCAAAAGCGGCTACACTTCTCACATATACATAGGTGAATTTATAAATACACTATATGATCTGTATTTTTCCCTTATGACATAGATTCATTAAAGGTTAAATCTACCCTCTATTTTTCTCCAGACTAGTATGCATTTACTTTGAGATGATATAAAGGTTATTTAACCTTTATACTTGTAAAGTACATAAACTGGTTTTAATTACATATTTGTTTCCATTTAAAACTAGAAGATTAGGACTTTTCCTAACAATCTAGTTGGTTTCCCACATAAGTAACTTTTCATTTTAAAAGCTTTAATCTCATCTCTTTGGATGTCTTCCATATCATATCCTTACCCATGCCTTTAATAAAGGGATCTGCCAAATTAACTTTTGACCTTACATAACTAATAGTCATGACTCCTTTATTGAGTTGTTCTCTAACATAATTATGTCTTAAACTGATCTACCTTGACTTTCCATTAAATACTTTGCTATAAGCTTGTGATAGTGTTGTTTCATTATCACAAAATATTGGTATAGTAAACATTAGTTTAGGCCATATTGGAATTTCCAATAATAATTCCCTAAGCCATTTTGCATCCTTTATTATGGTTGCTAATGCAATAAATTCTGACTTCATAGTAGAATGTGAAATCAAGGTTTGTTTCTTAGATCCACAAGAAATATCTCTTCCACCCATGGTAAAAATCCAATCACTTGTAGATCTTGATTTAATAGAGTCTGTTATCCAACTTGTATCGATGTAGCCTTCTAATACTGTAAGAAAATTAACATAACTTAATGCATAATTCATTGTGCCTTTAAGGTATTTTAATACCCTAGAAACGGCATTCCAATGATCTTTTCCAGGCTTATGAGTAAAGCTAATCAAAACACCTGCTGCATAAGCTATATCCTGTCTAGTACAATGTGTTAGATACATTAAGCATCCTATCATACTTAAGTACTCTAATTGTGAAATACATATTTCTTCATTCTGTATTAATTTTATGGAATGATCATATAGAGTACTAAGTGATTTGCAATTCTCATGATTAAATTTATGTAACACTTTCTTAATGTAATGAGATTGACATAAAGAAATTTTATCACTAGACCTTGTAATTTTAATTCCTAAAATTACATTTGCTTCCCCCATATCCTTCATAACAAAATTTGTTAATAGAAATTTCTTAATTTCTAATACCATGCTTAAATTAGTACCAAAGATTAGCATATCATCTACATATAAACAAATTGTAATACCTTTGCCATTCTTAAACTTTGAATAAACACATTTGTCCAATTCGTTTATTCTAAAACCATAGTATGACTTTGCCAAACTTTTCATGCCATTGTTTAGAAGCTTGTTTTAGACCATATAAAGATTTAATAAGTTTACAAACTATCTTTTCTTAGCCTTTAAGGAAAAACCCTTCGGGTTGATCCATGTAAACCTCCTCCTCCAATATACCATTTAAAAAACCAGTCTTAACATCCATTTGGTGTATAACTAGTTTATAAATAGAAGCTAATATTATTAATAGTCTTATTGTACTTATTCTAGCATCTGGAACATTTGTATCGAAATAATCTATTCATTCCTTTTGTTTAAACCCTTTTGCTACTAACCTGACTTTATATTTATCTATAGAGCCATCCGTTTTAAGCTTTCGCTTAAAAATCCATTTGCAGCCTACTGGTGCTAAATTAGTCAAAAACCAAGTTTGATTATTCATAATTGACTGCATTTCATCATTTATAGCTTCTTGCCATAATGCAGAATCTCTTAAAGTCATAGCTTCTTTATGTGTTAAAGGATCACGCCCTATGTTAAATGCAGAACTATAAATATTTTATTCTACCATGTATTAGTAGAAATCTGGACCATAGGTTTTTTCTTTTCTTTCTCGTTTACTTCTTCTAGGCTCAATTTATCCTTCAATTTCTGGATTTGATTGAAAATCATATCCTTGAATTTCCAAATTTGTATAACCAAATTGTTCCTCTAGATTTGTGTTATTTTTTTATTTATTTTTTCCGTTTTCTAGAGAATGAATTCTCAAAGAATTTTGCATCTTTAGATTCTATAGTTATATTTTGATTTAAGGAATCAATTGCTTCAATAGTAAAAAATATGTATGCCTTACTATTATGAGCATAATCAAGAAAATTACACTCAATCGTTTTTTCCCCCAGTTAGAGTCTTTTAGGATTGGTTAACCTTACTAATACATGCTTTACATCCCCAAACTTTTGCATGGCCAAGAGAAGGTTTCTCTTCTTCCATAATCCATAAGGAGTGGGGTATACAATTAAGTATGTAACAAGAAGTCATAGTGCTTCCCCCCACAAATTCTTAGGTAACTCTGAAGTTAGTAACAAAGTATTTATCATATTTACTAAGGTCCTATTTTTCCTTTCTGCAACACCATTTTGTTGAGGGCTATAAGGTGCAGTGACTTGATGGATTATTTCATTTTCTTCACAAAAATCATTGAAAGAAAGATATTCACCACCTCTATCAAATTGTAGGATTTTAACCTTTCTTTTTAATTGATTTTCTACCTTGGCTTTGTAAACTTTAAATTTATCAAAACCCTCATTCTTTGTCCTTAACAAATATACATAAGCATACCTAGAATAGTCATCTATCAATGTAATGAAATACCCTTTACCACCTCTAGTTAGAATATCTTCTAATTCACATATGTCATACTGTATTAGATCTAAAAGTTGTATACTTTTTTCTACCTTTTTAAAAGACTACCTAACTATCTTAGAATTTATGCAAGTTTTATATTTTTCCAAGTCATTGGATGACTCAATAAAAATTACTCCTAATTTAATCTTACTTATAATACTATTATAGTTTACATAACCTAAACGAGCATGCCATAAATAAAAAGAAGGAGTAGAAGTAGAAGAATAAGAAGAAGAAGAAGAAGAAGCAAAGTAAGTAGAATTTATAACTTTATTATTACTAGTAATCTTATACATCCCATTGGTTACATATCCTTTTCCAACATAGTTCCCACCCTTAGACAATATTACACAATCTGATTCAAACAAAATCTTAAAACCATACTTATTAAGTAGGCTTACAGAAATCAGATTTTTTCTAATCTCAGGAACATGCAAAACTTCATTCAGAATCAACTTTTTTACTAAACGATATATTCAGAATAATAGTTCTTTTTCCTATGACTTTTGCAACAGAAGCATTTCCCATAAAAAGGCTTTGTTCATCCTCTAATGGCTCATAATTCTTGAATAGATTCTTATTATTTGCAATATGTTTGGTAGCACCAAAATCTAGCCACCATTCTTCATCTTGTCTAACCAAGTTAATTTCAGAAACCATAGCAATGAATTCATCATTGACCGAAATACTTTCTTTTCTTACCATGTGAAGTAGATGTACTTTCGATGACTAAAGCCTTTTGAGACTTGTCATCTAATTCAAATTTATTCAATTTTTAGAATTCTCTTCAACTTGAATATATTTGATTAGATCTTGCATGATCATAACATCTTTCTTTTGTTTTAACTCTTTACGACAATCTTTCCAAGTCAAAGGTAATTTTGAAATAATGGTAGAGACATGGAATGATTCCCCTCAGAAACTATAGAATTCATGAGAATTTGTAACTCATGAACTTGAGATGAAATAGATTTGTCATTAGTCATTTTCAAATCAAAAAGTTTACTAACCAGGAATTTCTTATTGCCATTATCTTCAACTTGATACTTGTGATCCAAATCTTCTCATAATTCCTTAATAGTTTTCCCAGCAAATTTGGAGTCATAAATGTCAAAAAGTGAATTGGACAAACCAGTAAGTATGTATCCTTTACACATGAAGTTGTCTTGATTCCATTTTAGAATTCTTTGTTCTTCGTAGTCGGTTGCCCATTCATCTAAATTGTCTTCCTTTGTAATAGTTGGAGAAGGCTTTTCTTCATTCAACACAGAAGCAATCTTCAAGGTTGTTAAGAAAAAGAACATCTTGCTCCTCCAACGTTTGAAGCAAGAACCATCAAACTTGTCTAGTTTGACAACATCAATTACAACAGGCATTTTTGGACTTATGTCTTCCATTGTTACACAAAATATAGTTTTAAGATAGTAGTATAAAAATGACATAATAAATAAATATTTTTGAAATGCCTGAGCCGAGTTAAAATTTCTCTTTCCTTAAGACTATATTTGCACCTTACTTGCAACGAGTTACAACAAATGAGCCTCCCAAAATAAAATAGGCTCTTTTATATCTAAGATTGCTATTAGATATAAATAGAAATTATAACTTAAAAAAAAAAAAAAAAAAAAAAAAAAGAAAAAAGAAAAAAGAAGAAGAGATATGAAAAATGTGGTTAAACATGTTATTTTTATAGGCTTTCCATGAAAGGACATTTCTATTCATATGGAAATTAATAAGCAAAAAGAAATGTCTTTTCATTTAATAAAAAATAAGGACATTTTGGTTAATTCACTTAGCCATAAAAGTTCTTTATTGGGTTTTTAAAGAAAAGACATTATTTTTCATAAATAAGTTATTTTATGTTATTTTATGAAACGAACTATCTTTTCACTTAAGCAAAAAGTAATAACTTTTTGATTAAGTCACAATAACCAATTTTTCTTTTCAATACTTTAATAACTATTTATATAGAAGTTATTTTATGAAAGGAAATAATTTTTCATTTGAACAAAAGTAATGACTTTTGATTAAGTCAAATTACTTTAAAAACTTATGAAAATTCCTAACATGTCATAATTAAATTCATAATTGTTTCTGTGTCATGTTGAGGTCATAACTTATTGGATCAATTGCATTTAACCCCATGGACTACTATTCGTTTCGTATTAATCTCCATGAACTGTCAAATTAGGGACATAACCCGTTATTTGAGTCATAATCACCAAGCATCCAAATTAGTTATAAAATCTAACAAATTAAATTAGAAAACATTAAACTATCCTTATTATAAGATTTTTTTTTTTTTTTTTTTTATGTATTTCACTTTCTAAATCTGTTTTTTTTTTTTTTTTCCCCTTAACAATTAAATATCTATATTTATTCAATTTTAATATATTCTTTAATATGTAATATAATAATAAAAAAATAAAAGTTTAATGAAAATATGATCTTTAAAATGCAAATTGAAACAATAATTTGTATAACTTTTATAAATGAGAAAAATAATATTAATAAATTTAATAATAATTTAAATGTCATGACAAGAAAATAAAAATTATGAATGATTTAAATATTATTTATGTATGCTAAATTAAATTAATATAAAAATTTACTTTTATAGAAAATGAGAAGAAAAAGATGTAAAAAGGTGAAAACATAAATATATATATATATATATAAACCTTATAATGAGGATAATTTAGTCTTTGATAAGTTAATTTACTAAATTTAATAGCTAATTTAGATGAGTGATGGTTATTTGTTAATTATGACTCGAATAAAAGGATTATGTGCCTAATTTGATAGTTTATAGAGATTATTAAAAAATATGTGGTAGTTTATGCGATAAAATACAATTGAGCTTAACTTATTTAAGACTAAAAATGAGTAAGAAGAATAAATTTGATACATCAAAAAAAAGAGAGAGGGCCTGCACTGCAGAGAATTCTATATATCTATATAGTAATTAAAAGAGACATTTCTTAATTAGATCTTAGTTTAACAGGAGAAAGTAAGAATGAAGTTGCTGAAATAGCAGTAGTAGGAAGAAGACTGAAGAGGCTCATGTTTCCTACCACCCATCCAACCCCATACAATCCATCTAAGAAAGGAACAACTGGGTTGGTTTGCATTCAAACTGAACAATGACTACATTGCCTCTTGCTGTACAACTGACAAGCTCATGTTAGTCTTCTGCCACAGCCTGCCACCCTGGTCCAGTTCTTAATTATTGCCCATCTGATCAGCCCATAAAATTGAAGTCATGACTTGCAAATAGTTGTTTGAAAATAGCACACAGTTGTTTTAGATTGTTTGAGAATGAATGATAGATTCAAACTTGACTATCATGATTATGATGACAGTCACAAATAGCAAATCACTCTTGTTATTTTAAGTGTTGAATGAACTTTGAGAAAACTTCCATGGGTTCCATCTAATCATCCTCTTATCTAACAGGGAAGGAATTCGAATATCCTTTATTGGAGATTCATCAAAATTCCGGAAATCTCTGCAGACACTAGTTAGTAAGTGAGGCATGGGAGATGACAAAGGACAATTCTAGACTCCAAATTACTGTGGCAGTTAGCTACAGTGGGAAATATGATGCTGTGCAAGCATGCACAAGTATTGCTCAGAAAGTAAAAGATGATCATATTCAATTGAAAGACATCAATGATAATCTAATTGAACAGGAATTGGAAACTAACTGTACCGAGTTTCCTTACCCGGATCTACTAATACGAACCAGTGGTGAACTTAGAGTCAGTAACTTCTTGTTGTGGCAGTTGGCCTACACTGAACTTTTCTTTGTGCAAGAACTCTGGCCTGATTTTGGTAAAGCTGAGTTTGTAGAGGCCTTAACTTCATTTCAGCAAAGACAAAGACGCTATGGTGGACGAGATTCATAACCATTTGTCAGCTACAAACCAATCTTTATTATACGTGCTTAAGGCATCAAAGTAAGTACCTAAGCGCTATATAATTAAGTCCATGTCGGTGATTTGTGTTAATGACACGTCACTTTCTTATTTATTGAGATGTAACATTGAGAAATAATAAAGCAAATATTAATTATTTTAAATATGCTTTTGTAAGGACTGTAATCATAATAATCCCTTCTGAAGTTAGTAATAACCATGTTCTGGTGATCATCTATGCTCTATTTGGAACAATTAATCACGGAGGCAATGTCTAAGTCCTCCATTAATATGCATAGCCCTTAACTCCACTTGCATAAGTTATTGCAAAATATACATGTACTTAAAAAATCTAATATTTTTGTTTTACTTTGACTATTTAAGTAAATTACAGTTTACCTTCATTTGATTTTACTTTTTTGTCCAAAATATACATGTGCTAATCCAAGCGGTGTTAGCTTGGTAGTTAAGAAAGTGTGGTCTCTTCCATAACTTCATAAATTTGAATCTTTTTGAAAGACTATGAAAAGTAAAAAATTTATAAATTTTTTAGTACCTATGTAGATGTTTAGTCGTTGATTGAACCATAATTGATAAGTCGAGGTATATGAAAATTTTCAATCATCAAGAATTGAGTCCAAAAAGAAAGAAAAAACAACTGATGACTACTTCTTCGAAACGTTCCAAAGACTAACAAAATATATTAATATTGAAAGCATGCAATCATAAGTGAGCAACACCACTTACAAACTACAACATTTCTTGATTTCAAACAAAGTGTGAAAATTGAACAACGGTTATATATATATATATATATATATATATATATATATATATTCTTTTTTAATTTTTAGATATCCCACAGATATTGGCCCACTTCTGGGCCATGAGCTTGCTTAGGCTTCTGAAAGTCAACCTTAATTATCCTGGGACTAAGACTGCCGATAAAACCAAAAGCATCTCTTGCAAGATTAATATGAGATCCATTACAACTTGAACAATAATCAGCGATCATAACCACAATTTTTAAATTGGTACATGGTTGTTGTGCACTGTTTGCGCTTCCAATACATCTAACTTCATACAACTCTCCACATGCTTTCCTGTTATTCCATAACTCTCCACCGACTCCTGCTAGCAGACGTATTCCATCGTATTTATAACCATAGCATGCGGAGGCTGTTGATCATCATCATCATACAAGTTATATACACATTATCACTACAAAACATTGTTATAATACTTTTATGAAAAGGTTTTATAAGAAAATATCGAAAAGCGACAAATATTTTTTATTTTTAACTTAAGAGAGTAAGGAGGTCCATAGAACGTTGCAATTCCTTCAATGGCACAAGCAACTGACGAAAGGCACAACATTGTGACCAATATCGTAAACGCCCTCATTTCCTCTTATGTTATCTACTTCTGGAACTATAAAAATTTATGGTGTAAAGCTGAAAGTTTTTCTTCAATTTATAGAGGGAAAAAATCTTTCAGCTCTTGGTCCAAGTTTCAAGCCCCAGTTGATATTGTCTCCTTTTTAAGTTGTAATTGTAATCTTTATTAAATTAAGTTAGAATATTTTATTTAAGCATCTGCCATTTGTTGATGTATTTCCTACCGTGTAAATATTGAATAATGAATTAATCTCTATAGTTTCTTATCAGAAAAAATAAATAAATAAAAATTACATGACATATCTTCAAATTTTCTATAAAAACGAAAAAACAAAAACCATATCAGGACCAATTCTTTTTATAAAAAACATATGATAATTATCTTTTCGGACGTACCAAAAAAAATATTGCTATAAGTAATAAAAAATAAATACTATGCTAATTTCTTTCTATAAAAAATAAAATACTGCTCTAATCTTTTCCATTCAAACTACTAGACCACTTCTTGTTTGAGAGCTGAAACATTTCTATTTTTTTTCCTTTTTACTATTTGATTCTGAGAGTTGTAATTCTAGAATTAGCTTTCAGTAATTTTGGTAGCTTTTGGGCCGAATGAAAATATGATTGAATACTTCACCGTATTTCTTCAACTAAAGTAATTAATTTTCTTAGTTAAGAATTGCTATATATGTAATTAAATGGGATTATAATGTAGGACGGCTTAGGGGGATTGAATGATTTTAGAGAGATTTTGAGAAATTTATTCTATTCTAATCTTAAATTACTCAATTATCAATTATCAATTCATTAAAAATATCCTAAAATATATATTAGGCCTATATATAGGTAAGTCCTAAATCCTAAGAATTTTAACATAGTTAGAATTCCACTCTTTATACAATTCTAATTATAATTAAAACCTAATAATACTGACATACTATCAAGTTACCCTTAATCTTAGATTTAACCTTGCTATAAATATAAATATGCAGATAAATCCATGTAATATATATATATCATTATCTCATTCCTCATCATTCTCTCTTGATTGAAAATTTTAACCTTGAGTTTTGAAATGAAGAAGAATGAGGACCATAGGAGTGAAATTCTGCATCAATTGGATTTGCAATAATAACTTTGTCCAAAACCCTGAACACGAGAAATTTTAACAGGATGACAAAATCAATGTACTCAAAATCTAGAGAAGGTGCACCGTCAACAATTAGCTCTGACACACAGGGCATGTCATCGATGGAGGACAATATGGTTATATTAAAAACGATAGCAAATGGGACTATGGGAGAGAAATGAGAAGTATTCATTTTAAGATTTATGATTTTGAGAGTGATTGATGAAGAAAAATATATTTTCAGTATTGTTGTGATAATGTTTAGTCATGATACAAACATATTTCAAGCCTAGCATAATGAAAGAGAGTTCTATAACGTGTTTAAGCCCAAACTAGGTATAGGCCCATAACTAGATTCTATTATTTTGATAATGTTCATTGTGAATTGGTTGTTTATTTACTTTGTTTTAGTTTTTATTTGTTTGTTTGCTATAATTTCAAGTTGAAATGAAATGAAAAACTATAATTTTGTAAACTTTTCATTTGTTTTTGTAACTTTCAATTAAACTAGTGAAGTGAGGCAAGGTGAAAAATATCTCATTTTCCTCCTATTCCATAGGGTTTATTGGGTAGATACATGTGTTTGGTAAGCTCACTAATTTGACTACATGTTGAAGATGCCCATATGAAATGAAACTTTAATGATATAATGCTACTTAAATAGAGTAGAACTTACAAAGCCTCCAACTTCCCATTTCAATTAAACAGTTTGAGAATCATTTTAAATGAATCAGTTTTAAAGTTTTACAATATTCAAATTTCCATAGGAACTTATTTGAAAATCGCTTTAAATGAACTAATATATATTTGTCTACTTAGTTGAATATATATTAATATCATTTGAAAATGATTCTTGTCCAAAGTGGACAGTTTAGAAACGAACACACCATTTCGTTTCGTGGCTCTGACTCTTAGGCACCTAGAAGCCCAGTGCATTGCCTAGTTGGCTTGTTGTACAAGAATTGTCCTCCAATTTGACTTCCAAAGGAACTTCTTCATGTATTAAACCTTCAAAACACAAACTAAGTTACTATATATTAGAACTCATCTAAAACACCTAAATCCTAGTCATAATCAACTAGGATTCAACATCCTAATACCTTATGGGCTTTAAGTTGGAATTAACTAACTTATTAGCAAAAACTAACTAAAACTTTAGAATATAGCTAATAATATTAATAAAAACAAATGTAATAAGTCTATTTTCAAAACTTATCACTGACTATCCTTTAAGTGAAATGGTGCACTTAAGTCTTTAGCTACCTTGTAGAATGATATTCCTGTCGATTCATTAGCTAACTCTTTGATGTACATTCTTCAGTTGATTGAAATGATAATTTCGTTTGAATGCTTCAATTGACTTCTTCAAATGCTTTTCTTCACCTGACTGAGATAAGATCTTCAGTTGATTCCTTCAATTGATGGGCTTTATAAAATTGTGCATTTTTATCATATCCCACACAGAGTCACGACTAGCCAAAGAAATGGATAACCAAACCTCTGTAACATAGACTTGAAATCCAAAAGAAAAGCACACCATCATTTATTTTAAAATACATTAAGGAAAAACATGGTAATAATATGACTAATTTATATACATATATTTGCTAAAAGGACTAGTATTTTTTAAGACGGCAGAGGTTTCCTGTAAAGTGAAACATGCCCAATAATACATATAATATATATAACCCTATTTACACAACAAGTCAACATCAGTTGTACCATAACCATAAGGAGCTTTGCTCCATTTCATATAACAAACTTAACTATTATACAATTCAAAAACTTATGATTCGATGTCCTAGCATGATTACAAAGATTCATCACACGGCTTCAAGTAAGTGAATCTCATGTGAATACCTTATTGCAACACTATCGGCAAGTCAAGTTTCAGTTGGCAAAGGGTACTAGCATATCAATCAATACATAAATAAAATACATAGTTCAACTAATTTCATATTAGCACAAATTACGAAAACAATTCAATTTCACACGTAAATAGATATGAAAATTTAAAATCAAACCAATATAACTTACAAAAGACAATATGCAAGTAAATCAAGCAAAACAATCAAAAGGGCCAATCAAAGTAACTTAGCGCCCGCACACTATGTACACATCCTCCTCGGGGCTTTTCGTTCTTTCACACCAAAAATATATATAAGCTTCTCATTTAACCTCCCCAAGGCTGAGTTACTCAAATATTTTGTTCGAATATCAAATAATCAAATCAAAGTTATCCTAGGTGCATCCAGATTCTATCTCATAAAAAAATAATTTCATTGGCGCTTATCAAACAAACTATCATATCAATACACAATACAACCAATACTAAAATGTCAACAACATAGCACTTTATTCAATTAATTCAATCAGAGCGTTAAACACTCATATTTGAGAACTCTATATATATATATATATACATAAACAAATATTCACAACACACTAGCAACCAAATGATAGCATTTTCTACTCACTAGGTTTATGGATTTGACTCATTGCTCCTTATTGAATTCAAAGGCGCTAATGGATCAATGGCACATTCCAAAGCTGAGAATCATAATTTCAAGTATTACTTAGTTTATAAATTTCATGGTTAACCCTATAATTCCTCAAACCTATATAAATATATATATAAATTTCATGCACTCCTTTGAAACTAATCCCCATTTTAACAAAAACCTGAAGAGCATAATTAATCTAAACTTATGTATATGTATATTTATATATACATATACCAAGATAATCAATACAAATCCCTCACTTTTAACATTGCACATATTCTAAACATTAACTCTAAAATTGATTTAGCTATTTAAAAGCTAATTCCTTGAGCTTTTAAATAAGGAATTATTGTATTGTTTAATAGTTCCGGTAATTGGTTAACACAAATGAATAGTTCTGATTTTTTCAAATTAAATTGATAGTGGATGAAATGTACACATCAGATGGGTATTAAATACCCAACAAAAAGAATTGGATATTATATAACCCACCATAGAAATTATATGATAGGAGTCGCAATAAGGAACCGAGACCGAGTTGAATATAAGTGGGACCCACTTTTTTTATTTTACTTTGGTTACCGACCATATTAGTTACTTGTTGGTTTGAATTATAGGCAAGTTACCCCCATTTTCTTGCCAATAACAAAAAATAAAAATAAACATATCAGCTTTAAACAAAAAAAAAAAAAAACAAGAATGAGAATGTCTTTATGCATTTTTCTTCTAATAAATAAGTAGGTGTTATTTGGAACATAATTTTTTATTTTTGTACAATTGCATACTCTACAAATTTCTTTACTATTCTACTCTAATATTTTGGAAACAAATCCTACTTTCACCCAAGATGAGTGATTATGAGAAGTGAAATAATTATCTCTCATTTTCTAGTTCATTTAAAACTTGCGACACATGTTTCCTCAATCTACTAAGATTGATATTTTTATGACACTGATGTGATGTCCGACCTAACAAAGTTGATATTTTATGAAAACTTATTAATGATGTGACTAATTTGGTAAAAAAATTATTCTAAAACTTTTTACAATCTCAATTTTAAAAAAAATAAAAACATTATCACTTCAATCAACTAGAATAAGAGAAAAGTTACAAAAAATTTTAAATTAAGAGAAAAAAATTAAATAAAAGTTATATTTTTTAAATAAATAAATAAATGTGTGTTTGGATGTCATTTTGCATACTTTTATTTATTTTCATAGGACATAAACTTTGTAAATAATTAGATCACAGAATTTCAAATCAAATCTACGTAAATAGAGATATAGATGGTTTATCAAAAAAAAAAAAAAAAAAAGAAGAGATATTAATGGTTGTATATACTTGGTCCACATGGACAATTGCAACTTTTGTTTTAAAATGGCTTCCCAGTTCCTAATTGCCTCCAATTTCTTTACTTTTAAGTAGGGCTGTCAACGAGCCGAGCTTTCAAGTAGGGTTGTCAATAAGCCGAGCTTGAGCTGAACTTTGGCAAAGCTTGGCTTGGTTTGTCTCATTTTAGGGCTTTTGAAGATTTTTTGAAAATTTTTTTAAAAATTTTTAAGAAAGGAAAGCTGAACCCAAGACCACTTAGTAAGTATTTGTGCAAATTACCATTAAACCAAGTAACAATTTATGTTTATTTTTTGTATATAAATAATAAAAAATGTATTATATAATATTAAACGAGCTAGCTCACAAGCTAACGAGCTAGCTCATAAGTTTACTGAGCCAAGCTTTGGAAAGATTGAGCTTAGTTTGATTTACTAAACGAGAACAAAATAAAGCTCAAGATCGGCTCATTTAAAAAGCAAGCCGAGCTTGATCCGAGCTCTTAATGAGTAGCTCACGAACTAGCTCAGCTCATTGCCACCCCACCCCTACTTTCAAGTTCCAAGTTATTGTTGTTGTGGCGGTAAACAGAACGAGAAGGGAGTTAGTGACTTGTTTGTGTGTGAGGTTAACTAATCCTATCCAAGAATAAAATGCTATCCTTGTGTTTCCTTATTCCAATTGAGAACACTCTTACACCATTTAAACCCAATTCTTCAGGTTCCAACAATTCCAAATCCCAATCAGACTAATTTTCTTCACACTCTCATCCAAAATGTTGCACCACTTTTCTAATTCTAGCAAATGTAGATGTTAAAGAGAAGGCTCCAAACCCCGGTGAATTAAATGACAAAATTACCCTTTTTCTGAGGAAAACCAATTACAAGTCGGTCTTCGGCGGGAATTTATGCCCAAGCATGTTGCAATTATAATGGATGGAAATGCAAGGCAAGCTCGCTAGCGAGGGTTGTTAGCCTCCATAAGACACGAAGCCAGTGTATGGTCATTGAGAGAGCTTATTGAGTTGTGTTATAGCTGGGAAATTAAGGTTCTTACCATTTTCGGATTCTCTTATGACAACTGGGTGAGATCCAAGGTTTGTTGTATTTCCACTTAAAGAAGTCTTAATTTTGGATAGGGGTGAGATTGGTTCAATTCAGTTATACGGAGGTATGTTAACAGTTTCGAACATTCGGTTATGCCCAATTTTGGTTATTCAACAAATGTCCCAACCAAACAGAATATACTTGGATCGGTTCAATTTCAGATACTTCAATTTTTTGGGCCTAACAGTTGGGCCTAAATTATTCAACCCAATTAGTTTTTTTTCTTAAAAAAAAAAAATTGTTAATTTATTTATTTAGGCCTAAAAGAATGTGATCAAATACTGCCTATATATTTTTCAGCCAAAAAATACAAAAATTATATTAAAACATAAGTCCAAAAGAGCCAAAAACATGTTTTATCAGAAAATTTAAAAACCTGTCAACCAAAAAAAGGAAAATTATATCCATAAAAAAATGCTAAATAATAGCACAACCTGTTTGATCACAAAATCTTAGAGCTTGTTTCTTTTTTCAGCCAAAAAAAAAATTATAACAAAAAGGGCCTAAATACTAGCCTAACCTATTTTACATAATGTAAGACCTATTTTTTCACAAAATCTAAAAACATGTTTTACGATCAAGCAACCAAGAGAAAACCACAAAACATCAATCAAAATAAACAAAAACACACAATATAGCTACCACCCAACACCTGCAAGGTTGTAAGCTGCATCACCATACAACACACACACCGTAGCACAAAATAACATCCATTCATGTTCTAATTACCAAAATAATCTACTTAAAAGTCTTAAATAAGACTCTTACAAACAAACTACTTAAACTGTAACTATCCACAAAAGAAACATTAGTTTCGCCCTAAAATAATGCAACCAAAACCAGCCACTGATTGCATCATGCATTAAAATAAATATAAACACACACCACAGCAAACACCCAATACCTGTAAGGCTGCAAGCTACATCAACATACTGCAGCACAAAATAACACTCATTCATGTCCTAATTACCAAGATAATCTACTTGAATGTCTTAAATAAGACTCTTATATATGAATTACTTAAACTGTAAGTCAGTGACAATATCCACAAAATAATGTAGCCAAAACTAGCCAAGCATCCACCATTTCCATCTTGCACAAAACTAGTCATCCGTTCATATAAACAATCTTGAATGCTAAAAATCATTGGACAATTTAGTTATATAGTATACTAATGTATATAAAAATTGAAATCATATAAAAACTTAAAAGATATTAAACTTACATGCTTTAAAATTGCAACCACTAGTCAATAATCATGGAAGAACTCTGTTTGTTCGCTGAAGTTGAGGCATCTAATAATAAGAAGAAAATAGTAAGTAAGATATAGTGATTAAAGTAAATAATCAAAGGAAAGTTAAATGAAATTATAGTTACCTTCCTTTGAATGAATAAGTTCTTCTAAGAGTTCTTTACTGTTAATGGTTTGAGTAGTTGGGCCAAGCCAATTTTGCAAGCATATTAGGCATTAGGCAGTCTCCTAATACAAAGAACTCCTAAAATCAGAGAGAACAAGCCCTCCAATGCTAAAAATCAATTCAGAATCCACAGTAGAGACTGGAATTCCTAAAACATCACGACCAATCACGCTTCCTAAACTTGCTTCCATTAGCCTTTCACCATAATAAAATGTCAAAACCAGATTTTTCCCTAATGGTGTCGTCATATATATACAAATCCAGCTCTGATTTTGTCATCGAATCAACTCTATATCTCTTGTTTTCTTGGCTCATCCACATCTCTACAACACTTGGAAAAACATCTCTATCATTAGAGTCTTCAACAACACCGTACCACTTCCTCTACCTTCATCGCCTTCATGATTTTTTGTTTCATCACTCCTTAAAATGATTTCACTATAAGCTTCATACAATCTTACCAAAGTTTCCTTAACTTTAAAACCTATATCATATGAAATATCAATCGAGTAAGAAGTTTCAAAATAAATCGTATAAATCCAAGCTTGTTGCGAGGATCAAGGATGACAACAATGAAACATCAAAGGATTGATCTTCTCAAGATCCCCCCAATACTTATCAAATTTCATTTTCATACTAGTTACCATTTGTTTTAACTTTACATTGTTGCTTTTACACCATTTGCTCAATTCCATTTCCACTACTCCAATCCTATTGTAGCACTCATTAGAAGTCACATGCAAAGTCCCACAAAAACTCAAAGTAACATCATGAAATACTTTGAGAAACTTAATAAAAAACTTTGCATTTCTCCAATCTTTAGAAGAAGGTGATCCTTCTTTCCCTTTTTTCTTCACCACCATCGATGCTTCAACATCATCTTCATTGTACTCATCTTGCTGATTTTCATCTTCCTTCACTACCAGAAAATGCGTTATCTGAGACGGGCAAAACTCGTCTTAGATAGTAAAAAAACGTCGTAGAAACATCTTCGACGGGCAACAGTCGCAGATAGACCCGACGTAAAAAATGCCGTCACTAATAATAAGTATCTACAACGGTAATAAACCCGTTGTGGATAATTCATTATCTACAACGGGCATTTATTATCTACAACGGAAAATGCCCGTCTTAGATAATTTGGCACCCTTTTATGCCAAAATATATCCACGACAGGTATCCCGTCTTAGATAATATAAGTGTCTTGGATAAATTTTGGCACTAAAGGGCGCCAAATTATCTAAGACGGGCATTTCCCGTCGTAGATAATAAATGCCCATTGTAGATAATGAATTATCCTACCCGTCGTAAAAAGTTATATAAGACAGGTTGCCCGTCGTAGATAGTCTAGGTTTTTTTATTATAGCAGTCAAAAAAGATGATCATGCCAAAATATTTTTCACCTGTAAATATACATTCATCCATACAAAACCAAAATCCAATACCACAATATAAAAAGAACAATACTATAAGAACATGAGATTTTTGTTTGGGTATCAATACTCCAATCAATATTAAATAACACAACCTAATTAGTTATGACATAATAGAGAAAGAAAAAGAATTCTTAAAGACATTCGTTCAATCATAACAGCAACTAGTACCAAAACAACAATATCAAAGTAATTAACAATTCAAACTACGCAATAAAAGTAAAGTCATTTAAGAAAAAAGGTTGCAATCTGATTAGCTATCACCAATATCCACATCATCATCATGTTGATTATCATCACCGGCCTGAACATCATCACCAGCCTGATAATTTCAAACAAAAATTGAACTTGTAAATAACAAAACCTATAATTATCTAACTATATGAAGAGAATGTATATACATAACACAACATATGATTAGAATGTATGTACTTACATTAGATTGAGGGGCATGAAGGATAGTCGAACAAAATGTGGCAAATATATCTTGCATTGCTTTTCGATCTCTCTTGAACCACTGCGATACTGGAGCAATCTGAGAAGGAAATAAGACACTGCCAGAAGATGTTGATACTGATGGTTGACTGCTCGATGTTTGCCCACTCTTAGCTGATATTTTTGCATACTTCCCCTTCCCGTACACTCTTGCATAATTTCTTTTCTCATCTTGCTTAACAATATTAAACCATAAAGTATCATCAGAAGTCGGTTGGGTAGAAGGATCTAGGCCATATTTATCCACCATCTCTTGCTCAACACCATCCTACGTACAACATCATTAAATAAAGTTATACACAAGCATTTAATGAATAAGAAGTATAACAAATTATTATACTTATACTGTTGTCCGCTTTGACCTAGAATCCACATATTGTCCCTTCTTCATATGAGTTTTATTAAAAACCTCAATATCTTTCACTAGTCTTCTAAAGGTTTTCTCCTAAGCATTTAGCATATTAATAACTATAAATAAGTATAAGTTTAGAATCTAATTCGAATAACATGGTAAAAACTTAAAATTCACATATTCGTACCAAGTCCTTAGCATGCAAAGGTATCAGTCTAGTTCCACCCACATGATTAATTGTTTCTTCATTAGCCAATCTATTCTTCTTTCCAGCCTCATATAATTTTTTCCAATCTTCTGATCCAAAAATATCACACATATCTTTCCAAATATGTTTCGTGACCCAATTATTCTTTTTAAAGGACTTCTATTTTTCTATATCATCTCCGTTATAGTGTCTTGCATCGTCCCTCAACCTATTAAGTGCTTGTCGAAATCGCTCCTTGCAAACACTAGTAAATATAGGCAGAGCCGCCTCCAACTCCTCATCTGATCTAAATCGATAGCGGGTCTTAAACATAAACAAATGTTAGATTTTGCAAATGAACTCTTAATAAGTTCCTGAATTATAAATAATAAACAATTATACTTTAAACTAACCAAGAAATCATTCCAAACACAACGCTGCTAATCTGGTGTGAAGTCACTATATTTCGTAACCGGTCCCGGCAAATAAGATTTCACCAAATATGTTATAGTAGCCGTTATCTTTGGATGCCCAAGGAAACCCCTACAAAATCACAATATTAATAGTTGATTTAAACATATTTTAGGTAATATAAAATATAATATATAAAAAATATAATCTTTAAGATTTACCGTCCACAAATATATATTTCTGGACGATCACTATCAATAGTAGTAGTAGGCTGAGGCTTATTAGCGCCTCTACCTCTACGAGCGGTAACACCAGCATTGTTCTCACCTAAATTAAACACAAAGTTAATATAAAAATAATGATAGATAAATGAATTTATTTAAGACATGTAAAAATAAATGTTAATACCAATAATGTACTGCCTACGGAAGGATCTCCTGTGGGTAATGCATCTCCATGTGAGATCAAAGCATCTGAGTCATCGTATGTGGCCTGAACTCCGCTACTAAAGGACGCATCAACTCTACTATGTCCTACAATCAATGATGCAGACACAACACCTCTGTTATCATCTCCTCCACCTGGTACTGAGGCACCAAGTCTGCTACATCCTCCACCTGAAGCAACCAGATCACCTCTATCATGATCCCTAGAGGATGGTGAATCGCCTCTACCATGACCTCTAGACCATGATGAATCACCTCCACCATGACCTCTCGCGGATGATGAATCCCCTCTGCCACGACCTCTTGAGGATGATGAATCGCCTCTACCACGATCCCTCGAGGATGATGAATCTCCTCTACCGCGGTCCCTCGAGGATGATGAATCTCCTCTATCACGACCTCCAGAAGATCTAACATCATGTCCTATTGTACCTCTCCCCATAACAACACTATTTGAAAAAATTGTCAAAACTTACGTCATATAATTTCTAGTAAATTAAACTGCAATATGATTTATAAAATATAGGCATGCATTAAATGTCAAGTTTTCTCAAAATAATATTAATCATATCAATACATGAGGTACCAATTAAAATAAATAAACAAGCTTAATAGCAAAGAGATAAATTCATTCATTATCCTCTTCTTCATTTTCCTTTTCCTCTTCTTCTTCTTCCTCATCTTCATCTTCATATTCATCTTCATCATCTTCCTCTTGATATTCTTCCCCTTTATCTTCATCATTGTCCTCATATTCATCTTCTTCTTCCTCTTTTTCTTTTTCTTCTTCTAAATCTTTGGCACGTCTTCTAATTTTTCTTTTTCTCTTCCTAAGTTTTTCTATATCTTCATCATCATCTTCCTCTTCCAATAAACCATCACGAACAAGGATTCCTGAAAGATCTAGATCATTATCAGGAAGAACTGGTGTTACAAAACTAGTTACATCCTCTTGTAAGCATTATGTAACTATAGGCACTGGTTCATTATCATCTAACTCTACCATTCCAACATGAACATTGCCTCTAGCCTTTATCTTACAAACAACCCACCAATCTTGTCTTTCTTTCTTTGGAGAAGGGCATGACATATAATATACTTGTGTAGCTTGTTTTGCCAACACAAATGGCTCATATTTATTGTAACATGATTGATGATTGATTTCTATAAAACCGTGTTTAGGGTCTACTTTAATCCCTTTCTCTGGATCATACCAATTACATTTGAACAGTGCAACAATATTATTCCCAAGTTATTCAAGTTCTACTATTTCAGTCAACATACCATACCAATCAACTTCATTTTCATTGTAACATTCACCCTTGACACATACACCACTATTCATCGTTTTCTTATATTTTCCATATTCTTGTGTATGAAACTTGAATCCGTTGACAACATATCATTTATATGTTTTAACACGCCTACTCGGATGATACCCTATATCCCTTATATGTTTATCAATGGTTGAATCATTCATCACCTATCAATTAAAGAAAAATATGTTATAGTTGAAACAATGCACAACATGAATTTGATTAGAATATGTTTCTTACAAGATCATGAAACCAATTTGCAAAATTCTTATCACGCGATTTTTGAATTTGTTGATCAGAAATTTCCATATTTCTGTTGCCGTAGCATTGCATCATATTGGCTACAACAAAAATATAACAATAATCCAATTAATAATCTAATTAGAATTTCCCTTTAACAATGATAAGATTATGTAATTAGAAATTTACTTCACATATGAACTCAGCTTGTCACAATTCATGAGCACATATAGCTTCGTTGCTTCATATTCATCATCTTCTAGATCTCTAAAATTAGCACGACCAATTGTTCTTCCTGAATAACTAAATATAGGAAGGCGGTCTTCTTCTTTATCCCCACCATCATCGTTGCGACCTACGTGTCTCAACTTAGTTTGAATGTTGCTAGCAAAATAATGGCAGCAAAAATTTGAAATCTCCTTTAAAGTGTATGCTTCGACAATAGAAGCTTTGACCCGTGCTTTATTACGAGCCTTTTTTTTAAGGCTATGCATACACCTAAAAAGATTATAAAATACACCTTTAATATATCTTGTAACATATATTAAATTTATTGAGTTGTATATGTTACCTCTCAAATGGATACATCTACCGGTATTGCACTGGACCGCTAACTTTAGCTTCATAGGCCAAATGGATGATTAGATGTTCCATAGAATCAAAAAAAACTGGAACAAATATCTTTTCAAGTTTGCACAAGGTGACCACAATGTTATTCTCAAGTAATTCCATGTGCCCAACCCGTAATTCAACTGCACATATATCCTTGAAAAAAGTGTTGAGTTCTGTTAAAGCATCCCAAATACAATCTTTCACAAAGTCTCGAAATGCCATAGGTATCAATCTCTCCATAAAAACATGACAATCGTGACTTTTTCATACCATATAACTTGCATTCATTGACCTTCACGCATCGAGACAAATTGGAAGTATACCCATCAGGAAACTTTAAATTTTTAACACATCCGCATACCAATTTTTCTCTTTCTTATTTAAGGTATATGCAGCTTTATTTACTTTCTGTTTGCCATTAGCCCCCACAATGATTTCTAAGTCTCGACGCTTGCAAAAAATCCCCAAATCAGTACGTGCTTTGAGATTATCTTTGGATTTTCCTTTGAAGTCCATAACAGTATTAAATACATTATCAAAAACATTTTTTTTCAATATGCATTAAATCTAGATTATGTCGAATAAGATTTGTAGGCCAATAATCTAATTCCCAAAATATAGACTTCTTTATCCAATTATGAGTATTCTTGAACCCATCAATCTCTTCGTACCCTTTACCGAATTTAACTTGCTTGAAAGAACTCACTCTTTCGAGCACCTCTTTCCCAGATAACCGTGGTGGTGGTGAATCCAATTCTACTTTGTTCTTTTTGAAAGCATTCTTTTGTTTTCTGACTGGATGATCAAGTGGTAAGAATTGGCAGTGACAATCAAACCAACATGGCTTCTGATCGTGTTTAAGTTAGAATGACTTAGTATTCTCCATACAATAAGGACACGCCAACTTACCATGTGTACTCCACCCAGAAAGCATTGCATATGCGGGAAAGTCACTAATCGTCCATAACAATGCAGCTTTCATGATAAAATTTTGCTTAAGTGATGCATCATAAGTTGTCACACCATTCACCCATAACTTCTTCAAGTCATCAACCAATGGCCTTAAATAAATGTCTATATTCTTACCAGGATGAAGTGGACCAATAATTATTAATGTCAAGAACAAATATTGCTCCTTCATGCACCTGGTGGCAAGTTATATGGTGTAACGAAAACTGGCCAACAAGAATAAGGAGATGTTGAATTACCAAATGGAGTGAAACCAACTGAGGATAAACCCAAACGAATATTCCTGACTTCTTCTGCAAACTCAGGAAAAGTATTGTCCTAAGTGTTTCCAAGCCTCTGCAACTAACGGATGGACAATCATGTTTTCTTTTTTACGAATGCCAAACTTATGCCATCTCATATGTCTAGCGGTGCTTTCTACCATATAAAGTCTTTGAAGTCTTGGTATTATTGGTAGATAACGTGCCACTTTTTCAGGTACATTAGACTGATTTTTATTTTGTTTTGGTTTATACCGGGGACAACCACAAATATAACATTTTGTCTTATATTTGTCATCGCCATAGTACAATAAACAGTCATTTGGACATGCATCTATCTTTTCATATCCGAGATCTTTAACTACCTTCTTCACTTCATAAAAGTTTAGTGGCAGTTTATTCCCATCTGGCAACATAGATTTAAATGTTGTCATAAACCGATCATAACAACTCGTAGACACATTGAATTCAATTTACAATTCAAAAGTTGTGTAATTGCAGATAGCTTAGTATGTGTCTTGCAACCCTCCCACAATGGCTCATCTGCGTCTGATAAAATTTTATAAACTTGGCAGCATCAGGATTTGCATTTTCTTCAATGAAATTGAAATATGGCCCAGTAACATCCATTACCATGTCTTCCATTTGATTAGTTTCTCCAAAATCATCAAATATTACATCATCTACAGAAGGTTGATCAATCCAACCCTCGCCATGAAAGGTCCAGTTCTTGTAATTCTTAACAAAGCCCTTTTTGTATAAGTGAACAGTAACATCATCTCGATCTAGAAATTTTGTATGATAACAAACCAAGCAAGGATATCTAATTTTTCCAGAATAGACACATGTCGGATGACGAAACGTAAAGTCGAGAAAAGCTTCAACTCCAGACTTAAATTCAACTATTAACGTCCCACGAATAGCTCGTGGGCGATCCATCCAACTACGATCAAGATCCATGTTTCTGCACATTAATGGCAAGATTTGACCTCAAAAAGGAGAATGCTAGCTACCAATGATGAGATTCCCAACTTCTACCAATGGTTAGTAATAAAGTTGGAAGTTGTAGTCCTACATTAATTCCTAGATAGCAAACAACTAAAGCATCCATGAATTCTTTGTAGAAAAGAACATCAAGCTCTTAATCATAAATATCATATGAAGAAGAACAAACAAAATTGATTCTATAGCCATAAATAGGTACAATACACTGTTAAGCATCAATGCTTATAACCCATAAAACAAATGAAAACCCAACATCATTGGCAACACAAATCACATACATAGACAGTATTATTGTTTCTTCTTGTACTTGTATTGATGAAATCTCATAAGAGATATTTAATTTTATAAAATCACACATATAGAAATAGACAAAGATCACAAAAAGAAAAAAGAAATAAAGTAATACAGCACTACCAATCCCACATAAAAACAAAATCTAGAGTTTCTATATTATATAACAAATAACATCAAACATCACATTCATCATGCTTTAGAACCTAAGAAAAATAAGAGTATAACTAACAGAAAAATCAGCCTAATATGAATACAACATGCTTAGTTACTATGATAGACAAGTCAATTTTGGAATTGAAAGCATCTTAATGTAGAAAAACAAAACTTGAAATATTTGAAACCCAAAAATGAAACTTCTATGAATTGGGTCCTCTTGTTTCAGATGAACATAGCATAAAGTAATTCCCATAATATCAGAGACAAAAAATTCCTATCAATAGAAAGGAATGAGAGATCATAAAAAGTGCAGACAAAGAAAAGGATGAAGAGAGATGCATAATTCCGAATATAGTGCTTGAGATTCCCATGAACCCTTTAGCGAGCTTGAGACGTAAATGAAGGGAATGAGTAGCAACAGGACTACCCATTGATGGTGAGCTTAGAAAAAGGATTAAGTGTGAAAGTTTAACACAATGAATCTAAAAGTTTAACACAAGGCTTGTGTACTACATATTCTGCTTGCATTAACAGGAGCAACAGGATAGATGACACTAATGCCACTTACAACTGGTTGTATATTTTGGGGCTTTCTAATTGCCTGTGACCTATACATTTCCATGATATATCTCACTCTACTATAAGTGAAAGGTATTAGTAAAATCAAGAACAACAATACCCAGATGACAAAAATATAAATTAGAAACATGAAAAAAAAAAACCAATATTTTCTAGTTAGCTACAAGAAGAACAGATAAATAATTTATAGAAACTAAAATTTTCATATAAAGAAGAAGAGACAGTAATATATATGAACCTGGAATCCGTGGAATACTCCAAAAAAATTTCTTTGGTAGAGAACACAATCAAAGCTACCTGAACATCACATAGTACAAAGATTTAATGAGGTTTCTTAAGAAAACCCATTTACAAACAGAATCAATTAAAAATGAAAAAAGCTTTAGCAATAAAAGACTAAAGATAGATTGAGAAAGGAAGAGGGAGACAAGGAGAGAAAGAAAGAAAAAGAAGGTAAAAGATAAAGTCTTACCAGAAACTGAGCAGCGACTATACGGAACGGCAAACAGATGAGAAGTGTGACCAAGAGGGACGAGGAGAAACTAAAATTAAAAGAATTAGAGAGTTAGGGTTAAGAGAAAAATCGATTCACTAGAAATCCTATTGCTAGCAAGGTTGAAGGACTTACCAGAAATACTCAGTTGCAGCAGACAGCATACTCTTAGGGCTTGAAGGCACAAGAAGGATCGTCTGAAATTTGGGTTCAGTTTTATGATTTTGATATTGGAGGAAAACTATCTACGACGGGCAAAATTAAAAAAAGCCCGTCATGGATATGTGATATGATGCAAAAAAATTATTATTATCTACGATGGGTAAATCCCGTCTTAGATAATATTGACCCCGTCTTTGATACAAGCAAAAGTTAGAACTTATTACTTATAATATCTAAGACGGGTGTATCCCTTCCTAGATAAGTATAGTATCATCTCATAAAATAATAAAAATATCAAATTTTAAATTTTTGATGTTTATTACTCGAGACGGTTCATCCCGTCTTGGATAACTGCTCGCCTGTCGTAGATAAATTATCTACGACGAGTTTATTTACGACTGGTAAGTACCGTCTTAGATAAATCTTTTTCTTGTAGTGCTTATCAACCTTGAATTATTTTCTATACCCTAAATTTTCATCTCTCATAAAATCAAAAGCTTTTTCAAACTTAATGGCACACTCAAGTATTAAGTAGGTGGAGTTCCATCTTATAGGAACATCAAGTCACACCATCCCTTCGCTTTGCACTCTTTCACTTTCCAAATAAGTTACGGCATTTTGAATGGTTGGAATTGAAGGTTGTAATTCTTTTATTCCATCGGAAACAACTAAATTCAATATATGCACACAACATCTCAAGTGCATGAACTTACCTTCTAATATTCCACCCCCCACCTACTTATCTTCTTCTTCAAGTAGCTTATTACCACTGCATTAGCACTAGCATTATCCACTGTTATAGTCAACACCCTTTCAATCCCTCATTCTAGAAGGCATTTCTCAATTGCCTTACCAATATCCTCACCCTTATGACTATCAATATTGCAAAAATTCAAGATTCTTTTATGCAAAGTGCATTCATCATCAATGAAATGTGACGTAAGTGCCATATAATTTAAGTTTTGATTAGAAGTCCATGTGACGGTTGTGAGACAAACCCTTTGTTTTTTTTAGACAACAACTTCTTTGGATTTGCTTTCTCATCAACATATTATTTCCAAATATCATTGGTAATAATCTTTCTTGATGGACACTCAAACCATGGCACTATAACATTTAACAACCTACGGAAAGTAAATGACTCCACCTGCTTAAAAGACAATTCACCTGGCACAAGGTATTCAACTATTACATTCCTAATATCATCGGCACCATGTGTTAGGACAATATCTTTCTCATTGGATATTTTTTTCTTAAACATGTCATCAACACCTAGCTGCCCTTTTTCTTTTTGTTTCATTAAGTACTTTTAGCAACTCTTAATATGATTAAGCATAGAACTTGTACCATGATTTATAGGATGACACTGATGAACATTACCACAATGATTACATGCAGCAGAATTATCCTTACCTTCTAATGAATCGGGAATAACTTCAAATTTGTTCCATATCCAAGCTCTCTTTGTTTTCAGAAATGCTTCAACCTTGACGATTCTACCTGGTGGAGCAAGAGGTCTTAGGAGTTTAAGAGGTCTTGAAGTTCTTGCTGGTCTTAATGAACCAACATCAATGTTAGGAGGCAGCTTTTTATTTTCTGTATTCTCATTTGCTTGTTCCATAACTTGCTGCAATATTGACACATATGACAGATTAAAAGTAGAAAAAATAGATGAAAGGAAAGAAAGAAGTTAACATATGTTACAAAAACATATATTTGCAGTTTACGTAAAAGCATTATCATGCATGTTAATTATGTAAAATATGAAAATCGTGATCAGCCTATTAAGGTAAAACAGATTTATAAGATAGTAGAACAATTTTCATAAGAGCAATTCATGTATAAGATAGCAATACAACTTATAAAAACAAAATTCATGTAGAAGAAAGAAAAAAAGACAGGTAAATTTATATATATCCGCCCATATAGTAACAGCAAATAGGAATATTAAATTCTAAACAATAGTTTTATATTGATGAAATTTGAAAAGGCAATGATAATTATGATGCAAAGCTATGTGCAATAGGATATTATGATGCATGCTAGCTCTGATAGCTATGAATTTGTTGTGATTGCACGTGGGGAGAGTATCTAAATTTGACTTAAGCTTAACTAAGTTCATTTACACATATACATTTGTTCTTCTAGGTATGGTTTGTTTAGATTCAAGTAGATTTTTCTTCTAGGATTTACTTTTCCTTACGATTAGTTTAGCACTATGTTTTGCTTGATTAGAAAGATAGAGAAGTGAAATTAATTTTGAATCTTCTGGTTAGTAATTTTCTAGAAAGGAATTATCTTTCTATTTTTAAAGTTCTTAATTTTAAGAAAGTTTTGCACCCAGAAAGTATATACATTTAAGTTTTTTCCCAGAAGCTGTAATTTTTTATGATGAAAATAATTCTCTTTTTATTGTTCTAGTCTTCTAGATAAAGATAGGAATGTTGGATTTTTAATTTCTCATATTAAATGCTGTAAATTATATAATGAAACCTACTAGCTAGTAAGTAATAACTTTTGAAAAGTAAAGATACTTGTCTATATACCATTAAATGACATGAACCAAGAGGTTTGATTTAAACTTTTTATGGCCAACCAAAAATGGCCATGTATGCTTATTTTCTTCTTATTTTATATGACTATTTTTCATATCATGATCTGAGTTAGTATATTCAACAATACTTGACAGTAGTAAATGACATTAACTCTTTAATGAACGGTATATACGAAACACAATATATACAAACGCTAGTTACAAGGTTATATGTAACTCACCTTGTGTTCTTGTCTCATAAGTCAGATCTACTAGTGTAGATGATAGAGGACAAAATGTAGGATTTGTCGATTTGGAGCTTGAGGCTTGAGGCTTGCGTGCTTGAGTGCTTAAGACTTGAAGCTTGAGGCTTGAGACTAAGCTCTGTTGAAACTTCGATTAAAGGCAGCAAACTCCATAACCATGACCATTTATGTATTAAAAGCGAAAGCCATATGCAACAAGTCACATATGATGGTTAGAGAGTGGATTTCAGAGGGGGAGAAAGAAGTCATAGGTGAGAAAGAGAGAGCTGAGATCAATAGAAGGAAGACTAAAAATAAAGCTTTGATTTACTTTGAAGGAAACCCTAGGCTAATTCGACAACGAAGAAGGAGGAGAAAATTTTAAAAAACGGTCTCAGAGAATTGAAGAAAGGCTTAAGGCTTATTGGATTTTTGGAGATGGACTTAAAATGGAGTGGGCTTAAGATGGACGCTGGACACACACTATTAATTAGGATTGGGCTTCAAGTAAAACTCAAGGCCTGTTAAAAATTCGGTTTCGGTTTCAATTATAAACGAAATACATATAAAACTGAGCCAAATTTTCTGTTAATAAAATTTATTATCCGTGTAATCGAAACAAAACCCAAGAAAATTTGGTCCGGTTCGAGTTTTTGGTTTCTACCTAAAAATTCACACCCCTAGTGGCAATAGAAGAAATGCTGCATTTCACTTAAGGACGAGCCAGGAAGATGAAGACAGTTACAGAGTCTGTTAAGCAAGTCTGTTATAATAGTTAATTCTGTTAGAAGTTGTTAGCTATACAGTTGGTTAGTTAGCTGGGATTAACTAGTATAAGCCTCAAATTCGTAGTGTAATATGATCATCTTGAATTCTAATGAAAACAAGCTAAAGCTATTTGTCTTTCTACTTTCTTTTCTTCTCTCACCCTCTCTATGAGTTCAATAATCCACCTTAAAGAGTGAAGGGTTAGTCAACTAGCGTTTCTGGTTCTAGATTCTTGGATTCACCCCTTATCAGTGGTATCAGAGCTCTTGACCTGGCAACAATGGTGAATGTAAGCACTACCAACTTAGATCAAATATTCTTGGCACTGGCAAATAAAAAGAGGATTATGGAATCCAGGTCTGCAGCCATTGATTCTTCTTTAACTGAGTTGGAAGGAAATTCAAACTCGAAATTTTAAGCCTTGATGAATGCTATTACTGCTTTACATGGTAACACCACAGAAAGCAGTCATCAATCACCACCAACAATGGCACAAGATCCAATCATTCAGAAAGCTCCAAGAAATGGTCAAGTTCTACCACAAGCTCCTATAGCAAGAAATACTAGTACTAAAGCCCAAGAATACTACCTAATGAAGAGAGCCATACAAGTAGAATTCCTTAGATTTGAATGAGAAAACCTCAGGATTTGGTTGTTTAAATGCCATGAGTTCTTTGAAGTGGACCAACCACCTGAGGATATGAATGTCAGAATTGCAACTATGCATTTTGGTCCCAAGCCTTCAAAATGGTATCAAGGTTACTTAGGGAAAAGAAACATTGTGAGGCCTCCATGGGAAGAATTGGTACAAGAACTGCAATTCAGATACCCAGGTAATATTCCCAATAGACCTGTAATTGCTATTAAAAATTTGAAGCAGACTGCTGGAATAGAATAATACAATGAACAGTTTGAAATATTAAAGAACAGGTGTAGTATGACTAGGGAAGTGTTACTAGATCACTACCTAGGTGGCCTTAAAGAAGAAATTGTTCATGGTATTAGTTTAGTGGAAATCTTTTCCCTATCTCAAGCTAAGAAGCTAGCTAGAATACAAGAAAACTTACCTAACTCCACTATATATAGAAAGAACTTGAACTACGGTAATAAGACTGCTACAGCTTTTATCACAATGCTCCTTATCCAAATTCACTTCCATCCTCTTCGGCCAAATTCTTGCCATCAGTACCACCTAACCCAAGAAACACTTAATCATCATCCTATAAACCACCATAGACCAGTGCAATTAACTCTAACCAGTCCACAAATAGAAGACCCTGCCCTTCTACATTTCATTCTGGTTATAACTCCAAGAAACCCCTAATAACCATGACTAAGGTAGAGATGGAGGAGAAAAAGAGGAAAGGTTTATGTTTTTATTGTAATAAGAAGTTTACCATGGGCCATAGGTGCAGAAATAGCTAAAGCTTAATGGCTATCTTTGTGGAAGAAGAAAATAAGAAGGATGTACGTAAGGAGATCATGGATTTTTCTGAATATATACTAGAAAAAATGGAAGAAAAGGCTGCAATCTCAAGTCATTCTCTCACTGGACTAATGAGTGGTAGCATGGATACTGGGAGGTATCAAACCATGAAAGTATGGGGTACTGTCAAGAAACAAGGAGTATCCTAATTGATAGTAGCAAAACCCATAATTTCAATGATATGCAGATGGTCAAGAGGTTAATATTGAAGTCACAACAAGTAAGAGAAAAGGAAGTCATGTTGGCTAATGAAGACAAATTCAGAATATCAACTATGTGTGAAAAACTGAAATGGACCATGTTTGGAATTGTGTTCCAAGCAAACTTCTTGGTCAGGCCCTTTGGTAGTTATAGAGTAGTCTTAGGCATACAGTGGCTTTCTACTTTAGGGAATATAAGGTGGAATTTCCATAAACTAACTATGGAGTTCAACTAGAACCACCAAGACATACAATTTTAGGGGTAATCTAGTTCCATAGTAACTATAGCAGATGGAAAAAAGTATACACTTAAATCAGTAAAGAAGAGTCCCTACATGCTCATCTAGGTAGTACCTATACCGAGAAATAACAATAGTAAAAATTCATAATTCTACTGTTTATCTATCTCCTTGACAGGCAATGAAATGCAAAAGGAGAAATTGAATAGGTTACTTATTGAGTTTGCTAAAATATTTGAAATACCTAAGGCATTTCCACCTAAAATACCATTTAACCACATGATTATTTTGAAAGAGGGAGCTAAACCATTTTCCATGAGACCCTACAAATATAGGCCTTTACAAAATGACATTATTAAAAAACTAGTAAAGAAGATATTGGATAACTAAGTGATAAGGGCAAGCAATAGTTCCTTTACTTCTCTAGTTGTGTTAATCAAGAAAAAAGATAATACTTGGAGGTTTTGCATTGACTATAGGAGGCTGCACAACTTGATTGTAAAAAATAAATTCCTAATTCCACTCATTGAAGAACTGCTAGATAACTTACAAGGGGCAAAGTATTTTTCCAAACTTGACTTGAGAAGTGGATATCATTAAATTAGAATGGCCTATCAAGACATACACAATACTACCTTTAGGACTTATGAAGGCTTAAATGAGTTTATTGTCATGCCTTTTGGCTTGACAAATGCCCGAGCAACTTTTCAAGGATTGATGAACCAGATCTTCAAACCTTTAGTGAGGAAGTTTGTTCTAGCTTTCTTAGAACATGGGAGGATGACATGGTGCATCTCAAAAAAGTGTTGCAAGTTCTCTAGCCAATGTGTTGTTTGCCAAAATGAGCAAGTGTACTTTTGGAAGTCGACAAATTGGCTACTTAAGGCATATTATTACTGTTGCAGGGGTAATTTCTGACCCCAAGAAAATTGCAGCCATAAAGCAGTGGCCATTTTACTTAAGAAAACTTAATTTCAATGGAGCAAAGAAGCTAACATGGTACTATGGAATATTCATTAAAGACTATGGAAAAATCAACAAGAGCTTGTCCATTTTACTTAAGAAAACTTAATTTCAATGGAGCAAAGAAGCTGAAGATGCATTCCACCAACTGAAATTCTGCATTACACAAGCACCAGTCTTAGCCTTGCCTGACTACAATGAAACTTTTGTACTGGAGACTAATGCTTCAGGTTTAGGTATTAGGGTTGTAATATTACAAAAAGGTCATCCTATAGCTTATTTGAACAAGGCATTGGGACCAAGGCATTTGGTTTTATCCACCTATGAAAAAGAGCTTATTGTAATTGTTTATGCAGTAAGTAGGTTGAAGCAGAATTTGTTTAGCAAGCATTTCATTATCAAGACTGATCATTAAGCTCTTAAGCACCTATTAGATTAAAAGGAATGTAATGGAATCTTGCAAAAGTGGCTATCCAAGCTTATAAGCTTAGATTATAATATTCAATACAAGAGAGGTAAGGAAAATATTATGGCAGATGCACTGTCAAGGGTGCAGTATAGTGACACTAAAGAAGCAGTATGCTTGGTATTGTCTATGGTAACCACAGACTTAGTGGAAAGGGTGGTTGCAAGTTGCCAACAAGATGCCAAGATTTTGAAGATAATGGATGAAGTCAGATAAGGGAAAGGCTGCAAGCATTATGCCATTAGTAGTAATAATCAACTCAGGAGGAAAGGCAAAATGGTGGTAAGCAGTGACCCCAGTATCAGGAAAGAACTGCTACAGTTGTTCCATTCAAGTCCTCAAGGGAGCATTTAGGTGTCCATGCTACACTAAAAAGGTTGAGTAGTAATTTTTATTGGAAGAGTATGCAAAAGGAAGTTAGAACCTTTATCATATGTTGTATGACTTGTTAGAGGTTTAAGAATGAAACAGTAGCTTCACCATGTCTGCTACATTCACTTCCAATACCTAACAAGATATGGAATTCCATTTCAATGGATTTCATAGAAGGTCTTCCAAGGTCTGAAGGTAAAACAGTGGTTTAGGTATTAGTAGATAGACTATCCAAATATGGATCACTTTTTGCCTATGCAACACCCCTATACAACACTGATAGTAGCACAAACTTACATGGACCACATTTATAAAATTCTTTGATGTCCTCAAGAGATTATATCTAATAGGGATCCGGTATTCATATCTAGTTTTTGGAAGGAGTTGTTCATACTACATCAAGTCCAACTGAACCATTCTATAACCTATTATCCCTAATCAGATGGTCAGACTGAGGTGGTAAACAGGACTCTTGAAGGCTACCTTAGGTACTTTGAAGGTGATTCACATAAGCAAAAGGTCAAATGACTTCCTTTGGCTCAATATTGGTACAACAATTCATACCATTTTGTAATCAACATGACTCCATACTAGGCTATGTTCTGTTAGGAGCCTCCTTCTTGTTTACTTAATTAAATGATTTTTCGCATAATGTTTTTAACTCTTGATGAGTTATGTGTTTAATTATTATAAGAGATTTGAAATATATTTGTAGTAATTATATTTTTCTTTGTGAATAACTTAGTGAAGTGAGCATTAATTATTAATATTATATTTTGGGATGTTAGTTGATGGTTTTATTCAAATTTATTGAATTTTTAGCTACAAAAAAAGAATGAGAAGAATGAGGTTTTATTTGAAAAAGTGTGAAGTAATTTTGTAAAACTAGTATGGTGCATGAGTACCTTTGATTGTAGCTTTTTTATTTAATGGGGCTATATGTGGGTAATACAATTTTGGTGGATTCTTCTTATATGTGAATTGATATTGTTTATCAACTATATAATTTGTTAAGGTTGAATTCTCTGGTGGATTATTGCAAAGAAATTTTATTTTGAATTATTTATTGCGAGATTTGGGATGGTTTTGGTAAGAAGTATATTTGGTTTACAAGTTGGTAATTTCCTTGAATTTCTATTGTTAATTTATTTATTTTATAGGTTGCGGTTCGTAGTGAGAGTTTGCTTAGAACTAAAATAAATTATAGACTTATGGAATGTATCAATTGGTTGTTGTTGTTGAATTTTTTAGAAAGTTTTAAATCGTTTGGCTAATGCTAGTGGATGGGGTAAGCTAGCTTGGTTACTATGGTTTGAACTTGAGTTGGTTAGGTAGAAGTGTTAAGGTTGTTAATCTTTGGAGGTTCAATAATATCATGTTAGCTATCCAGTTAGGTGGGTGGATCTTAAGGGTGGAATCTAGAACTTTAGATTGAGATTTTGTTCTTGGAATTTAGAGGTTTAATTGATAATTCAAGTTTGTATTTTAGTAGAGGTTTCTTTTTTGGAATCATCGTCTAGTAATACAAATTTAGCTTGTGCAATTTGGTTAGAATAATAGGTAAAAGCATTTAATGTTCACTTAGGAAATTAAAATATTAAAGGATGACTTCTTGAGTGATTGAGGTTTGGTACTCTCAACACCATACTAGGAGTTTCTTTTTAATTTAGACTTATAAACTTTGAGAAAACTAAGAATGAAAGAGGATTTTACTAAACTGTTATATTTTGAAAATTAAATAACTGTGCTTCCTTGAACATTCTTATAATCTAATATGGGAAGTTTAATAGGATGCATCGTTTGTTAAATGTGCATATCATGTTTTAAAGCATAAAATTGTTCATCTTCTGTCTGTTCTCAATCATATGTTGTACTTGTCAACTCACTAAGCTTGTTAAAGCTCACTCCACTCTTTCTCCTAGTTTTGCAGATTCTTGGCCCGAACATATATTTACTTGAGATCTAATGCCAGCGCTTGTTCCGGCTGGAACTTGAAATTTTATTATTCTGTTAGTATTGCTTCGCAGTTACACTAGATTCCAGGAAGGTTGTTATTTATTCCTTTTTATTTTTGTTTATTTCTTGTACTTTGATATAAATTTGAGGCTAGCTTGAGCTAAGATAAACCTTCTCTTACCTTGATTCTCGCGCCAGTCATGGACTGAGTTTTGGGTCGTGACACTGTTAAACAAGTATGTTACAGTAGTTCATTTTGTTAGAAGTTGTTAGGTGGGATTAACTAGTATAAGAACCAAATTTGTAGTGTAATCTGATTATCTTGAAATCTAATGAAAACTAGCTGAAGCCATTTGTCTTTCTACTTTCTTTTCTTCTCTCACCCTCTCTGTGAGTTCAATAATCCACCTCAGGGTTAGCCAACTAGCGTTTCTGGTTCTAGATTCTTGGATTCACCCCCTATCAGTGGTATCAGAGCTCTTGACCTGGCAACAATGGTGAATGTGAGCGCCGCCAACTTAGATCAAATATTCTTGGCACTGGTAAATAGAATGGAGATTATGGAATCCAGGTCTGCAGCCATTGATTCTTCTTTAACTGAGTTGGAAGGAAATTCAAACTCAAAATTTCAAGCCTTGGTGGATGCTATTGCTGCTTTGCATGGCAACACT
Source organism: Quillaja saponaria (assembly GCA_029379385.1). Taxonomy (NCBI): domain Eukaryota; kingdom Viridiplantae; phylum Streptophyta; class Magnoliopsida; order Fabales; family Quillajaceae; genus Quillaja; species Quillaja saponaria. The sequence continues at coordinate 18,009,599 of CM055612.1, read as the reverse complement.
GCAGAAAGCAGTCATCAGTCAACACCAACAGTGGCACGGGATCTAATCATTCAGCAAGCTCCAGGAAATGATCAATTTCCACCACAAGCTCCCATAGCAGGACATACTGCTACTAAAGCCAGAGAATACCACCTGATGAAGAGAGCTAGTCACACAAGTGGAATTCCCTAGACTTGAAGGAACAAATCTCATGATTTGGTTGTTTAAATGGTAAGAGTTCTTTGAAATGGACCAAAAAAAAAAAAAAAAACAATAATAAAAAACAATTGCATACATGAGTATGGGAGTATGCAGGCAGTGGCTGAGGCGTTCACGGGCGAAGGTGCAACGATGAGCAGCGAACCATGGTGACTGAACGTCCGACAGCAACGGCTAGGGCAAAGAGAGAGAGTTGCAAAACAAAATGGGGAGGATGGAAATTTAAGGAAAATCACGCAATAGTTTTTAGTTTGGGGAAAACTTTCTACGAATACGTCGCTATCACAGATACTTAGAGTAAGTGGACGCATATAATATTAATTAAATTAAATAATTAAATAATATAAGGATAGCAAATGCTATCACATATAATGTACAGGTGGATGCTCGCGCAAAATGGCATGAAGAATTTAAAAATAAAAAATAAAAGCAACAAATATACGACAATGAAAGATGTCATAGATATTAGCAAAAGTAGACGTAAATAAGTTGGCACCAATTTGCTCCAATATTATACCATTATCTGCTTCAGGAGAATGATGTCAGCGATAACACTCCAAAATTAAGAAGACTTATAACTAAAATGTGAACACAAATAGGTTATACACGACAGCTTATCAACGATATCAAAGAATCCATTTTCTTGTAGTATAGATTAATTTATTAATTATCTACAAGTTAAGATTGGTGCCTAATAGTATATGATGACTACGTTATAATAATATGAATGCAGATATAAATTTTTTGAACCTTATTATTAACTATTATTGTATAATTCAATTATTCTACTATACAATATTTCGATTAAATCTATTTGAATATGAAAATAATTTCAAATCCTAAATTTAATTATATGTGCCTAGATCATAAAATTACAACTTCCTTGTAGAAATTAGAAACTCATTTTGTAATTTTCACCCTACTATGGCCATATATTGAGTTACATCTTGTATAAACCAAATATGATATTCTTCCTTTTTCACTAAAACTGATAGATCATTTATCCAGATTCATATATCTCCATATGCAAGTAGTTATATTTAATTATTACTTCTTATGACGTATATAGAAGATAATTATAATGCCTCAAGTCAAATAATTAATTGTACAATTGTAACATGAGAACCACCTATTAACATATAAATAAATTTCATATAGGTGTTCTTAGTGGAGTTAATTAAGTGAACTCATTTTCTAATGAGCACCTACGTATCTGTCCTAGTGTCTCATACACAATAGACTATGAAATCAATTACGATCAAGCCGCCTCATTTCATCTCCCAACTTCGAAGTCAGTCAAAAGCAAACAAAATGATATGCTTGCGATTCCTTATTCCAATGAGGAATACTGTCACTCCAGTTAAAGTTAAACCGATTCCTTTTGGTATTGACAACACCAGTTACCAATCACACCCATTCACTTCTTTCAATCAACCTGAACTTTGCACAACTAGTTCATTTGCAGCTATTAAAACAAAGGTTCGGACGTTCAAAGCATTAAATGATAGAATTACGCCTTCATCGGAGGAAGACCAATTTCCGGTGGGTCTTCGGCCAGAGCTTATGCCTAGGCATGTTGCGGCTTATAGCAGATGGAAATAGGAGGTGGGCTCGAGAGAAAGGGTTGTCGGCCTCAGCAGGACACGAGGCTGGTGTTCTTTTGCTTAGGCAGCTTATTGAGCTATGTTGTAGGTGGGGAATTAAGGTTCTCACTGTTTTCATATTCTCTTGTGACAATTGGTCTCGATCTAAGGTTTGTTGATTAAATACTTAAATCATATTCTGTGGCTGCATGTTTTGTTATTGTTTTCCTTTAAAGTTAATGTAGAAGTGGAATTATTATGTTTTTTCCTAATGATGGGTTTTTGATATTGGAGCAGGTGGAGATTAACTTCATGATGAGTTTATTTGAACGATTAATATTCTCAGAATCTGAAGTGGAAAAGTTTTCTAGGTACTTATTAACCCTTTCTGTTCAGTATTCAAAATTGCAAACCCTTTTATGAAGTTGTTAAATTTATTTACATGTTCTTAATAACTATCTGTGTTTTTTTTTTTTTTTCCGTTATTTTTGGTTTGTAATTGGTGTAAGAAAAGAAAAAAGAATAAGAAGAATATGTTTGATTTCTCTTTAGGTCAAACTTGATAAGTTTCTCTCCAAAGTTGCTCTTTCGTTTTTTGTTTTTCATATTTGTCAGTGGTATATGGGGAAGGGATTTGGGAGCATAAACCCTGCACTTAGCACAATTAATGTGGCTTTTCCATTAATTTGAGTTGAGCTAACAACAGGTCGACTCCAAAAGTTGCATTTATTTAGTAATTATCTGCTTCATGTCGATTTGGGAGGACTCGATCTAACGATCTCTTTCCGTTGTTCTCTTGTTCTTGCTGCAAGAACAGAATAGAAAACAAAAAAACACTGCTTCATGTCAATTATCTGCTTTAATTTGTATAAATTAATGTCTGGTCATTGTATATGTCATTTCTAGGAAATAAGAAGTATTGGAACCAAACTAGGTAAGATCCTGCATTTCCTGATCTCTACTATCGTTGAAATAAAAGGTGTCTCATAATTTTAGATCAGTTAGTAATTATGTTACCCATGAAAATGAAATGATGGTGTTTCTTCTTTTCATATCCAAATTGTTGATTGAAAGACCATTTTAATAGTTTTTTTCTTGTGTTTTCTTATTAACATAAATATGTAGTTTTTTTCTACATCCCAGTAAAGATCACTATACTGATATAAAACTTGTGATTCAATAGAAGCACTTAATTAGGAGCTTAATGAATAGTAAACTAGGACTCAGGTCTATTCTTTTTTTACCTCCTGAACCTCAATCTTGTAGTCTAAATGGCATATACTATACTATACCATACCTTACCATACAGTCTGTATTTTAATCAATATGGAATCTCTAATTTTGATAGTGGATGATAATGCAAGTAGTACATGAATTGAAGGCCTGATTCATTAGTAATGGTTACTAATAGCAATTCGTTGTTTGACTATTTGGAGAATGATATAATTGAAATTTATAACTGCCATGATCACGATGTCTGTAACTAATAGAAAACCCTTGTTATTTAGTGCTTTAAAAGAAAACGTGAATCACTTCCTTTTACTCCTCCTTTGCCTTAACAGGGAAGACATTCGAATGTCTGTTATTGGAGATACGTCAAAGCTTCCGAAGCCTCTGCAGGGACTGATAAATAATGCAGAGGAGACGACAAAATACAATTCTGGACTTCAACTTATTTTAGCACTTAATTAGAGCGGGAAGTATGATGTTATGCAAGCATGCAAAACTATTACTCAGAAAGTAAAAGATGGCCTTATTCAGTTGGAAGACATCAATGAAAACCTAATTGAACAGGAACTGGAAACTAACTGTACTGAGTTTCCTTGTCCTGATCTATTAATACGAACCGGCGGTGAACTTAGAGTCAGTAACTTCTTCTTGTGGCAGTTGGCCTACACTGAATTTTTCATTGTACAAAAATGCTGGCCTGATTTTGGGGAAGCTGAGTTTGTAGAGGCCTTGACTTCATTTCAGAAAAGACACAGACGCTATGGTGGATGGTATTCATAACCATTTGTCAGCTACAAACCAACCTTTATATAATTCATGCTTAAGGCATCAAGTACTAAAATGTTGTATATAAATTTGATAGACAAAAACTGTTGGGGTTATTAATACTGTTTGAGTTAGTAAATGTTTGATTTCAGATTGGTTTTGACTTTTTTGTTGAAGATTGCTTGTGACTAGCAATTGGCAACCAAGTTCTAGCTAGAGACGGTGCAATAAGGCTTGCGATTACAGAGGCCTGTGACCTAGGTCTTCGATGCAGCAACTATTAAAGAAAAATTAACATTGAGTTTGTGGGATGGTGTGTACGGCTAGAGTTTGTAATTGCAGCTGTAAGAGGTGAGTGGCTTGCTGTGTATGTGAGACAACTGCGAGAGAGAGGTGGTGAAGTTGCCTTTCAACCTTTATATCTAAAAAATAACAAAGGAATTCTACACAAATTATTAGTAGAAGAGAAGAGAAAAAGAACATCTAACATGATATCAACCTCATTGTCTACATTTACAAATGAAAAGAAAAATTTATTATTTCAAAAAAATTACATAGAAAGAGTAACACCCAACATATGGTGTTCTCGTCATGACTTATCGCTCTCATGGATCTCACACCCCTACTAGTCCTATAAATATTAACTCACTTTTTTCTCTTTTTTTCTTTTTTTCTTTTTTTCATACATAACAATTCTCATCAGTATACATATTTATAACAAAAACACCCTAATAATTACTAAAAGAAGGCTTACCTCAAGATCCTTTTCTCTGGTGTGTTGTGAAAGATCCTCAGGGAGATTATAGCACTTGTATTGACATAGAATTATCATTTTGAAAAATAACAAACTTATGTTCCACTCCCAGCTAACATGTTCGGATTGAATTTTATTATGTTGATATGCTGATTTTGATCATTTAATTTAAGGTCATATGCATGATTCTGATCAAATGAGAGTGCAGCTGATGTCTCCTCAAAAGAATAATGAATAAAGATTTGTTCAACCGTTGGAATCTAATCAGATGATGATTTAGCAATAAGTTTAGTTGCTTTCTCTTGAGCGTCAGCTTCAGAGATGACATCAGTCATGTTGATAGGATGATCAAATTGACCTTCAATGAGATTAGCTTATATGACTGTTCAGCTGTTGTAAATCCTTCATATATGAGATTCTTAGTTAAACCCATTTGATAATAGTTAGTAAAAATATATGTTCACATATATGAAACAAGTTGGGATAGGGAATACGCTTATCGAGTTTGTAAAGCTTGAAATTGATTTATTTATTAAACAAGTTCTAAAATATAATTTGAGCTTAATTAATTTAAAAATAAAATTAGTTCAAGTCGAGTCAGAGTTATAGAGATACCTTAGCACGTGGTGACCAAATTTTGTTTTATTTTTTCTTATAGGGAAAGGTAATCCAAAATTTTGGAAAAGAAACAAAAATTATAGTCATGATATCAATTAGGGAAAATTACACTTTTCTCCTTTAAAATTTAAGAAACTGACAGTAAGGTCCAAAATTTGAAAAATTCAACACTTACCTCCATTGGATGAATGAAAAAATAATACTGCTACAAAATAATTTAGAAAAAATTCCAAAAACTCATATCTTAGTTTTCTCTTTACAAATGAGTCCTTATACTTAATTTATATATATATCTCTATTTTTTTTAATTTCTCTTATTAATAGTAACCTTAATTATTTGTTATTAAGATATTATTTTTGATAAAATAAAAACAAATAAATAAGTAATATTAATTTTGATATTAAATACAATAAGCTTGAACTTTTCATGATATAAAATTTTTAAATTTACATGTATATAAATTTGAAAGATAAATGTCAGTCCTTGTGAAAAAATGGATAACATATATATAAACTAGCACGTGTAGCATACTCGTTACGTATGAATCATGTATATGGTACATATACTTTCAACTAGAATTGAATTACAAATTTAAAAAATACAATTAATAAAATATATTTTAATGTAATTAAAAAAAATTAGTAAATCTAATTAAAAATCAAACTCATAATATAAATTTATAAAAATATTTAAAAAAATCAAAAATTTCTACCATTAATCCATTTTTATATATAAGATAGGTATAGATATACACATACACATGAAAATATGTTTTTACTTTATTTGTTGGTAAAAACATATGAAAATAGATGAAAAAAAACATCTTATTAATTTATATGAATTTTTATTCTTTTATTAGTTTGAATTTATGATAAACTAGATGTATTCGTTTATCATGCAAAACACGGGTTTTTTTTTTAACTTTACTTTAATAACCTTAAATTTTATATGTTTCTGGAGAATAGCCCTCTGGAACATGAAGTGTCAAAAAATTAAAATATGTCGCTTTTCAAGCTTATATAAAGATATAAGAAAGAATATTATCAAAAAATAATAAACTTTATTTATTAGATGCATTGGAATTTTGTATCTTTGCCTAAGAATTTATTTTTTGATAAATAAGATAGGTGACAAAGTGAAAAGCAAAAAAACATATGAATTTTGATATGAGGAATTATGGTCATGACAAATTTTTGAAATTGGTGTAACACAAAAAAGTTTTTAATTTTTTTAATTTGCTAGAGATGTAGCACTCTAAAGCAATTAGGCCTATTGTATTGGGTGGGCTTATAGGAGAAAATATATTTTTGGAGTAAATACTTTCTTGGATGCGCCCAGCCAACCTGGAAGTTACTTTAGTTTCTACATATAATAAATAAATAAATATATATATATATATATATATATATATATATATATATATATATATCAATATTTTATAACCTTTCGATAAAACTCTCAAATACATTGAAAAGAATTCATAACTACACCACATGGATTACAATGTTAACTAGAATGCATTTGCTAGTTGGTCAAGTTATAAACAATACAATTGCACCTTCTACAATTAATGTAAAATTTTTTTTGGGGTATTACAATAATAATTCAACTTGTAAAACCATAAGATATTATATATGTAATCTTTAGATTTATCAACTATAATAAATTTACGAATGCAATTTCGTTTAATATCTTGGTTGTTCACAATTTAGCTAAAGTTAATTAAGCTATATATTCAGTTCACAATTTATTATCTTGCCCGTTCAATTAAATTAAGTTAGTTATTGATTATAAGTTATGTTTTTTGTTTTCACGGCAACACTACAATAAATACTATGGGATGGGATATCATGGGCTAACAACTCACGATTGGGCTACTACCAGATGGTTATAACTTTTCTGGATTTAATGGAAGCAATCAGTCTGTAATCAAAAGTTTTATTAACCCACAATAAAGTGTCTTATTCCATTTCGTGTTGGCAATGCCACAATCGATGGCAACCCTAAGTTTAATGGTAGTAGGGACGGAACTAGAATTTTGTGTCAGTGCGTATCAAATTTTTTTGCAAAAATTATATTTTTTCAATAGTATAATATTGAAGATATTTTCACATGTGAGAAAAGCAAATTAAACTACTAAGTTAAAATAACATTTCTAATATCATAATATTGTTGCTAAACTGACACTCGACGAAGCCCTATAGTTTGATTAGAGTTTTTCAAGTATTTTGTTTGGAGAGTTTTGACCAGTATCAGTAGTAGGTTTATTGACATCTGATTAAAAAAATTGTTCAAATCTTGATCTCTTCATCAAATATTTTTCCATTCTGAAAATCAAAAATATACAATCTAAAAATAATATTTCATAACATATACATGCAATTAAAATAATAATAAAACATACAATATGTAGGTTTTAAGTCCCTCTAGGTTCTTGAAATTAAAATGATAAAATTTAAGATAACAACAAAACAATACAAATATGTAAAGGCTTTAAGTCTCTCTAGGCCCTTAAATTTTAAATCGATAAAATTAAGATAACAATTGTAATTAGTTCCAATAGAAATGAAGAGCAATTGTAATTAGCTAGTTCTGTGAAGAGAAATAACAATAACAAATTAACAATTGCATAGTGATTAGTTGCACCAAATTTCAAATTTGAAAGTGAGAGAAATTAAAGGTAATATGCACGGAAGGTTTTATAACTCTCATAACCCAATAACGTAAAATCGAGTTTTCGACACAATGTGTAAATTTTTGTTATAAAATAATAATACATAAAAGAATTAATTAAATAGTAATATAATTAAACATGTTATACCCGATACATTAGGGTATAAAAAATTATAAAAAATAATAATAATAAAAAATAAAAAAAAAGGCTAAGAGTCTGGTAGGCCATGAAGTGAATATCGCCTTGTTTCATTTCCTAGATTGGTACATGTAGTGGGCTTTCAAAATGAACCAAACTCCAATTCATGGCATAAAATGCTAGGCCGCATTCTCAAATAATAGATCTGTGTGCTATTAGTTATACTCCTTAGAAAAGCGTGTATTCAAAATTGAAGGTAGTGGTCACTTGTTTCTTGTTAATCACATACTGTTTAGACAAAGTTATTGTTAACGATTACTCATTGGCTCTTGGTGAATCCAAGATTGAAGAGCTCATTTGATGCAAAGAAAGTTTAAGTGGTTTGTTGTTGTTTTGCTTGGATTCCTTTACATATGCAAATAATGGAGGGGCTTTTATAGAAACCCAATAAAGATAGGAGCATGGTCTAACTTCTATAACGTAAGGTTAAAATTTAATATATTCAAATCTTTGGTTAAGTGGTTATTGAAGGGATGCCAGATCATATTTTATGAGTTAGAGAAATCTTAGGTCCAAAAAAAATGTATCTTAGGTCTTGAAATGATACCTGAAAATTTTCATAACCTGGTTCTAAGTATATTTATAGTTAGAGCTATTGGACTGTACCTAGGTCCATGCAGAACTTTTAGTGAGCTTCAGTTAATCCGAGAGACTTTGTCGGGAGTTATAGTTGGAATTAGCTTAGAACCTCTGAATAAATGTTGTTTCTAACATATCAAATGATAAATCTGGAGCGGTACAGGTCTTAATTCCATGTTGTGTGTATTTTTGAGATATTAGAAGTTATGACTGTGATTTTCGGGTTCTAACTGTACCTATTTTGAAATAATTGATATTAAGAGGACTTAACGAATGAATTAGGAATAGAGTGCTAAAGACGAAATATACCTAACACCTTGATAAGCTAAACTGGAATGTTTCATAATTTATTTCCCAAGTGAGAGTTCTATAAACATTGAAATCAAAGGTTGGTAACCAAGAATTGTACGAGTGCCCTGCTTTTGTTTATGTGATGAATCAATTGAATTCAAGGCTGATTTTAGGAAAAGTTTCTAAATAAGAAAGATGGCTAACTTCCTAAAGTTAATGTTTAAATTTGGTTTTATTAAATATGGTTAAGTATATAAGTAGGAAAAAAAAAATCATATTCAATGGGGTTGTGAAAATGTCTAAAAGGAGTAAACTTTAAATAAATACTTGAATTTAGTAATTCTAGATTGTTGTAATTAAAAAGTTATAACTTATAAAATTGACAAACTAAATAGTACCTAGAAAATGTAACTACAGCTCCAAAACTATGATTGAGTCAATGACGCATGTGAAAGCAAGAGAGAGTAACGATCAATATCGGTATACAGTAAGTGTTTAAATGTTACCTTTTGGGATGCTAGACTAATATGTGTATTTATTACGTACAATTGAATAAATATGTTATTATAGAGTATAAGTATGTATAATGTTTAATTTGAATTATTTGAATGATGTTTGCTATGTGAAATTGGTTATGGTTGATAAGAGCCAACAAAATAAATTTTTCTCTGAAATAATTTTATATCCGAAATTGAAATCCAAGTGCACCTGGGATGTTTCAAGACATTCTGATATGAGTTATGTTGATTCTGATAAGTGTTTTAAAAAAAAACCGAGTGCTCAGCAGTAGGATGGATTGTGTACGGAGAATAATCTATTATGCGGGCCTGTAAATGCCCGGTAGGAAGAGACATTTATTGTACAAGACTGAGTTACTCGGTTAGCCCTTTATTTGACTTGTATGCTTTGAATTGCTTTGATTGTTTTGATTGAGTTATACAGAGTGCTATTTGAACTATACTTGTTAAGCTTATGTTTCTGTAATAGTGTACGTGTAACCTTAATGGTTTTGAGTTTATGATATGCTGATATTAATTGATTACAAATATTATATACTTGTGTTGAGTAATGCTAGTACCTTTTAGGTACTTTTTCCATTCATTGAGTCCGTATGACTCACCTCTTTTATGTTATTATTTTTTTAGTAACAAGATTTTGGTATATATCATAAAGGAGTTCGTGACTTGTCGATAGTATACGATAAGGTATTCTTCAGAATCTCATACTTGAAGCCACATGATAAAATTTTGTAGTCACATTAGGGTTTTGAATATCGTGATGGATTTTGTGTATATTTGTTAATGAATATTGTTTATGATATTAGTGCAATAGAGCTCCTTTTTATATTGTAACTATTGTTACTTGGTTAAATGTAACCAAGAATTATAGGTTTATATTTTTTAGACATGTTCCACATTACAGAGAATCTCTACCTAAATTTTTAGTTAACTGTTATGTAATTTTTGTAAATAAATATTTTGTAGTTGTCTTGTGTTTTTCTAAATTCTAATTTTAGTCAAGAGTCCTATTTGTTTTTTTTATTTGAAATTAGGGTTACGGATATTTAGTTACCCATTCCTCTAGTCTACCATGTCTCTGTGAAGGGTGTGACAGAAAGTGAAGAAGAAAATTTTTTTTTTTCTTCTTGGAAGGGCTACAGACTAACCTTTCTTGTAGGTTCTAATTACTACTTTTCCTTCACATGCTCAGAGCTTCTGAGCTTCACAGCTTCACTTCCTCTCTCTTTCACAACTTGATAAGAATAGAAAAGCAGAATATGTCAAAAGGAAAAAAGTGTGAACAATTGTTTTCTTTTTAAAATTTTAGTAGGTGCCGCTCACATATGTTGTTCAATCTCTCATAAAGACCTAAATGATATAAATATATATATTTTAAAGTTGAACCCACACTAAGGTAGTTCCGCCATTAGGTAGCGGGACTATTGGATCGATGGCACGTTGTGTACACAGAGAGCCTTGTTGCACTTAGAAGATGAAATGAGATTGATTAACAACTTGTTTCCTTTAATATGGTATTATTGAATTTGATCAATAACCTCGCTTATTTCGGTGATATATCTATCTATATTATATGAATCCTCTTAATATTGATGGAGATAGTAAAATATCATGAATGACCAAGCATGGGGACTAACGTATTTCTAGTTCTTCTTCTTTCTTAACTATCATATTAAAAAAAATCTTTAATTTTGATTGAATTCATGAAAATAAAGAGTCAAGTAATTAATGAAAAGATGCAGCTAAGAAAAAGAAAGGAAGAGGCATGCTTTTGTTTTAACAAAAGAGATGAATGTAAATTTCTATCAATTATTTGTTTCAGGGGAAAATGTCCATCCAATTATTCAACTTGGATAATGTAAAAAAATGATTGTCTTGTGGCGTCTAGCTTTGGCTGTTCGTTAGGGTGCAGCCAAACTTTAGAAAACTAGAGGCTGCGCCACCTAATTGAATATTGTTTATGATATTAGTGGAGCGGAGCTCCTTGTTATATTGTAACTATTATTACCTGGTTGAATGTAACCAAGAATTATAGGTTTAAATTTTTTAAGCATGTTTCATATTATAAGGAATATCTGCCAAAATTTTTTAGTCATGTTTCATATAAGTTAACGAATATTGTTTATGATATTAGTGGAGCAGAGCTCCTTGTTATATTGAAACTATTGTTACCATGGTTGAATGTAACCAAGAATTGTATATTTAAATTTTTTAGACATGTTCCACATTACAAAGAATCTTTGTCAAAATTTGTAGTTAATTGTTATGTAATTTTTATAAATAAATATTTTGTAGTTGCCTTGTGTTTTTTTCTAAATTCTACTTTTAATTTTTAGTTTAGTCAAGAATCTTATTTGTTTTTCTGTTTGAAGTTAGGGTTACAGAGATTTGGTTACCTATTCATTCGTCCAGTCTCTCTATAAGAGATGTGATAGAAGGTGAAGAAGAAATTTTTTTTTCTCATAATGGCTACAAACTAACCTTTTCTTGTAGGTTCCAATTACTACTTTTCCTTCACATGCTCAGAGCTTTTGAGCTTCACAACTTCACTTCCTCTCTCTTTCACAACTTGATGAGAATAGAAAAACAAAATATTTCAAAAGGAAAAAGGTGCAAACAATTGTTTTCTTTTTAAAATTTCAATATGTACCACTCACTTATTTTATTCAGTCTCTCATAAAAACCCAAATGATATAAATATATATTTTTAAAATTGAAACTACACTAAGATAGTTCCGTCACTGGGTAACTTGGACTATTAGATCAATGGCACCATTGTGTACACAGAGAGCCTTGTTGCACTTAGAAGATGAAATGAGTTTAATGAACAACTTGTTTCCTTTGGTATGGCATTGTTGAATTTGATCAACAATCTCGCTTGTTTCGGTGATATACCTATCTATATTATATGAATACTCTTAATATTGATGGGGGCTGTAAAATATTATGAATGACCAAGCATGGGGACTAACGTATTTCTAGTCCTTCTTCTCTCTTAACTATCATATTTAAAAATAAAAAAAATCTTTAATAATGATTCAATTCATGAAAATAAAGAGTCAAATAATTAATGAAAAGATGCAGCTAAGAAAAGGAAAGGAAGAGGCAAACAAACGAAAGAGATGATGAATGAAAATTCCTATCAATTATTTGGTTCAGGGGAAAATGTCCATCCAATTATCCAACTTGGATAATATAAAACAATGATTGTCTTGTGGCGTCTGGCTATTATTGGCTGTTCGTTGGGGCGCAGCCAAACTTTTACAAAACTGGAGGCTGCGCCACCTGATTTTGGCTTTTCTTTAGTCTACGTACAACGCATATAATTAGTTTTTACTTTTTAGTACCAAATCTTCAAATGACACAATCCACACTTCAATCTCTTAATTAATTATTTCACTCTTCTTAACCTTATCGTGCCAGGCTGCCAGCTCAGATACTCTTACTTAACGATACTAAATACTAACTATAAAAAAAAATAAAATAAAAAGCAAAATAACATTTATTTTTAAAAAAAATATCACCTTTATTGTTAATTTCATTCTAATTTTTTTTAATTGATTTCATCTCATAACCAAAAAAAAAAAAAAAAAAAAAAAGAAGAAGAAGATTTTTTTCATTTAACCTCAACCCATTAATAATTTAGACAATAGTTGATGATGTGGTGTAAAACTTTATATTTATTGTCAGATATATGCTGAATTAGACAATAAATAAATAAGAGATAATTGTTCTTAAGTTATTATTATTTTTTATCAATTACATTCTAATAGTATTATTTTTCTCTTAATTTTATTCTAAAAGTATTTTGTAGTTATATTCAGTCTCTATTTTTTTTTTACACGGTTCTCACTCAATTTTTATTTATTTTTTAAATATTGTCAATTTGGTTTTAGAAAATCATACATAAATCCATAATAAAAAATATATAATTTTTTTCATTTAAAAAAATGTCTAAATCATCACATATTTATGATTTTTGGAGAGGAACGAGAAAAAGGTTGCATGTGAGAGAAACAATGCATAAGAGGTTTAAGAAAGATAATTGTTTTTTTCTAAATCTGAGCATGTGGTAAAAATATATTTTTTAAATTATATGAATTCTTTTTGTGTAAAATACTAATAGTGTTAGACAGAAAAAAAAAATTCAAATGCTTTAAAAATTACTTAAAGAAATTGACAAAAAAAATTAATTAAAATGAACAAAAGTAGGATATTTTAGATATTTTAAAAACAAAAAGGTATAAGAGGACTTTTCATTAATATTTTTTTTAAGTTATATTTATTTTTTTTAAAGTATCAATGAAAATTGAGGACGTGACATGTAATATTTTGATGAAAAAATGTTCTCTCATTCCTTTCTCTCACTCTTTTTTCTCAATAAATAAAAAAATAAAAAAATAAACTAAATAATGAAGTCAGGGCTCTATGGTAATTTAGGAAGTTTAAGAAGTTGATGAAATTTAACTAATTCTTTATATGTCTTACGTAGTTTTAAATGTGGGAGAAGAAATTTGAGTAAATTGATATTTTTTAATAAAAAAATATTTTCAGATTAATTTGGATAGAATGTAACAATAAGGACTAAATTGCATTAATTATAAAATTGTAAGAATCCTTAGTTCAAGCGTGAATGAGATATTTTTTATTGGACCGAAAAATATTTAATCAAGACACATATAAATTGGTTCGAATACACATAAGTTGACTCGGATATACTTAATTGCTAAATAAAAAATATATGTATTGAAAAACTAATTATAGTTATCTATTAACTAATATAATTTAGTTATGTCAATGACATCTTGGTTCAGCAATACTTGTCTTTTCTTGTTATAAAAATTCAAAGGTCGACTGACAAAGAGATAAAAAGTACTAGATCCAAAAATGTATTTAATTCAAATATAAATTTAAGTAGTTTGAAATTTATTGTTGAATTTTTCTTTTTCCTCCATGATTTTCTCATGATGTTCCAACAGATAAATGAGATGAAATTGATCCTATTCATCAGTAATCTAATTCCTAGCTTCTATAGTCAAAGCCTATGATACAGAAAATAATACAAGGAAAAATTATGTGCATTATTAATTACATGTTATAAGTACGATAATTTAATCAGGTTAGGTCAACTATCATGTTACAAATTTATTTTACTCCCAAACACTAAACATAGGTGGCAAACACAAAACTAATCTTATTCTCCAAAGTCCCAATCCTTCCGGGGTCCACTATGTGCCTTGGTGTAATGGTTTTGACAAAAACATCCTAAAATACATGGTTTATAAATTTTATTTAGTTTCTTACGAAGAAATTGTTGAGAGACAAAAAATAGTTGTTCTTCCTTTTAGAGTATTTTAAACAAGCAATTAAGAAATTTAAAAAAAATTACAAAATCTAAAACAATAAAAAAAAAATTACTTTTTAAAGTATAGAAAGGCATCTAGTATCTAAGACCAAACATCAATCTTATATTATCAATTGTCAAAGAAAAAAATAAAAAATAAAAAATAAAAAATAAATAAATATTATATTAATTGTCAATTAAATACAAGCCCTGTTGCACTAAGGGTAAAAGTGTAACACACAATTTCAACCTTTATCAGTTCAATTATAATCATAAGTTTTTAACTAATATACAACTATAACATATGAAGAAGCAAAGCAGACAGTGTAGTAGTATCCTTTGATCTTTATTTTGGAGAATGAAGGAATTTATATACAAGGAGTGCCAAAACCCCCAAAGTTTCAGTTTTTTAATCTCTTATCTTTTTTGTACTGTCTCTTAGCAGACCCCCTACAATCTGTGGATCATCGGGTTAAAGAAAATTGCCCACGTTTTGATTTTTTGCTAATTGGATGGGAATTAGTTTCTGGGCATGGGAAAGTCGTCGTTCAAGGATTCTCTAAAAGCTCTTGAAGCTGATATTCAACACGCCAACACTCTGTATGTTTCTCTGTCTTTATTTTTGAGTCCTACAATACCAACTGATGAAGTGAATCATGCTCTTGAAAATATTAGAAATTGAAATAACTTATCTGTTTGAATTTTGATATTTGATACCCACCCATTTAATTTTATTTAATTTTTTATCATCTTATGATTGTTGTTGATTTTTAGAAACTCTGTTGTGATTGTAGATGCGGCTGATTGTCTTTTGTGCTGAAACTTGTAATATTGCAGTCATAATAAATTTTTGGTTTCTGTTGTTTTTCAGTTTTATCTTCAATATCTTTGCATTCTTTCGACGGATGTATTATGATATAAGAGATTGGACTTGATTAGCAATTTTTTTTTTCCTTCTATGAATATGAAAAAATCAAAGGAGTAAGAAGCATACAAGTACAATCATATCCCCGACCCATTAGGCTTTTGTGCTAATCATGATGGTTTTTAGTTCATAATCAAAATATCAAATTCACTCCTTTTTTAATCTTAATCAAATCCACTTTTTCAACATTGTGAGAGTAAAATGTTCATGTATTAATGTTTAACAAAAAGTATAGCACATTCTTCGGGAAAAAAAATCCCCTGGTAATCTTTATTCGTTGTTTCTCTTTTAAAGGATGGACATGATAGAGATAAAGGCAAGCATTATTTTAGATCTCGGGTCAGTGTTTCAGATTGATGGTAAAATCATGGAGGATATATCTCATAGAATTAGATATCACTGGATGAAAGGGAGAAGTTCAATATATGAAACCTACAAGCTAAAAGGATAAACATGAATTAAGGTCCTGCTGTGCTTTATCATGCAGAACCTTGAGCTTGATAAGAGACAACATGTCTAGAAAAGTCTGTAGTAATGTTGATATGGTTTGACACTTTGACTGGTAAAGCTAGAAAGGTTGTTCAATGTAGCCTCACCTTAAAGCATAATTGAACAATGTTTAAGATGGTTTGTCGATGTTCAACATAGAAACGCAAAAACCATGATGCAAAAGAGTGACAAGATTGGAGTAAGGATAAGAGAGACCAATAATGACATGACAGTTATACAGAAAGTTGCAGCTGCAAGGTAGTTAATGGAGGTTATAGATAGGGTTTGATGGAAAAAGAGAATTCCCATGGAGGGTTTCAGTTTGTTTTCTTGAGTGTTGAGTTGCTAACCTGTGAAATATTGATCTTCCTTACTTGCAGTTTGGGGAATGCTATCTGAGTTAGCCCATCCTTGCCTGTTTAAATTTAGTAGCAATTCTTGATAAATAATATCAGTAAGTAGAAGGCTCAAATAGTCTCCCATATGGAAATACAGTTTAACAATATGTGCAAAAGCTTGCAACTGTCTATAATTATTTGGTCATCTTGCTACTTACTTTTGATAAGTTTTTAATGTTGTGCTGGAATTATATTGAGGCATAAACGATAGATGTGTAGAATATATAACACACTGCCATTGAATAGTTACGTTTTTCTTTTTTTAATCCAAAGTTGCATAGACTTGTACATTTATTTAGTTTAGACCTCACAAATCAGCTTTCCTATTGGGAACAATTTGTTGAAAACCTTCACTAGCTTTATCACAGAAATTCATTTGAAGAGAGAAAGAATTTTGGATATTTTTCAAAAATCTTTCAAGAAGCTGTATGGAAGCATGTAAAAAGTGAAGGCTTACTTTTTCAAACTCTCGGAAGATTATATGGGTAAAATTAGTTGTTAACCGAATCTTCTCTA
The DNA here is from genome assembly GCA_029379385.1 of Quillaja saponaria. NCBI lineage: Eukaryota > Viridiplantae > Streptophyta > Magnoliopsida > Fabales > Quillajaceae > Quillaja > Quillaja saponaria. Next base: position 17,992,518 of record CM055612.1, on the reverse strand, counting down.
GGATTTTGAGAGTTGGCTGAAGTTATTAGCATGTTCATGCATCGAGCCAAAATTGAGGTTTTATATGTTAGTGGTGTAAAAATATTAATCTTCCTTGTTGATTGGATTGTTATACTTGCAACGATTCATCAAGCTTTTTGTTGCTACTATTATCTGAATAGATCAACATCTATGAGGAGCTAAAGTTCCCAAGCATAGAAGTATGTTTTTGTTTTTCCACTTGCCTATTTTTCCTTGGTGATTGGATTGTTATACTTGCTCTTTCATTGGGTGCATTCTATAAAAATTTGATGGTATGGTTGTTGCTGGAAATCTTTCAACAATGTCTTTGTTTCCCTATTTCATCCTCTTATTAATCTAGGGCGTTAGATTGTCCACGGGAAAGAGATGGAGCACGTATTCAAATGAGACTATCATACAGTCCAGGGGCAAACTTGTTCCTTTTTCTTGTTCGGTGGACTGATTGTCACCTGGCTGGTGCACTGGGTTTGCTCAGAATTCTTATCTATATGGTATACGCCCCTTTTCCAAACTTGACACTTATGCAATTTACAGATCTTAGATATGTCCATTTTTTTCTTCCTTCACCAACCTTTTTCTTTTAATTCATTTTTTTGTCATTACAATTGCACTTGTTTTTGTTGTTGTTGTTGTGATTTTATCAAATTTCATTCCTTCAATGCAATAAGTGTACCTCACTTATTAATAATGTAATTTAGAAATGCCATGGTATTTTGGCAGACGTATGAAGATGGCAAGACTACTTTATCTGTTTATGAAAGGAAAGCAAGTATTAGAGACTTCTATTGTAAGTTAGTTTTAATGGAGACTTTCATAAAGAAAAGATCATCCTATCGCTGAAGACATGCTAACATATGCTGCTTTCTTCCCCTCTTTTCTTCTCTTTTATGCTGATATACAGCGGTGATATTTCCTTCTTTGCTGCAACTTCAAAAGGGCATCACAGATTTGGAGGAAAGGAAACAGAAAGACGTGTGCGCTTGTAGATACAAAAGAAAGGATGACTGGGACAAGGGAAAACTCACTGAAATTGACTTACAAAGAGAAAAGGAATGTGGGATTTGCATGGTGGTGAATAACAAGGTTGTGCTGCCTAACTGCTGCCATTCACTGTGTTTGAAATGTTACCAGGATTGGTAAGTTTCCTGTACTTTATATTCTAAGTATGACCCATATAGTTGTACTTATACCCAGATAAATGGATTACATAAGAACTGGATTCTGAATCAACATCCTCAAATATCCTTTCAATAGTCGGAGTTGATAATAGCAATGACCTTCTTTTCCAGTCTTTTCTTTAGCATAAAAAAAGTGTCACAGCAAAGGGATATGGGAGCATGATACTCCTCAAATCAACGGAATGCAAAGCACATCATTAATAAATTTTGTTTTTGTTTTTGGAGAGGTCACAAGTCCTAGTTCCTTGTGCATATTATATTCTTGCATTTGGAGGCAACTTTTGCCCTAAACAGCTGAAGCTTAGTATTCATGTTTAGCATTGTTAGGCTACTCCTCAAGGAGACAATATGGTAAAATTAATACATCCAATTTGGCAGAGACCTTATAGAATTGGAGGATGGGTATTACGATACACTCATGATTGTTATATTACTTTGTTTTCTATCAATATATGGAAGATGACAGTGGTTTCTATTGGCTTCAGGCATAGGCGGTCTGAGACATGCCCCTTCTGCCGGGATAGTCTGGAAAGGGTCAAATCAGCCGATCTTTGGATATATGTAGATATCTCTGATGTTATTGACTTGGGGACAATTCTGAAAGAGAATAGTAAGAGGTTGTTTCTATACATTAACAAATTGCCTCTTGTAGTTCCAGACCATGCATTTGTGCATTATGATCGACGTATAACGTGAGGGTTTTCTGCAGGCCTTGAAACTGTGTATATCATAAGCATTAGTTGACATGCATTTGAGACAGAATTTAAATCATAATTGCTTTGTGGCTATAATTCTGTTCTGTTGAGCACAAGTTACTCATCTTGTTCTTGTTTATACTTAGTTGCAAAATAGAAACCTTTTCACCTCCGTGGATATGATAATCTACTCACAAGTTGAGACAGCATATTGCAAATGTTCTTCTGGCTATTTTCAAATTTCTATCTGTGCACAACTATTGTGGTTTTGATAAATGCCCTATGCTAGGTGTTTGAGGTGTCTTTCAATTTCTGTCAAATGCTGCCTTGGACGCCTGATGTAAGTTCTGTAACATAATATCTCAATTTGAGTCCATTAGTAAAGTGTTATTTGAAATTGCAAACAAATTTGAATTTAACCATACATCATTATGTATATATGGAGGATTGAGGTAATTGATCATCTTGTATACGCATAAAATTGAGGACGGTTCTCTTCTAGGGGAGCATACACAAACTCTCCATAGCTTGAGATATCAAAGCCAGTTCTCATCATCTTGCATTCGCATTATCACACATTTGCCAAAATCTCAACTTGCGGTTCAAGCAAACCCCGTCCTCCTCCAAGCTTCCACCAATAAAACCGAATCGAAAAAGATTGAGTCATTGTTTCCAACTATAGGTGGACTAATAGATGATATTATAAATATATTTAATTTAATTAATAATATGATACATAATTTAAGGATAGTGATATGTACACTACACAAAGTTGTTCAGGCTCGGCTTATTCGAGCCCAACTCTAGAAAGCTCGAGATCAACTCGGCTTGTCTAATTTTACAAGTTGAGCTAGAACAAAATTTTGATGCTCGATTATAGGATCGAGCTTTTAGGATCATAATCGAGAAGCTCATGAGTAGCTCGATAAGGTTCAGTCTATAAATATTTTATATTTTCTTACTAATTTTTTCAATTAGATTTGCCCTTTGACCTTATCCAAAAAAAATTAATTAGATAAGCTTGGTCCATAATATTTAATTAGTTTAAACTTCTTATTTATTTTGCTATGCAGTTTAAAATTTGTTCAGGTTTGGATTGTTGGCTTGTTGTCTTGTTTAGTTAGAATGTTCGATGTTGCTTTCTTGTTGAAATGTTGGTTATTGGCTTCATGTTGGATTGTAGGTTGTTGGCTGCTACCTTATTTTGTTGAATTTGGATATTAAGAATCTATCAGATCAGTATTTGTGTTTTGATTAGAATCTTTTTGGATACATTTCAAGTTTGGTTGTATTAGAATAGGTTTTCACGAGCTCGAGTCAATCTTGAACATAACTTCTTTTTTAATTAAACACAAGCAGAGCTCGAACAAGTAAAAAAATTGTTGAGCTCAAATCAAGCCTAGCCAAACATGTTTGAGCTCGGCTCGTGTCTAACCCTACACAAAATAGGTCTAACTCTAATGAACTATAAAAGTAATTTTTTAATAAAAAAATAGCTCATTTGTGCGTCTAATACATTTTGATATTGCACATATCACTCTTCTAATTTAATTATGTTTATAATTATTATATTGTAAAAGTATTTGTATTATATTTGACTGAAAAGAAAATTAAAAAAAAAATTTCTATATTAATTTAATATAATCACTTGTATAATTATAATAGTGCCAATTAGTACCTTTTGGTTATGCATTTAAAAAAAATAAAAAAAATTAGTTGGTATGAAGTTAGATAGGTCCTCAGCGGACTATCAAGCTCTTTCTTACTATTTTTATTGGAATTACCAGAGTGGTATTTCAAAGAAATTGACTTCATTTTTAAGCTTCTCATTATCCGCAGGACGTATAGCCCATTAAAATACCATTATTTTAATTTGTTTAGAATTTATTAAAAATATCACGTTAAACTATTAAAACTGGTCTCATATTATTCCATTCTTTCAATTCTTACGTTTAAATTTTATTGTTTCAACTATTAAAATAATTATATAATCTAAACCGGCCGAAATACTATTGGGGGTGGGTTCCACCCCAAAATGACCTGATTATAAGCTTCAAATCTTCATTCTTCAATAACAAATTGTTGCTTGGCAATTGAGCTGTCTCAAATGGGTCATAATGGCTCAGTTTAAGCTTCAAAATTATGCCAATTAATACCCGTGCTGAAACAAAACCCACGAAGAACAGCAGCCCATGGCTCAACAACTGAGCAACCTGATGTTATCCCCACAAACTCACCAACCACTCCAACGCAAACATCTGATGCATCCAATTACCTTGACTTTATACTAGGTTAGGCCACAAAAATGTTATTGAACCAGCCCGGTACGCAAACCACAAGAGTTGCATTACAGCCTCACATGGACAAGGGCCTGCCAAAGGCACTCATGGACCTTCTCAAAACCCAGCAATTGCACCAACCAATGCACTACACCACTCCCTGAAAAGTCAATTGCACCAGACCCAAAGAACAACTCGGTCGAACTGGGACTAACCCACCCACTAGACGACCAAACCCAGTGAACAACAATTGGGTACACAAGCCCACTAATCACAAATAAAATGAGAAAACCAGATACTGAATTGGGTTCACTCAGATATGGGCTTATGCCCGCAACCGCAATAGCATTATAGCAAACGCCTACTTGGTAGCAAAGAAAAAAAAAAATTAGTAATGCTTACCGGTGTCTGTATTAGAGCCGTCACCATATGCAAATAATGCAAACCCAAAGAGGTAGAATGAGATGCTATCAACAGCATTGAACCAAGTTTATGAGCTAATTATGTTCATTGTATTCTTGGCATAGTAAAGCGAGGCTATATTACAAAGACCAGGTAGGCCAAAAACGGAGGTAAATGGCATTGATTGCTGTGACACTTTTATTAGTTGCATACTTCAATTGGCAGTTATTGAAGAGAATATGTCGATTTTTTCCCCCTAAACTAGCTTGAGAGAAAACTCTGCTTAGAATGAATAGGTTCATCTAACCATATATGTTCAATATCCAAATCAAGTGTATACAAATAAGCACCGTAATTGTAGGTTAGCAGCTGCAAACAATTTTACTTAAGCCATATTCTAGGATGATACAAGGGGTTCTTGCGGGCTCTGTTTCAAGCCTCATTATTCCTAGTTGGTACAATAGATATGTACAGAATGCCATCCAAATTTTATATTACAACTGCAATTTCTGAGAAAAATTAACTAGTGGGATTTTAAGTAGGGACTGTTGTCTCCCCTAGTGACTCGGCTAGTGAGGGAAGGTTTCATTGTGACAATGGTGGATTCATTAGCTCCAGCTTTAAGAGCTGCCTTTCCAGCTTCCAGGAACCTTTTGACTGCATCCTCCGCATAACGATTGGCTTGTCCCACTGTCATGATTTTCCCAATATTTGGGTACGTATTCAGTATATAATCACCATTAAGCTGGGATGCAAGCTGGATTAGTTCAACTTGGAATTCTGAAAGACTGGTATCTTCTTTGGGTCCCCATGGCCTCAGTGATGTCTTCACCTCAGGAAGAGTTTCTGAGCAACCATTAAGAGTGATGTCAGAACACCAAAGCAGAAAGTAAGCACTTTGTTTTCAATAAAAATCTCTAGCTAGACATGACTTCCATTGACTTCATGTTGTATGCTGGGTATTCATGTAACACAGAAAAGTGTAACTGGGGTTGTTTTACCTTGCAAAACTATTTTTAAGATGTACATGATTTGAATGTAAACAATAAATATGATAAGAACATCTCTAGAGAACTTTCTCAATCCTTATTGCACAACCGCCATATCCAGAAAGACCATAATAATAAGAATGAAGAAAGCAAACAAAACAATTTGCAACTGCTTCACAACATCCAGTATACTAACAGAGTATGCAGATTATATGATATACTTCAAAATAACTTGTATTACTATAGATGAACTTAGAAATACTTTTTAGTGGCAACCATACCAGTGGATGGAGATAATATAAGTCTTCAGCTAGAAAATTACAACAATTAACAGTCCAGATAAAATTGGTAAATCCTAGATATTTGTTTTGTGCCTGAAATCATAGATATTTGAAGAAGCATAAATGTCACCATTATGCAAATTGCTAGGGCACTGCCATAATTCATGTGATACTTTTTGTCATCATCATACCTCAACTTATGAGAAAAACATAGCAAGATTTTGACCACTATGAAATGCAACAAAGATGTAACAGACTAGCAATCAAGCAATCAAAGCAAACCTGGACAATCATCACGAGGAGTATCACGTATGTAAAAGTATTTCTCGAAGGTACCAGCCCATGCATCTCTCTTTGTCAGAAAATTTGATCTTAAATTGAAAAGCTTCTTTACAGTGGCAGGAATAGAAGAATGCTCAAATTGTGAATGAGGTGTTGGCCCATCTGGTTCATGGATCACTGCACCAAAAAATCAATTAAGAACCAATCCATGCTAAAAAAATTTGAAACCAATTTGGTTATTTGCAATTTTTGTGTATTGACTCCAATATGACCTTTCATGAAAAACTGCAATCCTGTTAGCTGGCTCTAGAAGTCTATGACAGACAATAAACAGTAACTTGCGACCATAGAATAAATTATGTAATTATACTAATTCAATTGAAATTTTGTTGTGTAAGCAGTAAAACCTGTTTATGCCCTAGGCCTATGGAAGGATATAGATCCGGTAAACTGAACTACATTGAGCAGTTGAGGCAGGAACGGTTAACCAAAAATTGGTTCTATAGAGTAGATTTATGCACTGGCTAGTAGTGATCAGTAACAGTCAGTCAATTTGACAGCATGAGATAAGAGGCAATCAAACCAAAAGATTTCATCTACATTTACACAAATGTTGTAAGATAAAATAAAGGCGTCTCTCCTCTACGACAACTCTTACTAATCCTATATATAATATCTTACACGGATAGACTTACTAATCACGGTTATAACTTTCTCTCAATTCATTGTATAAGCTGAAGTAATTTGTTATTGCTAGTGCAGAACTATATTCACGGAGTAAAACTAAAAATAAACTAATATACCAGGCTACATTCCACAACTTAAACTTGTAAATCACTTTGAGTCAGAAATACAATAAACCTCATAAAGGGCAAAAATAACTAACTGTTACTACTTACTAGCAAAATGAATAAATACAACTAAAAGACAAATCAAGACTTCCAGACCACAGGATAGAGCAGAAAATGTACAAATCCTGCGTGAAAAAACCTACGTACCAACAGACAAAAATGTCAGGAAAAACAAGTATACAAGAAAATGAACACTCACCTGTACCCTTCTCAATCCACGGTGAGACCAGAATTGTTGGTACCCGAACACCTAACCTATCAAACCGAAAGTAATATGGGTCGGGTCCAATGATACCATCAGGGTTAGGCACACCAGAAACAGGGGTAGGCACATGATCATAGAAACCGCCATGCTCATCATACGTGATCAACAAAGCCATCTCTTTCCACTGTGGACTAGCCCTCAGTGTGTCGTACACCTCCTTCACGAACTTCTGCCCTCTGGCCACGTCGTGCGATGGGTGATCATCATTGGCTGGAAATAGATTGATATCAAAGTAACGTTGCTCAACCACAACATAATTTGGAAGCTTACCTAACTTGGCGTGCAATTTGAACTTCAATGAGTACATATGAAACTTAATTATATGCTTAAGCTTCCTCAAACTCTTGAAGAACAAGGTAGCGGGAATATTCTGGTAATAAATCCCAAACGTCAGGCCATTCTCGTCCAGGGTATCGAAAATGGTTTTCTGAGGAAACCCATGAATTAGGTCCTTCCGAACGTTACTCATGGCACCATGGGAGGTCGCAGAGTGAACGTAGAATCTATTTGGCTGAGTCGACGCCGGCACTGAGGCGAACCATTTGTCAAACACGGCGAACTCATTCGCCAACTCAGTGAAGACTGGCAAAACCTCCGGTTTGAACCCGCTCATGACTGATTTTGAAAAACCCTCAATCATACTCTCCGCCTGCTGAGCGAACCCATTCATCGGAGCTGGGTTTGCGGAGCTATCATTGGACCCGAATATTTGTTCCCTTATCGCTTGAAACGAGTGGCCTGGGTCAGAATCAATAAACACAGCATCGTCGGAGACGACAACCTGGGGCGAATCCGGGTCCAAAACCAAAAGTGGGTTCGATTCGTTGCCGCTCAAACCGTCGACTTCGGGTCGGGTAGATTTGAGCCACCCTAGAACGTGATCAAAGGATCGATTTTCCATGACTATGACGACCACAGTTTTGATGGGACCTTCGATTTTGTGCTTCTTTCTGCGGAAACCATGGACGTCTACGAATTGATAAGAGACTACAAGGTAGAGGAAGAAGAATAAGGTGAAGGGTATCCGCCGGAGATTCATCTCCGCTTACCGGAGCACGGAAAATATTAGTGGCCGGCGGCTGAGTAATTTGTGTTGTATTGTGGAGAGGACAACAGTTGCAATTAATTTATACGGAGTCCGAGAGACAGGAAGTCAGGAGCTCTTAAATTTTGGTGGTACTTTAGTTGTGGGGGAAGTCCAGAATATCCTGCCGAACAATAGAATTTGGACAAGTATTTTGTTTTACTCAAGAAAGAAATGTCAAAAATATTAGTTTATTTTGCATGGTAATACTCAATTTATCAAACATTTAGTAGTCAAACTAGTTGAAATCCACTTCCATATATAGCTAATTATGACTCTAGGATTGGGGAAAATATAATGAAACATAACAGTTAAACCAGATTAACAATTTACATTTGAGTTTGTGGACTATGGTTGAGCATAGTATAACCAGAATTTTCCGATTAATAATGTATTTGAATTTGAAATTGTAAAAGTAAAAAAAGTTTAATTGCATAAAGACCTCATATCATTGAATATAATTTATTGTTAAAGGTAGAGGTAGACGGTGAAATTGTGAGTTTCCTTCAAGTTATGAAAATTGGTGTTGTATATGTTGAATTCCAAAAAAATGATAATTTGAAGAAAAGTTAAAGTTTATGAAGATATGATTAGATAGATAGATAGATATAGTAAAAATTAATAATAAGGGAACATAAATTAAGAATATAATGAAATTGTAAGTTGATACACCTTCAAATAACAAATTAATGAAATATTTTGATAAGTAATAATATTCCTGCTTTTGTTTTTATTGGATAAGGGGATTTAATTTGGAAATATATCTGAAGATGGAGTTTGAATACGGTGAAAGTTAATATAACGAGAAGAGGGTGGACATGGAATTCGAGAAACCAAAAAATGGAATGAAATGTAAAATTTGAAGATATAAATGGTTTGGAAGGTGTAAGTGCTTATGAAATTAAGGCAGTGAAATTTGAGTGCTTATTAGAGTCATAGAAATTTTAATATTATTATTCTAAAATGGTAGGTTTTGATGTGAAAAGTACTAAAAAAAAAAAAAAAAAGTAAGTGATAAATATGGTAGCTTGACATGGAAAGCATGTGTATGCACTGCTAATGGTTATGTTACACTCCACAAGGAGGTATGACTGATTGGAGAAATGGTACTAAATCTTTGTAACCCTGACTTTCAAACAATGAAATAAATACAACTCTTGACTAAACCAAAGAATAAAAGTAGAATTTAGAAAAACTCAAGTTAACCAAAAGTTCTCTACAATGTGGAACATTCCCAAAATACAAACAATTACACATGATTATATACAACCATACCCAATGACCATAATATTTATACACAAGGGAGCTTCTCTGCGTTATACTACAACAACCAATAAACTAAACTTTTATACAATACCAAAATCAAACACCCAAAATTCTATTGTGATTGCAAATGCTTACCCTTTGACTTCAAGTATGAGGCTTCTGAAGAAATAAATTGCCGCATGCTATTGGCAAGTCACGAGCTCGGTGATGATGTATACTGAGATCCTGTTTAAAAAAAAAATCAACGAAAGAATGGTGAGTGCCCACAGACTCAGTAAGTGAAAAAACGTATCTAAATGATACTGGCATCACTCAACACGTGGATATAATATATAGTCAATTAATATCAATATATCATAAATTTCAAAATTACTAAGATTAAACATACACAATTACAAAAAATATAAAACTTGATAAGCAAAATTCAAGTAGTACTCTGCACAATCCAATCAAAATAATCAAAGCAAACAAATGGCCAATAGAGTAACTTAGCCCCACACAACAAATATCTCCCTCACCGAGCATTTATACCCCCGCACAACAAGTTATTCTCCATACATAATCCATCCAACTGAGACTGAGTGCTCAATCATTTTAAAACACTTATCAAAATTAGAATATCTCAAAACATCCTTAGTGCACCCAGATTCTATATCGGAAGTAAAAATCAATTCATAAAAAAAGTAAATTATTAACCCTTATCAACCACAAACAAAAACACACATCAACATAATTTAAATAACTCAATGAAACACTGCACATGCTTATTTTTCTATATAACACATCTATTCAAATACACATAATGATCTAGCAATCAAAGAGCACGTAATCCACTCATCTTTTACCAATTTTACTCATCACTCCCTCTTACATTCACTTCTGTTTTTGGATCAACCATAAGTTTCGGAGTTACAATTAAATTTTCCAAGTATTACTTAGTTTGTCCATTTTATAAGTTATAACCTTTTAATTAAAAAAATCTAGAGATATTAAGTTTCAAGTATTTATTTAAAGTTAACTCATTTTTAAACATTTCCATAAATGCCTTGGATATATGTTTGATTTTAACTTCCGTACCAATTTCAAAAAAATAAAGTTTAAATATTATCTATAGGAAGTTGGCTATCTTTCTTATTAGAAGCTTCTCCTAAAATTAGTCTTGAACTCACTCAAATCCTTACATAAACATAAATAGGGCATTGCATAATTTCTGGTTGCCAACCTCTGATTCCAAGGGTTATAATTCTCATACTTAGAAATTAAATTATGAAACTTTCCAGTATAGTTTATCAAGATGTTAGGAACAATTCATATTCAGCACTCTACCCCTAATTCATTCTTTAAGACTTTCCAATCTTAATTACACCAAAACATGTTCAATCAGAACCCAAAAATCGCAACATGAATTCCAACATCTCCAAAATACACATAACATGAAATTAAGACTTGCACCACTCTATAATTGTCGCTTAATATGTTAAGAACAATTCTTATATAGAGGTTCTCAGCTAATTCTAATCATAGTACCCATCAAAGCTCTCCGAACTGATTGAAGCTCACCTAAAATCCTGTATGAACCTAATTGTAGTCCAACGGCTTTAACAATAGATACACCCAGAATTAGTTTACGAAACTTTTCAGATATCATCTCATAACCCTAAGCTATATTTTCTATTTAGAACTCCTAAATTACTTTAGGCTCAAAAACACCTGAAATACTGAATTTATCTAACTTATCAAAGCTAACCCTGTATCCATTACTTAAATCACTCAACCACTTAAATTGAAACATACCAAGTTTTATTCATTCAATTACACTAGTCTCTTAGACATTTTATCAAACATCTTAAGGGCATGATTTATTTCATTCGTGTGTGTATAGTCAGATATAAAATAAAAAAAATTATGCTACTACTAACTGGTTTATTATCCTATAATATATACTAAGTCAAGCTTTTCACATGAATTCAAGAACTTAGTAGAGACAGACATTTTACATGTGACTGGGATCGTGTTCAATTTCACTTATGCAGTCGATTATGCAGTCGATACCTTCCTTATGTCTCACAGTACCAAGGCCTCTTCTCTCAGATTGAGTTATCATTTTCTACTTCAGGCTTACGTGATAGAGATGTCATTTCCAAGGTTTGTTGCTTAAGTATTTCATGAGTAAGAAGCATCATGAGTTGCATTTGATAGTAGGTATACTACAACTATTCATGATTTTATTTTTCATGTCCATAAGCTTTCTTTTAGTTCTATACTTCTATTTAACATGGATCTTTGATAGCCAGTAGGTCCACCTTGTGCAATTACTTAATTTTAGTATGCATTTCCTCATACTTCTTATGGTCTTACTTTCAATTTTGTATTAGCTACTTCACTGATTCAACGTTTGCTACTCTTTTTTCACATGTATATTTTATAAAGAAGTCTAAAACAATCTTGTGAGAATTTGTAATATTTAATATTAGAAATCCAGAGCACTAGTTGGTAACTTTTGGGCACATGAACAAGGAGGCAGTCGATTAGATAGTTAGTACATAACAAAAACTTCTATTGGAGTAAGATTATATAACAAGCCATTAGGACTGTTTCACTGGAATATAGTGATGAAAGTGATACCAAATCATAATTAACTTTAAAGTATTAATTTCTGTAAATTATAAGAAAATTTTAGAGATTTCATTCGAAACTCTCACCTCTCCAAAAAAATAATCTACTCATAGGAAGTATCATAAATCCAACAATTAGTCTTGTTTGATCCAAGTTTTAACGACAATATCAGATAAAATACTATAATAGATACGAAACAACAATTTTAGCCACTACTTTTTCCCTCACTTTCTTGGTATCCTAACACACAATTAAGATCAAAAGATAAAATTGCTATAATGTAAAAGATATTATGAAGAAAAATAAGGAATTTAGTAGGAGATGAAGAAAAATAAAACTTGGACATAGTAGAGAGATGTTTCTATACATCGAAAGCTTTTGAGTTTAAAAGTTAACAGAGTGACATGAATGATAACAGAAGAAAAACCATAGCCCTTTCCATTCTTTGTTTGTAGTTTTAAGTTTTCAACATCTTCAAAATTTAAACGAGAAGAAGAAAAGGGATTAAATCAACAAAAGCAAGGAGAAAGACCGATGGGTGCCTCCTAAAAAGAAAGACTCAGGTAGCAGAGGAATAAAAGAAATTGAAAGGCGTTGGTAAGGTGTAGAGAATAAGAAGCTTAACAACAAGAAATCCAAACTGTAAGGCAATGAAAAAACAAAGAGGAAAAAAAGAGCAATGAAAAAAACAAAAGTTAATAGTCAAAAAGTCAAAAATTATAATTTGTGGTGTACAAATTTCCTCCACTTATATATATATACTTATACAATTAACTTTCTTAATTATACTCTATTCACACTTAGTTAAAATTTACATATGACAAAGTTAAAAATTTAATGTTAAAATTCATTTGTGTGGTTTATGTTTAATCTTGTCATATATGTATATATATATATATATATATATTTCCTAATTTACTCTTTTGTTTGCATACTTGTTACAAATATCAATAAAATTGCCACATGTTAATTTCAAGTTCCAAGCCAACCAATAGGGTAGTGGTAATTAATTTACATGTCTATATAAATTTATATACACAAATACTCTCTTATTTTAATTTACTTTATGTAACATTATTATTTAATTAATCATGACCATTTACGTATAATATCCAAAAATGTACGTTAAGCTATCAGGTTATAATATGTTATATGGAGAATAAGCATATGAATTGGATAGATAGATTGTGCAGTGTAAAAGTGGTAACTCGAATTGCTTATTGTGCTAAGTTTAGTGTCTTATTTGATAAAACGACTAAGAAGTGGTTGGTTAATGGGTTATTCAATGATGAACATAACCATCCCTTGTAGATGGTAAATACAGTCGCCTAATGCAATAGCGGAGTAAAAAATGTTATTTAGTGTAATTAATAACTATTAATATCATAATTGTAAACATTATATAAATGCCAATACTTTCATACATTAAAAAGAAAAAAGGAACTACTATAATTATTTAATCAACTCTTCTGATACATAAACTTTTAATCAAGTATTCAACATCAAATTTTCATTTTTTGAAAGTATTGCATAGTCACTTTATTCTCAATATTATTAAAAATATCATTCTAAATATATATAATTAAACAACTATTCATTAAATCATCTCCCATTCAGTTATGTAACCGATTCTTTATAATATTCATTACTAAAATGTCTTTCTACACTTATGGTTGCAACTGGCAGAATCAATGGTAACTTCACAAGCAAATAAACTGGCAGATGCACAACATTCTTCTTTGCATTCACTAATTTTTAAGCAAGATCATCAATTTCTTTAATTCTTGAAAAATCGACACAAGAACACATATAAAAAATACAAGTCTAAAATTGATTCTCAAGTGCCATAAGCTCCACCATTGAAAACTCAAGAGGGTAAAACCTAGCAAATTGAAGTAGCTTTTGCTTATCAAAAGCTAAAAATAAGCCACTTAGATTTAAACATTCCATACAAAGAGGCAACTCGGTGTTAATCTCAATGAAAAAATTGTTGAGCTCTTAAAGTTATATATTTATTACCGTATAAAATTAGTCAACTTGATAATGATGAAGGTTTGTAATATTTGTTGGTCTATGCTAAGATCTTCCTAGAACAACATATATATAATTCATATCGAGAATAATAATTTCAAACTATTCACAAAATGAAGAGACTTTAATAAGTAAAGAACCCCAGCCATCATTTGGTAGGGATTTTGACCCAAATTCTTATTTGCTAATTAGTTTATTCTTGGTGGCAAAGAAAGAATGAATTAAATGTTGATTGAGATTTCCTAATTAGGTTTATCTTGGTGGGTAAATAAATATAATTAGATGATCATAGAGTTTCTAGAAAGTGAAGGAAAAGTTTTCTTATTGGGCAAGTCCTATGTAGTATCAATATGTAGGCTTGGGAGAGTTGTACATATGAGAAAGAGAGAGATCTAATATTTGTGAGACTCTTTCAGGGATAGGGATGCAAGAGAGATTAGTAGAGACATGGCTAGTGGTGAAAATATCATGTGTAGAGTATTACTATATTTATGTAATCTTTCTTGAAATATTAGTTAATTGTTTTCTTATTTGCGAATGTAAGCAATGGGCCAAACCATAATATATTTGTGTTGATATTTATTTCTTTTCTCTTTTACTTATATTTTGTGTTTATTAACTTTTGTTATTTTTACTATAATATATTAAAGATTAAAGGAGAATTTTGTATAATTCCCAACACATCTCTCATTATTTATAGTCGTTGCTTGAATATTTACACTAATGCCATTTCATTAACAATATTTTCATATTTTCTTTGCAATGATTTTGACAATTCCCAATACACTTCTTATCAAGTGTAAGTTAAAGACAAAATCAAAATATTGAATGTGCTGTAATAAGAGACAAACTTCAACTCTTTGTTCATAATTCAAACCATGCTCAACAATATCTTCAAGCACATCAATAATTGATGATAACAAAATGATTAAGTTAAGTAACGTACCATAATTTGAATCCTATAAAGTATCATTGGGTTGCTTAAGACTAATTTCTTGGATCAAGTCTCGACCACTCATAAGCTCACCATTTTTTAATGTTTCAGACACTTTAGTTACTTTACTTTCTCTAAGAATGTCATAACATTTAAATGAAGCTCTGCCAACATTTAATAAATTAATAATCTTATTGAAAAGTGAAGCAATAGAATCTTCATTCTTTGTAACAACAAGAAGTATCAATTGAAGTTGATGAGCAAAACAATAAACAAAAAATATAAATTCATTCTTTCTCATTATCAAAGTTTTCAAACTATTTAATTCACCCCTCATATTACTAGCATCATCATAATATTGCACATGCAATTTTGATAAACTCAACTTATACATGACAGAGAATGATTTTATAGCATCTTTAAGTAAGACATTAAGTAGTTGTATTTGGAACATGCACAATACCAAGAAAATGCTCAATTATACAACCATTCATATCTATATAACGCAAAAAAATAGTCATTTGCTCATTGTGTGATACACTACGAGAGTCATCAACCAAATTAGAAAAAAAAAAAATCATCTCCCAAATCACTTATAATAACATTTCTTATCTCCTATTTTGCAACACTTATAATATCATTTTGAATATTATGTGTTATCATTTTAATGTTGTTGAGAGCATTTTGTAAGATAACATAGTTGATTGCTTCATTAGGATCGGCAAGAAATCTTAGAAATTCAAGAAAATTACCTTGATTTTTTGAATTGCGAATGATTTATCATGATCACGAAAATATAGCCATTGCCTTAACAGAAATCAAACATAATCAACTGAAGTATTTAATCTAATCCGATAATCACTTCGAGCTTGATTTGATTCTTTATCCAAAACAAATTCTAGATGCTGATTTTGATTCATTAAATTTTCACATCTTTTCTAAGCTTGGTCGTGAGCATTATTAGGATCTCATACATGGATATCTATGCTTTCTTTTCTTTTTCTTTTTTTCTCTTTATCCTAATTACCAAAATAGAACACTTCTTATTTGACAATTTTCTTCTTTCTTCCTCATTTAGTATTGTTCCAAGTGCGCTGCATTGATATATAACAAACAAAATTTTTACAAAAGTTGGCAATAGCAATTACATAACTTGGAAACTAATACTTATATAAGTGTTGTAACTCTGGTTTGTCAGCAATCCCAAAAGCCTTTTTTTTGTATAATACTAGTTCTCACTAGTTTCAAGTGTTTGAAAGTGACACTCATAAAACAAATACATGATGTAGTTGTGGTTTTATATTTTTTTTCTTTTTTTGTTTATGATGGATGGGGTTTGATTTGCTTATCCTCTCTTAGTAAACATCATACTAAATTTTCAGATTTTTAAGATCATTATTTTGTTCATCTTTTCTATTCAGCATGGAAAATATTGAAATAACCAAGACGCAATATTTTACGTGATACCAAATTTTTTTCTTTCTCAAGTTCAACAATCTCAACAATAAAATCAATCATTGTTTGAAAATCTCAAAAGACAGTAGATTTTATAAATTGATTCATCTCTCTAATATAATACTTTCTAAGATGCCTAATAATGTGTTCTTGCTCCACAACACCACGATAATGTCTCCTTGCAATCGCTACTATATCCTCCAACACATTTGCTAGAATCGAAAAGCTCAGTTCATTTTGTAGGTTAGAGATGTTAGCCATTTCCATGTAAGGACATTCTTTTGTCCAAATCGTTTATAAAAATTGTTTCAAGCTTGAGGTCACACAAATGTTGTTTTCCTTTAATATTTCTACAAGTATTATCAACTCTCTAACAATATTCTTGTGTAATCCTTACATCATAAATATTGTACTATTATGATAATAAAAAAAACTTCTTCTTATTATCATAATTCACAAAACCACTCAAAATAATTCTTATAAGTACAAATAGATTGTGCCCTTGTTTGGATGGTGTGTACTTATAACATGTGCCCTCGTAGTTCATTGGTTGCAAAGTAACCTTCAAGTACTTCCTCTTCATTGTTATAATGCTTCACACAATGTATGCTTGAATTTTTCTTATCATCAAAAAGTATTTCCTGTGTATCTTTGACAAGACACCCCAATGAAGCTCTAAATACTACTTGTTATAATTCTACCTTTTTGTAGGTGCTTATCTTATAATGCAAACTTAAGGAGATGGAGTAGACAAAGATGATATTACAGATTGCAGGTTCCTCTTGCAAACCCTTTCGTGATACGCAACCTCCTTCTTTCTTTCTTATTTTTGTTGGGAAAGTGGAATGCAGTCAGATATTTAATATATCATTCTTATTCCAAGCTAGAAATCACTCAAGAATAAACGAATTTTCACCTATTTGCATCCTAATTTTTGGTCTCAACAAATAAAAACACAAGCAAAATGTAGCATTTGATATGCTATATTCTAATCAGTTTACATACTTACAAAATTAACTGGAATTGAATCGACATAGTATACTCTCAATTCTATTTGGACGAAAATCATGATTGTTTGACTGACAATGTCCTTTTGCAAGTATGCTCGTTGCATATATTCTTGATTATTGGGATGATAGTTTAAAATTTTAATTTAAGGTCTTGAGTCTGAAGGAAGATTTTCTAAATTAACCTCAATGAAACTCTACTTTGAATGATCTTAAACATTGATTTGAGATAGTGATTCATTTAGTGGAGTATATTTTTCTTGCATTATTTATATATGTAGGCACATGTATAATTATATTTCTTATTTGTTTCATTTGTTTATGTATTTATTTAATTTATTCATAACCAAAAGTGACACATTGTGTCTAAAATTAAACTTTACTCTGTATTGGGTTACAACATAAATTGTATAGCTTTCATACATCATTTACAATTTTATCCTCTTATGACTTTATATTTACAACTTTTTAGTAGAATTAATATGTTTTATACCAAAAATTAACTGGTAGCATGTTCGAACAAATAGGTGATTTTCTTACTTACCACAGACCCTATACTACCTCTCATAAACTAAAAATTCTTAATTCCAATTGCTATCAAAATATCAATTTTAAAATGATGGTTATATCTTAAAAATTTATAAAATAGCATATGAAAATGTCAATACATCCCTTGAATTATATAGTATTTCGAGCTGAAGGTTATAACAAAGTAAATTTTATTAGGAAAGACTTTCAAAATCATTTTGGCAAAATTGAAAAAGATACGCGGATGCAGCATTATGTTATTTGTAAGGAAAACCAAAAAATGATATGATATATATTTTTTTATTTGATATATTCTTCAATAGAAGATGGAAGAATCAAGAATTTATTTAGGATAGACGGCCATAGTCAAGACAATTGTCATGTGTTTTCGAATATAATGGCTTTTGAAAGTACATATAAGAAAGAATGTGTACAACAAACCTGTTGTCATATTTTTATGAGTAAACTATCATTTTTAAACTATTTTATTTGATTGTGCACTGTTTATATATGAGTTAATCAAAAGTTATTGTTAGATGTTGGAAAACATTGTTAATGCAATTGGAAAGATGAAACCTTATGTCATTGTAACATATGAGGACATAGTTATGTAACAAACATAAAAAATAAAAAAATAAAAAAAAATTATTTTCACATTAGCTTTCGATGGGTTAATGTTGGATGTTGGTTGAAATGACAAAAAAGAATTTTAAAATGGTTGGCTTTGTACAACTACAAAACAGTTGAAATAAGAAATCATTCATAAATTATCTAGATGCATGAGAACAAATTTTTGTGGGCTATAACATACTTAACAGACAAGTTTTTTTTATGTGAATCACAACAACTTCACATTGCGAATGTATAAACTTTTTCATTAAAGTTTATGTAAATTCATACCAAATCTAGTAGAATTTTAAAATATTTTAATATGATATTGAAAAGCTATAGGAACAATGAGTTTGTAAGTTGATTTTAAGACAAGTTATGATAAACCGATAATTATTAGATCAGTGGTAGGAATTTAGAAGAGTGAGGCTGGGAAGTACATGAAAAAAGCCTTTAAAAGTTTTGAGAACAATTAAACCTATTGAAGGTTTGCAAGTTGAATAATGTAAACAAAATTATTAGGATTTCGGTTGTACAAATTTTCCATACATAGACAAGTGGATGTATATTTTGATGTAATGTATGATGATTATGAAGAAAACATAAAATATTTGTGCTGCTAGTTTATAT
Organism: Quillaja saponaria; assembly: GCA_029379385.1. Lineage (NCBI taxonomy): Eukaryota > Viridiplantae > Streptophyta > Magnoliopsida > Fabales > Quillajaceae > Quillaja > Quillaja saponaria. Next base: position 17,973,115 of record CM055612.1, on the reverse strand, counting down.
CAATAAGAATACCATGTTCACATAGGATATCGACCATGATATATGAAGACAAAATAAGTTTTCCTAATCTTTTGTATTGTCTTGATAGATGAAAAATCAAAAGTAATTGAATGTTTCAATGGAGTATAGGAAGAATTTAAAGAAATTTTTTAAGTTTATTTCAATAGGCAATTGAAATTATATGTCAGATTTTAACTACTAAACAAGTTTCAATGGATGTATCATCAAATAAATCTGACAAGTTTGTTGTTGATTCAATACTAAACATCATAATAAAAATGAGAAAACCTTCAGATACTTTGAATAATAAACATAAAGTTGTTAATGTTCAAAAATTTGTAAGTGATCAATTGAAAGTTAGGTTCAAAGAAACACAAAAACGTAATGGAAAAAGATTAATGAAAAATAGACATTGCAAGGTATGTAAAGTTACTAGACATAACAAGAAAAGTTATCTTAATATCAGTGCAAATGCTAATAGCCATCATGAAATAATGTGGAGAAGTGAGAAGGTAAAAATATTAGCTATAAATTTATAAAAATAATTTGAATATAATTGCAGGATGAGCTTCAGCCTCGTAATCCTATATATGTAAAAAGCTTGAGTCAAAAAATATTTTCACATATGAAGTTGGGATTCACCAAGAAAGAGACCTTAAAATCATTAGTTGCAAATGATGTAAGTATAATAAAAAAAATAATGGTATTGATATTTATTTGAATTTATTGTTGTGTTTATAAACATATATATTGTATTGAATTCAATGCAATGGTTGACAAATATTCAACCATGTAAAAATACTGGCATTGAAACAGACCAAATAGAGGAATGAAATCTTCCTCTTAGACACCTTACGATTAAGTCAGCTTATGTGGACAAAAATAAAACAATGACATTTTTATAATTTTTTTTTCACAATTATTAGATTTATAAAAATATGATATAATTAATGTGCATAAGTAATCATACTATTATCGTATCCATTTTTATAAACTTGAATTAATGTTGTCTTTCAGCATAATTGTGAATAGACTATGAATTATTCAATTTATTAAGAAAGAACTTTTATTTAGTATTGGAATATTGTTTAACATAAGCAATATATTTATGTTGTAACATTTATACAATTTTTATTATTTAGTAATTTTTAATTAAATTTGAAACTTGAGTTAGATAAATGATTTAGGTACGTAAAATTATAAATGCAAAGAATATGATGGTATTGTATTGTTTAGTTATAAATCAATCTTCTTCTTTTTTCAATTATTACTTGATAGGGTGCGATTGAAATATAAATTTGAAAGGAAAAAACTAAAAAATTTATAATTGAAAAGTTAATGAAATATTGCCAACAATAGTTAGATGCAATGATAAGCAAGTTATATTTAGAAAAAATGACCTAAACAACATATATAATACAAAATAATTAATTTTCTCCTAGGAAAACAAACATTAAGAAACATAACAAGTAATATCAGGACAAATAAGCCAATATAAAAATGCCAATAACACAAAAAAATAAAAATAAATTATATAACATATTAAGATTTTGTTGACAATTGTGAACAAATATAGTGACTAAAGTTGAAAATAAGGCTAATGACACAGTTAAAGCATGTCATAAGTACTTAGGATGCTATGTTAATTATCATTTATAATTACATATTAAATAGATACACATAAAATATTCTATAAATTAGATATGACAAAGTCCATACCTGATTAATATTACTTATAACGCTAAAGTGCACACAATAAACAAATGAATATATATAGTGAAACGTAATTATTGTATAATGCTTAAGTCAACCCATTAACTAGTGTTGGGTCATTTTGTAGTACTATATTGCATTCACAGAGACATTTTTGGCAAATAGGTTGTAAGAACTAATAACCACATCAATTGTCAAGTTAAGCTTAGAGTAGTCTCCAATTTCTTATATCATAACAAATTGCCATATGAGTACAAAAGTATGTGCAATAATTATAATGATAAACAAATATGGATATAAACCATGAATATGTGCCAATGTGGAGGAAATTATTACTAAGTACTTGAATTTTTTAAACACATCATGCATTTGTATCCAGTATGTTACCTTAATATTGCAATCGTGACTAAATAATGCTCATAAATTTAAAATTGTAATAATTTCTAAATAAACAAAACAACTTAAATACATTTATATGTTAGTCTAAAAAAGTATTAGATTGCAAATCATAAGTTTGATAACATACTCATTTTATTGGTTAAGTGCCTTATCTACAATTGTAAATGTGTAAGTAAGGATAATATAATTCTTAAGAAGTTATTCCATATGAAAGGCAGAATCACAAAATATTGTATTAATGAAATTTATTTACATTAAAAATACAGTTATAATATTAAATAATTACTTTCATAATTAAGTGTAAAAGGGAATGCAAAATCAGTGTCAAACATAGCCACAATAATTGCAAAATGTGCATGAAATCGATTCAGATCTAGCATTGAGTCAAGATATATTGTATTCTCCTTTTCTTTATCAATAACCAATAAATACCAATAAATGTTTGTGCCATTTAGAGGTACATAAATTGTGTTGTAAAATTTCATTAAAAAAACTTAGTTAATTATTCATTGAATTGGACATTAATATTATTAATTGACTAGTACACAATAAATGTTAAAGGCTTTTAGATTTAGTTACTTTGCGACATCAGGATGTAGAGGAAGACAATTAAAGCATATAGATTTCAACTACATGTTTTACATTAAAACTGCCAATGAGAACTATTTCCTACAATGAAGATGATAAAAAATATAATTAATCAATATAAAATCATGGCTCATATAATTAGACTAATAAATAAATATTATGCTACAATCACAATGAAGTTTGGTGTCATATACTTGAACTTCTTCTAAGCAATATTTATCTTATACTTTAACAAAGAGCAACAATTTATAAAATTTGAAATGAACAATATTTATGTATATAAATCACAACAATCTATAACAACTTATCAATTCATAAAACTTACATCTTCAGTGAGACATTCGAAAGGACACATTGCTATAAAAGTTATTCGACGTAGGGTATGGTCCCCACCATGAACAATATGTTCATTATAAAAGAATTACATGATGAGAATTGTTGTTTTATAGTCTAGATTACATTGATTAATTATTGAATGGTGACTTACTCATTAGAAAGATCATATGCAAAAGCAAATCTTAATATTTAACGATATTTTCTTATTCAAGTGCCATGATGACTTTATTAGAAAGTGTCTCATTATAAGTTATTATTGAAAAATGAATTTCAAATAACATAATTAGTAATGTGGTCATCAATAATCAAGTATCATAAGTTAGATATAATAACATTTGACATTTTCTTCCTTATATCTTACAAGGGAGGAGTTTGTTATAGCTCTTTTTAGGAAATCATGCCTAGTGAGGAGTGGAGACCGATTACCCAAAAATATTTGTTATGAAATACATAAGTAATATGAGAAAACTATCATTCCAGTTTTCTCACTCAAATGTATATTGGTAACATCCCGAATCTTTTTTCCTTGAATAACTCACAAAAATATTAATAACATTTAATAAAAACTATTGGATTAGTATTAACAAATTTGATGAACATAATTAACTTTAATACAACAGAGTATCCCAAACTTGATAGATGCCTTAGCAAACGTTCATGACCAATGTAGTGTTTTTTTTTTTTAAATTATGATATTTAATATTATCAGTTGGTTTTGATAGACCAATGTCACTGGAATTTGGGAAAGTTTGTGATTTTTTTTTTACCAAGTGACGTAGGTACACTATTTGAGAAATATTTCAATTGAGGATAAGTTTTTTTTTTGGAAAACTTGATTTAGGAAGACCATCGCTGCAAGGTAATATGTCCATCACACCAAGCTCAATTTTTTTAACAAAGTAATTAAACTTCTCATGTTGGACAACCTTTTTGCTATACAAATCTTCAAATAATAAATCCACAAATAAAGACTTTGCAGGTGTCTTCCCTTTCTGGTATTTAGTCTGTCTATATTATAGTGTTATGGCCAAAAGTTTTGAAGGATTTTGATAATTTTCTTTTTTTGGAAGGACACTATCTTTAGATTTTATTAGCGATTTGTCTAGTGCCTCAAGTAATTATTTTTTCTGTCACTGTATTCTTTACTGCCCTTAACTTAGTCACTATTTCCTTAATAACATAAATTTTAAAAAAACCTGTTAGTAACTTATGTCATTATTGGCCTACATATTAACGTTATGATATTCAAAGCACATATTACGTGCATACTAACTATAAAAATTTGTTTTTGGTTGTGTTGGTGCCTTTAGTTTAGGCGAAACCTATTTAAAATAACATGTTTCACTAAATATATATTTAATTACCACTTAATTTATTATAACACTATATTTTAACAAATGAATACATATATATGTTTAGTAACCAAATTATTCTTTACCCCACTCACTAAGTGTAATTGTTTAGCAAAAACTTTCAACTATGACTCCTTCCAATATAGTGCTTCGTAAATGGTTAGACATTATTTGGGGCAAACTTACTATTAATTGCAATGTTATCAAAATGTATCAATTGCAAGAAAAGTTAAAATAATTTCAACAAGTCTAAAACATATATATATTTTTTTTTTGTAGGAAAATAAACAAAAAATTTGTATTTATGTTTAATGTATTTATATACTATTATCATCATGAGTAAATAATGATAATAATAATTTTTTTTTTCTAAATTAAAAGGTTACCATTAAGAAGCATATACATCCATTAATATAGTTGTATTAGAGACTTTGTATATTTTGACACTTTATGTTAAGTAATTAAAGGTGTAAGTGGTCTAATTTTTGTCTAATTTTTTCGATCAACAAATAATATGAACACAGTTCTTAGACCTGATGTTGCACGTAGTAAGAGAAAGCAAAACTCATACTACAAAAATAGCAAACTTCACATTATACTTATATGTAGATATGTTAATATCCAAGAGGACCGTTGCTAATTTAAGTAGACTGGAGTTTCTATAACCAAGATTGTAGTTTGCACAATATATGTCCAAATCTTCGATCAATTCATTAAGGTCAATCATAACACTTCCGTAACAAATCCTTAATATTTTGGTGATATCATTTTTATATATAGGGATAGAGCAACCAATGATGTTCAGTGTCTTGATAAGGGATCAACATATTTCACTAGCTAGGTGTAAATTTGCTTTCTTAAGTGACTTATTGCCAAATTTAAAATACCCCAAAAATCATTCTTTTTTTCAACTAATTCAACTAATTCCTTGCAATTATGTCAAGAAACTGAGGCAATCACTTTTAAGAAGCTACTAACATGACATCATGTTCTTAGGCAGATGTACGTGTCTTTAAATTCTAAGTCTTAGATTAGTGAGTTGTGATATTATAGTTCCATGTTGATTTACTGTCATGTTATTAAATAATATTTAGAATATCTTATTTACATTCCTAAAATTTATATTCACAACCACCAGAGCTTCCTCATCCATGTCAGAGAAAGAGATAGAATATTATGATATTAACTTTTACATTCATAATAAAAACATAAAATATGTAAAGGATCAATTTTTTTTCTATTTTTACCCCCTAGTAATTTGCTAAAGCTTGTGTTTTATGATATTTAACAAGATTTTCCTCTATCGTATCTTCATTAGAAGATATTATAGTAGATCTTCATGAATCATCACTTAAAATGGTTCAATTCCACATAACAAATTAAAAATAATTCATGCTAAGTTTGATTTACTATATAAGAATAGTTTGTACTTTCTTATTATGTGGAATTGGAATTTTGATGATTTTTTCATTTTTGATCAACGTGGCAAAACTATATGATCCTATAAGGCTTAACTACTCATTTTTGTTCACTTGAATCCATTTTTGAGTAAATAATCTATGCTCTAAGAATTCAATGATTCAAAACTACTAGTTATTCATTCATATATTGACTTCGACGTAATCTTTTATGGGAGCCAAAGTTTTTTTGCAGATATTTTTTCATTTCGAGCATTCTATATGTGCCAAAGGCAATGGCAAATAAAAGATAAGACATTGTACAACTTTGGTTCAATTGCCACTACTTACAATACCTTATTCCACCACGAGCCGATTCATACTACTTTAAAATAGTTAGTATAATGTCACTCTCTTGGTCATTTGTTTTGTAGAAAAATATAAGGTTAGTAGTGAATAATAAATTAAAAATTGAAAGGCATCTTAAGGAGATTTTTAGTCCATGCAACTAGTTGGATGTTTTAGCTTCTGCACAATTAGAAACAGATAGGGAAAGAAAGAAATAGGCCATCCACAAAGGCTTTTTTTTGGTTTGAAATAATCAAAGTTTTCACCAGAGAACAAAATTACATAAGTGACAATGGAAATTAGCTCCATTATGATACTCACCCATCCAAAATTGAAACCCAACTTGAGCATTGATAGAAAGGTGGTAAACCAATTGCAGAGCGCCATGTGACGATGACTATCTTTTGAAGGGTCTTGAAAAGGACACGCATGGAACATTCTTACTGGTTAAAGGCCCCTATAAATATAAGGTTCAAAAACCCCAAATGAGGTATCATATTTACTTTACTCTTTACCTTATAGTTTATATTCTATCTCTCTCTCTCTCTCTCTTGTTGCTGGAGGACCAGTGGAGCTCACCTCAAACCTTTATTTTTGTCCTTTGCAAGTCAACCTTGACGCTAGCTGGAACTCAACCTTAACACTAGCTGGAACTCAACCTTAACACCTGGATTTGGACAATTCTCATCGTAACATTAGCGCCATCTGCAGGAAACTACCTAGTTTAATAGTATTAAACTACCGATCACAATCGATCCAAATTTCATGACTTTATATGCTGGCAAAGAGACTCATAACTTAAGATGAGACTGTTTGGGTAAAGGGACCCTGAACCTTGACACCTGGGATCCCTCACCCATACCTGACACACCTCGGTCACACAACAACAATTCCAAGTCATGATGAAAGCTATTTAAGCCTTCTTAAATAAAATTGATTCCTTTTTGCCTCACACCAGGTACAAGGAAGGAACATAAAGACCCTCCAACTTTCTTCCTCTAGGTCGGGTGCTCTTTGAGGGAGACGACCAGGGCGGCGACTATATGTCCATACCAAATGAATCAATTGTCTAACTAAGGATAGGGTTGTAGTCCCATTCCCAAAAACTCCTAAGTTGGGAACAACGTCATTGTTAGGATGCATAAGAGGGGCAAGATAGTGATTGAATGCCATAAGACAACAACTATATGGTAGCTTCTAGGAGTCACCTATTATTGCCCGTGGTCACAAAAAACCAAATACAACCCGAGGTGATATTTTCCCAATTAGAATAGTTTAATGGGATGGCCGACCTAGATGAGTTTGTGACAGGATTTGAGTTGCTCAAGCTATTGCACAAAATTCTAGATCATGTAATGTGCAAAGCCTTCACATCCACATTAAGACAACTCGAATCTGGTTTGCCCAACTTAAGACTAACTTTGTAGCTAGCTTTAAGTAATTAGTTAACCAATTCAAAAGGCACTTTGTGACAAACTAAATGCACAAGAAAGACACCACCAACCTCTTGGCCATCAAGCAAGGGGGAGAGTCATTGAAGAAGTACACGTCCAGGTTAACTGACGCTGTATTAGGTAGGAGATGCTAATCTCCGAGTTATCATGATCACTCTTAAGACAGGTTTAAGGAAATCACAGTTCTGCTATGATCTTAACAAAAAGACCAAAGGCTTCCTCATTGAATTGATTAGTTTGGTTGAGAAGTATATGTACCAAGGAAGAAGATGAAAAGGCACTACTTGACCTTGGAAAGGCTCTTCCCAAGAGAGCGCAATCTCTTGAACTACCAAACTTTGATGCTGTCCATGGGTGCTAGGCAAGTAGAAGACCGAGCTCTACCTCTAAGCTTGGCCTAGATGGATACTAGCAGTTGAATAGGTCTTCTTCCCCGATCCTAATGTTAATTGAGAAAAAGGACCTGCTAAATTCACCACCTTGAACAAAGGGCAAGGAATTCAAGGCAGGTATTTTACACTCCATAGAGGACACAAACATAACACCGGTGACTGTTGGAACCTAAGAGAAGAAATTGAAGCTCTTGATAAGGGATGTCACCTTAATGAGCATCCCAAATTAGCCCAGGTGTATTGAAGACTCTCACAAGCAGAGAAATGAGAGAAAAAAGGGGTAGAAAAGTCATAGCTAGAGAGGTGTGGTGACAAAACCAACCCAAGGAGAAAATAAGAAAGATGACCTAACAAGTCATCATAAAGAGAAAACAATGGGATAATCTACACGATTAGTGGAGACTTTCATTCGGTGGAGAGACATCTTCTTCCATGAATAAATATGCTTGCCACCTTTCAGTTAGTGCTGAGCATAAAAAAGTGCCCAACTTGATCAAAATAGAGCCTAATTTCTAACTCTTAATTAATATTTTAAGTTCCACTAAGCCCAATTAAAATAAGCATGCCTTAATTTTTTTACTAAGTCCCAAACTCTCAGCCCATTGTCTACTTAGTGAAATCAAACTAAAAATTCTTAAACTCACTAACCCTTCCATCTCTTACACATTTGTAGTAGCCAGAAAGAAAGCAGCCTCTAAAAAGAGAAAGAACCACAAATTATAGTGAGTTCTCAGCCTCTCTCTTGTTCTACAAGACTACAAAACAATTATATCTCATCTCTCTCTATAAAGCTTAATCTCTTTCCTTTATTTGTCGGCCTTAATGAAAATAAAATCATAGATTGGTTACGCTCTTGGATGAACAGAAAAACCAAGATCAGGCAACGCTCAACTCTCTATCATCAACGCTCAACTCTCTATCATCAATATTTTTTTAGATTTGTCAAAAAATTTGTTTTATTTAAATTGTATTTCTCAACTTACGAATAATTATTAAATTCAGTTCTTGATCTTGTTTAGTTATTCTCTTTTTCACTCTTTGCTTGAATTTTAGACTTCAAATTTGGGGGTTTCTGTTGTGTTCAACGAATAATCGACAACCGACCAAACTAACTGTAAAAGAGTAAAAATGTGACGGTTTGAAACTTTAGACAACTGAAATTTTGGGTTTTTCAATTGATGAACATTTCAAGGAATAAATAGAGTCAGGTAGTTGAAAAAATATCAAAAACTGATTGACCCAAGCGAATAGTCATCCCTACCTTTAGTAATAAATAAGGTTGGTAAGAGACCTAAGGCTGAAAGAATAACCGAGGTGATCTAGTTCTTAGGTGATGACTTGGTCAGGGTGGAAACCACTCATATGGATGCACTAGTTATTAGAATGGACATTGCTAATTTTGGGGTCAGAAAGAAGGGATTTCCTATTACAAGGTAATGTCATTTGGGTTGAAGAATACCGGGCTACTTATAAGATGTTTTAAAACAAAATATTCAAGGAATAGATCGGGCTAGATAAAGAGGTCTACGTAGACGATATATTGGTCAAAAGCACTATTGTTGACAATCATGTAAGTGATATCCTAGAGGCCTTTGAAGTCCTCAATCAATATAACATGGAGTTATATCCTACCAAATGCACATTTGGAGTCCCTATTGGTAAGTTCTTGGATTTTATAGTAAATTGAAGCTATAGTACGAATGTAGAGCCTAAACAAGATCAAAGAGTTGTAGAAGCTGTTGGGTTAGGCGGTTGCCTTAGCTAGATTCATGTCCAAGTCGGTCGACAATTGCTTTTCTTACTTAATAATTTAAAGAAAACCTTTAGCTTGATCGAAGAGTGGGAAATGTCTTTCCAAAAGTTGGAGAGCTACATATTTTTTTATTTGATTATAGGAAATCATGTCCCAGGGGAAAAGGAAATCCTTTAATTTTATCTAGGTGTATCTCTAGTAGTCATGAGCTCGGTTTTGGTAAGAGAATAAGGTAGCGCCCAATTGCCAGTCTATTACTTCAGCCGTATCCTTTAAGGACCCGAGAACCGCTATCCACACATTGAAAAAGTAACCTTTGTTATACAAATTTCTATTAAAATGCTCTGATTGTATTTCCAAGTTCACACAATTAAAGTCTGGACTGACTAGCCACTCTGAAAAGTTCTCCACAAGCCTGAGACTACGGGGAGATAAGTCCAATACTTTATACAACTAAAAAAGTTTGACATTCGGTATTTACTAAGGGTGGACATCAAGGCTTAAGCTCTGGTTGATTTATGGTAGAATGTACAAACATGTAAATCGAAACAAATTCTGAACCCAAGGTGAAAGAGATGTAGTAGGGCACGAATAGGGTCAAATAGATTATGTATGTAGACAAGTCTTCAAATAAACATGGAAGTGGTGCAGGATTGATTTTGGAAGAACTAGACGGCCTGGTGGCTCAATGTGTTGGCCACCTTGATTTCCTGGCCTTAAACAATGTCACCAAATATTAGGTCCTTTTCATTAGAATCAAACTTGCATAAGCTACGAGGTTCAAGGTCTTGCTTGTTTTCAGTGGTTTCCAATTAGAGGTCAATTAGATAAAGGGTGATTTCAAAACCATAGTGTTGTCAATGCTTAAATACCTTGAAAAAAACTTAGTAGTTATAAAGTTCGTATGAGGATATCACCATCTGTTACATACCTTGGGAAGAAATAGAAAGGCATATGCTCTATCCAAACTTACAGAAAATAAGAGATTAGTGAATGATAGGACAATCCACATCTAGGTAGTAAAAGGATCAATTATAAAGAAACAAATATTCTGAGTCTGAATAACTAGGATACCTCATGGTTGACAGCCATCTTGAAATATCTTACCTCAAGATAGGTGCCTGTAGAAGAGGCCTATGATAGGATGACTTCTGGCGGGCAGCTTGATAAGCAATCATGAATGACATTATATATTGTAGGTCTTACACTTTACCTTACTTGTGATGCTTGCACCAATTAGAAATGAAGTATGTTCTGGAAGAGGTTCACAATGGAATATATGGGTCACGGGTCACACATTGGAGCTCGGGCATTAGCTCAGAAATATTAAGGGTAGGCTATTATTGGCCAATTTTGTCTAATGATGCTAAGGACTCGGTGAAAAAGTGTGCAAGTTGTTAGAGGTTGAAAATGGTACCTTGAAATCCAGCTACGCGCATAACATCTATCGACAACCTTTGACCTTTAGTAGTCTAGGGCTTAGATTTACTTTGACCCTTCCTAAAGAAGAATGAAGGAAAAGGAAAAAAAGTCAATATTCGTTATGGTGGACTATTTTACTAAGTGGGTGAAAATTGAACCCATTTGCAACTTGGCAAAAGTTGTTTAGAAATTTCTTTGAAAAAATAAAATGCAGGTTTAGGATAGCACATGTCATCACTAAGAGGCAAATTGTTTGATTATGATCCTATTGGAAATTAGTGTCAGGAACTCGAACTCAATATTAGGTTCTCCTTAGTAAGCTACCCCCAGTGTAATGGTAAAGTGGAGGTCACAAACCGTGCTCTCATGGAAGGGTTGAAAATGAAGGTGAAGCATGAGAAGATGGATTAGAAGGACAAGCTCTAAATACTTGTGGTCTTATCGAACAACGGCATGGAAAAAGACAATTGGGACACCTTTTCAATCTTGTTTTTAGGTCGGGGGCTATTATCCTAATTGAGAATGACATACCATTCCTGAGAATTGAATCCTTCATTATAATATAAAATCAAGAAGGCATGTGGTCTAACATGGATTTGTTGGAAGAGGTTAGGAAAAAAGGCTCATTTCAGGCCAGGGTTGTACTAATGCATGGCGGCTCGTTTAATACTAGAGTCTGAGAATCATTCTTTCAAATAGAGAGTTAGTAATGCACCTGGATCACTTCAAATACGTTAATCACCTAGACGATAACCTAAAAAAAGAATGGTAGGAACCTTCTCAGATTTTTGAAGTCCTCAAATAGGGTACTTACAAGTTACACAATAAATATGGATGACTTCTCCCCAGTAACTGGAATACTCAAGGTTTAAACAAACACTATCAGTAGTCATGTGTAGCCTTTTTAGGCATTAAGACCCGGAAAGTAGGTCCGTATCAACAGTTTTCTAATAAAGTCACGAGCACTTCTCCTTTGAATGAATACTCTGAACACTATTTACAAAATCAACCTTTCAAGGTCACCTCTCAATTGAAGAGGGTTCAAGTAAAACTCTTTAGGTCAAATCTTTAATGAAGAGAGTTCAAGTTGCCTTTCTATTGAAGAGGGTTTAAGTTTTTCAGGTCACTTCTCTATTGAAAAAAGGTTCAAGTCAACATTATCAAGTCGCCTTTCTACTGAAAAGAGTTGAAGTTGATCTTTTTAGAGCGCCTCTTTATTGAAAAAGGTTCAAGTTAACTTTTTCAGGTCACCTTTTTGTGGATCGTAGCAAGCAACATTCTTACTAAGAAAAATTCAAAATACGATACAATTAGTGAAAAGATTCACAAGTTATAAGCTTGATTGAAGAGGATGAATAAAAACATTCATTATGAAGAATATAAAATTGTTCAAGTTGGGGCATTGGCTACGAAAAAACATCCTGGCATACAACCACACCAAAAAAAAGGAAGTGCAACTCATGACAGAAATTATAAATTATTCTAAACGGGGAACTAATGATGGGAAACATTGCAGGTATAAACCAGACAACAATTAAATTGGTCAATTTTGATGTCCCCCAGTATGAAACCATCCCAATTACACCAATAAAAACTTCTTAGCTTTGCCATGTTTAGAGCCGGGTCAAGGTACTTAGCATTGATTTTATCTGGAATAAAGATCCACCCCTTATCAAATGACTCAACCAACTCTTTTTGTAGCCATTTCTTGCATTCATTTACACATTTGAATTTCTTGATTGTTGCCTAGGCAACCTCTTTGTTAGCTTTCAGCGTTATTGCCGATGCCTCCTCAAATATTTGAAGTTTTTTTGCCAAGTCATTTGCTTAGGACTTCTCCTCAAAAGCTCAAGCCTCATCATCCTTAGGAGAGATTCATATTGCTTTATCTTAAGGCTGTCACTGGCCGCCAACCTCTAGGCAATGATATTTTCATTATGATAGATATTTAAGTGGCTTTTAGCTTGTCAATTTGGGTTTGGATAGACCTTGTCTTGCCTTTGGTCACCATTTCCTTGTTTGATCACTCTTAGAAGTATTCATAAAGGCTCACCATATATTGGATGCCATGTGAGATACGAAATGTTATCACAAGTATAGGGCTCTAGAGTAATGAAGTAATGCAGTTTATTAGGGACCTGTATAATGGAGTTCAAGCCAATAGTGAAGCATTCTTCCAACAGAATAAAGTTAATCTCTTGCTTATTAATTGGGAGCATACCACCCATGGGCAAGGCATAGCTATGTCAACAAATAAAACCTTAAGTCAGAAACCCGACAACTTATTGGACGAGATTTTGGGCAAGCGGAGATTGTCCGGGCCTTCGTCATTGTCACCCTGGATTGATTCCTATAGGCTATCTACTTCTTGGTTGGATGGAGGGTTATTGAGGGTGTAGTCTCTAACCACTTTAGCTTTTGGGCCTCTAGGTTTTCCAGGTTGAGATCCCAATGACACTAATTTTACTAATGCAATCGCACATATTGTCCTCAAGTAATACAGTGAATAAAGTAGAGATCGTTCTCACAAGGAGTTTTGCAAATATTATTTTAAGTACTAAATTCAAATAGTTGAGTTTTGAATTGATTGTAAACTAATTGTAAACTAAAAGCAAATATTATTATCTTATCTTGCTTAGTTATGATAAAGAATTATTAACCTATGGTTCTTAATCAATTATAAGCATATTTCTATCCTTCATAATAATATCTCACTTAACCAATTTACTATATTTCTATGTGAATTAAGTTAAACAAGACTCATTAAGATTAAACCTAAATTGGCTACACAAGGCATAAGTGTATTCATATCCTATACACAAATCAAACTCAACAACATGTGTATGAGTTTAATCAAGTGCTAATTCATTCAAGGCTAAACAAAAATTACTTTTCAAAGCTTTTTTAAGTTTCTTAATTAGTTACAAAAGATGGCTACTCAATTAGAAGCATGAAGTATAGAATGAACTAAATAATCATATGCCAAACCTAAGCAATTCATAAATAAAACAATGAAAAGCTACATGTTAACTTCTAATTGCAATTCTAAAAAGGAAACTACTCAATGCTACTTACTGTAAACATGGATTCAACAAAGTTAAACATTAAAGGAATACAATAAAAGTAAAGAAAGAATAGAAAGAGAAAAGTTATGAAGGTCGTCGGTCTTTAAGCTTGAAAGTTCCTTCCTCCTCTTGCTTCTTTGCACCCATGACAAGCTCTAATACTCTAAAAAAACTTAGCTAATTGTGTGTTATGAGTCCCAAAGCTAATCCCTCTTTTATAGGCTTTAAAACCATGAATTTGAGTTCAATTTGGACTGTTTATTGGGCTAGCAATGCGACCCTTAAGCCCTGGTGCTGCGATGTTTAAGTAGGTGTGAAAAATTAATAACACGGGAGTTTAACAATGGCATTGGCGTCGTAGCGTCCATGTCCTAGGCGTTTTAGCTTTGCCCCTAGCACCTCAGCGCTGAGGATTCTGGCAACAACATGTTGTTTTGCAATATTGATCCCAAATTCACCTCCAATTTGACTCTAATAGGACTCCTTTAAGCATTAGACCTTCAAAACACATAAACTAGGTTAATATATATTAGAAGTCTTATAAAACACCTAAATCTTAGCCAAAATCAACTATGATTCAACTTCCTAATATAATAAGGACTTAACTAAGAATTGACTAAAAAGCATGCAAAAACCAACTAAAAATTTAGAACATAGCTAATTTAATATAAGTAAAATGATGTAAATAACTCTATTTCCAAGAGTTATTACCGGCTAAATGCCATATCTGCACGGGTAATAATGTAAACTTAAGTTATAGTTAAAAGTTCAGGATCATAGCCAAAGGTGAACATACAGGTTTCCAATGGGAGGAAGTCAACTATAATCTTCATGGCAAAGCTTACACACCAGGATTTGAGGGCTATTGTGGTAGAAGTCGAGTTTGAACTTCCTGTCCTCATTTTGTTTCATAGTAAGCACCTTAATTTTATTCAAATATGTCACTCGGATAAGGTCTAGAATAAGTTTGTATTTAAAGCTAATTCTTAATTTACCCTAGCCAAACTTAAGTCTACATGGTTGTACAGGCTCCAAGAAAAAGTGTAAGGTTTTCCAACCTTTTTTGTTGTCAGACTCATCCATAAAGATGTTAAACTAACCTACAAAGTATATATGGTTTCTTTGGGTCCTCTTTACCTTAAATAAGTTCCTAAATACAACTATTAAGGTCGGGATCTCCAGCTTAATGCATACTCCAATATGCCAAATGAGAAATCCCGTGGCATTTGAAAAGATTTAAGTAGAACATATCCTATAATGGTTGTACGACGTAACCAAAAATAAGGGAAATGGATATCGTAGACCACCCTTCATATGCTCTTCATGCTGATTGATCCTCTTAGGTGTAGAAATATGAGGATGATTGGCTTCATAGGTGTGGATATATAAGGTTTCCCCTGACATCAAGAAGTACCAATTAGTTAGAATGGTAACAGAAAGTTTCATGGTTTGGAAGTCAGCCTACTCCCCCTCGTCCTCGTCGTTAGAGTCTAAGGCTAGATAGACTAGGGATTGGGGAACCTATCGATTATCTAGTAATTAGCAAGCACCCTCGATTCTCAACTCTTTCATTAATCCCTTGCCTTGATTGGGACATCTGGCCAACTTGACCTCACTGTCTAACAAAGTCTTAACTTGGTCTATGTTGATTGGGAAGACCTTGATAATCTACAGAGGAGATTAAACTCAGACTCATTACACTAATAAGAAGGGGAAAGTGGCTAAGTAAGGAAATTATTCCTAAAGGTACTTGGCCTTAGATAAATTAATAGAGTTTTGAATGGTAGCATACATGTAAAAGGAGGTAAAGTAGCTAGAAAGCTAAAATCTAAAGTTCGGTGTCTAGTTTTTGAGGTCTCCTTTAGAGAAAAGAGGCAGAGAAAGTTTTGAAAGTTTGAAGTGAAAAATGAGAAAATGGTTTTGAAAATTCACTTTTATAAGGCTCCTCATCCTGGAGATCTTAATTGCCTGCCACATGTCATGCTTTCAAAGGAATGATTCAGTTTGAATTTCAAAATTGTCAAGAATATGAATTGTTCCCTCTCCATTCTCTGGGTTTCCCCTAGTGGTTAGCCAAAACGTTAAGTACCTAGTTCGGGTTGAGATGGAAACAATGATGTGCGGGTTTTAAGGTCACTCAGTAATCTTAACTACGTCGTGGTTGGGACTTGTAAGATTAAAGTCTAGATAAAACATGTTTCTCGGGTGACTACAAAGACAGTTATGTGAAGAGATTGTCGCCCAAGCTTTCCTTCAAGGCTCCAGTGGGATTGGTGATATATTGAAAAAGGACAGACCAATCGCAGAGCATCATATGGTGATGACTGTCCTTTTTTGGGCCTTGAAGAGGACAACACATGAGACACTCTTACTAGTTTAAGGCCTCTTTAAATATATAAGGATCTAAAACCTTCAAAGATTTATTATGTATACTTTACTCTTTACATTATAGTTAATACTCTCCTAATGGTTCCTAACTTTACCATTGGACCCCAAACCTTTACTCCCATTCCTTTATGGGTGAATCTCGTCACCAACTGGAAGTCAACCTTGACACCTATATCCAGATAATTCATGTCGTAACAGTCATATTTTGTTCAAGAAATCCCCACTCAAGGCTATCAATGCCTTGATCATATTAATTTTGATAGTCATGTCACATTTACATCTCATCTTCCTTGCTTTCAAACTATTCACGAGTTCGTGCGCATCAAGAATGTTACTTGAAATGAGTCGACCTTGTAGGAAGGCACTTTAGTCATAACTAATGATGGAACCTATGATTAGCTTCAGACTGTACATCTATGACTTTGTATATAATCTTCTAAAAAAATTAATAAAAACTAATTGGTCTCACCTGAGTCATATCTTTTGAATGTGTGACTTTCAAAATTAGGGCAATGACTATATGGTTGAAGCCCTAAAGCATTTTTTCGCTTTTGAAAAAATCTTTGGTTGTTGTGCAAATATCTTCCCCAATAATATCCTAATAAGAGTTGAAAACTTATTTGTCTTATTGTCCTTACTTACAGCAGAACCATTTGACCCTGTATTTTGTTTCCAAAACTCCTCCTCATAACACCACCCATTAATGAGAATTTTTTGCTCTATAACTATCTTCGGAGAATGTTCTTGTTATAACTAGATGTTTTAATGTGATATTTAAATGTTGTCTTATGGATTCTTTTTAATTATATGAGAAACAAACTTATAAACAAAGTAAACTAGAGACAATGAATATTTAATATATGTATAAATATATATAATAAATTTAAAATTATCAAGAGTTTTACACCATAACTTTATAAAAAAGTGGAGTTTAACTTTATCATTTGTTCCCTTTTTGCTTTTTCTTTTCTTTTCTTTCATTCTCTTGTATTTTTCTACCCATTTCCTCCTTTGCTCTTGTTTTGTTTTTGTCATGTTTCCTCTCGTGTTTTAAAAGGTGGTGAGCTATTCTTTATAGCTGAGTTCAGCCCCCTTATGAGTCTTCTTCAAACTCCACATTTATAGGCCATTGGAGACTGTTTTTGGTGGATTTTGGAGCTGTTATTTAGTTCGGTTTGCATCAACCAATAGCAACCTTGCTGCCATCCCCTGTTTTGCCCCTGCCTTTTAGTTCCTCCCTTTCTGCAGCCAGGCCAAGGTGTAGCCGTGAGTCAGTTTGCCTTGGCTGTCTGTCTTGCACGGTAGGCTTTACCTCTCTTCCTCCTCATCCAAGAATCATGAATAGTGACTGGAAGCAACTTCTTAAGTAGCTAAAGCAGTTACCACCAGCTTCTATAATTGCAGTAACATCCTTTTCGTTTGACTTTGCTGCCTTCTTTCCAAACTGCAACCACTAGTTGCCTCTCTTCCCTGCACCTCCTTGTCTAGCTGTGAGGGAAAATTAGGAGGGCAACAAGACTCCTCCTTGTTTGTGGTAGTTCCTCTAACTTATTTCTTTTAATGTATTGGTGGTTTGATAAGTTAGGCTTAGAAATGAAGAGTTGTAAATAAAAAGTTAGGAACAAAGAACATATAAGGTGGTAATTTGATTATTGGAAATAAGTTTCAGAATTGGAATATGTTGATGTTAGAATTATATAGTTCAAGCATTTGATGAAATTTAAGTAATTAATTAACTTGAATTCAATGTTTGGAAATTGAATAAGATGGAAATTGTTGGGTTGTGTTGGATTTCTTAGTGTATGTATATACCTATATACATATATATCAATAGAAATTGAATACACCCTCAAGGTATTTGTTGAAATGCCTAAAAGATGATAACTTTTAGTAAATACATAAGAGTTAACCTATATAAGTTTTATTAGTTAAAATGATTAATTAAAGGATTATAACTATGAAAATTATAAACTAAGCAATGCTTGAAGTTATGATTTTCAATTCCAGAACGTGTGGTTGATCTATCATCACCTTCGAATTCAAGAAGGAACGATATGCAAAATTCATAAGCCTTGTGAGTGGAAAAGGTTACTCTTTAGTTATTGTTGGTGTGTTGTGATTAATTATTTCAATGTATTTTTGTGAATATGTTTATATAGTTTTCAAAGGTGAATGTTTAGTATTATAATTGAATTGATCGATTAAATGTTATATTGTTGACATTCACATATTAATTGTATGGTGTTAGATGTGTAACTTGGTTTGTATTTGATAAGGGCCAATGAAACTAATTTTTATATGAAATAGAATCCAGGTGCATCTTGGATAACTTGATTTGACTATTTGATATTTGATTAAAAATATTAGAATAACTCAACCGGGGGAGGATATGTGAGGAGTTATATATATTCTTGGTGTGCAGGAGCAAAAATGCCCCAAGGAGGATATGTATTTGGAATGTGGGCGCTAAGTTACTCCGATTGACCCTTTTTGATGCTTTGATTGATTTGTGTGGATATTGGATTACTTGAATTGCATTTGTTTGATTTTACGTTTTCTATGTTTACGTACGTATGAAATTAAATTGTTTTGAAATTCATATTATCATGAAATTATTTGACCTATGTGTTTTAATTATGTATTGATTGATATATCATTTGGGTACGTTTTTCACTAACTTAGTCTTTATAACTCACCCCTCGGTTGTTCATGTTTTTTCTTAGTATCAGGAGCCCAGCATACATCACGACGGATACGTGACTTACTGATAGTGTTGCGGCAAGGTATTCCTTCGTGACCATTTACTTGAAAGCAAGGGATGGAATTTGTAGTCACTTTAGGGCTTGAGTATTGGATTTTGATCGATGTAATCATTTAGGTTGTTATGGGTTGTGGTATATAATGGAGCAGAGCTTTTTGTGGTTACTGTTGATGTTATGGTCTAGTTGTATGTAACCAGGTATATTATGTTTGTATTTTTGGGCATGTTCAAATTTATGGGGGAACCTCTGCCAAATTTTTTTGTTAAATTGTTATACATTGCAGGAAATGCACATTTGTATATAGTTTGTGTTTTCCAAACTTTCCTTTAATTTCTAGTTTGGTCAAATATCATATGTGTTTCTTCGATTTGAAATCAATATTACGGCAATTTGGTTATCTATTTCTTCGATTAGTCATGTCTTCGTATGAGGGTGTGATAGCTCCTCTTTATTAGTCTAATTGTAGTCTTCACTTTGTACTAAACACATTATTACTCCAAAATAAATAGAACTCTAATGAATGTCTTTAATTTCCAAGCCCTAAAGTCAAATGATTTTATTGTGAAAAATAAATCATTAGGTATCAATTACTTTCTTATGTAATGTAATGTTACATTCTAGCTCCTCTGTGTTTTTATAGACTCTTTTTTTTGAAACTTTATTATTTGTTCTAGATGCGTCCTTATTGAAAACGCAAAACAGCCTATTCTTTTTGTTAAACCTTCATCTTCTTCCTCTTTTTTTTTTTTTTTTTTTTTTTAATATATAAAAGACTTTCTACTTTTTTTTATATATCATAATTAAACAAAAAACCTTCTACTAGCTAAGAGCGGGTTGGTCTAACCATAAATGAATTCAAAAAACATTCCTCAAGTAGTTGAAAGTTTGAATCTTCTTAGCCACAATTGGTGGTAAATTCATGTTTTTGCAAATGATTGTAGTGAAGTACTAAAAATAAAATAAAATAAAAAAGTAAAATTGGTTGGTTTTCTGTCTAAGTGTGTCCACCAACTTAACTTCATTAAATTCCCTGTTAATTCCTTTCATAATGTCAACAATTTAAGTGTCTAAAATTTTGCCACATTTCCAATTAAAACTCAACGTTATGCAGGGACCACAAACCCTGCACACCCTATTAGTCACCCAACAATAAAAATTTAATCTTTCTCTTTTTTCCACACTTGCGAACGAAAAAAACAAAAGAAAATTGTGATCGTAATGTCAATTTTCTCTTTAAAATATTTCAATTTAATATTTTCTTCCATATTCACTCCTGTCAAATAAAGCATAAATATGAACGTTTACATTAATAATTCAGCTTTTATGATTGTTATATAGTTATTGGAATATGGCTGAACCCTCCCATGGAAGCTGTGAGAACCGAGAAGATTGTTTTGTTTTCTTCCCATTAATCAGTCAAGTCCACACATCAATCCATAGCAAAAGACGTAATAGAGCACACTAATGAATTTGATCATTGATGCTTTGCAAATTGTCCAACTAACTTGAGCGGCACATGTTTTTGCAACATTCAACAATGTACAGCTGAACCATCGTTAATGGAGAAAATACATTTGAGAATTGATGGAGGTGTCTGTCCCTTGTCCACTTGATGAAACAGATCTTAATAGATCTTTGTAGCTTTCCTGAGCGAGCAGATAGTCAAACCTTGTAAATAGACAACAAAACCAAAAGCTTCAGATAAGCCAAAACAGGAATTAATAATTCCATTTCCATCCACAAGTTGAACCCCTACTTGACATTATTAAAACCACCAACCATACTCCAATAAATTTTCATCCCAAAAGATCCATATATTTGGAGATGCTAAATTGACCCATAATTATTTCCAAACAAGACAAGTACTATTTCATTTTCCTGCAGTATGATCTTAGTAGTAATAAATAATGCCCACAAATGTAAGATAAGCATATCATCAAAATCGTATTCATACACGTCAATCAAAAATACATCTTACCAGTTTGTTATTTATCAAGATTTCAAAATTGAAGGGTTCTTCTCGGGATATAATCCCCTCAAATTTCTTCTCAAAAAATCTTAAAAATTAATCTCGCTGAAGAGATTGTTGTACATTTTACTAGATTGTTATACATTTTACTCTGTTTCCTTTATGTTTTTGTGAACATTATGACAATTTATTGGTACGATATTTAAGTTTTTATGACCAACTAAATTCACATTTGGGCAAGTTATACGTTTAAATTGTGATAACAAAGCATCCAAAAAGAAAAGGATGGGAAGATGGCTCTTATTTGAATCTGAATTCAAGTAAATATACTGACTAAAAAAGTTCAGTACCAATCACCAAGGATTCTTTCTTCCCTCTTTGTTTTTCCTTTTCTTTCTTTGCATGTTAAGGTCCATATAATTGAACGTCCTTCATCATAACTATATCCAAACGTCTTAGTATGGCTAGAACGGAGTTTATCCTAATTTAACCATAATCTTATAGAAAAGGTCAAAGCCTGATCAAAGATAAATATTATATCCAGATTCTATTTTATTTTCCTTTTACAAATACCTAATGATTCCAGCTCTGCTCTTCTTCTCCTCTCAAAGAAAGACATTCCAGCTTTACTGCATAATTTACTGACTAGTGATAAAGGAGATTTAACAGGCCACATTTTATTAATAAAATGAACCAAAGTCTCCAGTTATGAAAGAACTAGCCTTGAATACAAAAGAATATATGATTGATTAAGACAAGCACCTGGTGTGAGTCTTCAACATCCATGGCTTAGAACAGATCAAGAGACATCTTCAGCTTGTTTTGTTTCCATTTAGGAAGCTCATAAAAGGCTTGTTTGGTCAGTCTGAATTTCTCCTGGAACTCCCGATCAGATAAATACATCTAATTCCAAGAGAAAGTGCAGATATCCTCAGTTAATATTATATAATAAGATAGAGATCGAGTAGTATATGAAGTTAAAGCATAACTAGATCACAACATAAGTATGAAAGTTCAGCTGCAAGCTATATCAATTTGAAAGAATAATTAGAAAGTTGAGGAGGCTTAACATCAAAATTTTGATGTAATAATTTCAAGTTTTACAGATAAACAAATGGAAAGAAATTGAAGTAATAATTTCAGCAGTCTTGCCATATAGGTGTCTGGGGATAGAAGGTTCTAGGTTTGATCATTTTCAATGTACCAAAAACAATAGTCAGTAATCCTAGCACGAGAAAACAATTTCCCCCAAGAAATCTTAAATCCCAAGTTGATCAGAAAACAAGAAATTGTATATTGCCATGATTTGTTGTTGTCATTTTTCTTTTTTGTCTTTTGGCATGCAGAAAAAAGAGCGTGGAGAGGGAAGCATGTGTATTGTGTAATGCCTTTGTAAGAGATTATAACCCTATTCCTACAGCCTCACCTAACAAGGTAAACTTTTAGGTGGCATGGTTTTTTGATATAATATCAGAGCCTCTATGACCAAAACCAAATAGTCAGGAGTTTAAGCACATGATATGAGAAGGGCCTGTACATTCTCTATGCTGACAAGCCCAATGGGCTTGCGCATACGGGGGGCATGTAAGAGATTATAATCCATTCTTGGGGTCTCACCTAACAGCTTAAGCTTTTAGGTGGAATGGTTTTTGACAGCTTCACGCATGCCCCACTAGCTTAGTAACTTGAGGAAAAATGCCCTTCCATGTTATCAAAAATGATTAGCCCAATTTACATAGCAACTGGCTACTTGGTGCTAATAAACGATACTAGAAGTAAAGCTTGGTTAAAGGTTTAATGTCAAAAATAATAGACTAGCTTCTTCAGTTAAGGAGGTACCTCTCTTTTAGTTCGGTCTATGCCTGTTATTTGGTCTTTGGAAACCACTTTCAAACGTTCATATGGGTATATCAACAAGTTCATACCATCCTCATTTGTGTCAACCTGAGAGAAACTCACATTCTCAGAAGGCGACCTCAGCTCTGCTGCTGAAGAACCTGAGAACAGCAACAAGCTCCTATCAAAAAGTAAAAAGAAAACGGAAAGAAACAATTTTCTCAAGTTACCATGAGAATGTAGATTGCGGACAATCCAATATTATTATTATTATTTATTTTTAAAAAGAAGAGTTGTAGTAATAAGAAGTCCCTCTATGAATACATCATGATAATAGGTAAAAGCCAGAAAATTAAAGAAGTCATTCCCCTCTCCCATTTCATTCCACCTTTGCTTGATTCAAATTCCATTCTGACTTGATAGAAAACCATGTACTTGAGTATCTCTTGCTTTAAATATAAAGAGCACTGATCAGAAATCATGCAAAGCGGTTTCAAGTTCAGTAGAATGCAACTAAATGGGCGGTTAACATATCCCTTTAGTATAATTTTGGACCTTGGAACCCCAAAAAGAAAGGACAAAAGTTAAATTCCAATAGTTATGTAATACACCATGGACAAATATAAGGATTCTTGTTACCAGCACTATTATATAAAGAAGATCCTGAGAAGAGTTTCCTGCTTGTTGGAGTCGGGCTAGAAAAAATTCCATTGCTTGATGAATTAAAATATGTTCCTGAAACACTGGATGCGGAAGTACTACTTCCCCACCCATTAGAAGAGACAGAGATGCTTCTCAGACCATCAGGAGTAGTCTCCCTGGATCTCACTTTCAGTAAATTTCTATTGGGTGCCTGAAAAACACCAGAATTCGTGAACTGAGGCAAAGAATACTCCCAGAGTTACTTCTAATACTTTGTACACTATTATAGAACATATTCCTTAAAACTCCAACCACTGTATCTGCTGCAGCGGGGAAGGGGGGTAACGTGAGTTGGGAAACCACTGACAAAAGCTTATGTAGATAACAAAAGGGACAAACACAAAATAAACATAATCATAGAGAGACAACATAAACTTCCTGGGTAATCACTTACATCAAGTATACGTTGTTTTCCTTTCAGAATGGCAAGCTTCCTCTCAAATGAGTTACCATGCATCTATCACAGAAGCAATTTCAGTTAAAATAGTTTATGGGACCTGATGGAATTGCTAAAACTGGGACATGGAAACACAAGACAGATGCCCGCATGTATCTGACCCAATATAACTTTAGAATCATAACAAATTAAACAAGGTTGTCAGATACTCAATTCTTTTTCAATTGCTAGGCTATGAATTTCTGTTCATATGACAGATCATATCCAAAATAAAATAAAATAAAATAGTAGAAAAAGTAAGGCAGAATATCCACATGTTGTAGCAATGCATAAGGTTGTTAAAATAATATTCTGGAACTTCTCTCATACATATCTATGTTATTTTTCTTGATTGTGTCTGTTGTAAAACAAGGCATGTAGGAGATACAAAAAGTAGAGATTTCAGAAAATAACACATCAAGCATCTCAAACATGCAATACATATATAAGCTGTAATCAAATTCAAGAGTGTTGAAAGAGTATATAGCTTCTAGTCAGTTTCCTTATTTCTAGCCTTGATTAGGTTGTATATCATAGTTGACTTTCCTATATTCTAGCTTGCACAACACATAATCTTATGATATAAATACAGCACCAGTGTGTGAGGAATACTCACTTAATTCACTGATAATTCTCTTGGTTTTCTCTCTTTCTTTAAGTTTTACAAAGAGAATATAACCAATTCTTCCGACACTTCAAGAAAGTCGTTTCCATGAATTACCATAAAAAAACTTTGAAAGGGAGATTATCTTACCATTGTCTTAGAGGAATCCCATGAGAAAAAGCGAGTGAAAAATGATGGCTCATGGCCTTCAGTCACAATGTAAATAGGAGTTTCCAGAGACAGCCGTTCAACAAGAACATCCATTTCAAGAAACTTCTGCTTGTTACAGTTTAATTAGTGAGATTCATAGAGACAACAGTGAACAGGTATTATAAAATACACAAATAAGTTACACAATCAATGCATCTTAATTTAAGAATAAAATTATGAATTAGTATCTCTGCATGTAGCCTAACAATCTAATAACTACGTAAGCAATAAATCATAAAACATGATTATAAATACAATTATAGAACCTACATGAGACCAACAAAGGCTGAATCCTTACATAGCATAGAGGCACTTTCATGGCACGATTATGTAAAACAAAACTCGTGTTTATACAGGTAAGAATGCATACAAATTTGTAGATGATGCATACTCAGGT
Source organism: Quillaja saponaria (assembly GCA_029379385.1). Lineage (NCBI taxonomy): Eukaryota > Viridiplantae > Streptophyta > Magnoliopsida > Fabales > Quillajaceae > Quillaja > Quillaja saponaria. The sequence continues at coordinate 17,947,592 of CM055612.1, read as the reverse complement.
GTGACATCCAGAATTAGAATAAAAAAAGAAAAAAGAAAATCATCTCTGAATAAATAAATAAAACAATTATGAGTTCAAACTGTGTGATACCAGCCCAAGGCGAAGTGCTTCTTGCTTTGATGTGACTGTTGAATTGATACCAATCCAAACATATATCTCTTGTTGGCAATCTAGCACAAAAATGTCTTCAGTAGCTAAGTCATCCTGTGTAAAATTGTAAAGCTCTTTCACCTGAAACATAATTCAAGCAAGACAAGTCATGAAATAGAAAACACAATTTAAAACTAGAAAGATTACTGTCCATTGGAGTTTATATACGTATTTTAACAAGAAGAAAAATATGGCTTAAATTTTACATGGTGCTTTGGATTTTCAATTTCCTATTTCATATGAAGTGAACAAAATACTAATTGTAGTTCACAACAAAGTTTAAATATAGTGAATCTTGAAAGGTAAAATAATTCGGACTTGGCAGAGTGATGAGACAGACAAAGTATCACGAATAATCAAAGAAAAGGCAATATTGAAATATGTTTCACTTCTGAATTCTACAATGCCATGTTTTTTTCATGTTCTACTTATGGGATCCATGGTCTCTGCATGCCTTTGAAACTTCTACATAATATTGACAATAACAATTTGAAAAAAAAAAGAGAAAGAATATAAAGCGATTTGAAGCTTAGCACATAGCAGATCAAAGTGTAAATTCTGGACTCTCAAATTTATAGACTGTGCATATGAGTTTGGATTTCTTATACAATTAACATACTCAGAGGAAATAAAGAATAAAGCAAAGAAGTTTAGTGTGTGCATACTTCAAGGTGCTATCAAATACTCAAACAGTACATTATTGGTTTGTATGTGAACTATACCTTGAGATCACCTGGTGGACATTCCAACAGAAACAGAAACCTCAGTTAGACAATCTTTCCTGCCAATTTAGCTGGGTATCTCTGAACCAAGTCAGAGCAAAATAAGCTTCTCGAAAGGGTGTTTTTGTACCTTCAGTTATGCTTAATGCAAACATATGTGGGTCCTCTACGTATCCTTGAATTTCTTTTTCCCTTGGATACTCTGCCTTTCCACCAAGAGTATTCCAGAAAATATCAGGTTCACTCCCTTCCCTCACTGATACGGGTTGCAGTGCCGGCTGCAAAAAACATTAACTCCACAAAATGAAATCCAGAGTAATTTTATCTTTCTATATCAATCTAATAGAAACTATGGCAAATCTTAAACTTTTAAGAGTTTAGAATTCAACATTTCATGTTGCCATGCTATTTACAATCTTGATTAGGCCAAACTTTCAACATCATATTCGTTGTAATTACTTACATTTAGCAGTTCCAGCATTTTATCAAGAAGATTGTGGTCCCGGGTTGAAGAGAGGCTCCCGATCCAACTAAAGATAAACTCTCCAGTTTGTAGGATGTAGCAATAAGACGAATTCAGGGAGGTTGAGACCTATAACATTTTTCCAATCTATATACGATCAAATTCAAATTAATAGGACAGGTTACTATTCTGATACAAAAACACAAGGAGCTGGTAGACACATAATTGCAAACTGTCTGTTATCATAGCTATGGAAACAAAGATGTGCATTCCTTATCTTTTGATCATTTCACAGAAAGAGGCTGAATAAAGAAAACAAAGCAGAGAATCTATGTACGTCATATATTAATCAAGTAATCTCAAGGTAACCTTTAACCCTAGCCATAGCTAACCAGTTGGATTATTTGAAAGACATTAACTGCAGTACAATACAAAAGTAATATCCTCAAACAGGAAAGCAATTAATAAACCTGACGCAGTGCATCGGGAGTCAAATAATAAAGAATTAGTAAGTGTCCTTTTATTTTTATTCTTAAGTTAATTTGAAGTCACAATAATGCACCTGGTTCAACTTATGTCTTTGGAGAGTACATACTAATTTGTGGCGTGCTTAGGAAAATATTTAGATAAATTATAAGTCCTGTTGAATATACTATATGTAAAACCTATAAATAACATATCCCAATGAAAGTGATAAGCATTTTGATTCTATATTTCGTGGTCTTGCTTGATTCATTCAAAATTAATCAAGCGAAATAAAATCACAAATTAATAGAGTGAAAGATATTTTTACAACCCAGAGGTAGCCTATATTTATATAGGTTTCAAGACAGGTGTTAATTTACATTTAAATAATGTGTGACTAAAACATACTAACATATTTAAACTACTGTAAATATCTAAACACTTCTTTTATTTTGAAAACATAAAATAAAACTAAACTATTGCTTAAATCAAAGTTACCAAAATAGAAAAGATTAATATTTTTTAACTCCCATTCTTGTCCTACATTAGTTATGATCCAACACTTTTCGCTATGAATGCAATTCAAATCAAATTATAAAATATTCGAATCAATTTGAATTAGAATTTGAAGCAAATACAAATAGTATTTGGTATTCAAATTTGTATTCAAGCCAAATTCAAATAGCAAGCTATACTGTTCAGTATTGGAATGAAATATTCAACTAGATATCAGAGTAGATATTTGATTAGTTATTCGAGTAGATACTTGAAATTCATTAAATAACTCAATTATATATAATTTAATAATTATATCATTTGTTGTTTTATAGTAACTTTGATTTTCCAGCACAATATTCTACTATTCACTTCCTGAATGCAAATGGCTACCAATTACACCCATATATACAAAAAGGATACACAATGATATGGATGATGACTACAGTAAAACTTGAAAATAAAAGCAGTAATGAAAATGAAAGAGATTAAAAACATTTAAACATGCAAGAATTAATTACACTTTTGAATTTAAGAACTTACAAAAATGTTTGGGTAACAACGAGAAAAGTTGCAGGTGGTCAACCCTTTTGGATTGCTGGTTTCAAGATTGGAATGATAAAGATAGGTGAGGGTTACAAATCTAGAACTCTCCAACTTTTTATTTCTAAATTATAGAGGTTCTTCTTTCATAATACACTCTAGTTTTGGATGTTGAATACCTGATATGCTTTGAATGAGAGGCTTCCTTTTATAAGAAATCGTCTGATAACTTTGGATACACTTGCATATTGAACAGTTGACTCATGAGTTTTTTTTACTGTTGGCATCTCCTTTTATTGTTGCCAAAAGTTTGTCTTTTATTGTCACAAATCTGGTTGGCGTTGGCACCTACTTTTGTTTTTGCCAAAAGTAATTTCTTTTGTCAGAACTTTCAGTGAAAAGTCTTTTGTCTCTGCATAGTGTCAGCTACTAGCTCAGAAATTTTACTGAAAGTGAAAGACGGTTTTTGCTTTTTAATTTGAACCAAAATATTCTAAATGAGTATCAAGATCATAGTTTGCAAAAATGATCAAATTCTAAGGATCCTGATATTTTGTTGACAGAAGCTTCTGATTCTACAGCTTCAATGCTTCATTACCGAGTCATCCTCTCATTCTAATGATCAAGAATAGCCTTTATTTTTTTCTTGTATTCTATTTGGTACAAGAATTGTCTAGTTTTACACTTGCTATACTTTTTTGTTAGAGAAAGACATCCATTGGTTGATCCCTATGTATCCGATTTTGTTGGATCATTCATTTTCATGTCAATTGTTTTAGACATTTGAAGGTTAGACAGCTGATAGGTCAAAGTTATCCAACCATTCAATTCTAGATTTTATGGAGAGGTTCTATTTATCTTTGGACCAGCCATAATTCCAGGCAGAAATCTAGTTTAATCCAAACTTTGAAAAGAACTTTAAAAGGCATGGAAGTTGGGTTTTAGATTTGGTTTGTTGGCTTAATAAATCAAAACCTTCAAGAGGTTTTTTTCTGGAAGAAGTTCTTTAATTAGTCCAAAATAATTCCACCAGCTAGTAAGCCATAATGGCAAATGGAACTCTTATGTTTTTTGTGAAATGAAACATCCAAACATGTCTTTGGATCTCATTGTAAAAAAAGAAAGCATGAAACTATGCATGTTATTCCAACTACGAGAATCCTAAAACGGTGAAGTTGATATAGAATTTTCTTATTTTGTGGAGATGTTGTCCCCGATCAGATGGACTGATAAATTAAAAATTTAAACAGAAGTATGAGTAACCATACCTGTTGATCTATGAATTTTTAAAAGAAAACTATGCATGTCTTAAGATGGAAAAATTTTAAGGCAAACCCTTTTATGGTTCAAGTGACAAAATGTTTTGAGAAAATCTATTTTGAAAATATTTGAAACTTGGTTTTGATTTCAATTTTGAAAAAGTCAAAGGTTGTGTATGTTCTACACTCTTTGTTTGAAACTTTTGTAGAGGTTGGGATTAACAAAACTAATTAGTTCAAGTGAACCACTAATTGAATTAACAAATCCTTCTAAAATCTTTTTCAGGATTCTGTTGGACAGGTATTGAGGCTAATCATTTTTTGAAAGCTTCTTCTTTTGGTGTTATAGGGACAACAAGTTGAGATTGGACAATCACTTGTTCCTATTTTATTTTGGAAGAACTGGCTACAATCTTTTTCTGATTGGGAGATGATGGCTTAATTTTGGATTTCCGTTTCTAGCACAGTTGATACCAAGATTTGAGATTGTCATATGCAGATTTTTGGGCCTAGATGTGATTTGGAAGTTTGTCCTTTGCTGGTTCTGGTAGCAATAACTTAACAATCCAAATCTTGATATTAACTAAGTTAGGAAAAAAAGCTCAAAATTGAGCCATCATCTCCCATCAGAAAAAGATTGTAGCTAGTTCATAAAAAACTTGTCAACTTGTTTGTCCCCGTAACAGCAAAAGAAAAAACTTTCCAAAAATGGTTAGCCTCAACAGCAGCCCAACTGAATCTTGACATAAGCAACTTCTTAGAAGGATTTGTCAATTCAACAATTCACTTGACCTAACCAATTATGTAAACTCCTAATCTCAACAAAACGTTTCAAACAAAGATTATTGAATAGTTAGAACCTTTGGCCTTTTCAAAATCAAAATCAAAACCAAGTTCAAAATATTGTGAAAGGTATTTTCTCAAAGACACTTGAACCATTTTAGGGCCTGTTCGGCCAGCATCCATGGACGCGAGTTTGAAGGCTTGAAGCTGCTTAGGACGTGGCCTCAGCCCATTTGGCAAGCCGTGTCCTGCATTTTGCTAGGCCCAGGCTACGCACCCTGGAAGCTCCTCGGGCCAAGCTTCTGGGCCATTGCGTCCTAGGCCGTGAGCCTTTTTTTTCCTTACAATTTTGCCCTTTGCCTTCCCCACATATTCCCACCTTGTCCCTCCAACTTTGTACTCTTAAGAATTTTTTTTTTCTTTTTTGGCCTTTATCTTTTAAAAAAATTTCAACCTTAACCTTGCCACTTGTTACCCTTAGAATTTTTTTTTTTTTTTTGTCCTTTACCTTTTTAAAAAATTTCACCATTATCCCCCTAACACTCACAAATGAGATCGTTACCTTTTTTATTTTTCTTTTTCCCCCCTTAAACAAATTAAAAAGTTAAAATCTTATCCCTCCAACTAGTCACAAATGCTTCCTAAGCATTCCTAAATTTAGGATCTTCTAAGTTTCTTTCTTCACTTCCCCGACTTACCTCACCCCACTTCCATCCCCGCTCCTCCTTCGTGAAGTGTGGGACTTGGTCCTCTGACCATAACAATAATTCGATAATGAAATATTCAAAGTTATTCAATTCAAATTTCAGCACTACTTTTAGCTTCCGCCTGCATCAGTACCAATCATTTTTAAATATGAATTAACATGTTAGGAAATCAGACTAATAAAACATTGCTTTTTAAAAGATTTGATAATATCTAGTAATCATATGTGTCAATATGTGAACTCTCACATTGTTAGGCTAGAGGGCTTCACATTCCTCATAAGTAATTGGGCATTTTCTCTTGTCACCAATTGATTGCTTTTCAAGAGTGAGCTCTAACATGGTATCAGAGTTAGGCACCGACTAGCCGGGCTGCCCTATTATGCCCACACCCGACGATTGATCGACCTACGACTGATGGGCGCCACCTTACAACTTCAAGTCTTTACGTTTCACGTGAACTCCCACATTGTTCAAGCTAGATAGCTTCACATTCCTTATAAGTAATTGGGCCTCTTTTCTTGTCACTAATTAATTGGTTTTCAAGAATGAGGCTCCAACAATATGTTTCCCCAAGGAGCCTAGTAAGTGAATTATTAGACTAAAGCCCAATGAAGAAAAATCTCCATTTCCACTTAGTTTAAAGCTACTGGTATAATAAAAAGAGAACCAAGATAGCAGAACCTATGCTCCCAAATTCCTGATTCAAGTCCTAGAATCCACTAGACTCATTGACGGGGATTTCACTCGGAAGCAAATACTTAGGATATAAATACGACCTAATAACATAAAGGATGATAAGAGTGAAGTTACCTGATCAACTTGGATAGCCTGCATATTTTTTGCACTTGTACCTTGAACTTCGAAACAAAGCTATTTTGTTTTGATCGTATGTTTCATCCATAATACCTTTTTCTGCAATAAACTTCTTGTATCGTGCACTCATTCCTCCCTATAACAAAAAAGAAAAAACAAAATTCAAAATTGCTGCAAGAGAAGCTAGTCCTTTCTGTTGATAAGTGTTAGAAATATAATAGTAATGTGTTTTAAGTCCCACATTGCTTAGATGCAGAAGTCTATGTTTTATTGTTTACTATAAATAAAAGTTATAGGTGTAGAGCCAGATTCACCAATCAGGCCCACAATTCTTTTCCTCATTCTATTTTATTTAACAATAAGGTATTTATTTCGCATTGGCTATTCGGACTGTAGTGAGTTTAGAAGCCCATCCTCTCCCATATCTCTTGTATCAGTATGACATAATATACATCATTTTTTTATATATTAGTATGCAAAAATTAGAGGAAGGAATACAAACCTTGAAAATAATTAGTCTCTGGAAAATCAAGAAAAACTGAACTGGCTCATTACCCTCAATAACTTGGGCCTGCATAGCACACAGGAGGTAACAAAGAAAACCAGCGTAAAGTAGGAGAAATCCCTAAATCATTTGTGCATAACAAGTGTCACGTAGAGTATGATGTAATAAAATATCTAAAGACATTTGGACATAAATTCTAAACATATTGGTTTGCATTTTTCATCTAGTCAACTAAAGCAAAAATGAAACATAAAAAGAGTGCCAAACAGAACCAACCATTGCTGGATTCCCCCTGATAGAGTCAACAATAGCATTCATACGAGATATGGCATCTGTTCTGTCCTCCTGCAATTAGGGAAAACAATTAACAAAAGGAGATATTAAGAGTTAAAAGTTCATTAAGGAATGGAAAGAGAAACTTCGGACACATTAAAGAGAGAACAAATAAAAAGTTTCAGGAAGATTCTTATCTTCTTTTTTTATGAATGATGAAATTTTATTAGAGAGACACCAGAGGGTGACAGAAGTATACAACAAGGAACATGACAGAAAACACACCAACAAAAAGGAAAATTCGCTTCCAGAATTTGGCAGCTCTAAAAATATCCTGAAATGAACATGAAGAAGTAAAATCCTGATGAATGTCACTCCAACTGTAAAAGGCACTAAGAACTCTGCTTTGTTCAACCACCTGAAACACTCTCCTACTTTTCCAATCACATTCCAAATCAAGTAAGTTGTAGTAATAATCCAAACTATTTCACACCTTCTACTTGCAAAATTCAGATTGCAGCAGTTAAGTGGATCATAAACCATTGCATGCACAACCCAGGTGAGAACTACAAGGAATAAAAGCAAACCCCAAAACACCCCAGCAACAAAACAATGTACAAGGAGATGATCATTAGACTCTCAATTTCACTTGAAAAAGTTACACTCAGAACTATTATCACTGTGATGCAGTTTTTTCTTTTTTTTTTTTGGGGGGGGGGTGGGGGGTGGGTGGGGAAGGGAGAATAAACCCCCAAGTAGGCCTTCTAGGAGAATCGACACTTGGACCTCCAAGATAGGCAGGGATACTAGGTGCCGATGGACCACTCAAAGGTTCTAGCATCGTGATGATAGTTGTCAAATCGTGAATCAAAATCCTATTTTTATGAATTGTGAATCGTAGTATTCAGTCCATTTTTTTAAAATGGTAAAATTAATAAATAAACATATTACAAAGAAAGTAGATTGGAAAATAATTCATCTTGCATCATAATAACAATGGAATGATACTCCCATCATGTCGTAAGAACAAAATATAATTTCATTAATCAATATGTTTGGGCTATCTCACAACTTTTTACCAACAAAAACACCTCTAAGAAGTATTATGTGTCTAAAAGAAAAAAGAACATAAAGTATATACAAAAAATAACTATCAAAATGAAGCAAAAATCATCATCTATTTCTTTCTAGCTAACTTATAGGTTATCTTGAATCATGCAAAAAAATTTAACAACAAAGATGATTAAATTCATCTTCCTCGTCATTATCATCATTGTCCACTAAGTAAACCACCTCCCTTTGGGGCCCTTCATCTTCTATTAATTAGTTTTTTTCAGTTTTTTTATTTTTATATAAAAATGTAAAATGTGATTTTTAGTCTTCCGGTTGAATCGTCATTTCAGTGCGATTCTACGATTGGCATGCTTGAATCGCAATTCACCTACCGATTTAGTCTTTCAACCGATTCATTAATCTCTACAAATCAATGACCCCTGAACCGTATGAATTGTACAATTATGACAACATGCCGTGATCTATATCAGCATAACATTCGATTCGGAGCTGCTGAACAACCAGAGAATCAATCCACTGACAGAGGACCGCATGCCCTGAATATGGGCCAAAGGAAGTTTGCACATTCACTTGTCAAAGACCCTTCTAATAGCTTTTAATAACGTACTTTGCTACATAAACTAATCAATTTCCTTTCTTCCTCTTAATTTCTTAGAAACAAACTAAGTTTATATAAACTACCAATAATATTTTATGTTACAACAGTAAAAATAATAATAACCCAATGAATTCCAGCACAAAAATCTTCCTCAACACATACTACACCACGCTTACCATTACACTTTCGCAGCCAAGCCATGCATAAAATAGATTAGCCTCCCTTCCACTGTCAGGAAATGTATAATGAATAATATAGCAATCCCCACTGAAAAGCTTTGTCTGTTCTGGATCTGAAAGAAGGGACAATTCATCACCATTTACCCGCCAAACCTGTGATTAGAAAACTGTGTGACTACAGGTAAAGAACATATGATGGTAAAACAGAAAGATCCCTGGACCAATTTTTTAGAAAGAAGCTACTTTTAGTGTGCCTCCACAATCTATGAATGGCTCGCTATCTTCTGCAGGAAGCTCTTTGACATCAAAACCTTGTTGCTTGAATATCGCTGAAACAATGAAATTGAAAGAATATCATATGCACTTACAATGGCTATAGCTTTTTGTTCCAAAAATTTAAACACAAACCTGCCACTTTTTCTCGACCTTCTTCATACAGCTTAGGCTCTGCTGTTTTAGGCCAATTACCAAAGTGTGACATAAATGAAGCGCTTTCTAGACCTTCAGATAGAAACGTTAAATGCACCTTGTTTGATCTACCATCATTTCTAAGGAAACCCTGTTAACGAACAGAAAGCATTGAGAAGGGGGACAATGCCCATAATACCACCTATAAGCAAACATACCCAGCTACATTCAGTGGAATACAGCCTTCCCGTATAATACATTTTCCCTCTAGTAAGTGGGATTATATTATATATATATTTGTTATCTTATAATCCTAAAGCATTTGATAATAACTTAATTGTGTTAAAACTATTGTTTGATGATAAAAATAACATTAATAATAGCTGTTGTACATTGATAAAAAGAGTAAGAAAATTGAGATTGTGGGTTCCAGAGTTCTCACAGGAGAAAATAAAATATTCAAAGAAGTGCTACATTCTTTTATAACTTCCCTGTGTTCAGTCGCACAGAATTTTACACGTGATGAAAGGATGACTATTGATTACTGAAAGATGGATCAACTAGCATAAGTGACTGAAGACTAGTATAAGATGGCAGGTGAATAGGGACAATTCAACTAGCAGTTGCAAAGATGAGGCTGATGGAGGTGATTAGAGTACGCTTACAGATGATAGTGTACGGCTTGAGCTAATACCGGAGATGACATCTGTCTACTGAAAATTAATTTCAAATTCTATTTCTCGAAAGAGTCATTTAACTTCAATGGTGAGAGATTTCCAATTGATCATCATTGTAATTGGAACTCTTAGTTTTGTTATTCCATCATATATCAAAGGTGCAGCATGGTCAAAGCATGTCTCTTCCAACATTCCTAAGTAACATACTCATAACTCCTTTAGACTAGAAAACCCATTTACCAGTGCATTCACTTCACAACTATTCCAACATCACTCTGTTGATTTTGTGGGATTTCTAGTAGAGCAGAAAGGGAGAGAGGAAGCCAGGAATAAGCTCTTACTTCAATAGCTGAGGTAGATGTTTTTCTTTCTGTAATTGACGTTTGTCTTCCCATCCAAACAAAAATCTCAGCACCACAGTCCAACATATAACACTTGTTTGTCTCTAGCATATCTTTATTCAATGAGTTGCTTCCTGTTTGACATAGCTTACCCTGCGTAGTTATCCTGCCGAGATGAGCAAACTATCATTATTTGTCCAAACAGAATTGAGTTGGCTGGGATATTAAGCTTATCGCCCTATATTGAGTAGTTCATTTTCCTTTGAGTCTTAACAATACCTGCTTCGCATTTTCCTTGCAGTGTTACATATTAAGAGTTACTATAGATTCTCAACACACACAGACAAGACAATAATGCACAAGTGCACCAGGTCACACACACACACGTCTTTTGGTGCAAATTTACACATGCACACAATGAAAACCACACATGCAAATCTCTTAAGATTAAGGGATTGCATGCAGAAACACACACAAACAATGATGATACAACTCAACTCAACTAAACTAAGTCTTAAATCTCAAACTAGTTGGGATCGGCTACATGACATGAATCTTTTAAAATTAAGAAAATCTCACCAGAATCTTTAAATATGATGTACATAAGATAACCACTTGCTCTCGCGCATGCACACATAGAAAAAATTTGCAATTAAGGAAATCTCACCAAAATAACTTTATAAATGGAGCATCAGATTGTTTCTCAGCAAAAGAAGGCAAGTTCCGAGGGATTGGAGCATAACCACCAAAGAAACTCCAGAATTCACCCACATCAGTATCACCAACGAATTTTCCATCCTCTGCATCAATCTTACATATAAGATTAACAACATGTTCTCCTTAGGAAAGGGAAAAAGAAAACAAAAGCAAGTAAATGTTCCAACCTAAAGTGGCCACCTCACAGTTCCCATTGTGCTTATTCTCTTTGATGTACTGAACAACATCTAGTGCTTTAGCTCTTTCTTGAATGCTAGAATTGCACCCACTAAAGAGAAAAATCTTTGATGCAGTGTCAAGTATGAATACATCATCGTGATTCAATGATGACCGTGAAAAGGACACCTGATGAACATGCACATTATTAAGGAAACTATGAGAACGTAAAACCAAGAAATTGGGCAACTCAGAAGTTAGACCAGAACCGCTTAATTCTGTGACATTCTTTCCTAAAACATCAAGTCAAACATATTAACTTGGACTACATAATCAATATTATCGGAAGTTTGCAGTAAACATTTATCCATTTATAGGAATCAGGAATCGTACACCAAATAACAGTTTTAATACACAGATACTAATGTTTCACAACATAAGTGCAGCTGAGCAATGTAGGGCAGAAGACTATTTTGAGTTATAAGCAATTAGTTCAAACTTGCTTACTTCTTTCACACGAACAACATGGTCTCCCTTGCATGTCAACAAGCTGACTTGGTATTGACCATTTAAATTCCCCTTTTGTGAGGTATATACTCCTTCAACAGGTATAATACAAGGTTTGAAGTACGACAAAAATCTCTGTGATTCTAAGGCTTGGATTTCCCTATATTGCACACTGCATGATCCTAAGGCTGCATCCAATTCCAACGCTTTATCCGATGCCAGGCCTGAGTCCTCCTGCCAATGCAGTCGTCAAGTGTAAAATACCGTAATTGATGTGGATTAAGAACAAAGGTTCATGTTAATGCTCCGTAAAATATCAATATCAAATCTATATATTTTCCTACTTCTATGCTCATTTCTATCTCTGAATGTATCTTTAAGAACAAAGGTTCATGTTAATGCTCCTAATCAAAGCTGATAATTTTCAGTCACATTTGTCCTTGCAATATATTTCAATCTAAATGGGCACCTAGCACCATATTGAAGAACAAATCAGGTTTGTGTTGATCAAATGTATCAAATTTTCAGTCACATTTCCCATGGAAAAACTTCATTCTGCAGCAGCTTTTACTTTGAATCTGTTTCTGGGTATCCATTTCTTATTCCAAAAGTCCTATCTCCTGCCACAAAAAAATAAAATTCTAAAAGGAGAACCCATAATTAATAAATCATACATTTCAACCATCAACCCGTTCTTTAAAGGAACCCATGTAAGCAAAAGACTTGTGTTGCCAGTGAAGAAAGTGAAGTTAATAAACAAGTTTCATGTTGAGAATCCAGGCTCCACAAGGCATCAGGTATGAACAATTATTTTGTATGTATGTATGTTAGTAGTTATATACCTTTTAATTTTAACAGTGCTCTAATGATTCTCCATAAGGTGCATGAAGTTTTGTGAGAAAAATATCTTCCTTGTAAATTCAAACAATTACAATCTATCTATACTCCTAAAGGGCAAAGACCCAACTGCCCCTATACAAAAAAGTATTTACACCAACACTCCCCTTCAAGACGGAGCATAGATATCTCCCATGCTCATCTTGCAAACAATAGGGTGAAAATCACAGCTACCAAGATCTTTAGTGAAGATATCCGCTAGCTGATTCTCAAACCTTACAAAAGGTATACAAATTAATCTCGTATCTAGCTTTTCCTTAATAAAATGACTATCAATCTCAATGTATTTTGTCTTATAATGCTGGACTGGATTATGAACTCTGTTAATAGCAACAATATTGTCACGGTACAATATAAAAGGTTCTTCCCAGGCTAGACTAACATCTTGCATTAGCTTCTTTAGCCACGGTAACTCACAAGTTCCATGTGTCATTACTTTATAGCCACTTCTGCACTTGATCTGGCAACCATAGTTTGTTTCTTACTTCTCCATGAAACTAGATTTCCAACAACAAAGGTGCAATAATCCAAAAAGTATCTCCTATTATCAAGTGACCCAACCCAGTCTATATCGATATAACTTCAATCTTTAAGCTTCCATGATCTCAAAAAATAGTCCATTTTCTGGAGCAAATTTCAAATATTTCAATATGTGATGAGCTGCATCTAAGTGAGTGGAATGAAGATTATATATAAATTGGCTCACCATACTAATGACATAAGCTATGTCTGGGCGAATGTATATTAGATAAATTAACTTACCAACCAATCTTGGGTATCTCACCCTATCAACATGTCGCCCATAACTATACTACATCTTAAAATTAGCTTCAGTAAGTGTGCCAGCAGGCCAACATACAAGCATACCAATCTTAAGAAGGTCAAGAAAATAGTTCTTTTGGGATAACAAAATATCACTTTCAGACTGAGCTACTTCAATTCCCAAAAAGTACCATAGTTTTCCCTAGTCCTTTATCTCAAACTCTCTAGCAAGGTGCTTCTTTAGTCTGAACACTTCCGCAGGATTATCTCCTATCGCAACTATATCATCAACATAAACAATAAGAATAACAATCTTCCCATTGCATTGTTTAATGAACATAGTGTGATCAACACTACTCTGTTGATACCCAAAAGATAACATTGTTACTCTAAATTTATCAAATCATACACTAAGAGATTGCTTGAGACCATAAAAAGACTTCTTCAGTTTGCATACTTTTCCTTTAGTCTTCTGATAAGAAAAACTATAAGAAATCTCCATGTAAACTTCCTCAGCAAAATCTCCATGCAAGAAAGCAGTCTTCACATCCAGTTGCTACAAATCCCAACCAAGACTGGCAACATACGAGATGAGAACTTTAATGGAATTCATTTTAGCAACAAGAGCAAAAGTCTCTTGATAATCCACCTCGTAAGTTTGAGTGATCCCCATTGCAACTAGTGCTTTGTATCTTTCAACTGTTCCATCAACTTTAATGGTAAAAACTCATTTACAGCCAACTATAAGTGCTTCTTCCCATTTAGTAAGTTCCCAAGTATCATTTCTGAGAAGGGCTTTCATTTCTTCAGTAAGCGCTTCCTTCCATTTAGGTTCAGTAAGTGCTTCCCTACAACTTTGTAGAATAGATATAAAGACCAAAGAAGACACAAAAACTCTATAGGATGGAAACAATGAGTTAAATGAGACATGGTTAGAAATAGGATGTTGAGTACATGTTCTAACTCCTTTCCTAGTTGCAACAAGAAGATCAATATCATGAGTAACAGAAGAATTACAAGTAGAATTTGAAGAAGTAGAAGCAGGGATTAAAGACTTACGAGTTAAAGGAAATTGTGTTGGTTGTGATACTAAGTTTGGGACTAACTCTTGGCTAGGTAAAGCTCATTCAATGGTTGTAACTTTTTGTTTCATGGGTCTATATGTAAGCAAATCATCATTTCTAGTCTCATAAAAGTCTCACTGCAAGTATGAGTTTCATCATCATTCCCTTTCTCAACCTCAGTTACACTTTCTTTTCTAGCTTAAGATACATCTTCCTTATTTACAATCTCTTCATCTTTTTTCTCCCTGTTACTCTCCTCCAAAGATGATATCCACTCCCCCTGACTATTATAAGTCAACTCCTCCTCACTATGGCTCTCCTCCTGAGGAGAAATAAGTATCGGATTCCCTAAATGTGACATCCAAGCTAACGAAAGTCTTCCTGAGGTCCTGGTAGGGGGTGGTAGCACTTATATCCCTTTTGAGTAGCAGAGTACTCAATAAAAACGCATTTAAGAGTTCTCAGATCAAGTTTACTAATATCCTTTCTATACTCATGCACAAAGAAGACATACCCAAAAACCTTAAGAGGAACAATAAAGGAACAATTATCGAGAAGAAGATCCAAATGAGTCTTCAAATCAAGAGATCATAATGGCATACAATTGAAAAGGTAAGCAGCTAAGAGTATAGTCAACACCGGTAAACAGTAATCAACGGTGGTTAACGGCTGTCAATGGTGGCAGTGAAGGCTAGGGTTTCTCTTTGTGGCTCTGATACCATGAAGATCTGTGAGAAAAATATCTTGTATTAATTTAAACAATTACAATTCTCCTAAAGGATAAAGACCCAAATGCCCCCTATACAAATAAGTATTTATACCAACCGTGCAATAAGTGCAGCTGTAGTTCCTAAGCATACCAAAAGCAGGAATCCACTAATTATGCATCACCATAATAAAAACAAACCACTGCATGAAATGGAAAAATAATTTCTGTACATGGCACCTTATCAAATGCCCTTAAGGCACTTATTTCAGAAAAACAATATTATATTTCCAATGAAAGGGAATCTGTAGATAAAGGGTAAAAGGATGAAAACCTTGTTTGAATCGTTTCCCAGCCAATAATGTATGTCATGCTGAGGAGGACCGGTTTTTGGAAAAACTGTCTGTTTCCACAAACAGGTAAAAAGGTCATGAGTCATGATCAATATATTGCCAAGGCAACATAGATGAACAATTAAGAAGAAAAATAAGAAGGCTCATATTGACAAGCTGCCACTAAAGCTGCGAAATTCAGGTGAACTTCACCTGTAGTGGAAGTTCAGTAAATCTTCAAACACTAAGAAATCAATTTCTTAAAATACCAACGTGGAAATGAAGTGGATTAAGCTTACATTCAGAACTAAATATGCACTTCCAGTGTAGAACTTTCCATGGGAGGACTTTGGGATAGGAAATAACCGGAGGCTCTCAATGCACCAGATTTCTAAACCTCTAACAATATAAAGGTAAGGATAAAAGCAAGAAACTTGAATGGATAAATATGGTGCATCTTGAAGTATAATAGTTGGTGAAACATTCTCCAAGCAAAACAAGTATACAAGTCTATCAATAATTTTCAAGGTGCTTCCACTTGCAGCTTAGAATACACAATTAGCTGCTTTTCTAAGTATATTTGGTTGAATATTCATTCAGTAAGTAGGCAAAGTGCCTAATTCTAATAGTTTAAGGTTTTTTTTTTTTTTTTTTTTTTTTTTTTCTGTAGACAGTAGCTAAACCAAGTTGAAGCAGAGTTGGGAGTTTTAGATTGCATTCATCAGGAAATTAAAGAAAGGAAAAATGAATCTTAAAGAGTTCTAGTCAGAACACTAATCAAACAACAGATAAGGAAATTTAAAGGAAAATCATCTGAGGATACGCCTTTTCTCCTGCGCCCAGGAATACTGAATCCAAGTCCTTACTGAAAAGGGCCATTGTCTCTCATGCCCAATGCACACACAAAGCTAGTGCATATTGAATAAATATATTCTGCATTCCAGGAGTTGACTTATATTAGTGCTGACACAAGAATGCTGTTAAGGCTCATATAATACTATAATTCGTAAACTTTTCTTTCTTGGGTTCAGGTTTAGATATATAGTGGTTATTATGCTATTCAAAGACGAGAAACCAGTCGGCATTAATCTTCAGACAGCAATTTAGTTACATACAAAGCAAAGAATCAAATCGGTGGTCTTCGTGCACTGTCCATTTATGATCTAGAGTGACTGGAAATTTACGCTTTCCATGATACCAGTAAATTTTACCTTTTCTCATTTATTTCCCAGTAAACTAGGTTTGTTATAATTAAATACAGATGGTAAGTATCAAAGAGAGAGTAACAGGTCATTGTAAATTGTAATTGCTGTATTTAGCACATTTCGCTTGCTAAGATTGTCTCTACATTGGAAGATCAATGAGTAAATTTTAATTTGACAGTACTCAAAGTTCCTTAGCATTTGTGTGAATTCTTGTATTTTGGAAAGAAAAAAAAATCCATGAGCAGAAAGAAAAAATTTGAATCACTTGATCTCCTCCCCCTCGGGTGGAAAAAACTATACCAGCTCTTAATTTGAAGCATAGGAAATTTTTAAGAATAAAATATGAAACTATAAGCTAGTTGGCTCGATAATCTTCCCTCAAACTCTTTGCAGCAAGTTCTAAAAACTCAACAAACCAAATGATGTCTCACTCTCATAATTCAAGTAGTAGCACCTAGTGCCATGATTGTATGAGTCCCATAAAGAGGAAAAGTAAATAAAAACAAACACTAGCTATTCTACTTGAATGTAGAGAAAATAAGCACCAACAGCAAGGATAATTCTGCATTATTGATGCATGAACGAAATCAACAAGGATGATCAGTTGGAAAATTTACCTATGTTCTGTGGCAGATTCTGATGAACCAACAGCAAACAGGGCAGATTGATGTTAATGTTTGTTCAGACAGACAAAGAACAAAACGCAGGATATTCCCACTTCTCTTAGTCAAAGATGAAAGCTAAAAGGAACACTGAAAAAAATATAGAAGTTACTTTTGGGGGTAAAGAAAAAAATATAGAAGTTATTTGAGGGGGTATTTGAACAGTAACAATGGAAATGGTGGTGATGATAACCTATTGGTACCAAAGACAAGAAAAGAAAAAGAAGGATATGTTTGGCTTTTTCCTCCAGCTAATGAGGGGCCATCAAAGATACTTTTTTTACTTTTAAGACAGCTTATTGAACTTCAATTGTTCTGGGCGGAGCGGGGTCTGGTGCTTTCGGCGCGCTTCATTGTTTCGTGCCCACTGACCGGACGTGCATTATAAGCGAAAATGACAGTTCGAAATAAAAATTTTATTTCACAAAGAGATACACAAATGCTGTAATCCATTGTATTTTTTTCTACTGTTAGTAACAGAAAATAACAAATTTGTATTTTTTTCTACTGTTAGTAACAGAAAATAACAAATTTGTTAAGTCTCAAAGTTTCCAATGTTTGTGGAAACAGTTTGAAAACTAAAATGGTGTATTTATCAATATACAGTTAAATTGTAAACCAAAATTGTGGGTTTTTCATTTTCAGAACTGCCTTCAAAATTGAAAACCATCCAAACAGAACCCATATAAACTGTGTTTTTCTTAAATAGTCTTCAAAGGAATGTTTTTACCCAAAATTTGGTCGACAAACACACTCCAAACACCATCACTAGCACCACCTTATATATCAACACAATGGCTACCACCGCAGCCACTGCTACTACATCACCACTGTTGCCACCAATACAACTTCACCACTGACAGTGCTATTGTCATCCACTGTTGCTTTACCCCCCACAACTACTTAAAAATCACCACAAGCAAAATTATTGTTTTTGAGCCAATTAAGCAAATGCTTAACCTATACTTGATTCCAAAATGTTAATAATAATCAATGCATTGGCATGAACTGTCACAATCATAACAACCATTCAAGTAAACTACAAACAAAGAGACACTTTTCATTGCACTTCACCGGAAGCGATTGTATTCTATCTCACAATTAGAAAATAGAAAGAAAGAGAAGGATAGGGCAATAAGTTATCATACAATTTCTATACCTAACATCATCTCTGCTGCATTTGCTTTTTCAGATTTCCAAGAGGGCCAAAACCTTTCCCCTTGACTTCATGATTGCTACAAATACAACTACTGGTGTTTAAATTTGTACCACACTTTAGACACAAACCTTTGCAGCTTGGATCACATATTGCATTGATGGTAATTTCAAGATGCACTCTATCTCTGATGTGCTTTGAAATGTCAATTTCCTTGTCCTCAAGTGGAAAATGCAATCGGTCATCCAAATCAATTGAAGCTTCATCATCGTCACCATCTTCATCACTATTTCCAGTTGACTTAAATCTGTCTTCCCCAAAAATCAAACCCATATTTATAATCTCTGGTTCTTCAATGGGATCTTCAGCAAGTAGGAGAGAGAAATCAGAGAATATGCACTCTGCAGCTGGCTCTCCACACCTTCAATACAATTCAATCACATATGCCTCAAATTCTAAAGAACTGAACAGGAAACAGCATCACCAGTACAGTGATGAGTGGGATAGTTATACCACTGCATGCAACATTTTTCCTTTGCATAATTGGATGACGCATTCGAATAACCAAAACAAACAAAAATATTGTACTTCATCTGTCGCAGCATTTTACTAGTAAATGAAGTCCATAGAGCTAGCATGGGTGTGAAACGAGACCAGCAAAAAATGAAATAATATTACTTTGGATTCAGACTCAGTTCTACATATGCATCAATCTTGATTTATTGATCTTTTTAGTTTTTTCTATTTATTTTTTCAGGCTTTCAAATTCTTCTAATTATAACATTTGCTTTTAAATACACCATTTTGGTAACACAAATGGAATGCTTGCCATAAATATCCAAATATAGCTTTCTGAAATGGCAAGAACTCACTAAAGGGGGAAAGGAGAAGAGAAAAAATATGAAGTTGGTATCTTGAAAGGAAAATAGAGATTGTGTTGCTTAAAAAATTAGTTGGCAACCAATCTACTAGATGAGAAAGCTGTCAAGGACTACAAAAATCTATATTGGAAAAAGGCACTCTAGAAGAAAAATAAATAAATAAGGTCAGAACTAGCAATAACAGTGTAAGAGTGTGAAGGTGAAATACAAATCAAATATGTGTCATGCAGCCACTCCCATAAGTAATTGAAATAAAGTATCAAATAAAATACCTATTGCAACCAAGGGTTATGACAGTTTTAATGATCCCATCAAGCCTCAACTTCTTCTTCTTTCTTGTGACATCTACAGAAACCTGAACAGGTGTTCCAAGTGGGAAGTCCTTGACAGCTTTTGTCACGCGTAATCCCATAATAGAGGCTCTAGATTTTGAAACTTCAGTTGAAAGTTTTCCCAAACCAATCCTCTCTAAGGTTGTGCAATACTCAATGTGTGAAATTGAAGGATTTCTCTTGTATATGATTGCTCCTTCCCAGGGTTTTCCTGTGTCTTCAATGTCTTCTTGATCATCCCAATCTAAAGATATTGTGTTTTCTTCAGTAAAGGAATGAACATCGGTCTTCATGCATCTTGCAGTAGACTTGAAAATACTATGTGATTTGTTTCTAAAACTGGTGCATATATTTTCAGTAATATTCCACTGAACTTTCCTATGACCAAATAGACCAAAAGAACAGTATTGATTTTGAAAATCATTTCCCTGTGAATTCAAATTACAAAGCTTAGATTGATTTAGATACAAGGGAGCAATGGAGGATGTAAGGAACACAAATGACATCTTAGTTTCTACTCCTATATGGTTAAAATTTATTCAAGGTAGCTGCAAAGTAATCTGAATGGTTTTAGAGAGGCTCATGCGTATCTAAGTCCACAGCAAGCAGAACAACCAGAATCTGCAAGAAAATGCAAAACAATTCAGGCTTGAAAAGCTATACCTTTATAAAATTGGCATGGAAAGAATAAAAGTTTTCCTGTCATTTAGCATAAAAGATTAGATTCACATAGAAAAAAAAAATTGAGTAAAAGAGAAAGCAGAAACTGACATAAGATCAGAAATTTGCACCAGAACTGACACAAGCAACATTACAAAACTCAATAAATTTGCACTTAATCTAATTCCCATGAACACTACATTATTACTTCCTAAATATGATGGCTTTCGTGTCAATTTTTAACTTGGACATTTCATCAAACACACAGAGTGCAACCCGAGAGATTTTCTGAAAAATCAAATTAAAAAAAAAAAGTGAAAAAAAATTAGAAGATAACCTTTATGATAGTTGGCTGCTGGTACCAGAAGGGGAATGAAAATTGCGAAAGAGCAAAGAGGAGTTGAATGGGTAGATAGTTGAGAATTAAGAAGAACAATTTTGTAGCGTAAAAATGTTAAATCCCTTGCTTATCCGTTTCTTCAGAATGTCATTTTGGACTGACGGAAGTCTATTCGTTTGGTTATAAGGAAACACTAGGGAGGTACCCGTGCCTAGCGGCACGGGAATACTTAGTAGTTGCTAGGTAATAGTAAATTTGTTGTTTTATAAATTAATATTATGATAAATTTTCAAACTAAATTCAAAAAAAATAAAAGTACTGAAATATCTTAGGAAATGTATTGCAAAAATTTATTGTTATTTAGTGAAATTGAAAAAACCTCTTTAGCAAACTTTCAAATATGTTCAAAATATTCATATTCTCTATTCATGGATAAACCAGCCAAGGATATGTTACAGGATTCCCTAACCGGAAACCAAATTTAAAATACTTACTACATCATTAACTAAAGCTTAACTTAATATTCTAAGTACACTGAAAATATAAGCATTCTTAAATGCAAAAAAGTGGTTTACATTCTTAGTGTCAAGTCCTATATTCTTGTGGTTAGTTACTTAGCTACTCATCACAATATATATGTACAAATATTTCATTCCAAATAAATAATTGCTCAATCGTTATTTTATTGTCAAAATAAAATTATACATAACAAATTATCATTATTAAATAAGTGCTCAATCCTTCTCAAACCTTAAAGAATTTCTCAAATGCTAAGTTCCTATTCTTTCCTAAATGGCATAAGCCTCCACACTTGACTAATCCAAATGGCTCTATCTATTCAACCATGTCTTGGAAAAACTTATGAGCCAATGAGTATTTATCCTATAGTAAGTGATAACATTATCAATTGCATCCTCTTGTTTCTGCAAGTAATTGAAAACTTAACATACTCATGAGATTCCATTATAAAGTTCAATATGGCACAGAGCCTTAGGCTCTTATTAATTTAGCTTTTGTATTGTAGCACAATCCATCACAACATTCAAGCTAATGTTAAATGTAATTACAGGGAAGAACTCTTCATTAACTTTCAAGTCCCAAGCACATGCATTAAGCTTTGCATTCTCAAGACTATCAAGCATCACACTGATGATTAAAGGTAGTCTTGATGCTTAATTACCGAGTATCCAGTAAAGAATAAATCTATTAATGCAATCAAAATTTAAGAGTTTTATTTAGAAAAAAGAGTATATATTATTGTATAGCTGTTTTTTCAAATGTTGCCTATAGGTGTTGGTGCCTAAAAGACCCAGTAGCAACACATTCATGTTTTTAAAAAAAAAAATCAATACATGTATAAAAAGTTACCAATAATAAGGAATGCATAAAGTTGTTCTAATTTGCTCTTTAGTAAACTACATAAAGTATCATAGACAAGTATTCAGAGAAGATTTACTCTTTTATTTTGAGATGGAAAAAATTTAATCTATATTGGCAGAGAATCTGTAAATAAACAACAAGGTGAACTAAGTACAAACACAAATGTACTTAAGTCAGATCAATTTGTCATTAGATTAGAAGATTTGAAAGACCTTCGTCTCCACTAGCCTCTATCATCACCTGACAAAAATGCAGTATATAATATAAAATTCAGAGTTTAAAAATAGTATAAAGGGAAGTATATCAGATAATTAATTTTGATTTTATATTTTTCTTCCTTTTTTTCTTTTTTTTGCTTTAGCATGTGCATATAGAGATTAATATTGTAGTTAATCAAACATTATGATGAACTCCAGACTTATGGTTCACACAATTTGTTCCCAATTAAAGCCTTCTCTACTTAACTAAAATGAAAGTAAGTATGAGTTCCAATCTTGGATGGAGCTAACGATGAGTGAAGTGATATAACTCTTATATATTCAAACATTAAACATGTATCAGGCCAATAAAATGAAAGTTTTGCATCAAGTCATTATTATAGATCTTATGCATCCAAGATGTCTAAACAAAGCAGAGTTTATGTCCAGAAACTAATGAAAAATGCTTCTTTTACTTGAGGGATCAGTTTTGTAAATTATGAAAGAATTCTCTATGGGCACATTATAGTGGAAAGTACCTTAACACATTACACACTATATTTCATCCTCTTGTGTGACATGAAGTAAGATGATGGGAGAATATGAGAAAGAAATAGATAAATTGCACTCGCTAAAAAGATCTTCACTAAATTATGCATCTTAATTTTGAAATAAAGGTATTAAGTAGTAAACCTGCTTAGTTAAAAAATCTATAATCTGAGTAGCAGTGATAATGCTTCCAGGCTTTCACATGACAAAAGTCATTGGAATCTACTCAGCATCTTCATTGAGATACCTGCTTTCAAGTAATTGTAAATGGTCGATTAAAAATTTGTCATATCTAAATTCAAATTTCTAATGGAAAACATGATATATATACATAAATAGTTATTCATTAAAGTGTGAAATAATCATAGTCTAGAGAATTAGTATCTAAAACATAAAACAAACACCTTTTGATGGTTTCAAGCCCTCCTCTTCTCATTACCACAAAGCCCAGTTTTAAATCTTCAAGAACATTCAACAACTTCTCTTTTACATCCCTCCAATACAAATTTACAACTACTTTTATCTTTAACTTCATTCAGTAGGACCCAATTTACACAAACAAAGAATACTAAAGTAAATAAATAAAAAGATCATAAATAAATAAAACACTTTCTTTCTAGAAGTAGTGTTAAGCAAATGAAGAACTTCCATATCAGTTTGAAAATCATATGCCTACATGATATCTCGAAATTCTGTTAAAAGAATTTGCAAAAAATCCAAAATATTAAATCAGAGTCTACATATCATACTTCTCTATATTTTTTAAACGTCATTTCAATCTTCCCAAATCATAATAAGTCTTAAGACAAAGACAATGCACTAATTTTGTAGAGAAGAAATATTCAAAATTCCAGCACATGGCAGCAACAATTTATTTTCCTAACAGCACCAAATAAGGCTTGCTAAGGCCTCTAAATGGTGTTACCTTGTTGCCAGCACATGGCAGCACCAAATGGGGCATGCTTAAGCCCCAAATGGTGCTGCCCTCGACAATACCAACTACTTCCAGCACATGGAAGCAGTAGTTGTTGTTGCTAATTACACCAAATGGGCATGTTTAAGGCCTAAATGGTATTTCCCTGCATAAGATGCTATAATTTATGTTCATTATATACAAAAGATCCAGTGATAAAAGAGATACAATACATTTCAAAGCAATCTTGTTTCAAAAAATGTGATTCAACTATTATAGCTATATAGAAAATAAAGACAAAATGCAGCAATCAGAATGAAAAGCTTAATTTTCAAGGCAAGTAATCAATTATTGAGGTGGCAAGGTAAAAAAAAGCATGAAAATCAAAACTACTAATAGGAGAATTGCAAAAATATGACTAAAACATTTGTGGTATGATGTAAAAGATATATGTCATGACTTAGATGCAATCTCAAGAGTATAAGAAACATAAGTTGAAAGCAGGCTAGGTACGCCACCTATACCAAGTTTGAGATTTGCAACTTCTTGAACTACCAAAACAAAATTTAACAAAAGTCAACACTAGAATCAATACCACAATTAAAAAAAAAAAATGCTTATTTGGATGGTTCAAAACAAAGATGTTGATAAAATATATAGTCCTAGGTGATGTAATAGAGTACCTTAAAATACTCATCTCTTAATTGAGCAGCCAATACGTCTGGATCTCCTCAAGCCTACCTTAATTCCTGAGCTTGCCAATACTATATATACTATGTTGGAGCTCAGACAGCAAGAGGTGAATCAAAATGCATAGGCAAGTCTCATAATTTCCATAGATAGCAACCAAATTGGAAGTCCTGAAAAATTTAATCTTGTTATATTATACCACTTGAATTAGAATCAATCAACCAAATCTTTAAAGCTCCGTGTCTACTTTGAAAAGAAAAAAAATATACATAAAGTGTAATCAAGGAAAAATAAAATGAAAACAATTATAATGGAAGTGATTGAAATAATTATATATAGAAAATTAGAAAATTCAAGATAAGAACTTTCTACGATTTAAGCAACCCACAATATTATCTACATGTTATCTCAAATAAGAAGCAATGAGAAGAGAATAGAAAAAAAAAAAGTATTCCACCAATTAGCAAAAATAACTCAAGTGTTCCACTAATTAGCAAAAATAAAGCTCTCAGATCATGCACACAAACAAACCACAAAATAAAAAGGTAGAAAGAGACAAATGGCAAAAAACTAAACATGAAGAAGATAGAAAAATACAAATCGAAATTGACCAACTACATAGTTAAAAACTATCTTCTATTGCCTTCTCCTAGTAGCAGCAACATCAACCTCATGTTGAGATTTTTCTTTAAGATGCAAGTAGCCTTAGAACTCTATCGGCAACAACCCTAGGCTAGAAAAAAAATATATAAATATTCTGATTGGAATACTCTATTCCTTAAACAAACATTAAAAAAAATCTTTAATATCTTAAGATACAGTAACATTACCAAAAGGAATGATAGCATGTTTAAACAGTGACTTAAACTGCAACCAAGTGCACTAAGTATATTAACATACAAACAAAATACTTTATCAACTATGAAGAACAAAATTGGTAAAAAATAAACCAAATTAAAAAAATACTAGGAAAATTAATATTATGATAAATTTTCAAACTAAATTCAAAAAAAAAAAAAAAAATACTGAAACATCCTAGGAAATGTATTGCAAAAATTTATTGTTATTTAGTGAAATTGAAAAAACCTCTTTAGCAAACTTTCAAATATGCTCAAAATAGTCATATTCTCTGTTCATGGATAAACTGGACAAGGATATGTTACAAGATTGCCTAACCTAAAACCAAATTTAAAATACTTGCTAGCATCATTAACTAAAGCTTAACTTAATATTCTAAGTACACTGAAAAATTAAACATTCTCAAATGCAAAAAAAGTGGTTTACATTCTTAGTGTCAAGTCCCATATTTTTGTGGTTAGCTACTTAGCTACTCATCACAATATATATGTCTAAATATTTTATTCCAAATAAATAATTGCTTTATCGTTATTTTATTGTCAAATTAAAATTATACATAACAAATTATCATTATTAAATAAGTGCTCAATCCTTCTCTAACCTTAAAGAATTTCTCAAATACTAAGTTCCTATTCTTTCCTAAATGGCATAAGCCTCCACACTTGACTAATCCAAATGGCTCTATCTATTCAACCATGTCTTGGAAAAACTTACGAGCCAATGAGTATTTATCCCATAGTAAGTGATAACAATATCAAGTACATCCTCTTGTTTCTGCAAGTAATTGAAGAATTAACATGCTCATGAGATTCCATTATAAAGTTCAATATGGCACAGAGCCTTAGGCTCTTATTAATTTAGCTTTTGTATTGTAGCACAATCCATCACAATATTTAAGCTAATGTTAAATGTAATTACGTGGAAGAACTCTTCATTGACTATCAAATCCCAAGCACATGCATTAAGCTTTGCATTCTCAAAGACTATCAAGCATGACACTGATGATTGAAGGTAGTCCTGATATTCAATTACTCGGTATCCAGTAAAGAATAAACTTATTAATGCAATCAAAATTTAAGAGTTTAGTTTAGGAAAAAAGAGTATAAATTATTGTGTAGTTGTTTTTTCAAATGTTGCCTATAAGTGCTAGTGCCTGAAAGACCCAGTAGCAACACATTCATATTTTTTTAAAAAAAAATAAAAATCAATACATGTATAAAAAGTTACCAATAATAAGGAATGCATAAAGTTGTTTCAATTTGCTCTCTAGTAAACTACATAAAGTATCATAGACATTTATTCAGGGAAGATTTACTCTTTTGTTTTGAGATGGAAACATTTTAATCTATATTGGCAGAGAATCTGTAGATAAACAACAAGGTGGACCAAGTACAAACACAAATATACTTAAGTCAGATCATATTGTCATTAGATTAGAAGATTTGAAAGATCTTCGTCTTTATTAGCCTCTATCATCACCTGACAAAAATGGAGCATATAATATAAAATTCAGAGTTTAAACATAGTATATAGGAAAGTATATCAGATAATTAATTTTGATTTTATATTTTTCTTCCTTTTTTTCTTTTTTTTGCTTTAGCATGTGCATATAGAGATTAATATTAGTGTCAATCTAACATTATGATTAACTAAAAACATAATTAAAGAATAAGTTCCACTCTTGGATGGAGCTAAAGATGAGTGAAGTGAAATAACTCTTACATAGTCAAACATTAAACATGTATCAAGCCAATAAAATGAAAATTTTGCATCAAGTCATTACTATAGATCTTACGCATCCAAGATGTCTAAACAAAGCAGAGTTTGTGTCCAGAAACTAATGAAACATACTTATTTTACTTGAGGGATCAGTTTTGTAAATTATGAAATAATTCTTTATGGGCACATTACAGAGGAAAGTACCTTAACACATTACACACTATATTCCATCCTCTTGTGTGACATGAATTAAGATGATAGGAGAATATAAGAAATAAATAGATAAATTGCATACGCTAAAAAGATCTTCACTAAATTATGCATCTTAATTTTGAAATAAAGGTATTAATTAGTATACCTGCTTAGTTAAAAAAATCTATGATCTGAGCCAGTAGTGATAATGCTTCTAGGCTTTCACACGACAAAAGTCATTGGCATCTGCTCAACATCTTCATCAAGATACCTACTTTCAAGTAATTGTAATTGGTCGATTAAAATTTGTCATATCTAAATTCAAATTTCCAATGGAAAACATGATATATATATACAAAAGATAGTTGTTCATTAAAGTAAGAAATAATCATAGTCTAGAGAATTATAATCTAACACATAAAACAAACACCTTTTGATGGTTTCAAGCCCTCCTCTTCTCATTACCACAAAGCTCAGTTTCAGATCTTCAAGAACATTCAACAACTTCTCTTTTGCATCCCTCCAATACAAATTTACAACTACTTTTATCTTTAACTTCATTCAGTAGGACCTAATTTACACAAACAAAGAATACTAAAGTAAATAAATAAATAAAACTCTTTTTGGAAGCAGTGTTAAGCAAATGAAGAACTTCCATATCAGTTTGAAAATCATATGCCTAAATGATATCTCGAATTTTTGTCAAAAGAATTTGAGTTGCAAAAAATCCAAAATATTAAATCAGAGTTTCTATATCATACTTCTCTATATTTTTTAAATGTCATTTCAATCTTCCCAAATTAAAATAAGTCTTAAGACAACGACAATGCACTAATTTTGTAAAGAAGAAACATTCAAAATTTGAGCACATGGTAGCAACAATTTATTTTCCTAACAGCACCAAATAGGGCTTGCTAAGGCCCCTAAATGGTGTTACCTTGCTGCCAACACCCGGTAGCACCAAATAGGGCATGCTTAAGCCTCAAATGGTGCTGCACTCGACAATACCAACTGCTTCCAGCACATGGAAGCAGTAGTTGTTGTTGCTAATAGCACCAAATGGGCTTGCTTAAGGCCTAAATGGTGTTTCCTTACATAACTCAACTCAACTAAGCCTTAAAATCCCAAACTAATTGGTGTTTCCTTGCATAAGATGCTATAATTTCAATTCGTTATATACACAAAGATCCAGTGATAAAATAGATACAATACATTTCAAAGTAATCTTGTTTCAAAAAATGTGATTCAATTATTATAGCTATATAGAAAATGATGACAAAATGCAGCAATCAGAATGAAAAGCTTAATTTTCAAGGCAAGTAATCAATTATTTAGGTGGCAAGGTAAAAAAAAAGTATGAAAATCAAAATTACTAATAGGAGAATTGCAAAAATATGACTAAAACATTTGATGTATAATGTAAAAGATATATGTCATTACCTAGATACAATCTCAGGAGTATAAGAAACATAAGTTCAAAGTAGGCTAAGTACGCCACTTATACTAAGTTTGAGGATTCGTAACTTCTTGAACTACAAAACCAAATTTAACAAAAGTCAACACCAAAATCAATGCCACAACTGAAAAAAAAAAAAAAAAAAAAAAAGAAAAGAAAAAAGAAAAAAGAAGAAGCTTATTTGGATGGTTCAAAACAAAGTTGTTGATACAATATATAGTCCTAGGTAATGTAATAGAGTACCTTAAAATACTCTTCTCTTAATTGAGCAGCCAATATGTCTAGATCTTCTCAAAGCCTGCCTTAATTTCTGAGCCCGCAAATACTATATTTACTATGTTGGAGCTCAGACGGCGAGAGGTGAATCAAAATGCATAGGCAAGTCTCATAATTTCCATAGATAGACAACCAAATTGGAAGTCCTGAAAAATTTAATCTTGTTATATTATACTACATGACTTAGAATCAAGCAACCAAATCTTTAAAGCTCCATGTCTACTTTGAAAAGAAAAAAAAATATACATAAAGTGTAATAAAGGAAAAATAAAATGAAAACAATTATAATGGAAGTGATTGAAATAATTATATCTGGAGAATTAGAAAATTCAAGATAAGAACTCTCTACGTTTTAAGCAACCCACAATATTATCTACATGTTAACTCAAAAAAGCAGTAATGAGAAGAAAATAGAAAAATAGAAAAAAAAAAAAAAAAAAAAAGTATGCCACCAATTAGCAAAAATAACTCAATTGTTCTACCAACTAGCAAAAATAAAGCTCTTAGATCATGCACATAAACAAACCACAAAATAAAAAGGTAGAAAAAGACAAATGAAAAAAAACAAAACATGAAGAAGATAGAAAAATACGAATCAAAATTGACCAACTACATAGTTAAAAATTATATTTTATTGCCTTTTCCTAGTAGCAGCAACATTAGTCTCATGTTAAGTTTTTTCTAAACAATCTTCAAGATGCAAATAGCCTTAGAACTCTATCAGTAACAACCCTAAGCTAGAAAAAAATATATAAATGTTCTGTTTGGAATGCTCTACTCCTTAAACAAACATTAAGAAAAATCTTTCATATCTTAAGATACAATAACACTATCAAAAAGAATGATAGCATGTTTAAACAATGACTTAAACTGCAATGGAGTGCACTAAATATATTAACATATAAACAAAATACTTTATCAACGGGAAGAACAAAGTTGGTAAAAAATAAACTAAAGAAAAAAAATATCTTACAAAACCAAAAGATATGCAACCATATAAGTTCTACCAATTATATGCTTACAAAGCAGATAATCTTTCAAACAAAGATGTTTTACAAGAAAAAGATAAATTGAACTTATATAACTGGCCTAAATGAACCTTATTAAGAAAAAGATAATTTCATACTTTTAATAAAATCAAATAACCATATCTAACATATTTTCTCTCATAAAAACTACATAACTTTGCCTATTGACTATATGAAACAAAATTGATTCTTTTACAATTTTAATTACATCAAAACCAAAGCAAACAAGTTTTCTATCATAAAAACTGATAAGAAAGTAGTTGTAAAGAAAAAAGAATGTAATAATTGACTTCTACTTGAAACACATGTTTCATCTATCCTAGTCAGCTATAATAGACATGTAACTGAAAGGTTAATGAGGAACAAAAAAAAAAAAAAAGGCATATAAACTCGCCAATATACTTCGAAAAGACAACTGTAAAAGGTTTAAGTATTAGAATGACTTATTATAAATTGATCATAAGATCCTTTCACAATAATTGACAAAGATAGTGTATATTACCAAAATGCATTCCATGATTCCACTTGACATGATTGATTTACTGAGGAAATGAGAGAGGTTTTTGAATCAACATTATGAAATACCAAGACAACATAATCATATGATAATATCATTATAAGCACAAATATTAAATCAACAATATTTTTGTAAGTATTTACATGAACACAATTCAAGAAATAACCAACAAAAACAGTTAGATAATAATATTCAAACCTTTGTATTAAATTTATCCAAATACTCAAATGATTGTGCTCCCTCATACACAGATAAATCATTTTTCATTTCTTTGTTTGCAATAGTTCAAATGAAAGAGATCATATATATATTCGTTGAACATCGTCCAATGCTACTACTCCAACAAGCATGTCATCAATATTTGAGTGATCAATTCTTTTTCCTGTCATGGTTTTTGTTATACAATTAAATGAAAGGACATGAAAAATTCAATAACCTCCTTCAAGAACTTTGCATTATTTTTGAGTAGATGAGTATTTCAATAAATTACCTTAAGGTCTTCAGTTCACAGTTTAGCCAAAATTGATCTTTCACAGTACTCATATACTTTAGCATAATCTTAGCTAACCTATTAATAAATTGAACAAAACAACAAGTTTCAATATAGAAAATGACATATAAGAATAAAGTCTAGCCAATAACCATTTTCTCATTCCCAACAAACTTCAACATGATCAATTTAATCAAGTTTCTAGCTTCATCAAATCTTTTGAGTTTATTGTATTATTTAACTAATTAAAGTGATAATTTTTTTTCTTTGCTGGCTTTTCTTCAGCAATCAAATGAAGAGACATAAGGACTCTAAATACCTCATTCTAGAACTTTTGCATAATGTTTAAATAGAAAAGCATTGCAATAAATTACCTAAAGGCCATCAGTTCAGCAGTTTGGGCTTGAGATTGCCACAGAGACATCAAGAAATCACACTCATATTTCTGCTTCAATTTGCTTCTGGTAGAGAACACTATCTTTTACTGTAGGAGCGCCCAAACCTGTTTGCTGATTTTGAACCTTGAACTCAGAAAAATGCTTTTTGGTGCTAACACTTATGGAAAGATCCATCGCGCCCACATAAAACACAATCTAAAAAGTCCACAAAATGAGTAAGAAGAAGAGGAAGAAATCATTTAAATATGATGAGAAATATAAGGCTGAAATATTGTGTCTGATGAGAGTAAATGCTAAGCTTTTGGGTGCTATACATTTCCTCTCTCAACCTTTTTCGCTTTACCTACATATTGGTCTTCGTCTTTTCTGCTTCATTAGGGCCAATAAAGAATTCAGATTGAAATTTCTCTTTCTTCTTCTGTCATTCCCAATTAATTAAACCCCACAAATTATATCTTACAAACTACAAAGTTCGACTAAACAAAAAATTAAGGCTGAAAAGATGAAGCAAGAGAGAGGAGTCACTTCCCATAGATCCGAACAACAGTAAACAAGAGAGAAAAAGGGAAAAATCTCACCAACTACAATGATCAACTGAATAAAAAATCAGGAGTTGAAAAGGTGAAGCAAGAGAGATGAGTAACTTCCTGTAGATTCAGGATTGCCTTTGCTCATTTCATCTGAACTGACGGTAAGCAAGAAAGAAAAAGGGCAAAAAACAAAAACAAAGACGTGAATGAATAGTGCATTTTATGAGGTAAACCCTATTGTAGAATGTACAGTAGGGGAAGCAGTCACATCTAAAAAACACACGCTTAGTATATTGGGTAAAAGAAATTGTTTCGTCTAGGGAATATTCACGATTTATATCGATTTTGAGCTAGACCAATATGAAAATGATGTTAATTCTCGAATTTCACCGTTTCGTTGGATATGATCAAGTTTTGAAGTGTATCGCTCAAAATTATAGGAAACCGAGGGAAATTTCGAGGTGTTTTGTTGGTTAATGCTAGGCGGCATGTTGATAACGACCGATTTAGTGCAGTTACTTTTTTAGCTCACGATTTCACACCTGCTACTTTCCTTAGCCTCATAAGAAGACCCTAAACTCGCCCTTTCAATAATAAATCCCTTCTCATTGGTTTTTATTTATGAGTAAATTATATAATTTCTAGTTCTCTTACAATTTATTTTAATTTATATCTTTCAATATGTTGTAATTGGATTCTTCTAATTGCAAAATTATATCAATTTGGTTTTCTACCATATTGTGTGTAAAATAGAATTGAGTCCAAAGGCCTAAAAGAAAACCGAACTGACTTGATCCATCATAGTCAATTCAATTTCGATTACTTTCTTTGGTCAAAACAGAAAAGAAAATGAATATAGTCTAATAGTAAAAACCGAGCACCTTGGTTCAATTATTATTAACTTTAAAAATTGATTGAATCGAACCGAAATCAGACTAAATGTGGCCTGTTGTATTTGGAAGGATGAAATTCTCATCAGGATAGATAATCATTCTACTAATAATTTCAAGAGTGATATGTTTATGTGTAATCGTAAAAGCAAATAAATGAAGAATTTTTGTGTGGATGGATTTATGGTGCATGTAGTTCTGTGTTTTCAACTTTGCTTCACTTCATAAAATGTCAATGGAGATGTTTTATGTCTCAATTCAATTCATTTGATTTTTAAAATTTAGCATTTATTTTGATACTTATTGTTTTCAAATTTTGATACTTATTAAAGCCAAGCGGAAGAGAAAAAAACATGACATTTCAATTCTTTCTTGTTGTGTCTAAATGACTAAGGCTTCTGTCTTATATATATAAAGATATAGGGAAAGAAAAACTAGAGCCGACTAATGAGTTTGATTTAGAGATGGTA
Source organism: Quillaja saponaria (assembly GCA_029379385.1). Classification (NCBI taxonomy): domain Eukaryota; kingdom Viridiplantae; phylum Streptophyta; class Magnoliopsida; order Fabales; family Quillajaceae; genus Quillaja; species Quillaja saponaria. The sequence continues at coordinate 17,914,207 of CM055612.1, read as the reverse complement.
ATAGACCAAGTCTAGCTTAGCCTGGACCCAACCCATTATTTTATCCAGTATGAACCCAAAAATTAGACTTATCTTAGCTTCATTAATCATTGGGTACACTCAGACCAAGACTATGACCCATGGGCCTGGCCCATAGTGTTAGAACTCAATACGTTAGTAATTCATTTTAAAATTTAGGGATGTAACTTTCGTATATAGGTGGAATAATAACAAATAAAAATGAATTTAAAGTAAATAAGTATGTGTGTTTATAATATATATATATATGTGTGTGTGTGTGTATGTGTGTACAAGCAAGAATAATTACACACCATGAATTTGATTGATTTTGACTTTAATTCTTTTAGACTTTATCTTATGTACACTTCTAGTTAGGTGTGAAACATAATATGTACAAAGAAAACTAAATGGAATAAATATACGTATATATATAAGTGTGTATATATAAGTATAATTTAAGAAATTATTTACACCACAAGTTTTAACTTTTTGACCTTTTGACTTCTTTCTTCTTCTTTTGTTTCTTTTTTTTTCTTTTTTTTTGTCTTTTTCTCCCTTGTTCTATCTTTGTATGACTGACTTACTCCTCCATTTTTCCTCCATCAAACTTGGTTTCTTAGCCTTATTTTCCCATATTTTTCCAACTTCCATGAAGCTCTTTGAAGCCATGAAAAATCAGCAACTTATATCTTAAATTTCAGTTCTCTTAGCCATGCTAAAGTCTTGCTTCCAATCTAGATTTTTATCCCTTCCAATTTTGGCCGTGATAGCTTGTATCTTGGCTGGAATTCCTCTTCTATTCTACCGTGTGCCTCCTTATTGATCAAGGTAAGCTCATTTCCTTTCACTTTGACTTGTTTCATTATCTTACAAGGTTTTGTGTGTATGTTGAGTTCATTCTTGTATCGGGCTGCCATGGACTGCTACCCCTGTTTTGGGCAGCAGCTTAATTGTTATAACCCCATAATTTATAGTGTGTTAAAATTCTCGTACGTAATTGTGTATATATATATATATATATATATATAGAAATTTGATTTATGTATAACGTTACTAGTGTGTAATATATTTATATATATATATATATATCTTCCAAGATTTAATATGAGCCATTCACTCTAATTTGACTATTATTCTACCTAGTTTGACTAATACACTTGTTATACACGGATTTGCTTCATCTTTTTGGTGGGTTTCTTTCTTTCCTTCTGCCATGTTTTTTTCTTCCTGATGGTGAACGGCTGGTCATAGTTGGCTGAAAAGGTGATATGGTTGGCGTGTGTGATTATTCTCTTGGTGAGTAACCTTGCTCTCTCATTGATAGGTTGTGCGATTGAGAATTTGAGGAAGTTGGAAAGCTGAAATTTAGCTTAGTCTAGGCGGTACCAGCTGGGATTTGGTTTCCTTGTTGGGGGCGGTCACACACTCAGCTTTCTTTCTCTTGTTGTTGCATACGTTTGAGTGTTAGGGAAGCAGCTTATCTTCAGAAATTTCAGCAACAGGTGGAGGGAGTATAGCCTTGATTGGCTTGGAAAAATCTTCCCTGTTTTGCCGTGGATGATTCCTCCCTGCCACCGAGTCAATTGTCTAAGTTCCTAGCTGCTTGTGCTTGTGCTGTCTAAGTGTTACCGTGAGAAAGGAACGCATAGAGGAGAGTGAAAGCCAGCAGCTGATGTTGATTTGCTGAGCGCCCTGTTTTCGGCCTGGGGAAGCTGAATTGGTGAAAGAGTATTTTATGCCTTTTAAGGATTCAAGTGGCATGTGAAAATAGGAGGCAGCAAGGTGTAGGTGGGGAAGTTCATTTCCTTGATTTTGGAATAGCTCCTTTAATGTGTTCATTACATTTTTTTGAATGTTAATCCTACTGTGAAAAGCATATAATTTATGTTCCTAATTGGGAGTTAAAGAATAAGCAAATTGAAAAAAAAGCTAGTAGGCAAATATGGAAAAATTAAGGGTGAGACTAAAAGTTAAATGGAAATTATACTAACATTAAAGAGTTTGATTGAGTTGAAAAGTAGATCAAATTAAATTAACCATTTAATATATAAACTAAACTACGGATAATTAAAAATAAGAATGGATAATTTAAGCTCCGGATTAATTCTAGATAATTAAATTAAGTTTAATTTAAAAATGGGAATGTACGAGAATTAGGGAATTAATTAGTGACAATATGATCATATCAACTAATATACAAACTTAATTTTTCAGCTCCAGGGCGTGTCAAGGATATTCCGACATCTTCGCAGACTAGACAAATTGATGAATCACGCCCTTAATCTAGTGAGTGAATTATGTGCTTTATGGTTATCAGATTATTGTGTGAAATTATGTGCTTACTTGAATTTAATGAGTTATAATGAAAACTATGCAAATGAGTGATTTCAGTTATTTAATTGGATGATATGTGATTGACATTGATTGTGGTTGATAAGGGCTAACACGTGAAAATTTCCTGAAAAATGGTTTTCATTTTTGAAATTAAAACTAGGTGCACTTAGGTTATTTGAACTTGCAAGTTTATATGAGTTATCATGATTCTGAAAATTGTTTTCAAAACTATTGGAGTGCTCAGCCCCGGTGGAATGGATTTGTGTACGAAGAATAATTTGTTGTGTGGGCATGTAAATGCCCGATGGGGGAGATATTGTTGTGCGAGGCTGAGTTACTAGTTGGCCCTTTGCTTGTTTAGTTGATTACTTAATTATTGATTGGCTTGTATGATTTGGTTACTGTTTCGGAAAGGTGAACTGTGATTGTATAATAACGTATGTGCATCACAAGATTTGAATATGAGTTGTAAATTATGATATTTGTGTTGTATGATACTAGTACTCGTAGAGTACATGATTTACTCACTGAGTTTTTGTGACTCATCCTTTCCTTTGTTGTTATTTTTTTTAGTTTTTGGGAAACCGTAGTTGAGCGTTATATAGGGCTATCTGCCGACTTTGCAGCAGCACAGTATATCTCAGAAATCGCACACTTGGAGCGTAAAGGATAGTACTTGCAGTCGACTAAGATGTCATGTATGGTTGTAATGGATATTGTATTTATTATGGTGTTGTCCTCCTGTTTTGTTAGGAGCGGAGCTCCTCTGCATATTATGGCATTACAATTTACTATTGACTTAAATCCAAGTTGTTTGCTTATATTATGGGTATGTTCCATCATATGGGGAACCTCTACTAATATTTTCATAAATCGTTTTATGTTACTGTCGGTACCGGGTATTATTTTAACTATATAATATTTTGATAGTATTAATTACAATATATTTTTAAATTGTGAGGCACACTACTTGCATATCCAGGGTTACCGGAGTATGGACACTCATTCCTTCGGCCAGTCATACCCTCATTTGGGGGTGTGACATTAATGTTACACACTACTAGAAAATAACAGTTTAGCGACGGAATTTAGTAACAGATTTATTCCATTTTAATTTCGTCGTTATATAGTAACAAAATTGCGAATGAAATAATCTATCGCTATATAGCGATGGCATTGCGACGGAATATTATTCTGTCACTAATTTGGTAGGAAAATATCAATTTAGTGCATAAACTAATGACGTGCAAACATTGTGACATATTAGCGATGGATTTTTTGTTGCTATTCTGTCATTAAGTTTAGTGATAGAATAGCGATGGTATATCTGTCGCTAATTTAAAATTTTTGATATTGCAACAGATTTGTGAAGGAAAAGATTCCATCGCTAAAAGAAATATGGTTCGATGGATTTGCGATGGAATTTCTGTCACTAATCAACAATTTGCGATTTTAACACATTTTTCTCTTAATTTATTCCATTTTTTGTACCCAAAAAAAAAAAAAAACTTATATCCCTCACCTCTCTTTATGACTCAATTTTTTTTTTCTTAATTCTACTTTTTTTCTATGGCGGAGTAGTACAACATAACTTTAGTACTGTCGCCTGCCGGCTAGCGTTATGTAATTGCGATGGAAAGATTAAAAAGAAAATGTATATTTTTAATTCATTAATTCATCTTTTTATTAGACTGAGGAAGATTATATTGTCATCTTTAACCAAAAAAATACATATTATATTTCTCAAATTGAAAATAATATCCAGTTTTAATAATCTATTAAAAAAAAGCCATTTTAATTAGCGCAAGAGGCAAAAAATTACAATAGGGAAGTAAAATTATTCTTTATTCTAAATTTGCTTTCTTTTCTCCTGTTTTTCTTTTCTTTAATTAAAGTTATACACAATTTTCATTTATTGAGTATCTTACCAAAAAAAAAAAAAAACATCCTTAGTATACTAATTTCTTTTTTATATATTTTCTTGGAGAAAAAGATTTAATCTATATTATATATAAAAGTGGTTTCATGGCAGAAATTTTTAATTTTCTTAAATACTCTTTATTATTGTTATGCACATAGTCTTTAGTTGTTATTTGCTTCAAATAAAGAATTATTATATTTTTTTCAAATTTTTTTTTTTTTTTTTTGGTTATGCACATAGCCTTTAATTTCTTATATACTAATTCTTCTCAGTAATAATAAATTTATAATTGTTTTTAATAATTATATGTTAATAGTAATTAAAATTGAATTATATATATGTATATATATTTTTAATAAACTCCTAATAATCATAATTTTTTGAAGTTCTTCTCAAATTTATGAATTAAAAGATATATTATGAGTATAGTTTTTATTATTATAATATTGTTTTATGACTATTGATTTTTTAAAATTCTTTTTAATATTAATAAATGTATAATTTGTCAATATCTATATATTTATTATGTACTGAGAAAGTGATTAAAATGTAAATAAATATAAAACTTGATAAATTGAATAAATTGTAGAAAAATAAGTATGGATAAATTATTGATGATTAAGTTTTTTTAAGGCTTATTAAGGTAATTAGGAATATAAATAAATAATATAAGCGATCATTATGGGATAGAAAATATTATGGAAATTATGAAAAAGGTAAATTGTGGAGTAAGGATTAAATTGAAAAGATTAAGGACTAAATTGAAGAAACATAAACCACTTGCATTAAACGCAAGGAATGAGTATGCTTCTTCAATTTGTGGGCTTAATTGGTGGTTTCATGATGTTGGCACTTTCGGCCATAACTAAGAAAATGAGAAAGACGTTTATATTATGAATTAAAAAAACTCTATTTTTTTTTTTAATTTCCTTTCCTTCTTATAATTTTTTTCCTTTTTTTATTGAAACAAACTTAACAATAGATCTTCAAATCCCTAGACCAGATAAAACCTCTCTGAAATCCCTAATAACTCCAGTCTTCCTCTGACATCCAAGATCAAAATCAAAGACTACTCCTAGTGGTGAACGAACATGAGTCTCTTGCAACAAAAGATCGAGTCAAAGATTGGAGATTTTTGAAATTGGTGGTTCAAAATCCTCTCTTCATTTTGTCTTCTTTAAGAGTTGTTAAAGGTTTACACTTTCTTGCTTTCTTTTATTTTCTTTTACTTGCTTGCATTCCTCTGTCTTAGATCTGTTCTTAGCTTTTAGGAAGCTTGCTGTAATAATATTATACTACAAGTCTTTATAAAAACTGATTTATTTAACAAAAACTCTACATTACAAGTCAGTTGCTTGCCTTCCTCTGTCTTAGGTTTGTTCTTCCTATATATGGTTCAATTTTAGTTGCATGGTCTAAAGTCAATTAAAAAGTCTGTCAATTTCAAGTTAGATAACATTAGTCAGCTGTTATGCAAAAAAAGACGTTTTAAGGCAAGTTAAATGGGCTAGCAAGGTTTATGGATTGTTAACTAAAACTGGGATGTTTGCAAGGAATTTGGTTTGTCTAAGAAGCTACAAGGAAAAGCATTCTAATGGTTCTGAGACGTTCTAATGTCAAATTGTTATAGTTAATATAATATATGTTGCTTACAAGGAAAGTTATAATTAATATAATATACATTGCTTACAAGGAAAGTTATAGGTTGCTTACAAGGAAAGTTATAGTTAATATAATATATGTTGCTTACAAGGAAAAAGTCAAATTGTAATAGTGAAACGTAAATCTATAACTTTTATCTTGAATATGATTTGTTAAGTGCAATAGCAATTGCTTATAGATTAATAAATATATGAAAAATTTTACTTATATATCTACTGAATCTACTAAACCCACCGGTGGATCTTGTTATGTTAAAGTCTAGGTTTCCATGTACTATTATTTTAAAAAGTTCTTTTGTATTTGTAGAGAATATGACACATTGTTAAGTTTGTTACTTGATTCTTCTCTGCCTCAAGGATTTGTAATGAGTTGAGATGGCATTACTCATTCCTTCTCTATCTATATTGTCCTGGATAACTTTGCACAAAGACTACAGAGGTTTATTATTTTGTTTAACAAGGGTAATAGGCCTAGATTATTGTTCAAATAATCAGCTTTCAAAAGGTTACCAGCTTTATCTTTGATTACTTTATACAAAAATGGTGGCAAAAAAAACTTAGTAGTACTAATGATTATTGAAAATGATTGTTATTTGGCATATTTCTTACTTATTATCTAATTCAACATGTGATGTGATTATCAATTTTTGTCTCTCTACGGATGTTATAGCATCTGATAAAAAGATGATTTTGATCTAAAGAATATCTAGGTTTTGAAAACAAAGTAATTTATTTTTCTCTCATTTGCAGTAGGCAGTGGGCAGTACTGCAATATTATTCGGATTATAACAAATTGCTCGTGAATATACAGCCATTGTACCTTGGTGATTTTAATATATAATAAAGAGCTCATAAAAGGTAATTTGTACAATCATTCTTTTTCATTTTTTTTCTTTGTTGTGGTATAATCTATCAATCATTATTCTTCATGTTCCATTTAGTATAATGTACATTCTCCAATATATTTGCAGCAGTTCTATTACTTGACTGCTGCATGGTGTGTCAATAGTTTTCAATTAAATTTGTTCATTAATTTGTTATGCAAGAGTTAAGATTTGTTGATATTGATGTTAATTAGACTATATATGTTATTAGATTAATTAGTGAAATAGTAATATTTTTAACATTTTATAAACACTCAAAACTTAGATTCTCATTCAAGAATTGTTGCTAATCAAAATTCAATTATGTTGGTCATCAAGTTTGACAAAATTGAATTACCATTAGTTAATGATTCTTGAATTGTCCAAAGTGGACAATTTAGGAAAGCGACACATATCATTCACTATAGTAATATCTTAATTTGGATTTTCTTTAATTTAAATTTTGGTTTCATTTCTCTATGTTCTCTGGGTGCATACATAGACATATAGTAATTGTTGTGTTTATGTTGTGTACTTAGGAGACGATAGGGAAATGCTGCCGAAATTTCGCTAAGTTGGAATGAAGGATTGAAATATTATTAGAATAAGTGTGTTGTTTTCCTGAATGGGATAAGATCATCTTATCTTTAAGAATGAGTTAAAGGTGTTAGAAATCATGCACAAATTATTTATTTACCTAGAATATAAAGTTTAAGTGATGAAAAATTTGTCTTCTATGTTTTATTTGAAAAATGTTGCCAAATCGTAGTTGGATGTCTAATTGGAGAAATTTTGTTGGGATAACAGATGAATTTAAAGATGGGGCTGAAGAGTTTATAAAATTTGCAACTAAAAATGATAAAAGAATTGTGAACGATAAAGGTCTTCTATGGTGTCCTTGTGCGGTTTGTAAAAACAAGAAGTGGAAGAATCCGTTTGAAATTTCAAAACATTTGTATAATAAGGGTTTTAAAGATGGATATTTGAATTGGACATTGCATGGTGAGGAGTTTTGGGAAGATGGAAGATCTTATGAAGGCATGAATAATCCACCACTAATTAATCTGAACCCTTATATAGACATGGATATGGACAATGTTCATTTTGAACGTCAAATGGACGATGATGATGTACATGATGAAGAACCAAATCAATCAGCGTCAAAATTTTATGACTTATTAAATTATGCTGAGGAGCCTTTATGGGAAGGTTGTGATGAACACACTACATTGTCTGCAATTTCACAACTCTTAAACTTAAAATCTGAGTTCAATATGAGTGAAACTTATTATGATCGAATGATGGAGATTATCAAGAGTATGCTACCAAAAACAGAGAGGTTACTTGATAATTTTTACCGATCAAAGAAGTTAGTTGATGAACTGGGGTTGGAATATAAACAAATACATGCATGCCCAAATGATTGTACCTTATATTATGATAAAAATGAAGATAAGACAATGTGCCCTATTTGTAATCACCAACGATACAACACTAAGAAAACCCGTAATTCAAAACAGAAAGATGTTCCTTATAAGATATTAAGGTACTTTCCAATTATTCTAAGACTTCAGAGATTGTATATGTTAGATAAGACTGCAAGACATATGAGATGACATATGGAAGGTGTTCGTCGTGACCGAAATTTAATAACTCATCCGTCGGATGCTAAAGCCTGGAAAAAATTTAATGTTTCTCACCCTGATTTTGCAAGTGAGATTCGAAATGTCCATCTTAGGCTTTCTACCGATGGATTTAACCCGTTTGGAAATTCAAGTGTACCAATTACTTGTTGGCATGTTTTCATTACTCCATACAATCTACTGTTGAGCATGTGTATGAAACGAATATCAATATTTTTGACATTGGTTATTCCTGGCCCTAATTCACCAAAAAAGTACTTAGATGTTTACTTGAGACCTTTGGTGGATGAGTTGAAAATTCTGTGGGATGAAGGTGTCTTCACTTTTAATGTTTACAAAAAACAAAATTTCTTAATGAGGGCTTCACTTTTATGGACAATCAGTGATTTTCCTACATATTGGATATTATCCATGTGAAGTACGCAGGGGAGATTTGCTTGTCCAATTTGTATGGAAAGAACTAAATCATTTTATCTCAAGAACGGCAGTAAATGTTGTTGGTTTGATTGTCATCGACAATTTTTGCCAATGGATCACCGGTTTCAAAGAAACAAGAATGATTTCAAAAAGGGAATTGTTGAGAAATCACCCTCACCCTTATGATTGAGTGGTTCAGAAGTCAAGACACGAGTATTTAAGCATCCTCAAATCACATTTGGCAGAAAGAGAGGTAGGCAAAAACATCGTGGGTTTGGTAAGGATCATAATTGGACAAAGTGTAGTATCTTTTGGGAATTATCATATTGGGAGACTAATTTGATTCGTCACAATTTAGATGTCATGCATATTAAAAAAATGTTTTTAATAATGTGTTCAAGACCCTTATGAATGTTAAGGGAAAAATGAAAGACAATCCAAAGGCACGTAAGGATTTACGATTACTATGCAAGCGTCCAGAATTAGAGCTATACAAGCACGGTGACAAGTTGATGAAACCAAAAGCTGCATCTGTTTTAACAGATGATCAAATAAAAGAAGTTTGTGAGTGGTTAAAACAATTGGGTTTTCTAGATGATTATGTATCCAATATAGCTCATTGCGTTAATGTTACAGAGAAGAAACTATACGGTATGAAAAGTCATGATTGTCATGTGTTTCTACAGAGATTATTGCCATTGACTACACGATACTTTTTGCTTAAACCAATATGGAGCACAGTAACATAATTGAGCCATTTTTTTGTGGATATATGTTAAACTGAAATACAAGCTGATCATATGCTCCAACTAGAAACTGACATTGTTGAAATCTTATGCAAGTTGAAAATGATATACATCCCTGGTCTTTTTGATTCAATGAAGCACTTAATTGTCGATCTACCTTAAGAGATTAGAGTTGGAGGCCCTGTACAATATCATTGGGTGTACCCATTCGAGAGGTGAAGTTACATAACTTGATATATCATTTACAAAGTTATAAATATGAATATCTTTTTCAATACTAATGTTGATTTTAACTGTTAGGTGTATGCATTATTTAAAAAAAAATTCGCAATAAAGCGCGAATAGAATGGTCTATTTGTGAAGAATACATGTTAGAAGAGGTTTCAAATTTTTGTTCAATGTATTTTGGACCACATGTTCGTACAAGACGCACAAAACTCTCCCGAAATGATGTTGGAGATCAAGAGACTCCTCGGACTACTCCATGTCTCTCAATTTTTGAATATCATGGAAGACATTTCGGTAGGAGTTGGACTAAAAATCTACCAGATATAGATATGAAAGCTGTAGAGACATATGTTCTCCTAAATTATAGTGACATTGAACCATACATTGAGTAAGAATTTTTTAATTCACCTCCTAACTAATAGCTAGCTAAATATAAATCATTCGTTTATACAAATTAATATCGCTTTTAATAGGAAATTTGATAGCATGTTGACCGTCATCAATCCTCTTATCACTGCTCAACAAATTGAGAAGAAAAGGGAGAATGGTTTCTCAAAATGGATGAAACAACTTGTGATTATGACACTTTAATACATATTTATTACTAAACATTTTATGCTATTAATAAGATATAATTAATTATATTCTTTTAACTAATGATTTTTTAATTAGGCTCATGAGAATCGCATTGACGATACTCTCATACGAGATATAGCTCGTGGTCCTTAAAATTGTGTTAAATGTTACAATGCTTTCATCATCAACGGATACAAATTTCACACTAAGGATTATGGGGAAAATAAGACAACAATAAACAGTGATGTTTGTGTTTTAGGTTGTAACTATGGTAATGATGCATTAGATTATTATGGGATAATTAAGGAAATTTTAGAATTCACTTACCTAGGTGACAATAACAAGGTAGTTCTATTTAGATGTAAGCGGTTTGACCTGATTAATGGGGTTCGAAATGATAAAAAGTATGGAATTGTGGAAATCAATCACAAGTCCAAACTTCGGTCATTTAAGCCATTTATATTAGCTGAGCAAGCCCAACAAGTGTATTACACGAAATATCCAGCTTCAAAAAATAAAGATAGGGTTGATTGGTGGGCTGCATGCAAAGTTAAAATCAAGTTGCATACTTCTGAGGTGTATATGGAGGAAGAATACCATAATTACTATCAGAATGATGTTGGAGCTACCTATTCGTCATTTAGACTCCAGTCTGATGAAATTGATGAACCAGTTGTCTTGTTTGACAGAGACATCGTGGAAGAAGTGAATCTGAATGAGTTAACACCTCGTACTAAAAAAGGACAAGAAATGAACTCCAAGAAAATTTTGATGTGGGTGTTGATGATGATATAAATGATGAGGAAGATGAGGTAGAAGAGGCAGAATGGCAATTAGAAAGTGATGATACAGATAACATTGAAAAAATTCTGCTGGTAATGTGTGTTTTATTAATATGCCATTCAATATAATATTTGTCTTATGTTAATAGTTAAATTTTATTGTACGCCATTATAAATATATGTTGTTATGTGCATACTGTTTGTATTTTGAAGTATGCCACCATAGAGCCGTAAACCTGCAGTGCCTACTAGAGTGTCAAGGAGTGACATACCAGAATCATTGTCTAGGAAGGAGTCTATATCACCTATTCATCACCTAGGAAGGAGTTTATATCACTTATACTTCCTTCATCATCTAGAAAGGAGTCTGTATCACCTATACTTCCTTCACCATCCACCTCACACACTATTTCTCCATCACCGGTTACTCCGGCCGAGAGTCCCTCATTAGCCTCACATGATATTTGCATTGCAGATCCACGCCCTATCATCAGTATAGAGCCAGGAACAAATCCGTAAGTTATACACTTATTTGTTGTTTATATATTTGATTTCCTTTTTTTTTTATCTAAATCTTTTATGTGTATGTAGTAGGAGGTTCTATCCATCAACTATCACTCATGAAATAGGCAATAAAATTATTTCTCATATGTCTGGCCCGATAGCTACCTATAAATCATATCCTTAGGACGTTAAGGATTCACTCTTCGACTCATTTATGGTAAGATTTATGTATAATTAAAATTTGTATATGATTGAATGATATTTGCTAACTATTATATATTTTACTTTTCAGATGAGATTTCGTTTTGCATCTGAGTATGATAGGTCTATGGCTCGCATTTTGTGGGAAAATACTGCACAAGAATGATTCAATTAAATACTTTATAATGCGAGAAATATGGCTAGGGTAAAAAGTATATCACAAAACTCATTAGATTGGAAAGGATTTGATCCAGTAGCTATTCGATCTGAATATTTTAATGAGTTGTGTGAAACAACATGGAATACAGAGGAGTGGAAACATAAGTCGAAAGCTGCTATGAAAAATCGAAGTTCAATGCCAGAGGCTAGTGTTCATGCTAGAGGTTCGCGCACATTCGTTCGTCATAAGTAGATTATGGTAAACAAATAAATTATTTAATTTACCAACTCATAATTTTTTACCGAAGGCATGTATAAGTTATGTCTATTTTGCGGGAAAAAGAACTGAAATGACCTATCCGATATAAGGAGTTATTTGACCGAACGCATAAGAGAAAGACAGAAGAGTTTGTTTCTCAGCATTCACAGAATGTCAGTGTAAATGTTAATCTTTAAAATAAGTGATTATTTTTTAATATTCAATGAAATTTATATAACATAATTTTTTTGATTTATAGGAAGGGTATTTCGGTAGAGTTATTGAAAAATATGGAGAGGATGGAAGTTCATCGTCTATTGAACCGGTTATAGATATGGATGCATGGTTGTGTTCCACTGGACAGTCAAAGAAGGGTAGAGTTTATGGCTTTGGTCGTACTCTTGACCCTTATTATTCACGTTTCTCATCTTTGGCCAGTGTTAGCTCATATCCAGCTAGTTCATCATCTAGTGTGCCTGTCTCAGAAGAATATTTTTTAAGTATCATGCGAACCGAGATACGTACTGAGATGCGTATCGAGTTGCGCACTGAGATTCAGACACAAAATCAAGAGATGCGTAGTTATGTTAATAATGCGCTAAAAGGTGTTATGGATGCTATTAAATAGTTGACAACTTCTTTCTCTCAATCGTCTTGGGCACATGGGCATCATAAAGGGAAAGCAAAAAGAAAATATGGACCACAAGCTGTAAGTTTTGTTTCAATTATGAAAAGTAGAAACTAATTAAATTATACAAATTTACTTATATAAATTTACTATGTTTTACTTATTAGGATGATAATGTTGAAGATGAAGATAATGATGATGAATCCGATGAGGATCTTGGTGACGATGATTAAGATGTAGTTTCTTACTTAGTTTTTGGACAAGGTTTTATTATCTTTTAAGTTTACTTTTATTACATATTTAGATATGTTAAATGTAGAATGTGCCTAAAGTTAGTTGGATATGTGTTGAAAGTTTGTTGAATATGTGTTGAATATGTGATGAAACATTGTTGAATTGATGTAATTTTCTTTTGTTAATGGAATGTGTTCATTATAGTTTGGTTTCTGAATTTATTGATATCACATGGTCAAAACAGGTGTAAAAAATATGAAAAAATGAATTAAAATGCATAAATATACTAAAAACTGTTACAATTAGCAACAAAATAGTGACGATTTTGTGACAGAATATGTACATTATATTTTTAGATTAGCAAAAAATTTGTGACAGAATAGTGACGAAAATATTTTGCAAAGTATTTGTGACGGATTTGTGACAGAAATAAATTTCTTAATTTTGCGATGGATTTGTGATAGTTTCGCGATGGATTAAAATTTCTTAAGTTTTACAATTATGACACATTTGGGACTGATTTGCGAAGGATTGAAATTTCTTAAGTTTTAAGATTGCGATAGATTTGCGACATATTATGACAGAATTTTAAGAAGAAATTATGGCGGATTTGCGACCGAATTATGATCTTAATTTGCGACAGATTTGCAACGGATTTGCTATGGAATTAAAAGTTGTTCATTGTAAAATTTGCAACGGAATTTGTGACGGAATTTATTATCGCAATTTAACGATAGTTTTGTTGAATTTTTTTGGCGAATGATTTTTATGGAATAGCGACGAAATACTCCCGTCGCTATACATTTGCGATGAATTTACAACCTAATTATTTTTGTCACAAAATTGAGTTGAGAAATTTACGATAGACATAATCTGTCATAAATCCATCACAAGTTCGTTGCAAATCCAATTTGTGATGGATTTACGACGAATTTATGACAGATTGAGCCCGTCGCTAAACTGCTTTTTTCTAGCAGTGACATGAACCCGTAAGATTCAACCTTTTTTGGGTTAAGTTAGCCACTCTAATACCTTTCCCACTAAAGTTCAAGACAAGCACCTTGGATTGGTTGCAACCATGAGGATTGATGGTTACCTTGTTTGAGAAAGCTGGTTGTGTGGGTTGTGTAGGGAATAAATAGATGCTTTAGGTTTGGTTACCTTTTTCTAGCTATGTATACTTCTTGAGTAGCCTATGGTGAGGCAGTAGTATATGAAATTTTAAGAAAATAGCTTAATTATACAATTGACTAATTTAACTGAATATAGGTTTTGAATGTTTCACAAGTTTAGTTATTATGTGTATTAGATTGTTAATAGTTAGTGAGTTAAAATAAAGATTAAATATATTGAAATTTGAAATATGTGTAAAAGTTAAGAAATACAAGAAGACCTAGATGATGATTAGGTGAATTAGATGAAGGAAGCTTAAAATTTTAATTGAAAATGTATAATTCAATTTTTTAGTTAACTTTAGGTAATTGATCTAAATTGAATTCCACAATTGGAACATGAGTAGTCTATGGGTTAATTGAATTGTATTGATTATGTTGGGAGGCATATATATACATGAATACATATACAAGAATAAAATAAAATACGCATACAAAAGCAATGAGATAAATTGTACTTAAGGTATTTATTGAAAGGCCTAAAAGAACTAAGTGTGTGAGTCACTCAATTTCTCTTATTTTTCTTGAAACTTAGTTACTTCTTTAAGATATGGTTCAAAGGTTTAGATTTGAGAATTGTTAGGAGGTAAAATACAAGTTGATAGTGATGGAAATAATTAATATAGAATTGAGTAGTTATTGAAAAGGAGAAGCAAGGTGGATGCAGATTTGTGCTTGTTGTCCATGACAACAACACCTACACAACAAAGAAAGAAAAACTAGAAAGGAGATACAGAAAAATTAGCAACAAGCTACTGTAAATCTCCTTAAATCAAAGTAAATTTCAACTTCCTAATATTGGCCTCTAAAATCCACAAGAGCAAAGAAAGAAGCCAACCCACCAAAAGCTTCAACTTAGATACTCCAATTGAAAACCCATGGTCTAGTTGATAAAAACAGAGGAAGGAATTACAAGGCTCGGTAGATGGAAGAATGAAGACAAGAAAAAGTAAGTCGGTTTGACAAAAAGGGAGGAGAGAAAGCTATAATAATTAAAATACTATAATATTCATAAAAAACCAAGATAATATAATATTTATGAAAGGCCTAATGTTTAACTTTTGGTTTGTGGTGTATATTAATTCTAAAAATAAACATACATATAAATATATATATATATATTATCATGATTTTCTAGTTAAATTCCAAGGTATCCACTTGTTACACAATCATCATTAAAATTTCTATAGTTTCAAAATCAACCCATGACATGGTAAAGATAAAAAAAAAAATTTCTAATTACATACATAAATATATATATTGTTTATTTTAATTCTACTATACATATACATTTACCTACCTTGTCACACTAAGTTACGTACAAAAAATTTTACAACGTATGTAAAAATGTTTGGCTATAACAGTATTGATCATTTTGATCAAAACCAACAACCACCAGTAGCTGACCCCTATACTCACCCTTCAAATGACATCCATCAATGCCAATAAATGGTCTACAGCTAGCTAAAAACCCTATCTTGCATGCCTCAAAATAAATAGAGGCTATAGAATAAAGGTGCTACATGAATTTGAGGTCTCCATAGTTTAATCTGAAATGTGGTCCTAAGATTATCCCTTTTCAACTCTACATAATAAGCCCACAACTTATTGTATTACTCTTTATGTGTGCCTTCAATAATATTGACTGCATTTTTCCTTAACCTATTGCTATTGTCTTTGATATTCCCACATTGTATTTTTTCTTAAAAACATCAATCACATCACCTAATTTCATTTTGTAATTAACCTTGACCTTATCCATTATGACCTCTGACACTTTTTTTTCTTTCTAGTAAAGTGATTTTCAAAGGATTTGTTTTGTGTGTGTGTTTGGGGGGGGGGGGGGGGAGGGAGGAGAGGGGGAAAGGCTACAATATTAACTCTAAAAACCTCTGTGCCACCTATCTTAATGCATAACGCCCACCACCCACAACCAGACTTGCACTTAGCTCTGCACCTCACATCATCATGTTCTTAAACTTGGTCTTTCTTCCAGTTAGTAGTGAAAACTCATCTATCACTTCTTTGAACTCACCTAAATTAGTAAACTCCATGCCTATCTTTCATTGAAAGTCTTTGCACATATCTTCACTTCTAAATCTATTGTATCTCATATTCTTAGCTCCATTATCATCAAAACTTAAAGAGTTGTCAAGGTCATCACTGTCATAACAATCTTCAATGTCTATACCACTTGATGGTGGCACTAGTGTAGAAGTTGGAGGCACTGCTTTTTCTTTACCTTTTGATTTCGTTTTCTGTTTTTTAGAAGTGAAAGCATTTCCAGTAGTTTCATTCTCACTTTCTTCATTTTCATCGACATACATATCAAAATTATCATAATTCATCTCCTTGTCACTGTCTGGTAAGTGACAACTTTTCACACTGTTATTACTTTCATCAGAAACAGGGATGTCTAAATCTATCAACATCCTGTACACTTTCTTCTACCTCATTGTTGTCGATATTAATTATGCAAATGCACATATAGTAATAAGTAATATAGTTAAAAAATAGAGCATCAAACCAATGAGGAATTGTAACTAATATCTGGCTAAGTACTTAAAATTAACATAATCCCAACTTTATTCAAATAAACAAATTATGGTTAAAAACTAATCTAATCTAAACTAACTAATGACATATTAAATTTAAGAATTTAATGGAGAAGACCTAGAATTACAACTTCCCTCACACTTCACTTTGATTATTATTATCTTATCATGCTTAGTTATAGTACCTTTCGAAATTACTTGTAATTATATCTTACTTAACTAATTCACTATATGTTTATGAAAATTAAATTAAGTAAGATTCATTAAGACTAGACCTAAATTGGTTATACAAGATATATAAGTAGATATTTATCCTATATACAAATCAAATTCAGGAAACTAAATAAATGAATTCAAACATGTACTATATCACTTAAGGCTAATCCTAGATTTATTTCATCAAGGTTTCATTAAGTTACCAAATCAATCTAATTAGAAATCAAGTAAAAATCAAGCAATTAGAGGCGTTGAGCATGGAATGAAGTAAATAACATAAATACCATCCTTAAGAATTCTATGGACAAATTCAAGTCAGGTTATATATGAGTTCCATTGTAATCCTAAATAGGGACTTATTTCATGCTACTTCATGTAAACATGGATTTAAACAATAAAAACATCAAGCAAATACAAGAAAGTAAAGAATGAGTAAAATAAAGAAAACTATAAAGATTGTCAATCTTTAAGCTTTAACTATCCTTGCTTATTTTGCTCCTTGCACTTTTGATTGCCTCTTAATCTCCAAAACTTCTTATCTTAATTGTATGTTTCGATTCGTCAACATAAGCCTCTTTAAATAAGCTTTAAAACCCTCAAAAAGGAGTTTAATTCGGACTAGGAATCGGGTTGGCGTCATAGCGCAAAAAATTCATAAAAATCATCATGAGGGCACTGTGGCGCAAAGTTCTAGCGCCAAGGCCCTAACTTTTTGACGCCATAGCCCTAGACTTGATCCTAGCAGCACACACTATTTTGTTATTTTTGTGTATTTTGAGCTCGAATTTGGCTTCTAATAGGATTCCTTTAAGCATGAAACCTTTAAAACACATAAACTAAGTTAATATAAGTTATAACTCTTTAAAAACCAAAATCCTAGTCGAAATGAATTTTGATTCACATTCTAATACGATAAGGACTTAACTAGGATTTAACTAAAAACTTAAGCAAACTTCAACTAAAACTCAAGAACATAGCAAATAATATGAACAAAAAGGACATGTAAATAAGGCTATTTTATAGACTTAGCACTCGTGAAGTCATATTAGGTGTTTTCTTCAACTATCCTCTAACTAATATCTCTCTTATAACAGACTCCTATATCTATATCTATCTCAACAACATTCACACCTCCATTTCATATTGTAAGTTATCTTTAGTGTCTACTTCAGGTTGAAGGTGCAGAGGATGGCAATGCTAAATTTACCAAATTAGGATTTTTTATATTGTGCTTTACATACAGAGTAACTTTTCTCTCAGAATCATTCATCATTTCTATGGCATCATTACCAGTAGAAAATTCCTTGAATGCAACACTATAGGGTAACCAAAAGGGTCTCCAAAGCAATTTGGTATAATTAAAATACTCTAACTCCTCCTTAATCATGTCCCTAGCATGGAAATAATACCAATAGTTTAGTTACACATTGTTAATTTCTACCTTTCTCTCTTTGTAACATAATCCCTTCTCAGTTTCATCATCCACAAGGTGCCCCTTATGGAAACGGTATACCTTAATAAGTGAAATAGTATCCGTCTACAACATAACAAAACAAAAAAACCATCACCACAAAGAACAAGAACCTTGGACCTAAAAATTGGTCTTACAACACAATAAAACGAAAAACAAATATTTTATGATGTAAGAATATCCACATCCTAAACAATGTGGTCCTACAACTCAGACATTTACCTCCAAGGCTTATCTAAACCATTTAAAAACTAGTGTAAATTGAGAATTCTAAAAATAGTAGAAGACAAATGAAGCAGTTCTCAAAATAATACACTTATCCAAAGAAAATGAAATTTGACTTCAAATTTGTTTCACAAGTAGAATGCCCAACAACCAAACACTTAGCAACTTTCTCTCTTTCCAGTTGCGATCAATTTTAATCTCTGCAAACCCTAACTTTTAATGTTAATCAAACTTGGAAATTAGGAGAAAATGATAAAGGAAGAAGAAGAAGAAATGAGGGAGATGTGAGGCCACGTGAGAAGCATATGACCTTATAATGGGTCTGTATAATAACTTTTGTCTACATACCCAAGCCACATAGACAGCCATCCATCCACATCAACGTTCGTTATCTTATTATTGATGGGAGCTAATGAGAATGATGGAATTGCACGATTTTGGAAGTTACAGGGAGCACATTGTCGGGTTTTGAAAGTTAGAGACTAAATTGACTTTCTCGCTCAACTAGAAGGACTATAAGTATAATATAACTTATATATATTATAAATCAATTATAAATAAATTTTAGATTATTTTTATATTTAAAAACATATTTATGTCTTAGAAAAGAAAACAAAAATTTATGATAGTTTCAAGTTTTAACTGTCAAACTTCTATGAATAGGTAAATTTTCAAAATATCGTAATCGAAGGCTTCATCTTTTTCTCTTCCATCACATTTACTCTTTGACTAGAAGGCTTCATCATTTGTTACTAATTAACTATTATTTATTTGATCAAATCATTATAGAACTAAGGACAACTTGAGTACCATTGGAATTAGGAAGAAGAAAGGCAATGCAAAAGTTGGAGATGATGTGGAAGATGAAATTGAAGATAAAGGGTCCAAGGGGAGATGGTTGACTTAGTTGACAATGATGACGAAGATGAGAAAGATTAATTTAATAATCTTGATATTGATCACGATGATTATGATTTTTGCTTGATTAAGGATAATGTACAAGTTAACTAGAAAGAAATAAATGATGATTTTTTATTCATGTTTATATTCAAGTGTTTACCTTCAATTTTAGATGCTTAAGATGTTATTGTTAGTTAAATTGTGAGATAATGAAAGAATATTGATGAAGGAAACTATCTTTTGTTATTATGAAGTGATTGGCCATCAAGATATTGCTATTATGCTCGTTTTATGTGCTAATATCAATCACTTTTCAATTAATTAAGCTTTCAACATGTTTATTTATTATTACATTATAAAGAAAATTTAATCATATCATGCGATCCATAACAATTCATGATTCATAAAAATAAGATTTTGATTCATAATTTGACAACTATGTATATATCAACATAAAATTAGCTCATTTGTGTTATTGCACCTTATATTGGTTTCAACAAAAGTCTAGTGTAGCTAATGGCAACAACTTCTCTGGGAACACATATCAATTGTGACTCTTCATATTGTAGAATTTCTTATTGTCAACATTAATACAACAAGATAAATTGGAGACATGGCCATCTAAAAAACATAATAGTTTTAACTATTCAAAAATTTCTTTTATTTGATCATTTGCTAAAACATAGGTAGCTTTTAGTTTCATTAACTTGCCACCATGCTTGCATAACTTTAATTATGGACACTTGTATAATAATCATAAATTCTCACGTGCATATGAATAGTCTCTTATTTTTTTTCTTTAACATTTATAAAGGTATTTATCACATTATCAAATTTTTTTTTTTTTCAACATACATGACCAAATTAAGGCGAATCAAATTAGTCTCACAATACAGTAATTCCTAAAAATAACTAGGTTTCGTCCAACAATCCTCATGTGATTTACATATGCTTAAATACTCGTGCCTTGATTTATGTACCACTAAATAGTGGGGTGGTCTTGATTTCTCAATAGTTCTATTTTTAAAAGTATTTTTGCTTATTCGAAATGGATAGTCCATTGGCAAGAATTGTTGATGGTAATAAAATGAATATATATTGCCATTCTTGAGAAAAATAATGTAGTTATTTCCATGTAAATTGGATAAATAAGTCTCCTATGTGCATTTCACCCATATAACATCTTACATGACAGAAAATCTCTAATTGACCATAAAAATGAAGCCCTCGTTAGGAAATTCTATTTTTTGTAATGATCAAAAGTGAAGACACCTTTATCCCACATAATTTTTAGCTCATCCACCAAAGGTTTCAAGTTAATATCTAAGTTCTTTTTTGGTGAGTTAGGACTAGAATATTGATGTTCATATGCAACTACTCATAATAAGATTGTATAGTGTAATGAAAGTGAGCAAACAAGTAACTGGTGTACTTGAATTACCAAATAAATTAAATATATCAGTAGATAGTCCATGACAAAGATTTTGAATCTCACTTGCAAACTTAGGGTGAGATGGTTTATGCATTGTCTCTAGCACCCTTAACTCATTCTTAAAGGTAAGATGAAAATGACACATTCCATTCCAGTTAATAACTTAACCCTTCATTCCAACTTCAAAAAATTTCGACAGCATTTCCATATGATCTCTTAAGTACATGACAAAAACACAAAGTCACCATGTGTATGTACGTACGTACTCGGAGAAGATAGAGGAATGAAATTGAACTATAAAACAAAAGAATATTGAATTAGGCAATTACTATAGTGAATACTTTGCATCATTTTCCTAAACTATCCATTTTGGACAATTTAACAATTGTTAAGTACTGCTAATTCATTGTTGTCAATATCATATTAAGAAATAATAACATATTTGAATTGATCATTAGTAATGATTCTTGAACAAGAATCTAAGTTTTAAGTATATGTAAAACTTTAGTATCAACTAAATCACTAATCCTTTTAACCAAATAGTTTAACACATAAACACTAATCCATATAATAATCTAACAAATATGCTCAGACCAATAAATTTTCTTGTTATGACAATTAAAAACCTGGTACAATTCATAACAATTCACCTAAAGCCAAGGAACCCAAGAGCATTAAAAGAGAAAACACCTAAATCCCCTTACCACCCCTCCAAATTGATTCTACAATTCTACCAGAAATCAATTCAAGTTATCAATTACCAATTCTTAGTTTCACAACTTAAATTTTTTACACATACATAAAAACCAAAAAATTTCAATCAAAATCCTAAATTAATTTAATAATTATAACTACAATAACAAAAACAAAATTTAAAAGTAGCATAAAAATACTAAACATAAATCTACAATAATAATAATAAATTAAGTAAACAAATTAAAATACAAAACTAACATAAAATATTCAAAAAATTTTAAAACCCTCAAATTAAAACTAAACTCATAGCTATAATAAAATAAACATATAATAAAACTAATATAATCATCAACATTTTAGATCAATTGAAAAAATAATCAAACCTAAACCACAACAATTTAAAACAAAAAAAAAATAACCAAAATATTCATCACAAATCTAAATTAATCTAACAATTATAACTAGAAATCAACCTAAAATACAATATAAACTAACATAATCATCAATATTTTATATCAATTTTAAAAAAATCATCAAACCTAAATCCAAACAAAAACAAAAACCAAATTCTTCATCACAAAACTAAACAAATCTAACAATAACAACAATAATAACCTAAAAAACTAATTAAAACTAACATATTCAACATCAAGTTACACAAATTTGAAAATTTTCTTAATCCAAAAATTATGTCCCAAATATCTCAAATTTGAAAAACTAAAAAGGTATAAGAATAGGTTGATGAAGTAGGAGAGCTTGGGTGTCGAAAAATAGATCATCAAAAGTTGCAGATCAAGTTAGAGGCTGAGTTGAGGTAGGGTAAGGAGTAGATGAAAAAGAGGGAAAAAAAAAGAAGGAGAAATGGGTGTTGGGCTATGGAATGGGATATGAGTGATTTTCGTGACAATTTGTGACAGGACAACATTTGTCATATCTAATCCATCTAGCATTAAGTCAAATGTTGTATTTTGAGTTAGCGATGGATTAGACTATCGCAATAAAAAAAAATATAGAAACCAACTAAATCCATCAAAAAATATGCATCCATTTTAAAAATTAAGTTTTGTGTTATTTTTTGCAACATAATTTTTAAATTAAAATTTTCTATAAATTATTTTGGTGACATAATATCAATTTTCTTGTCAAATATGATTTCATTACCAAATATAATGACATAGAAATTGCCTTACTCATTAGTCAACAAATCTTCATGCATCACCAACCAAAGAAACTGCCTTACTCGTTAAGGTTGTTGCCACCTCCAATTCCTTGATCATGCTATTTGATTAGAATCAATGCCTGGTTCTAGATATAGTGACAAGTATTCTGTGATAAGTAAAAATATTATCACAAAATCATGTGTAACAGTAATGATAATTATTAAGAATACAATATTATTATATTGTGTAGTTCCACATTGTTTAGATGTGGAAGTCTATGTTTTATTATTTACTATTATTAGGAATATAATAATATTAATAAATTTTTTTTTTTTTTTTTTGATTTCTCAAAATACAAGAGGGAGCCTCTATTTATAGGCTAAAGTGTTTAACCTAACATATTTAGTCTAGGTTCACTATGTTAGGTTAAACACTTTAGCCTATAAATAGAGGCTCCCTCTTGTATTTTGAGAAATAAAAAAAATATATATATTTATTAATATTATTATATTCCTAATAACTATAAATAAAGCTTATGGGTGTAGGCTTTGAGATATCAATCAAGGCTACAATCCTTTCCTTATTCTATTTTATTTAACAATAATAATGTATTGTCACTAATTAACAGTTGTTAATTATTATATGTCAAAACTATTTAAAATCGTCATAAAAAATACATTATTCAGTGATCACTTTTTTTCAGTGTCACAAAAAATATATAATTTAGTGACTACTTTTTTTCATTGTCACAAAACATATATAATTTAGTGACTGTTTTTTTTTTTTTTTTTTCATTTCACAAAATATTTGTAATATTGTGAATTTCAGTATAAGGCACAAAAAATCATAAGTTTTGGTGAGAATGAAATATTATAAATAGTGATAACATATTAAATTTTGTGACAAAAAATATAAAGTAGTAAAATTAATTGTCACATAACATAAATTATTGTAATAGAAAATTACATGTATATTAAAAAAATTAACTTTTAGTAAAAAAAATAAAAGAGTTGCAATTTTCAGTTTTCAATCTTTCTTGGCCATTCTTCCTCTTAAGAATCGATCTTCTCCTATACAAGTATTTTGACAATCTGAGTTTTTTAAGTTCAAGATTTAAGTTTTTCTCTTCAATTTCTTTTGAGATGTGCAATTTTTTCTCTTTCCTTTTCAATTTTGTGGTTATCTTCCGTTTGATTAACGGCCACAACATCCATTCTTTTTAAAGCAGAACAACTTTCATCTGTAGACTCCTTAATTCAGGTGACATCTCTTATTCTAAATTTATGGTAATAGTATATGTTTCTAGTTCATTTTTCTGTCATTTACAAGAAAACTGGTTGTTTCCTATTTTATAAAATCTCTAAGCTTGTTAAGAATCTTGAAAAGGTATTTCTACTTTTAGTTAATATTCAGTTAGGCTTTTCTACTGCTGGTGTAATTGGTAATATAATATAATATTGGTTACAATCTTTTAACTTCATGCTTTCGTTTACCAGAGAAACTGAAATATAGTTTAGTTATTATATTTTTGATTTTTCATTTAATTAGAATCCTTTATGAATTGTATTAGAAATTGAAATATAGTTTATGTTGTAAAGTTCAATTTTGAGTTTCCTTACCATTAGGAGGAATTGTTTGTTCCTATGTTAGTGAGTCCTTGTTGGATGTTTATTGTGTAAGATAATACAGGGGGTCTAAACTATTGTTTAATTAATTTTTGGAAGATGGAAAGTAGAATGGAAAGGATATACAATTAAAATTTTTGATTCTCTTTGTATTGCACATCTCTCTTAGATTCAATATCAATAATGCGGAAAGTTCATTTAGGCATCTTGGCAGGAATTCTTTTAAAATTAGGAACATTAGCTTTATTTCATATCTATAAATTAATATTGCTCTTAGAATAACTTTTTTTTTGTCTTTCCCTTAAATTTAAGGGAAAATAATTTTGACTCTTGAGAACTTGGAAGTGACCTGAGGATTTAGATAGCTATATAACACTTCAATTCTACAAATATGCCACTAGAGATTTTGGCATTAGGTTGGGTGGCCTTGGTGCACGTACTGTTTCCTTTTTGTTTTTTTTTTTTTTTTTGACAAATAAAGTTTCATGCATTCTATTTCAACTACTAGTAGAGAGTTATAGATACAAAGCTTTATCTTCCTGCCACACAAAATATTAATTTGAATTTACACTACCAACATGAAATACCTCTAGTATGAAAATTGCCTCACATTCACATTTCATATATCAACATGCTCATCAAAGCCTTTGTAACTAATCATCACGTTTGAATCAATTTGCTTGTCAAACATCTTTCTTCTCTTTGGTTCAAACTCTTGAAACACTTCCATTTGTTGAAATTGAACCATTGATATGGGATTACCATGCAAAGAAATGCTCTGCAAAGCTTTGCATTCTTTTAAAAGATTTAAAGGTATTTCTATGTATTTTTTTTTTATATATATAAAAAGATAACCAAAACAAAATAACTATGAATGCAAGTTTTTGTATGCTTGTAACCTTGTCTTAAGCATTTAAGAGTTTACCAATTGTTGCTATCAAACATGTTAACAAAATGATTTTATAGCATGTTGTAGGTACTAATAAGACTATTATACTAGCTTTTAAAAAAAATGACCAAAATAAAATAACTATGAATGCATGTTTTTTGTATACTAATAACCTTGTCTTGAGTATTTAAAACTTCAAAAATAAAGTTATCCCATAAGTTTAATTCTCCTTTTATTTTTTTCATTTTCTTAGGTTATATATGTGAAAAATAATTAAAGACTTGATTTCTTGCTTGCTTGAAAGGTTTGAAGTTCATATATATATATATATATATATACATATATGTTTTCTTTAACTAATTTTATTTTTTATGAAAAAAAAAAAAAAAAACAGAATAACTATGAATATAGATTTTTTTTATGCTAGAAAACTTGTCTTGAGCATTTAAGAGTTCAATAATTATTGCTGTCAAATATGTTATCAAAATATTTTTACATTATGTTGTAGGCACTGATAAAACTATTAAACTAGCTAACAACAAACAGACTTAATGATCTTATATTTACATATACAAATATCCATCAACAATAACATTACTAATCAGGTTATGAGATTAAAACTTCTTTACAATCCAACTCTTCTTAATTTATACTTATTACATCCAAAATTAAACTAAGTTCATTACTGCTAGATAGTTAAACTAATAACTAATATGCAAAATTTATGAAAATTCTATTTGAGCTTTCTTTTTCTTAAGATTGTTTTTTCTTCCTCTCTCTTGTTTTTCTCTTCGTATCTTGATATTTGATCACACCTTCCTCTAAACTTCCTGCATGTTTAGTATACTCTTAAAGTTATACATATTCCTCTAATAAGCCATATCTTGACAGTTGTCCTACCATTTTTTTTTTCATCATTTCACATGAGCAACTTAACTTAGAAGTCTTTAAATAGTTAATCACCATTTTATATTTAATCTCTTTTATTTTAATATTATTCAATTAAGTCTTTAAATAGTCACTCACCATTTTAAGTTTATCTCTCTTATTCTAATTACAATTGTTAAGTTTTCTTTTTTTAACTTCCTTCTCAAGCAACAAAATTAAGAATTCTCAAACAACGTTATACATAAATCATTATAGCAAGTAATTACATATTAAAGATAATTTAACTAGTATTACCAAATCAAATCTTACTATACTATACATTTTAAGATTGTTACACTATGGCTACCAACATGATTAATATAATTGTGTTTTCATCAATATTGATTTTCATACTTATGAATTTTTCTTAGGCATGAGTGTTTGCTTAAATAAATTTTTTATGCTTTGTTGTTCTTATTTTCTTAGCAATTTAGTTATTTTCATGACTTAAATGGTATTAAAGTTGAAGTCGTTTTCATTAAATATATAGGAAAATGTTCAAGAAGAGTTGGTTGAACATCAATAACAGAGCAAGTGATGTATATATAAACGAAGTTGATACTTTTCTTGAGTTTATATGTAATCGTCATGGGGTAGACAAATGATTTATTGCCATTGTAAAAAAATGTAAGAATTTTATCTTCAAGTCTAAACATGAAGTGTGATCTCATTTAATTTGCAATAGAGTTCTTTCGAGTTATAAAACATAGGTCTTTCATGGAGAAAACATTGTAGAACTTCAAAGAAAATGAATGATAGTTAAGATGAGGAAGTTAATGTGGAAACTAATGACATTATTGGAATGGTTTTGTAATGCATGTGCGTTAATAAACATAGATCTCCAAGAGGATGAAGGAAATAATTTCTACACCAATGAAGGTAATCTCCCTCAAGAACCAAATGTAGAAGCCTTAACCTTTTTATAAGTTGTTTAAATAAACTGATATTGAACTTTATCTTAATGTCGAGAATCTGACCAGGTTATGTTTTATTGTGAAGTTACTACACTTCCCTAACACTTCCAATGAAGGTAATCTCCCTCAAGAACCAAATGTAGAAGCCTTAACCCTTTTATAAGTTGTTTAAATAAACTGATATTGAACTTTATCTTAATGCCGAGAATCTGACCAGGTTATGTTTTATTGTGAAGTTACTACACTTCAAATGTCTTAACAATTAGACTAACACATCCACGGAACTTTTATTGAAGTTTTTAAAAGAAACTCTTCCAAAAGGAGCTTTGATCCTAGATTCTTATTATGAGGCTAGGAAAACTATTCGAGACTTATGACTTGATTACAACAAAATCAATGTTTGCAAAAATGACTGCATGATGTATTAGGGATATGAACAAGAATACACAATCATGCCCTATTTGTGGATTGTCTAGATGGAAGTCAGATAGAATTAATAGTGGACGAATCCCTCATAAGGTTTTGCATCATTTTCCTATTAAAAGCAAGACTTTAAAGGTTATGCATGTCAAAGGCTACAACTAAAAAAATGAGGTGGCATAAGGAGAAAAGCATGGATGATTGCGTGCTAAGACATCCAGCCGACTCACTAGCTTGGAAATCATTTGATAAGAAACACACTTTATTTACTGCAGAATCTCAGAGTGTCAGACTTGATCTAGCAAGTGATGGTTTCCAACTTTATGGGAACATGAGCTCTTCACATAGTATTTGGCTCGTTGTACTTGTTCCATATAATTTGTCACCATGGTTATGTAAGAAACAACCTTATTTCATGATGTTACTTCTTATCCCTGGTCCAAAATCTCTAGAAAATGATATATATGTTTATTTACAGTCACTAATTATAATTAAAAGAGTTATGGACAGAGGGCATGGAGAAATATGATGCGTACAAACAACAATATTTTCTCTTATATACAACTTTAATATAGAGCATCAACGGTTTTCCCGCATACAAAAATTTATCTGGGTGGATGACTAGAGGGAAATTAGCTTGCCTTCTTGCCATAAGGATACTTGCTATCGTTCATTAAGATATAAGAATTGCTATATAGGCCATTGTCATTTCTTGCCTAGTGATCACCCTTGGCGGATCAATAAAAGGGCATTTGATGGACAAGAGGAGCATAGACCAGCCCCTCAAATATTAACAGGGGATGGTGTCCTTAAGCAAATATGAGATGCAAATGATATTACATTTGAGAAAAGTCAAAAGATAAAGCGTGATGTTTCCAATCTATCTTATAATTGGAAGAAAAGAAGTATCTTTTTCCAATTGCTTTATTGGAAGACTCTTATGTTGCTTCAAAATCTTGACGTAATGTATATTGAGATAAATATATTAGACAATGTATTAGGAACTAAAATGAATATAAAGGGGAAAACTAAAGACACACTAAAGAGTCGTTATGATCTTGTAGATATGGGCATTAGAAGCAATCTTCATCCTTACATTGATGGTGACAAATATTGCTTGCCAGCTGCATATTATACGCTATCCATGCAAGAGAAAGAAATCCTTTGCAATTTTTTATCTACCCTAAAGGTCTTAGATGGTTTCTCATTAAATGTATCACGACTTGTGAATATCATTGGAAAAAAATTTCAAGTTTGAAGTGTCATGACCACCATGTACTTTTTGGAAGTTTTCTTCCACTTGTAATATGCGGATTACTACCAAAAGAGGTGTGTGAACCAATAATTAAGTTATGCAATTTTGTAAGAATTTCTGCTCAAAGTCTTTAAGAAATGATGTCTTAGAACATCTTAAGGAGCAAATAATAAAAACTTTGCGCAAGTTAGAAATAATATTTCCACTCTTTTTTTCTTTTCTTTTTTGATATTATGGTACACTTACTAACACCTAGCAAGAGAGGTGAAGATTGTTGGACCAGTATAATATTGGTGGATATATCCGATTGAGAGGTACTTTTTTTTATTAGTATAGTATAATTATTCATGATATAATTTTCGTTAATATATGCAAGTTTTCTAACTTTTTACCATAAATATTTGCATACATTAAAATCGTATGTACGTAATAAGACTCATCTCGAGGGTTCTATTGCAGAAAGATACCTTGCGGATGAATGTCTCACTTTTTGTTCAAGATATTTACTTAGTATGCTAAACTAAATTCAATCAAGTGCCAAAAAATGATGATGGACGTGTTTTAAAAGATGAATTAGCATTCTTTGTTAAAAATGGTAGTGCTAAACGAGCATTCAAGTTATATACCTTAAAGAATGAGGAGTTCCAGCAAGCTCATATGTACATGCTTCAAAATTATGAATAAGTTTGGGCATTCATGGAGTAAGCTTAAGAATAATATTACTTAGTGATAATTTATATTATTTATAGTTTAATTTAGCTTATTCTAATATTAAATAAATAAATATTAGGGAACACAAGAATGAGCTCAAGATAGAGAATTCAAGAAACATAACAACAAGACATAATAGAGAGTTTGCTATTTGGTTCCGTAATCGTATAAGTATTAATATTACTCAAATTTTTATTATGGAAACTCTTGTCAACTATCTCCACTATTAATATAAGTTATCATTTTTCATGATCTTAGGTGCTCAAGCTACATAAGAATGGACTAGCTAGTGATGAATTTTGAAATTTAGTAATTGGTCCATCAAAATCAACTGGTCGATGTGAGACCTACATTGTAAATGGATTTAGGTTTCATACAAAGGATCATGCTAGTAAAAGAAAGAGTCAAAAGAGTGGAATTCTTATCAAGGGAGATGACGCAAATCCTTAACAAGAATATAATGGCTTTTTGGAAGATATTTATTACTTATCTTATGTGGGAAATAATAAAGTTCTTCTTTTCAAATGTCATTTGCGGGATGTAGTTCGATTACAAAGAGGTTATAAAGTTGATAATTGTGGGATTATAAGTGTCAATATTAATCAGTCTTTGAATAGCAATAAACCATATGTGTTAGCATCTCAAGCACAACAAGTATTTTATGTGGATGATTTGGTTGAAAATAATTGGTTAGTTAACATGCCACTAGGGAATGATGATGGTTCAAATGATGACGACGAAGATGATGATTGTTCCATTTATGAAGATACTTATAAACAAAAAGAGATTGATAATATTTTTAAACAAACTTAACCTGTAAGAAATGATGATTTTGTAGTCACATTAAGTAGGGATGATGTGGAGCCAGAAAGCTTTGATGTTAATGAGGATATAAGAACTAGTAGAATGGAAGATTTCGTTGATGATAATGAAGTTAATAAAGATATGAATCTTCAAGATGATGATGAAGATGATATGAACAATAGTGTTTCCAATTTTGATGAATTTGGTGATGATGAGTAAGAAGTTTCAATTTCCTTAATTATTTGTTAGTTGTAAGAACATTTTGGTTCAAATAAATAAATTTTTGGTTTTTTTTTTGTGTTTGCTTTAGTTTATATATATTTGTGTATCTTAATCTTTAGTAGATTATATTTATTTCTCATTATATTAATGGTGTATAAAGAACTAACATGTATGTGAGTTATTATAGTATGCAGCTAAAACGCTAAGACATAAGATGTGGTAGAGGAACAAGACATGGCGATGAAATTGGATGCGGGCAAAAGCAAGGACAAGGCCGACGATAAGTATCATCAAGAGATGAGACCATATCAGCATTTCGTGATGCAAAATCACTAGAGTTGCAAATGTAATCACAACTACAATTTCAAAACCAGAACTTGATTAGAAACTAGCCTAGAAACCAAATTGATGCACTACACCATACTCGAAATGAAGCTTCAGTTCTTATCTAGATGCAATCTCATAACCAACCCTAACCTCAAATCCAAAACCAAAATGATTCATTGCACCATACCCAAAATCACATCCAAACACAATCCCAGACTCAACCACAGCCTCAAATCCAAAATCAAAATCTTCCATAATCATTTCCACAAATGCAACAAGTACCTAGTACAAGTAACATTTCATTTTTAATATAAGCAAATGCTTCATATTTTAATGTCCACTTAAATGTCTAACTTCAATATTTATTGGTAGGTTCGTCAAATCCTTCTAAAAATGTAAAAGGGAAGTATAAATGTATCAAAGTGGATATGAAGACTAAAAGTAAACCGTTAAAAGTTTCAATGCCTCATGATATTCTAAGAACAGTTAGGGAACATGCTAGAGATGTTGTCAACTATTGTGGTTTTGTTGTTTGCTCTACTGCTCCCTTAACTGATAAGAATTGGACAAAAGTAGCAAAAGCTGTTGGTGAAGTTATATAGCTACAAGTGAAGATAATTATATATTAAGTTCATTATGATATATATATATATATATATTTGCATTTGATTTTTGATATTATTACATTGAATTTTCATTCTTTACCTTTGTTAGGAGAAATTCATTGTGGTAGATGAAGCTAGGCAACAATGGCAGCTAACAGCTTTTGTATTAACATGTCAGCGACTAAATAAAGGTTGGAAGTATAGGTTACATGCATTTTATAAGAAATTCAATACAGATGATGATCATTTGCATAATATTCTTGATAATGTTACTATTGATGATTGGAAGTATATGATTAAAAAAAAAAAAAATTGGTTTTGAAGAATTTCAGGTTTTTCTAAAATTTTATAAATAAAACTAATTTTTTTGTTATAGGATTTTATTTAATTTTAACATATATATGATATTTAAATCTTTGTAAAATAGAAAATAAGTATGAAGAATGCTACAAATAAGGCGAAACTAACAACTAAGCATTGTTGTGGAACTAAGTCCTATTATGTTGAAGTTAAGGAATTAATTGGGAGTTATTAATGAAACTCAAGTCTTTGTTTAAATTAAATTGTTAGAAACATCCATCTATAAAATTTATTGAGTTACTTGTGTAACTGTTTGATTGACACAAGTTGATCCTAACATAAGAGAGAAGCCACCTCCTGTTGTCGTTTGGTTAGTTCAACATACTAAAAGAAGTAAAGAGGGGGAATTGCATTAGTCTGATCCTAAATCAAAGGAGATTCATGTAAGTATAATAAACCAAATTTATAAATTTTATCTTAACTTGTACTTTCATGTTGTTATTTAACTTTATTATTATAATGTAGGAGGAGCTTCAAGAAGTTGTTACACAACAAGCACAAGAGAAGGAATTTGATCAGATAACTCGTAACAAGATATTATTAAAAGTTCTTGGTAGTAATTCTGGTTATTTTAATGGTAAAGGTGCTGAAAAAACAGTCCCTTCCAAGAGGTTAAGACAAGGTAATATTGAAGAAGAAGTACAAAAGTTGGTTGATTTAAGATTAGAGTGAGCTAAAGAGACCCTATATGAAAATAGAAAAGAAGATATCAAAGCTGAAGTGAGAGTTAAGGTACAAGCTGAAGTACAAGAGAATGTGAAGGCTGAGGTAAAGGCTCAATTCCAAGCAAAGTTTGATGTCATGTTGAAAGCACGTATAAGCAGTTTTTTTGGTTCTTTTGGAGTATCAATTTTTTTTGAATTCTCTGAATTCACAGGTACTAAATTAAACATCACTATTTAACTTATAATTATGGACTTGAACTCTCACATAATTTTTAATTTATATCATGTTTTCTTTTCAATATAAAAAAAAAAAAAAAAAAAACAAGCAAGTATGAGTAGTATAGTCAATAGTTATATTAAAACTATATTGTTTTAACTATTTAGTTGAGCTTCTATTTGATGTTATTTAGGTTTTTGTGTATTAAAAATATGTGTGTCTGTATAGCATTTTAAAATTCAATGAACTTTGTTTCTTGCAGGATGATATTACTCCAAGACGCAGTAGAGCTAATGATGGATCTTAATTAATTCTTAAGGTCACAAGAATATTTAGTAGACTTTGTTAGAAATGATGTGACTTGTGCATAATTTTTACTAGTTTTGTGTGCTTAATTACAATGACAAGTTGATCTTTTACATCTTTCATGTTTTTTTTTTTTTTTATGAAACTTTCAAGTATTGTACTCGACAATAATTTTCAAGAATTTTATCAAAAATATTATTAGATATATATGTGTAAATTGTAAAGATATATTCTTTTGGATTATGATGTGCAATTATCTAATTAACAAGTTTAACTAATTTATATTGGTGACAAGTTAAATAAAAAAAACATTGTTTGTAATAACAAGTTTAGTAACAATCTTAGTTGTCACTGAACTTTTTCTTAGTGACAACTTTTATATATTGTTACAAATAACATTTACCATGATGATTTAAATTTGTCACTAAAATACAAATTTTCCTAAATCTTAAAGAATTATTATGAAAAATAAGGTTGTCATAATTTGAAATCTTTAGTGACACTATAAATTCATCACAAATAGTGTATTTAGTGAGAATACTTATAGTCAATTAGTCACTGATATTTAATTTTTACAAATGCATAATTGTACTATCACAACAAATATTGTTTCAATTGAAAAGTTTAGCGACTATCTCGGATCTCGTCACATAAGCATACGTTCTGTAACAACACACATTGTCACTATACATTGACATATGTCACTATTAAAATAAATGGTCACTAAAATCTCTTCTTGTGATAAATATTTAGTTACGGTTATTGTTATCACAAAATAAATTACTTACAATAACAAAAGTTTTCTTTCATCACTGAATATTTAGTTTCAGAGTATAGCAACAGTATAACCTTGTCACTAATGTCGTTACTAAAAATTACTTGTGACGACTGTAATACTATCAGTGACAACAATTGCTGTCAGTATATCTACAATTTCTTGTAGTGCATGTCATAAGATGATTGAATTGTGAAGGTTCCATTACGTACAAGATCACATGCTATATTCTCCTCAGCATCATCCTTTGCTTGGGGAAGAAGACCTTTAATTCGAGCACAAATATGCAAAGGTAGAAACTTGGCTAACTTGTCGAAGTCCAAGTTTCCATCTGCCATTGTAAAATCATTCACTTTAGCCCAAATGTCCAACTCTTCCTCGGCTCCTTTCGCTTGTGTCGAAAGAGATCCAGTAGCTCGTGCCATACCTTGCAAATGGCCTTCCAAAGATGGGAGTCAGTAGGACTAGTAACTTATGACTAAAGCATGTCTTTTGTGGTTATGTATTTAGCCTTAATAAATTGTACCCATTAACTACTAGGCTTCGTCATAATCCTCCAACCCAACTTCGTGACAAAAGCAATATTCATGGAGTGTAAATCATTTAATCCCTGAGCCCTTCACGACTTTTACTTTGAGCTATTTTTCTCTATCCTACAGTATGGAACTTCCTCTTATTCTTTGAATCACCCCAATAAAGTCTTTACAAGACCTTTCAATTTCATCACAAATTCCTATCGGGATTGCAGTAACTTGCATGGAATAAAAAGGCATAGTTTGAAGTGATTGAGCAACAACCATCCATAGACAAGAAACTGACCTTCCACCTTGAAAGCCAGGTCTTCACTTTATCCACAAATTAAATTCTTAATTTTTACACACGTACAAGAAAACCAAAAATTTCCCATCAAAATTCTAAATTAATTTAATAATTATAACTATAATAACAAAAACAAATTAAAACTATCATAAAAATACTAATCATAAATCTACAATAAAAAAATAAAAAAAATTAAGTAAACAAATAAAAATACAAAACTAACATAAATTAAATAAATTTTAAAATATCAACAAAAATCCTCAAATTAAAACTAAAAATAACTAAAATTAAATTAAATAAAAATTAAAACTAATATAATCATAAAATTTTTAGATCAATTGAAAAAGATAATCAAACCCAAACCCAAAAAATTTAAAACAAAGAAATAACCAAAATAGTCATCACAAATCTAAACTAATCTAGCAATAACAACAATAATAAGCTAAAAACTAACATATTCAACATCAAATTTCACAAATTTTAGAAATTCTTAATTCAAAAAATTATCTCACACATACCTCAAATTTGAAAAACTAAAAAGGTAAACAGTAGGTAGATGGCGTAGGAGAGCTTAGGTTGCCATAAAATAGAGCTCTAGTCATCGAAATCTATAAATCTAAACGGAGGGGTGATAAGATAGTGTGGGGAGAAGGGGAAGGGAGAGAAATGGAGAAATTGGTATTGGATTGCAGGGAAGGGAAGGTCTAGATAATTTTCGCGATAATTAGGGATGGACCTACTTCAATCATCTAAATCCATCGTGGCATTAAATAAAATTCTGTATTTGAATTACACATTGAAAAATGAAAGAAAAAGAATTTTATGTTATGTCTGTTTGGCTTAAAACATAAAGTTATGTCTTATGATTTTAAAAAAAGGTTATAGGTTTTGGTTTAAAAAACAAAAAATTATGGTTTTTGGTTTTAAAACAGAAGATTATGTCTTTTTATTTATGTTAAGACTTTTTTCTAAAGGTGTGACTATTAGGATTGTATCATTTATGAAAATTTGCAACTTTTCATAAGATACCATTTGAAATATATAAATACTAAACAAGTTTTCATTTTTTTTTTTTTTTATTTTTATTTTTAAAAAAAGAAGAAGTTTTGATAATAAGATAAATGTTATCTTCTACATTTCCTTTCAGTTTCATGTATTTTCTATTTACATTTTGTCTAGCAACCAAAATGTAGAAAGTGTCTGTTTTATCTTAAAAGGCAGATTTACTATAACCTCGTTTGTAGTATAGGGATGCAAATATTGTCATAAGAACACAGTGTCTAGCATTCGATTCAAGCTTAAATGTTGAATTCCCAATGATATTGTTTGTAATTATTTTTTAAACAATCTTAGGACAATATTTGGAATTAATGAGAATTTAAAATTATGCCTGTAGTAAATGGTGATATAGTTAAAATGACAAATTGATACTTCAAGAAATCAAATGATGAAGATGTGGAATATAAGCCACGCTTGAAGATTGTTAAAGCTAAAGAAAAGTTATAGTTTTTGATTAGATACTTTTATGGGTGAATTAGGTTTTTTTGTTACATTATGATTCTTTAATTAATTTACATATTGATTTTCATAATTGTATAATGAAAGTACATGATGAGAACTAATAATAGTTTTGTTAGAAATCAATTGTTTCTGGTCATTGCATAAAGAGACTATGATAAGTCAAAGATGTAATAAGTTTACAATGGAAACATTATAATACAAATTTGGATGCAAAAGAAGACATAAAATTTGTCTAGTTGTTCTTGTTTTTGTGAAATAAACCATTGCAAAGGATTATGAAAACAAGAGAAAAAATTAGTAAAAAATAAAAAAGAAATTTTGATTTTTTGTAAAGGTATGTGACCTTTGTGGAACTATAATTGTCCTTGTGACAACTGTTTTTGTGGTTCTAAAGTTTTTACAAGAAAGTGAGCTATCTTGATTATACTAGGCTCAAGTTGTATGCATAAAGAAAATGATTGTGCTTATATACTATTTTTGCTAAACCCAATATTGAAAAATGAAGAAAAAGAAAGTTTTGACAATTTTATTAGTTGGCATAGATTTAATATCGTGGGTACTGGCCAAGCAAATTGACTGTTTGTGCTTTTTTTGACAGTTTCAATGTCTTTATAATTGTTAAAGTACAATATTGAGACATAGTCATAGTTCTTTTTTTATTTAAAATAAAATGAAAATATTTTTTTTATCCTAATATACATCCATGTGAGTGGAGATTATCAATGTCAAAATTTTCAAATGGACAAAAAATATAATTTCATATCTTTATAAAAACTAAAATATAAAGGGTATGCTACTAGTTTTCTTTAAAAAATAAATTATAATTTCAAAATTTTGAATCCCAATGTAATTTTTTCCTTCCTCAAATACTAATCTCTCATTTCTCAATTTTCTATTTCCCTGGTTTGGTCCTCACTCTGGCTCTCACTCCAGCTCTCACTTTTTATAAATTAGACCATCTCATTGCATCCATCCATTGTTATAATCTGACCCATAATTTGTGTGTCTGAAATCTTACTAGTGGCTGTTGTTTGAGTTTTATTGCATGGGATTCTTCCAGTGCCTTTATTTGGGTGCTTGGGACAGTACCATTGCTTTTGTTTAATTTTTTTTTCCTTTTTACGGTGCATTTTTTTGGTCTTTGGGTGCCTGTAATTCTCCTAGTGCCATTTTTTGGTTTAGTGCCTATATTATTATACCATTGCCCTAGATTAGGTGTTTCTACTAAGGAGTTGGATAGCAACGTGGATCAGCTTTCTTACTGTTTTATGATCATGTTCTTCTCTTTTATTCCTTTTATTTTTGCCTACAAATTTTATTGCCACAATTTACTTGTATACAAGCTTCCTATATTTCTTAACAAATGACCACTTAATTGAGAGTTGGAGTAAATACCTAATAAAATAAATAGAAAATTGAGGAATGGGAGATCAGTATTTGAGGAGAGAGAAAATTATATTGGGATTCAAAATCTTGAAATTATAATTTTTAATTAAACGACTAGCATACCCTTATATAATTTTTATAAAAATATGAAATTAGGTTTCTTGTCTATTTGAAAAAGTGGACATTGATAATCTCTACTCTAATGGGTGTATGTTAGGATTTCTCTATATATATTAGATTATATATATTATATATATATATATATTATTATATGACATTGTATAAGTGTATAATATGATTCATATGTTTAATCCCTTTTACTTTATCTCATTTTAACCCCTACCAAACACACCCTTAGTTTTAAACATTAACCTAAGACTTACTAGTTTAATAGTTTTAAACATTAACCTAAGACTTACTAGTTTAAGAGGGATTAAAACTATAGGATTTCAAAAATGAAAACTACACGAGGCACGCCTCTTCTCTCTTCAACACCGCTTGCACCATGGTTGAGTGCTTATAAGTTATACGTACCAGTGATGCAAATCAACGACACTCCCTATAGTTTTTGAGATTGGTTCACTTTTCAGGCACCATAGTCCTTTTCCGATAGCTTCATGTAAAAATTTAGGTTACTAATTTGTGTTTCATATTACTGTAACTAATGGAAAAGTGTGCTTGGGTGTTGGGTTTTGTGTAAATTATTAATGATTTTTTCATGTTATGTTATGTGAAATTACAGACTCTTGATTTTTTTCAATTTTGCCTGGATTTAAATGTGGTTCTTTTCATGGTTATGGATAAAGGTGTATTTTAGAAATATTATTATAGCTAAATAATAGGTATATGGGGAGTAAATTAGAGAGGTTAATTCCTAGTATTTAATTAAATGGACTAATGGATATATTCATATATGCTTGTTATAATTGCATCAAAAGTTGAATGATTTATGTTATAATCCTGTATCATAAAATTGAGATTTTGAGATAATGTGTAACTTTTAGGTATAAAAAAAAAACAGCAAATACATAAACAAATTAAACAAATAATATAACTTTCACACCCCACATGGAGGCATGAATGGCCAAAGAAATAGGTAACCAAACTCTGTAACCCTAACTTTAAAACAAAGAAACAACTAAAACTCTTGACTAAACCAAGAAATAAAAGTAGAATTTAAAAAACACTAGTTAACTACAATTCTACTAAAAATTTCGGTTGAGATTCCTTGTAAACCAGAACATACCAAAAAATACAAACACAGGATACCTGGTTACATTCAATCAATTACCAACAACAATAATATATGAAAGGAGTTATGCTCTGCTTTATACCACAACAACAAATGAACTAAACTATTACACAATACAAAATCAGACACCCAAAGTTCTAATGTGACTGTAAACTTATATTCTTGAATTTAAGTAAATAATGTCGAGTATATACCTTGTCGCCAAATACTCGATAAGCCAGTATTAGTGGTTGATGCTCACAGAGATCCTGTTACTAAAAAAATATCAATAGAAGAATGGTGAGTCCAAAAAACTCAGTAAGTGAAAAGACGTACCCAAAGGGTATTAGAATCACTCAATATACAAAAAGAATACATAAATAAGGTAATTTCAGAATAACCTGAAATCTAAAATAATTAAAATCCTACACATACATAAATATCGAAATCATACAAATAATTCAACACGTGTTATGCAATACACTATACAACCAAATCAATCAAAACACTTGAAATACATAAAGGACCAATAGAGTACTCAGCCCCACATAACATTTATTCTCCTACCGGGCAGTTTTTGCACTGTACGCCAAATATATTCTCCATACATATCTATTCTATCAAGGTTGAGTACTCAAATATTTTAAATCACATATCAAATCAGACTATCAAAGTATCCCAGGTGCACCTGGATTCTATTTCAGAAGTAAAAATCATTTCTGAAAAAAAAAATTTATTTTTATTAGCCATTATCAAACACAAACAAAATAATATGCTAAGCATAAATTCATATACTCGAATTAAACACTACCCATCCTTATATACTTCTATATATAAACACCTTTACTCAATCACGCATAAACAATTACACACATTAATCTAGTAACTTAAGAATACATTATCCACTCACTGTTTACTGATCTTGCTCGTCACTTCCTCTTGCATTCACACTCATCGTTGGCTCAACAACACTTTCTGGAGTTGCAATTAAATTTTTCAAGTGTTGATTAGTTTGTCAATTTTGTAGGTTATAACCTTTTAATTACAAAAATCTATAGATACTAAGTTTTATATATTTATTTAAAGTTAACCCCTCTTAGACATTTTCATAACCACCTTGGAGATCTGTTTGATTTCAACTTGCATATTTAACCAAATTCAATAAAACCAAGTTCAAACATTATCTTTACGACGTTAACAGCCTTTCTTAGTAAGAAACTTATTCTAAAATTAGTCTAGAACCTATTCAAATCCCCATATGAACATAAACAGGGCACATACACAATTTCTAGTTGCTAGAATTGGATTCCATATAAAATTCTCATAGCTAGGAATTAAATTATGAAACTTTCCAGTATAGTTTACCAAGATATTAGAAATAATTCATTTTCATTACCCCACTCCTAATTCATCTTGTAAGACCCTTCAAAATCAGTTTCACTAAAATAGGTATAATCAGAACCTGAATGCCAACAATGACTTCTAACTCTTCCAAAATACGCATAATATGAAATTAAAACCTAAAAAGCTCCATAATTTTCCTTTAATATATTATGAACAATTCTTATTTAGAAGTCCTAAGCTAATTCAAACCATAACCCTATACAAAGTCTTCCGGACTGACTTAAAACTTTCCAAAACTC
The DNA here is from genome assembly GCA_029379385.1 of Quillaja saponaria. Lineage (NCBI taxonomy): Eukaryota > Viridiplantae > Streptophyta > Magnoliopsida > Fabales > Quillajaceae > Quillaja > Quillaja saponaria. Next base: position 17,873,602 of record CM055612.1, on the reverse strand, counting down.
CAACATGAACCCAGTTGAGTCCAACAACTCTAACGATAAATATAGCTTGAATTAGTTTATGAAACTTTTCAGATATTATTCCAAGACCATAAGCTACATTTTCTCTTTAGAACCCCTAAACTAATTCCGTCCATAGAATATTTGAAATACCTGATTTCTCTAACTTATAAAATTTGACCATTTTTCTCTTCAATAATCACTTAACTCCTATTTTCAACACTTTACCCACAACTAACCACCTTTTATTCATACTCATTATTCACTTTCAATAAATCATTAAATCACAACATTAACTAACTATTTTTTACTAAATGGTAAAGTTGGACGAATTCCATCCAAAGACAATTTATCCAAACTTCAAGGGTGATTTGAGATAAATTGAACCACATTTAATATACTTTACTCTAAATCTTAATCATATCATCGTCTTGGTCCCAATAATATAGCTTCGACTAATGGGCCTACAATTACATGATCGACGGGCAATACAGAGTCAACATGGAGGCGAAAAGGCGTACTCATTTTCCTCTTGTGCATTTTCAAATCTATAAACCATTTAATCGAGTCCATACCAGAATGAAGGGTAATTAGGTCGAATCCAAATTGACAACATTGTCGATTAAAATATAAAACAATCATAATTCAATTGGGTCTGTGTTTGCATCAAATTTGATTGTTAAGAATTTGAAAAAGAATGGAAGAAAGTTAATTGCTTTACATTATCTCTTCGTCTTAGTCTTCATAAAAGTATTGCTTTTGATTCGATTTTTTAGAACAATGTTCCTGATTGATGGATTATTGATGTTGGCTTTCAAACTAGAAACAAGAAGACTGTTATTAAAATTCATGTCTTGAATTGTGTTCCGGTGGTTCTAATACATATTGCAATTGTGCTGATCTATTGAAAATTGAAACATGACGAATTGAACCTATCACACCCATTACTACTCATCATTCTGAGAACAATATAAGGGAAAATCAATGTTATTCGAATAATTACGTCTTTGGAGAAGAAACTGTTTGGAAAGTGAACAACAAAGAGAAGATAGAGATATTAAAGATTTTTATTTTGTTTTTTATTTATTTTGTTTTCATTTATAATTTAATAAAAGAAATTTTAGTTTGTTAATTATTTTAATGTTAAAAACAATGATAATAACTTTTTTTTTTTAGTTTTCTGCGAGTATCTCAACTTTCAACTGCTGAGTTCAAACTTAATAATTTAACTATGACAATGGCGCCACTCCTAAAAAATTTATACAACTATCAATTATTGTTTCTTGAAATTATGTTGGCTTGTGAAAATTATGTTTTCTTTCTTAAAATTTTTTTTTCAATAAGATCCTCACAAATTCAATTTTTTCTATTCTTGTCTTCCAAGATTAATTTTTTTTTTTAAATTCAAATTCTTAATCAAATAAAATGTATTAAATTTAAATGGAACAACATATAGTTAGTTCACATGGTTAAGAATACTTGAAACTAATTTAATAATGTAAATAAATTATTTCCAAATAACAAAGAAGTTTGAAATTAAATTTTGTAATTGAGAAAATAATTTTCTAATAGTTGAATACTTATTTTATCTTTTCCTCATTTCTTCACCACCTCTTAAAATATATATTTGCTTAGATTCTATCTCGAATAATGATCTAGACTTAATTAAAAAAATTAATTTTTTAAACACTAATATAAAAAAATTGATGCACTCCTCTAGAATCAAAAAAATAAATAATAAATTAATTACACTTCAAATCAAATAATAATAATAATAATTACACTTCGTTTATATTTATTTTTGTTTATTTATTTATTTTCATAAAATGAATTACATTAGTATTGTGGGGGTCTGGCTTGTGGATACTAAAAGAGACGGCGATGGTCTTTCTCTTTGAATCATCTGCTCTTAGTAGAGGTGGCGATCGCTTCCCCTTCGTTTTCTAATACCGTCGGCGACCGACCAAGTCCAAGAACTGCCGTGTTTCTGTTGTAAGGCCTGTGGTCACCATTCTCAAGATTCGCCTGTAGCTTGTCTTTCTGTTTGTCTAGGAGGGAGGCATAGAAATGAATCCGTTAACCCTAGTGAAACGCATTCAGAAAATCAATTCTAGAGAAGCGGAATTAGGTATAGGTGATGAAGCTTCATGGCATGCCAAGTACAAAGATTCAGCTTATGTTTTTGTTGGCGGCATCCCTTTCGATCTCACCGAGGGTGATCTTCTTGCGGTATTTGCCCAGTAAGTCTCTTTATCCTATGCTTTTTTTTTTTTTTTTCCAATATCTGTGGGTATGCATTGTTATTGAAATAGCATATGAATTCAGTGAAGTTTTTTTTTTTTCAATCATTGCTTTGATCATAGATTAATGTGATTAGGCTGCACAAAATTTTGACTTTGGTAGGTTTCAATTACATTATGTTATAAATTATAGGAATGTGCACAGTAGCAGACACAGTGTAAGCCCTTGACTGTATAGGCAGACATCACTAAATGCGAATTGTCTTTTTAGGAGTATTCATGTAACACCCACTTCAGGGTTGTTGTCATTTCACTTGTTGGGGTATTTAGATGATTTGTTTAAAACATATTGGATATATAACTGATGTTGGTTGACAACACATTGGTTTTGGATTTAGCAAACGAATAACCTGTGACCCTCTTTCATTGGAAACTCTTCCACCATCTAAACCAACACTTCTTATAGTGGGAAAACACGAATTGTTTTTTAAGGTAGCTTTTTATTAGTTCTTCTAAATAAAGGAAATTCTCATAAAACTTTGGATCTAGGAAATTTAATTTCTTAGTTGCAAAATAAATTTGTTGGCCTAGCTAAATATGCCATACATAATGATTTAGGTGGACAGTGTCAGATCTATTTTGTTATACTGGGGACCTAATAAATCATCAGACGGCAGTATATGATTGATGGTTTGTTCACCAATATCTTATATTGTTTATGTGTAATCCAGGTATGGAGAGGTTGTCGATGTGAATCTTGTCAGAGACAAAGGTACTGGGAAATCAAAAGGATTTGCATTTATTGCATATGAAGATCAAAGAAGCACAAATCTTGCAGTGGGTTAGTGTCTTTCTCTCTATTTATATGTCTTTGTCTATCTCTTAAGCGTGACACTTTGGATAAATTAGCTTTGTTATAACATCATAAGCTATCACTTTCTAATATGTTATGTCTTTTTCTCTTAGATAATTTGAATGGAGCGCAGATTTTAGGTCGGACTATTAGGGTTGATCATGTCAGTAAGTATAAAAAGAAAGAAGAAGAAGATGAAGAGGCAGAGCGGCAGAAGAGAGAGGCACGGGGTGTTTGCCGGGCTTTCCAAAGAGGCGAATGTACTCGTGGAGCTGGTTGCAAATTTTCTCATGATGAGCAAGTAAGATTAATGTTCTAGAAGGATGCTGTAATACTATGATTGTCTGCGTATCGTATTTCTGTTAACCACTGCACCTTGTTCTGCTTTTTTTCTTTATGTTTTTCTCTAGTTGTCATATGCAAATTGGAGTTATAAAGTAGTCAGCACATTTTCTGACCATGTCTGTGTCTCAGTTATAAATTCTCACCACCTATGTTTCTTATTATTAACTATTGCTAAAGGGTCAGTTTTAGAGTTGATCCATGAGTTTTGACAGTTTCAGAAGTCAGACAAGCCTAATAAAACGGTGCTGTTTTTGTGCATTTTGATTTGTTAACAAGAAATATAGTAGCTTGCTTCCTTTGTTTGGATTGTGTGTTGTTCAAGAAGAATTGAAGGCTAATCTTCAATGAAACAAGAATCAGAGAATTTAAATCTGTTCAAGGTGGCGGACTCCTCCCTTTGTGAAATTGAATTCTACAACCAGCCTACGTACTTGATGAATAATCAAGTGTTACTAACTAACAACGTTATTGTAATTGGGTATTTTAGTTTAACTATACGTTACTTTAGTTGTCTTGTTATAAGAAAAGAAACTCTACCTGAAATAGTATAAGAGGACTGGGGATCCTCCTAGGAAGCCGAAGTTGTAATTGAAGCAAGATAGAAAAAGAGTCAACCGGAAAAGAAGACATTCCAGTGTCTTGCATGCCAGATAAAGAAATCCCTTGAAAAAAGACACTCAGAGGAGAGCACCAAAGAGAAGTTAGTCTATCTCAAAGAAGATTAGATGGTGTGTAAACATCCCTAAAACTCCGGGCATTATGTATTCAAAAACACACCAACTCAGCGAAAACATAGAAAGTAACCTTTCTTCCTCCCAAAATACCTGAAGTGAATTAACCGTAACGCCTGACAGCATGTAAAGTTCTAGGTCCTGGGCCATAGCAAGTTCTTATTTTATTTATTTTTTTATGGAACAGTTTGGGGCTTTAGCTGTAATAAAATTATAAATGATGTGGGTTCATATAATTAAGATATTCTTAGCAGTTGAGGCATGGATCTATTGTCTGCCAGATTAGGTGTTTGGGTTGCCTATTTAAAATCAAGTGTATGTCAGTATTTGGAAGATAGCCATTATTGAGTTATGTAGTTATCAAGTTATCTTCCTTCTTTTTATGTCCTCCTCCCTCTCTCTCCCTCAGCTCTCATTTCTTTTCCTTTCCTATACTACATTAGTATTCTACTTCTGTTTTCCTAAACTCTAAATCCAATCCAGTCAGCAAGTAAATGTCATCCTATCTGAGTAACATTCCATGGCTATGCAAATTAACTGCAATCATCAGATCATTACCGTATTAATAATAAAAATACGGATTTTAAATATTCAAAGGTTAAAGTCTGATATCAGTAATTCAAAAAGCTCTTATTCTTTGTTTTGTTCTCCTCTTCTGTTTCTACTGAAGTGAAATCTTACCATTGCTTGATCCAACCGAGTTAGAAAATGACTCTTATTTGCTGTGAACTATTCTGCTCATGTTTCTAATTTTGTTATATGTCTTACTAGTAGAATCCAGAGCACCAGTCAATAAAGGAAGGAACTAATATTGTGTCATAACACAGGGAACTAATATCGTGTCGTAACACACAATACATCTTATACAAACTGGTTTTCCATGAGACTGACATGAACAAGTGTAGGAATTTCAACATTTCACCATTTTGATGGGAGTGCTTGAGTTTCAGTCTGTATTGAAGGATACCGTAGGATTTCATGATACTGTATTTACACACACTGCACAGCGAAAACAAAGTCTTACAGACCCACAATCTAAAATTAAGTCAACTCACAGAAACCACTAAGAATCATGACCGACGAGACAAATTCTTTAATGTACTTATCGGCATCAGAAAGGACTCCCAATTTGAATGCCAAAGATCATCTGTTCTTTTCTTTTCTTCAATCTCTCTCATTTCCCATCATTCACTTATCTGATTGCTGTAGCCTTCCTTTCACCTGTTCCATTCTCTTCTTCTTCCATTTGGGTTATAAGTTTCAGTGAAGTCTGTTTTCATGGGGATATATGTTTGGATCCAGATGATGCTGGACCCTTGCGTTTTCTTTTGTTTTGTTTTTCAGTTGGGCTACTGGCTGAAATTTGGGCTTGCCAATTCCAGAGTTTGGTTGTCTTTGGTTCTATTTCTCTAGGCGTCACAAAAAGTATCATCTTAGGTTGATGCGAATGGAGGAAAATGATTCATATAGCCAACCCCAAATGACTTGAAAAGTGGTTTGTACATGTTTCCATAAGTTTCCAAATGACCCCAGAACTATTCCCATTTCCTTTATTTTTCTGATAAGTTATCTATTTCTGGACTTGTAATTATGGTACACAAATACAACAGATTTTCTTTTCCCTTGATTGGACAATGATACTGGGTTTGGTGTTGGCTGATAAGTTTTACCTCATTGCCGTGCATCTCATTTGTTACCATCTATTACATAAGTTTGGCTCAAATGTCATTTACTTTCTGAACGTTTGATCTAAACTACCTGCTGAGATAGTTCTTAAAGTTCAATGTGGTAGCAAATGTCTGCTGTTCCTGCAGAAGGTTTCATGTCCACTGCTTAGTGTATATAAAGGATGAGATGGCGATTGTGAATACTGTTTTGGGCTGTGCTGTGATACGTACTGGTAAATCATTAGAAAAGAGAAGATCGGGGTAAATGTATCCACTGAATTGGATTTTAGCTCCTCCTTCCTTATTTTCACTCCTTATTTTCCTTGTTGCTTTTTTCTTTCTTCCTATTTAGTTCATGATCTAAAGTTGTTGTCTTCAACATAATGAATTGAGGAATATAAACTTTTGGCCGTAGCAGTTATTTGAAGGTTATTTAATGGTATCCTTATTTTGCATTGAGTTGGTAACTTCTTTTGTTGTCTGTGTCCAGAGAGCTGCAAACACAGGATGGGGACATGAGGATAATAGCTCAAAATGGGGTAATGACAAGTTTGACGGTCCCAGAAAGGGTGAGAAAAGAGCAGATAGAAACCTTTCAAGCCATGTTACAGATTCTGCAGATAAAAATCCAAGGCCCAGAGCACAAGGTGATGATACAGGCATAGAACGCTACCCAAAGCAAAGTGATCAGAGAGAGGAAAAGATATTGCGAAGGAGTGATGCTGGTGATGAATTTGTGCAAAGAGAAAATCATGATAGGAGGGATGTAAAGAGATCAAGAAGGGATGATGATGAATATGAACACAGGTCCAGAGAAGATCGTAGAAGGAGAGATGCAAGGAAATCTAGGGAAGATGATGATCATGATTTTGAACCTAAGCCAAGGGAAGATCATAATGTGAGGGGAGAGAGATCAGGAATGCAAGATAATGTTGAATTTAAACTCAAGTCTAGAGATATTGAGAGAAGGGATGAAAAGACATCTAGTATGCGGGACAATGATAAATTTGAGACTCAGTCAGGAGAAGGTCGTGATAAGGGAGAGAATATATCGAGGAGACACAGTCGTGATGAATTTGTCTCAAAGTCTGGAGAAGGTCATAGTTGGAAGGAAGATAACAGATCAAGAGATGATTTTGACAGGAGAGAAGATAAGAGATCAAGAAGATATTGAACCATATTCCCATATAACTTATGATCAAGGTGTGAAAGCAGAGGAAAGGCATCCCATTCTTTCCGTGCTCATAGATGAGGACTTGACTAATATGGATACACCAGGATCACTTGTTAAAATCATCTTTAGATATAACACTCAATGCACTGTCCACATTATAATTGCTGCATGATCATGATCATTCTATTAAGCCATTGGAGGTAAGCTAAAGCTACCTCATTAACTACTTATTTTTTCTTGGTTACCAGAGACAGCACCTTTGAATGATATTACGTAGATATGCTAGACAGCCTTGGTCTTGGTAAAGTTTATGTATATGTTTTAAGTTCCCAATTTTGAATGGCATTGAAATCATCTTAACGAATGTCAATTATATTGTTATTATTATTGAGAGGGAAAAGGAAAAATAACTCCATATAGCCTTTTAGAAAAGTTGACCCTACAAATACCGTTGGGTCAAGAGGCCACTGGTCAATTATATTGTTATTAACTAATGTCGATGGTCTTTGGCTTAAGTTAAAGCTGATGGTCTTTGGTTTACCATGAATTTGATTCATATCATGCATTGAAGAAAAGACTCAAATTTTGTTTGTGGGATCAACTCTTTGGTACATATCTTTCTTTTTATTTGCATCAGAACAACAGCTAATTGAAGAGTTATGCTTTGACGTGACCTCGTAATGTGAGAAAAATGTTAGCCAAGATGATGGGTGATAAAGTAGGGAGCTGCATATGGAAGCCATGAATCAATCGTTGTTGTTACCATCAATGAATAGATCTCATCATAACCTTGATATTTGTTTTACACGTGAGTTTGGAAGTAGAAATAGTAAAATAAAATATAAAAAAACCAGAAACAAGCTAACCTCTAAATATTGCTCAGTTAGCTAAAAACATTAATTACAAGGATCATTCAGATATTCTGCATTTCATAATCCGTGTTTTTTACTGTATTCAGATAAAGCTGGCTTTAATGAAACAAGATACGATAGCCTCTAAATATACAATTACTAGCCGTAAGGGATGGCCCTGCCCGTGCCTAAGGCCTTTTTTTCCCTACAGCAGTTCATGTATGTAACCAATTCACATTTTATTTCTACATTATTACATCTCAAAAGAAGTAATGGATAATTTACATGTAGAAGGAAAAAATGATATTGATACAAACTGCCAGTTATAAAGGATCACTTGTGATCCCTAAATCATACCAGATTTCTTTTTCCTTTTTTTTGGATGGGAGGGACAAGGGGTGGGTAGACACTGGAAATTAAGTACTTAAAATAGCAAAAAACTTAATACCAGAAACATCAATAGTCTTTTTGTACAAAAGATGCATACTACTGCTAACTAGTTTGATGAAACATCGACTTTGTGCATGTAAAATGCACTAGGCTAGTTTTACCTAGTCCCTTAAATTCTAACAATAAAAATAAATAAATAAATAAATAAAACCAGGGAGGGACTGCACATGAACATTTACCCCCCCACATAATGTTCTTAGGAAGTGCTCAGTCCAATGATACGAATATGATGCAATCTGAAAAAAACACCAATCTGGAATGCATTTGAGTACCATAATCTATCTTGAGAGTCATTGGTCAAAACTGAGGTCAGCCCAGCATATATATCTGGCTGCAAGATGAACGAACTAGCTACCATAACATAGTACTCTGGAATCACTTGTTCCTCTCTTAGCTCCGTCAATATTGGTACTAAGATTTCCCAGGCAGCATTCAATTTGCCGCTACTTATAAATAGTTCCCCTCAAGAGGCAATCAAGGGAAGTCTTTCATAAGCATCTGAAATCTCATTTGAGTATCTACCGTAAAAGTAAAACAAGTGTGTAAAGTTGCCAAGACTAAAAGAAATGGTCATGTACAAACAAAATTCAACAATGCTATACATCATCATAATTTACTCAGGAACCATGTCTATGTGCATTTGTTGAATGAGATTGATGTACATCAAGATGTAAATGGTTGTTTCTTTTGATAGAAACACGGTTGAAAAGCAAAACACAATAAATTACCTAATGATGCTAGTCATTCCATGAAGAAAATGAGACATATATACCAACCTCTAATGTGACAATTATAGCAATTCAGCATTCTATTACCTGTCAAATTCTTCTCTGTTTTTCTCTTGAGAAGAATCATATAAATAACTAGCAGTACAAAAGCCCAGACATTATCACTTGTCCCACTTACTAAACACAGCACCAAGCTAAGCTCTGCTAATCTGCAAAGCCTAATAACCACATCTTGACACAACAAAATGTGCAAGTGCAATGACAAACTATATATACCAAGCTCAACCTCCACTTTGTGCTCCACAGTGTAGGCTTGCAAGTGTATGCATAAAAGTACCAGCAACTAGAACTCAGTAATGAAGGTTTTTTCCTAAATAACATCTGAAGGTATTTCTGTGGAGAAGAATAAAAATCTAGTTGGCTTGACAAAAGCCCTGACATATTCAACATATCCCAACAACCAAAAACCATATGCTTGAGTTAGTAACAAGCAACAAAGAAGGGAAATTCAGGATTTGGACAAATGTAATACCCAAGGAAGTATAGAAAATTCAAGGTCAAGTGTTTCACAGGACCCCGATTTATCCTTTCCGGTGGATTAGGAATCTTATTCATCAAAAGAGAAAACAAGTGCAATTCTAGAAACCAATAAAGAAGTGGGACCAATAACAACCAACAACTGCTATGAAGGATTACTAATTTGGACTGAGTCATCTCATCAGGTAGGATCCCCAGTCATTAAAAATTCTTCTGTTAAAAGGACAGAAGAATTCTCCATCTTCTTATAATACGCAACTCAACATTAACATGACTTTCCATAGAATTTAAATGAACTCTCCTTTGTTCATATCTTGACATAATGAATTTTGTTCAATGAAAAACAGACAAACACATGCTGACCCAACAAAACTTCATGACGTTATCAGTTGGTATTTCTTCATTTTTGGGAATGAAATAGCATAACAGTAGGCACCCAGAAGTCACCTTGTTTAGCATATAAAGCTCCATTTCATGTATTCTCACAATGGGCATAAGACTTAAAGAAATTGTGGCAACTGATTTGAGGGAGGGAGGTCAATGAGTTAATCTCTGGGTTGCAGGGCGGTAACTGATTTGGTGTACTCATCTGCAGGTTGCCTGTACCCCAAAATAAATTATTGAGATCAACGGGGAACTTTCAAGAGTTAAAATTGCATGATCGTCCAGAATGGGATGAAGATGAGCTTTGAATCTGTCAATCAATTATTTGATTCTTCCTTCTCCTTGTACCAATTTTTATTGAGCATGTCAATTACGTGAGTTACTTTGATAGAGTAAGGAAGAATGGAAAGAGGGAAAATAAAACTGACAGCTTAGATGCACAAAACTTGTAAGCTATCGGCAGTACTAATGTTGAAAGAAGTGCCCTAAGGCAGAACAAACAAGAGAGGTAACATCATGTGAAGAAAGGGCCTATACTGATAATCGATGAAAGTAAACTGAAATGTGTCAGTTTTATTAGGTACAAAAATGGACCCCTTTAGTACATATGAAAGAGAAAGCCTAAACCATCGAAGAAAATGAATAAGGTTCCAAGAAAAGGCTAATTATGATTGATCATATAACGATTCATCAGCTATTTATTTCCATCAGAAACCAAGAAACCAAATGCAAAGGCATAAAAGCAATAATGTTTGTTATCTAGAAAACAAACTCTGATTGCTTCACAAGGAAAAATATATTAAGTAAATCCAATAATTTTGAAGTGAAAATATCAAGCCTAAACTACATTTAAATCCCTCATTTTAGTCAAATATCCAGCTGATATTTTGAACCAAACCTCTATCAATTATTCTTCAGTTAACTAAGAAAGAAAGAAAGATAACTCCAGATTTCGTGCATCATGTTCACAAGATTTACATTTACATCAAAATGAAGCTAAAATGACAGAATTGGGGAATTAAAATGATGCACCATTCGAGTTTGAAAAGCAATAACTTGGCAGCAGCTTTTTAGATAAACATAGATTATGCTGTAGATACCAGTTTCTATAATGACTTATCCTATATGAAGTACATACCGAGAAATGGAGGGTTCTTTGCTGAGATTAGTTTTTAATTGTTCAAATATTGTAACAGGAGTTGAAACGGGTAGCCTGATGCACCTTGAAAATGATTAACAGGGAGTCCTCTTTTTTTTTTTCTTTTTTTGACTAATTGACATCTCCAGAAAATTAGAAGATACTTAGGCCCTGTTTAGTGTTTAGTAGACATCTCCAGAACAGTTTTCAGTTGTCCATGAGCAGTTTTATAGTAAATGTTATTAGATCTCTTGATCAGAAATTGACATTTTAATGGCTATTGGAAGAACACTTCAAAGAACTTTTTTAGTCTATTCTATTTAACCACAATTTTGGAAAACAATGTTTTCCAAAACATTGAAGAAGAAAAACACCATATACTCTACCATGTATGTCTTCTACCCAGGTTGAAATGGAAAATATATCCATAACTAAACGGAGCCTTTAATATCTTATTTCTAGACCTGGTTTTTCACTTACTCTAATGCAGCAAAACAAGTGGATATAATTAACTGCAATCGAGTCTTATGAGCCTGATGAATCTCAACTCCTTCAACAACAATAACTTTGAGGGGCATTGGGGTTCATAGATTCCTTATAAAATCTTTAACATGGAAATCCTACAATTTTAAGAAAATTTGAACTGTACTGGAATTTTGAGATCATATCCGTATATCACCGAAGAAACATTGAGTTTAGATTCTCAAGAATATAATGTCACGAGAAAGTTAAGATTCCCCAGGTTTAATTGAGTTAAGACAAAAAAACAAAAAACAAATTTTGACAAGTGTAAGTGATCAGAGCAACAGAAACAAGCTGAACCCACAAATAAAAATCAAGAGGCTTGTATCAATCGAAAAAGTAAAATGCATTGTGAGTTGGTCATAATGGGTCTTGAAGATTAATTAGCAGACAATATCCCAGAGACACATAAACACTAAATTTTATTAGTAAACCCGTAAAAGATCCACGAAGTCACAACTTAAAAGAGTAATTTCTACAACTTGCATAATTATACGGTAAATACATCGAAATTCAAAGTTCAACAGCACCTATGTACTCTGAACTATCATTCAACGAAATCACTGTCTACTATCGTAATCGACGACTTCCGAGTCCGTAACAGAACGAGAATGTTGCACTATGGACCTTCCAATCGAGTTGATCCACTCTTCCTTCTCCTTCTCAGTATCGGAGATGAAGTACATGGTAACATTACCGGTGGAGAGCTCGAAGGCACATGGTTTGTGTAGGATGTCCTCGGCGCCCTTGACGGTGAGGCAAGTACCCACTGGGATGACGCCACGAGGCGTGGAGAAGCGGGTGACGTCATGGGAGTCCTTGAACCAGAAGAGCTTGCCTTGTTTGAGGACGAACCAGCGTCGACGCCAGGTCTTGATGTAATCGCCTTGCTTGGTGAGCCACCCAGAACGTTCAGGGTTGGACCAGAACTCGATTCCATAGTAGTCCTCCGGGTTCGGGTCTTGACCCGTCGCTGCTCGCCATAGATTCTCCATTAAATCACCCGGTGGCGGTGGGTAGTTCTGGGAATCGATGGAGAAAGAAAAGAAAAGGGTTTTTGCTTTTCGTGTCGAAGTTAGAGAAATGAGTTGGGAGTGGAGGTTTTTCTTGCAATAATTATGGATTCATTTTTGTTTTTCTTCAAATATTACCGGCCAGCTAGCTGTAACAATTTGGGGCCATTTGTTTGCCCATGTGCGGTACGGCCTAAAGGCCCTGGTTACCTGGGACGCGCCACAGCCCGTAACATCTAGAAATTGCATCTGAAAAGCCTAGCAAGTTAGGCTTCTTTCCACTAATTTTCTCTTCCCTTCTACACTTCCTCTTTTCTATTAATTCTCATTTTGTCCTTGCCCTTTTCATCAATTTACCCCCATTTTTTCCTTAATAACCCACCAGGCCCTCTCCTCTTTTTTCCTTGATCACTTAATTTAATTTAATTTTTTTCCCTTTTTCCTAACTCTATAAATATTCAACTTACTCCTCTATTTTTCACACTATTTTAAAATTCTTCTAAATTTTTTTTATCTCAAATTTCTAAGTTTTCAATTTTATTTTTTAAAATGACAAACAATGCTAGAATGATGTGGAGACTGGAAAAGGTCAAAAATTTTGTCAATTGAGATATCGAGAAAAGGAAAAAACAAGCATGGCCTCTAGTATTCAAATATGTTGATTGGACAAGTATCGATGCCTGATTCAATAAGCTTATTGGGTAAACCTTAAAAATCTTATTTAAAAAAATAAGCGAGATCGACTGTAGAAAGAATAAAACCTATTCTGGAAATTGGGGAAGCAGATCAACACTGGTTAGGATTTGGTTTAAAAAAAATGTAGATGGGAACAGATGAGTAGTGAGAGTAAAAAGTGAAGGTAAATTTATTGAATTTTATACTATATTTTGTTGAAAAAATTAAATTAAGTTATTTTAAATAATTTATTGAATACAACGACATGGCAAGGAAGTTCGGAGATTCAGAAACAAGACTTTCAAATGGGCTGATAAGCTGGACTTTCTCTTCACTGGCCATTATACTTAGGGATCAGAAGCATATACTCCATCTTTTAGATCTCTACCATCGGGTGATGATGATAAAGAACCTGGCATATATACACACCAACTACACCCCTTTGTGAAGGTTATAGTTCTAATCTTGGAAGTGAATATGGCGAATCTCATGGACTTGGAGATTTCAATGTTATGCCCACTACTTGTATGAAGGACAGTCTCCCACCCTGACCACACAGCAGTCACCATCACCATCACTAACACAATCTGTAGCTGGCGCTAGTAGGGCTAGTAGTATACCACAAAGGAAGAAGAGGAAGACTAAGGCCAAGGGCAAAGCCACAAGCATCATGCGAAATTCAATAGATGAGCTGCTGGAGGTGGCTAAGCAGAGTTTGCCCGATCTCGTCTCTCATTTTCCTTAAGTTGAACCTCTACTCATGAGACCACAACCCCCTCTATTAGCTATATCCTAGAAACAATAAAAGAGCTATATAAAATCGATGAGAGCCAAAAAATGGCTAAAATCGCTAAGCTCATGCAAGTATCGGTGAACAGAGACACTTTCATTGCACTAAGAGTTCCGATCTCTCAAATTAGCTGGCTTGAGTTCAAACTTGATTTAGAAAGGAGGAAATGGGCTTGATTTGCAGTAATGTAATTTTTGAATTTACTATTTGTTTTTTTGGTTGGCATTTTTAGTAGTTTTAATGTAGTATTTGATTTTTTTTATTTTGTTAACTTTGTATTTGTATTTGTATTTGGTTTTGCTTTTATTCTAATTCCATTTTAGTTTTTTAATTAAATTTTGTTGTGTGGGAAATAATTAATTTAATTTGAATAAAATCTCACATTTGAATTAATAATTACTTTAAGTTAAATTAGAAACAAAAATAAATAAAATTTACTTTAAATTAAATTAAAGGAGGAAATGGGCTTGATTTGCAGCAACGAAGGACATATGTAAGGAGTTTGAGTTGAAGTTAGGAATAGAGTTCACATATCTAATTGAATTCAAAGAAGCTATTTTTAAGTACTCAGTACTCTTAAACGGAAGACGGATTAAACTGAGAAAGAATGACACTATTATATGCAAAGAAGAGTGCAAAGTAAGTGTGGTTAGTGGGTTCTTTGTAGCAAAGTAAATGGTGAATGTGTATTTAGAATTAAATCAGTTGGACCCCAACAAACACGCAATATGTCCTTTAAGAACTGCTTTGCTAGATCCAAGAAAGTTGTTGATGTTGTATTAGGAAAAGTGAAGGTAAATTTGAAATGCAAACTAGAAGATGTCATTAATACTTTCAGAAAAATGTAAACAGTGGATATAACACTTATTGTTGGTTACAAAGGTAGGCTACATGCAATCAACATCATATAGGGCACTCACATGGATAATTATGCAAAACTGTGGTCCTATTGTGCAATCTAAAAGGGCAAGTCTAGAGACCACATGCCACCTAAAACTATGGAGGCCTTAATTGCATATACAACCTTGATTTCAAATGTTGCATATATGTTTTAAGGCATGCAAGAGAGGATTTTTATTAGCTTGCAGGCCTATTATAGGCATTGACAGTTGTCATTTGAAAGGAGAATATGATGGTCAACTATTGGTACCAATTAGATTGGACCCTAATGACCAATATAGGACACTCACATGGATAAATATGCAAAATTGTGGTCTTATTGTGCAATCTAAAAGGGCAAGTCTAGAGATCACATGCCAGCTAAAACTGTGGAGGCCTCTGTTGCATATACAACCTTGATTTCAAATGTTGCATATATGTTTTGAGGCATGCAAGAGAGAATATTTTTATCAACATATAGGCCTATTATAAGCATCAACAATTGTCACTTGAAAGGAGATTATGATGGTCAACTATTGGTAGCAGTTAGATTGGACCCTAATGACCAATATTTTTCCTTCTTCTCCTTTTTTTTTTTTTTTTTTTTGTGCAGTAATTGAGCAAGAGATCAAAGATATATGAATTTGGTTCTTGGAGAGGTTGCTAGAAGATATATGTGACATAAGAAATCACAAATGAGTTTTTATTTCAAAAGAATAGAAAGAAAGTTTATTTTATGTTGTTTATTCATCATACTTATTCTTTATTAATTGTGGGCCTAATTCTATTTATTGTTATTATTATGTAGGTTCTAGTTTCTAAACTTGGTTACTTACTTTAAGGGGTAGAAAATAGATTCTATTTGAAATATTTGTATGCAAATATGAAGTTAAGATTTGATGGAGTAATTAAGCTGAGGGACTTGGTGCATGCAGCTACAAAGGCACCATATTTTGGATTATTGAAAAAGCATAAGCATATGGAAGAAATTATGAAAATGAACAAGGATGCATATGATTGGTTAGTTGAGTACCTAGGAAGAATTAGTGTAGGCATGAATTTATTCTCTATCCTAAGAGTGGCATGTTGATAAATAACATAACAGAAGCTTTTAACAAGATTATCTTACATGCAAGAGACAAGCCAATCATATCCATGTTTGAATGGTTTAGACATTATCTAATGAATAGGTTTACAAGTTTAAGGGAGAAGGTACAGAGGTATAAAGGTGATATAATGCCTAAAGTGAAAAGAAGGTTAGAGAAAGGGATTAGATAATGTGGAATGTGGATACCCCAAGTGGGTAGGAAATGGCAAGTTTGAAACATCATGGATGTTTGAAAAGTTTTCAGTTGTTTTAGACAATCAGTTGCAGGTAAGGTTAATGTTGCAATTGATTTTAGATTTTGTTTTAAAAACATAATGAACCAATGCAATTGGTTTGAAATGAAATTTTTTGAAGTTGACTGGGTTCCCATGCAAATATGCAATCAACCGCATATATTTAAGCGGTGAGGAGTCAAAATAGTATGTTAATGTTTACTATAAGAGAGATACTTATAGAAGGTTCATGAACTTATTATTGAGCCTATCAATGGTGAGTTGATATGACTAAAGGCTTTTGGAGATGCTATTAGACCACCTAAACTACTTAGAGCACCTCAAAGACCAAAAATAAGAGAAATATGGGACAAGATGAAGTTATGGAGGGTGAAGAAAGAAACAAGTAGAAAAGAGCAATACAAAACTAAGAAGTGGATGTGCAATCAATATGGGTATAGTCAGAGGATTTACAAGTTACAAGGTATCCAAGGTGAAACCAATGGAATCCATATTGATCCAACTACTAGTACCATGAATAATACATTTGGTAAACAAGTTTATATTCAAACTGGCAGTAGAAGAAATGGTAGGGGCAGAAGAGGCTACAGCTAGAGAATGTGCTCATACAAAACAAGAGGTGCTTGCACTGCAACTAGGAGAGGTGTTGCATTTGGAACAAGATGAGATAGTGGAAGAAGGGGTAGGGAGATATAATAGGAGGTGATGGTAAGAGCAATAGGAATGCTGATGGCTCAAGGAATATAAGTGGTAATACTAGGTGGTTTTATTAAAGAACTTTGATGTATTAGGTCATTTCTTTATTTCTATTATTGCTATGTTGAGTTCTACTTTTGTTCTTGCTATACTATGTAAGGGCATTGGGAATGCTATTTTTTGTTCGTATGTAAGAATAATGTGAATTTACATTTTATGGTTATGATAATGAACATTGATGTATTAGGTACATTATAATCACCATATTTCTAATTTAGTGTGTTTCATATGAACTTGGCTATTCTGGATGTATTTACAAATATCAATGAAAATGTGGTCTAAAACATTGACAACACCTAACAACATCATTTCTAACAACCTCATGGACAAAGAAGCTAGCATTAACACCAGGAAAACAAAGCAAAAAAATAAAAATAAAATTAATATCAAAGCAATCTTCTTCCATCAATCCAACTTGCTTGCATCAAATCCACCTTTGCATGCAAAAGTAAAATTATTTTCTTATGTTGCAAAATCACATGCCTCCCTCGCATGTATATTTTATTACCAATCCATACATAATAGTTGCAAGGGAAGTTTTCCTACAAAAACATAAAATTTGTTAGATAAACAAAAATATTAACATCAAAAAAGTTTTAAACTTCTAACCGAAACATATCCAATAATGTCAAAAAGCCCAAAACCTCCTACAAGCATTGTGGCCCTATCTCGTGGAAATGGTTGCAGGCTTCTCACATTGGAAAAATCATGGTAGCTCCTTAACTTCAATTTTGACCGGAAATGGTGGAGGAACCACCCATGGTGTTCAATTTTAGAAAATTAAAGCTTTAAAACCCTAGAAATGGAGGTTAGGTAGTGGGAAGAATAATTAACTCTTGAAAGAATGAAATAGAAAATACTGGTTTCCCAATAAATTTGTGCAGAGGATGAGAGAATCCAACAAAGGGATGCTTATTAGGTTATAGGCTCTATAGCTATTGATATTAGCAAGGATCAAAATATTGTTTCTTGATACAGTATTGGTCAGTTTAGAAACGAAAATGTATCAGATACGTATTGAAAACATTGTGAAAATAGTGTAAAATCCCAGAAACATATAAATGTAAATAAAAATATTTTATAATACTTATTTAAGGGTGATTTGTAATGTATATAATGATTAATTGTGAATTTTTGAAGACTTGATTTATCTCTTCATGTAATTTTATTTTCTTTTTGCATGTTTAATCTCAATCATTTATTAAATTATACATAATGCAACCAATGCATATTAACTAAATTAAATAAAATTTAGAAGTAATACTTGCACTTAACTATATTTATTTTCTTATCATTTGACTAGCTTTCATATAATAATTTTTTTTTTATATTTTTATAAGTTATAGTTTTTATACTAATAAATTCTAATTGTATAATTTATAAATATAATTTATTTTATATAACTTAATTGGTCATAATTAAGTATTAATATTTTAAAACAAAAATAACAAATTTTATTAGTTATTATTTTTATATTAAAAATATGAACTCTTAGTAAATATTAGTAAACAAACATTTATAAGGAAAAATAGTTAAAATAAAATTTATTTATTTTTATAAATCAAAAACTACATATCACTAAATATTTCTTTGTTAATTTTTTATATTAATCTCTATTATTGCTTGTTTTCTTTTTATTGACATTAAGAAAATCTTAAAAAAATATTAAAAATTAAAGTTTGTAAGATACGGTATCCAAAAATATCGAAAGTATCTGATTGTATCATTGGATATAATTGAATACGAACAAGTATCCATGGATATATTTGAATGTCGGTAGTAAACAATAATTTTGTATTTGTAACTCAAGATACAGATAAATTTTATCTATATTGAAAAAAAATATACGACATTTAGTTCCTTGAATATTAGGGCATCTTGAAGTTGGATCATGGACTTCAACTCTAGAAGGTTGGCGTGCCAATTATTGTATGGTCACTCTCGGCTGAGCAAGCAATTCTACAATGAGAGCTTGATTGTAATATTGATGTGGTTAAGGATTGGAGTTGGTGTGGGGAGTCAAAAGTGGAAGTTGTAGTGAAAGGGGCCTATGGTGCTAATGGGTAGGGCTGGCAATGAGCCGAGCTAGCTCGTGAACAGCTCGTGAGCTGCTCGTTAAGAGCTCGGATTGTTTTTTAAACAAGTCGATCTTGAGCTTTATTTTAAGGTCGTTTAGTAAAACGAGCCGAGCTCAATCTTTGAGCTCGGCTCGTGAGCTAGCTCATTTAATATTATTTAATAAATTTTTTTATTATTTAATAAATTTTTTATTATTTATATATACATTTATAATAAATATATTTATATACAACAAAACTAACACAAATTGTTACTTGGTTTAGTGGTAATTTGCATAAATTTTCACTAAGAGGTCTTGGGTTCAACTCTCCTTGCCTACGAAACATTTTTAGAATTTTCAAAAAAATTTCACGAGCCCACCTAAAGTGAGACGAGCCGAGCTTTGGCAAAGCTCGGCTCGTTGACACCCCTACTAACGGGAAAGCGAAAGAAAATTGTCAGATATATATAATTTTTAATTTTAAAATATGTCCACGTGTCAACACTTGGCTGGTTCTCAAAATGACAAATATGTGATTTGGTTATGCTGACTTATTATTGTGTTATGTCAAGTCAATTTAAATAAAATGTGACGAAAAGGGAGAGCTAGTGGATTTTAATATTACATGAACCCAATTATAATATTTCAAAATATAAGCAATAAATTTAACACAAACAAAATTTTATGAACCAAAGAATAGTTTAATCTAATTAGTATGTCAATAAGCCAATCAATTTTTAGCTCAACTAACAAGTCATTCAATTAAAAAAAGACAAATGTCTCAGATTCAAGCAATACCAACAAAGATAATTCTTTTTCAAAAAATATTAATAAGATCTCCTCCTGAAATATGACCGGAGTTTCTTCTTCATTTTGCTTCCTCCCTTATATTAAACAAAATTTAATATATTTCATGCAAATTTTTTTATTTAAAAAATAGTCATATCCTAAAGATTGAGATTTTTTGTTATTTTATGTAAAGATCTATTGACAAACACCCATTGTTTAGATTGCTTCTATGAATCCAGGGTGCTCAACTGCTGAACTCCAGGATCCTCTCTCTCATGTTACTTGAAGTTTTACAAAGTCAGCATTGAAAGCAGTGGTGGAACCACATGGAGACCTATAAGGGACGTGGCCCCTACAGGATTTTAGGAAAGTCTTATTTTTATCTGTTAATAGTTTGACTTCTATCATTACGGCCCGTGCAAAATTTAAAAAAAAAATTCTGCTAAGACCCTTAATAGTTATACTTTTACCATTATGCCCCCTATAGTTTTTTCCCAAAAAAAGTCCTATTCTGAGTATTTATCATTCTGGTCCTACAAAAATTTATATTTTGAATCATAAAATATATACTTTTGCATTTTGAACCATATAAAATTTGATAATTTTTATTATTGTGACCCATTGAATATAATTTTTTTTTTTAATTTTACACTTTCTTGAAAAACAAAAGAAAGAGATTAAAAAATAAGTAAAGTTAAAAAAAGAAGGAAGAAGTAAATTTGTGATACTGTATAACTAATAAATATAATACATATTTAATACTCACTTATTTTCAAAAGTTTGAATGTGATATTCATATTTTTTTTATTCACTTTTATGTTTTTTTAATGATTTTGTTTATGGCACAAAATACGGAGCTTTCTAGGAAATTATTTCAAAATGAAAACTAAACAACTGTGAATAGTCTTGTATGGTTATCGATTCAAAACTTCAGTACAAAATAATAACAGTTCGTTATTATAATGGTTAAACCTAAAAATATGTGTTGTAGATATCAATAAAACAAGAAATGAAGTTGGAAAATCTATCATTAAACTATTCTTAAAGCATGAAAATAAAGTATAGGAAAATAAAAGCCAAGAGGCCAAAGATAAATTGCATAGATGTTTGGTTTGCGATCAACAAATGAGTCGTCTTTGAATTTAAATATTATTACAAGAGATTCAAATTAAAGTAACTTCTACCAATTTAAACCTAAATAACTATACTTCCTACAAGTTCTTCAGTTTTTATGCAATTCATGTTTAGTCAATTTCCGAAATTACACAAATAAAATGTAAATAATGCTTCCAGACACCTACGTGAATGACCATAGAAATTGATATAGACATTTTTATTTCAGTCCCATTTGCCGCATGAATGTTCGGCATTTCATTTTGATTAATTCTTGAAGACCCTATATGGCAAAGCTGGTCGAAAAATTTATAAATCATTTTTAATACAAATTTTATGACCAATAAAACTGCCAATTATATAAAATTATCAAAAAGAATAGGCTTAATAAGTGAATTTGACAAGATCGGCCAATAGACCAAATTAATAGATATGGAAAGCCAATTATTTGGCCGAGTTGATGACTTTATAAGGTCAAATTGGCCTAATGATGAAATTAGCGAAACATGTCAACAGTCTTAAATTTTGTCAAATTCACTTATTAAGACTTGGGCTGACTATCAGACCTAATTAAAGGTTTCAGCCGAATAGGCCGATTAAGCCACACTGAAGATCTGGGCTGAATGTCATTTCAGCCGAATTAGAGGCTTAAGGCCGACAAACTGTGGCTTCCAACAGAATTAAATGCCTAGGTCGCCACTGAACGAAAGTGATTAAAATAGTGCAATGCTTGTCAGAAAAAGAGTCCAAATGTGATAAAGCTAGGTCTCCATAAGAAACACTACATCTATGAAGATTCAAAATCTTAAGAGGCCTTATATTCAAGTCCTCAGCTCAATGCTGCCTACCTTGATGTAAAACCAAGTTAAAAAAAATAAAAATGCTGAACTCTTCCATTTCAGATGCAATGACGATGTTGAAAAAACAGACTGTAGGTAGATAAAATCTCATTCATTTCTCAACAAATGAAGACTCGGCAAGATCAATGGCACGGGCAAGGGCAGCAGCTTTGTTCTCACACTCTCTTTGTTCATCAGCTGGATCACTGTCAGCTACAATTCCCGCCCCAGACTGGAGATGGGCAACCCACTCTCTACGCTTTGTCACATCCTTGTACGAGTACATTGTGTCAAAACGAGTACTAGTTGGGAAAACTATGGTTCTTAAACCAAGGGCAATATCTATATCACCAGAAAAAGATATGCCTCCAAAACCACCACTATATGGCCCACGTCTTGTGACTTCCAACTGATCAATCAACTCCATAGCCTTCACCTGTTTTTGAGCAAGAGAAAGGGAGAAGTTGAGCAACCTACGATGAAGGACACTAAACCAATAATGAAAATCTTAACTGGTTAGACGTAGTAGGATGGTGATAGGTTGTTTCTCGAAGCAAAAATTGAGGGCTCCTTTTAGTCCTTCAGGGATGGGGGAATAGCATACTGCATTTAGGCAGGCAAAAAACCCTGTATTTTTCTTTCAAGCTACGCCAGTTCTATATCTTATCCATAAAGGGATTTGATTCATCTTACTTGGAAAACCAATAAGTGAGAGGCTGAAATTAAATACATAGCGAATACCTTTGGTGCTCCGCTGACAGTGCCAACAGGCAATGCAGCACGCAGTGCATCCCAGCTTGTCAAATTGTCGAGTAGTTCTCCTGTAACCTGAAAGAGAAGTACATGTTTCTCACTGTTTGAGATAGCTTAGATGCCTTGAGCACAAGAAATATGGTACAGATATAGCTTCAGAAAAGTCTACTTTTTCAACCAAAATAATGAGGTAGGTTTATTGAAAAGTCTACAAGTTTATTGAAAGTATAATTCAGACCAATAAGGTGGTTTTTAAGATCAAAGGGTAGGTTTAAATTGATAAACCAAGATTGGGAACAATCCTTATTTCATATATATTTTTTATATAACTTCCAGGCCTACATTTAAAAGAGAAAAAAATTCAATCTTTATGCCTCTTTGGTTGAAGGAAGTAGAATAGCAGGAGAGAAATAGAATTTCTGAAGCTAGGATTAGGGCTATATAGATGGTACGGTATTAGGAAGCAGGTGGATTGAAGTCCTTTTATGACACCATAGACTGGTTATGGGAAATGGAGGAAGAAAAAGAAGATGAAAATCAAGACAGTTGTCTAAGGCTAGTGGACTTAAAGATTATGGTATAATAACTCCCAAAGTTTATGTTTTCATGTATAACCAACGAGGAAAAAAAATCTCGTCACAAGTTTACAGTGTTGTTGAGATACGCTACTTAAAGGCATGCTATTAAAGAGAAAACTGCAATCCCTGCCTTTGTACCAAAAAAAGAAGAGAAAATGCAATCATACATAAAAAACAATACAACAAGCTACCTTAGTTTACATATGGTGCAATGGATGTAGGATTTTACCATCATTGGAAGTTTTTGTTTTAAGTGGAACTAGAAGTTAAATTTCAAAAGTCATAATCAAATTCAAAAGTCCTCTTCTTGGAAAAAGCCTGTCTAGAAAATAACCAATGTAATCAAACAAATGAAATAAAATTTAGTTGCTCTCAAAATAATGTTTGTATTAGTATTTTAAATCAAGCAATTTTGAACTGCAGGAAACAGTAGCTGTCCAAATTTCTGGTTATGTTGATATAAATCTAGAAAATATCATAAAAAATAGTTCTCTGTTGCTGCTGGAGGAATAAATACATATGGACCATTTTACCATTTAGAAAAAAAAGCATCCGTTTGCAATGTGATACCACAATTTGAGAGGCAGAGTTTAGTTTGCCAGGGTTCAAACCAGAAGAAAAGTGTGTTCTGCACATTAGGCATTAGGCAAACTGCATAACATACTCTCAACTTTTAATGAAAAAAAAAACTGATAAGAAAATTCCCATAATATACTGCATATAAATTATGAGTCACCAGTCATCAGCTTACAGAGAGTGAGAGGAGCTGATCAGAACCATTGATCAAGTATGAATGGCCAAGATTAAAGCAGGAGGTCGTGTGACCTTTTAAAAGATGTTTTGATCTTGTCCATTCATGCTTGCTCCAATGGTTGTGATCAGCTCCTTTCAACTCTCATAATGAACAATGGTCTCATATGATATGCTCCCTGTATAAACTATAAATATGATACGATTGCATGATTCTAACCTTCACCTAAGAGTGTGGAGGCTAGCATCCTCCGCTTTTTTGAGTAGACAAAGGACCCTATAGAATTACTTAAAGACAGGGGTATCGTAGTAATTTAGAAGAAAAAAAACACAATCTCCTGTTCCCAAACATCCTATCATTTTACACACCCCTCCCTCCCTTCTCTCTCTCTTTACTACCAAAACTGGACAACTGAGTAGTAGTCTTCCAGACACTTCATAACTAAGAGAGAGAAAAGAATTTGGCCCAAGTGAGACTAAGAAAATTTAATGCCTTACACTTCATCACATGAATATTCCTTTGCGCTCTTCTGGGCTGGGAACAAGTTATAGGTTTTTCTTGGTTGGAAATGATGAGTATTTTTCTATCAAATTGCATAATCCAGCATTATAGTAAAAATTATGATATAGCTATTCTGCTTGCTTCATCTTTAATTTGGAAGCAACAGAACTGGTGACGGATGTCAACATCTGATTCAATTTTTGATGATTGAACAAGATTCAGGCTGACATAATATATTGAGGCAAAACAGCGGAGAAGGACATCAATTAGTTTTTTTTTTTTTTTCTTTTAGGGAAAAAAAAGTAGAGTGTCTCTTGTTTGCATGATTTGTTAATCATCAAGGCACAGTCATGTTCAAATCAGAGAGAACTCAGATGGAGTTTAAAGAATGAAGGACACGAGTGAGACAGAGAAAGTGCGCAGCAAAAATGGCAATTGTAGCACGTAGAAGATTAGGTATTTATATTTCATTGAAAATTGTCGAAATGACCTCCGCCTTGTACGTTCTTTCTGACATGGATTAATTTGTTTTCTTTTTGACCATCTGAAAAATTGGGATGCTAACATTCACACAAGAGTGTAGAGTTTAGGATTGATCTGTGTACGCACAGACACAGACTACATACATACATATAAATATAAAACTTACAGTTGAGCTGATGTGCATAACATGGGAGTAGCGCTCAATATTCATGAGCTTTTCAACTTTCACAGAACCAGGTTTTGACACCTGAAGGATCATCTTCCAGTAAGTATGTGATGAAGGCCGGAAAAACAAAAGAAAAAAAAAAAAATAGCATGCATAAATTAGTCAAACTAATTAAGAACATATAATCTTTTTATCATGAAGTAATATGGGTTTCATGGCAAGATCTACACGTTTATGAAATATTGCATCCTTCAAAGGGTACAAAAGACTGAAGGTGCCGTTCTACACATAAATACTAGCACCATTCGATTTTTGGTCACACCTTCTTTCATTTATTCCATATAAAATACAGGTTTATGGCATGATATCAAACTTTAGATCAAGTGGCAGGAGAGATATTTTACAGCATTTTACAACGAGACCCAGAGCAAGTATATGATGGAAACAGCTTTTATTCCATAAATCACCAAGGCAAGATCTTGCCTAAGATTGCAAAGCTGAAAAGCATAATAATAGAGACGGTAGAGTGATTTTTTAAGACCAAACCCATCTGATTAACTAGCTAACTAGTTAAGGAAAAGTATTTATGTCAGACAATCAGAATTACTGACCAAAAATAAATTCGCATCAAATGATGAAAGTGGTACATAAAGAATAGAGCATCTGATAGTATTTTTTAGCATGCACAAAAAAAAGTGTCTTACATGGTCATTTATAAACTATGAAGAAAGTCCATAAAGCTACAGAAGCGAGATGAATTTGCAAACATGATTTCTTGTATAGGAAAAAATATTAAAGGAAGATGAGAAGTACAAGAAGTTTACCTAAATATAAAGAAAAATTGAAAAAGAAAAGCTTAAAACGAAAGTCATGTCACATATAAACTATTGCAACACCCTGAAATTTGCAAAACATGATTGACTTCATATGTTCATCTAGAAGGAAAACATTTATCAGGAGTTTGCTCTCTGCAGGAAAATATTTAATAAGCACTGTAATTAGAAACTATAAACCTTCCCAACATCGTTCCTCCCTAGGTCAACTAACATTATGTGCTCCGCGCATTGCTTTTCATCATTCAAAAGCTCCTTCTCCAACATTATATCTTCTTTGGGTGTTTTTCCTCTTCTAACAGTCCCAGCAAGGGGCCGATTAGTAATCTTTCCCTGAAATAAAAGATATTTTAAAAAAATACATACAAGTGCATGTTAGAGCTTGAGTTTAAATTACTGATGTCAAGGAAGAGGAATGTCTGGTGAGAAAAGCTACCTTCTTCACACGTGTAAGAATTTCCGGACTTGAGGCAACCAGAATACACCCTCGGGCCTGATACCAGTTCGAATACTGACATTGTGACCATATTAGTACTTTTCAGTCACCATACATGATTAAGAAATCTCTGCATGGGTGTGAGATGTGAGTAGAGAAACTTACCCTATTTATGCCAACAGGATATCAATAGGAGGGTAGAACAAGTAAGATAAGACCTCTCTATGGTTACTGAATTTGACATTATATACAGTACCATCCTTAAGACAAGCATATCACCCAAAATAATACAATTGCTGCTTCTGAGAATGCCTAAAGTATGTCAATCTAACTATCTTACCACAAAATGCCTCTGGAAGTTCATCAATAAGTTGGGGCTTCCATTTCTCCATTATTCTTCTAGGAACCACCAACGGGTCCTCCACAACCTCCTCTGTCCTACTTCCTTCATGATGGTCCATGATTGTAACCATGTTCTCCTTTGCCACAATTTCCATTGTTGGCTGAGCTCCAATTACACTATACCGCCCCTAATATGATTAATTCAAATTAAATATAGACCATACACATCTTGACTAATGAAGAAAGATAAAGAATAAAGTACTGAAGTAGCTCACAACACTAGAAACCTGTAACCCAGGCTCAACCGATTCGAAAAGAAAGCTAGGAGCATCTCTATCATCCTCCTTAACCAAACACCGGTAAGCAAGAACCGGCGTGAGGTGATCAGAAAAAATGCATCTGTACAGAGGAATCACATTTCCCTTTTTGGAAGCTTGAATGAACTTCTCTGAATTGCTTAACTAGATGAATGTGCTCAGAAGTCAGAACAATAGAAGCTTACAGAAGTTGATTCCAAAAAAATAAGCATTCAGAAGCAGGCGAAGCATAATGAATTATAAACAAGTTATAAACTTGAAAGATGTATAAGCATTTTCAATTGGATAGCAGAGCAGGGATGAGGGACTAATTCAGAAATTCGACCATTCCTTCAATGGGAGTTCAAACGATAATGAAATATAAAACCCATGATTGGCTACACTTTCTTTTACTCAATCTCAAAACCAAACAAAGTAAAAAAGAAAATCATAACTTCTTTTACTTTATTCCTTCTCTACATTTCTTAAGCAACCAAACAAATAAGAAACTGGAAATACGATTACGTTGAGACAACAACTTGGAAATCACCTAATGAGGGAGAAGAATTTACTGCACATCGAAGAGTACTATGAGCAAGCGGAATGGCGGCCAATAGAGCTTGTGAGCTTAAGCTTGAGCTTGAAACCTTACCGTCAAACTTAACCGGGATCTTTGGTTGCCATTGGAGTTGTGAGGGAAGCTGGAGGGCTGTAACTGCTAGGGTTTCCATAATTTTAGAGCATTTGACTGAGAGAGCAGAAATATTGTCGGTGACCCTCACAAATATTTTTCTCTAAGTGGGAGTTTGGCGGGAAAGAGCGAAGAATGAATGGAAGGGGATAAAAGGAGAGCAGGGAAAGGACTGGACATTCCTGGTTAGGATAAACGACTTAAATAATGTTTTTTTTTTTTTTTTTTTTTTCCATATTTTTAAATATAATATTTTGAAAACTAATAGCTAAAGGTTGAAACAACGTAAAACTTCAATCAAGAAAAAAAAAAAAAACAACAACAACGTAAAACTCAGTGAGCTTGTGGTTATCAAGTTGAACACAATGTTTTGAAACCGGGCCCATAAGTTGACCCGAAAATTACAGTTAGATTGAACATTGCTCACTTAGTCACTTATTGAACTATATGTTTTGTCCTAAAGTATTTTACAAAGCACGTGGACTTGTGGGCAGAAATTGATGTTCAATATAGAAAAAAAAAAAAAAAAAAAAAGCAAAAACAAGCATAAATTACATGTTTAATATGGGCAAAAATGGACAGAAGAAGTAGAAATTGAATAGACAAGAAGGCCACTGCCGTCTCCCTCTCCCTCTAAATCCTAGGCTCTAGTTATCTTTCATTTTTATTTTAATAAATAATATTTTAATTATTATTTTTTTATAAAAATCATTTTTATTTAGAATAAATATTATTTATTATAATTACCGGCTCTATTAAAATTAAAAAATTAATAATTCTATTTTTTTTGTGATTGTTAGGAGCTTTATTAAACTTAATTATTTTATTATAATGATAATTGTGATTTTATGATAATTATGTTTTTGTGATAGAGTTAGAAGTTTATCTTTTTTGTACGAAAAATATTATGTGTTTTTTTTTTATAATTAGTCATTTTATTAAATTATTGATTTTATTAAATCATTGATTTTTATAATCATGTTATATGATAATTAGGATTTTTACGATAATTATGTTTTTTTTTTTTTTTTTTTTTTTTTGGTGATAGTTAGGAGTTTTATTGAAAATAAAACAGACTAAAAACACACAAACAATAAGATAATGAAAAAAACAAGCAAAAGGTGGGAAAAAAAAGAGTAGAAAATAAGGTTACGTAAAGTAAATATGTATGACAAAATAAAAAGGTCGAAAAAAGGTGCAAAAAAAGGTGACGTAAAGGACTTCAACAAAAATGTACAAAACACGTGAACAAAGATGAGTTCGCATGTTCACATGAACCGATGTGACTGTCCAGTGTGAACATTGGAAGCGTGTGCAATGTTCGACTATTTAGTGCTTGGAAGCATGTGCAAGACTTACTGAGGATTATTAAAAATTTGTAGATTCTTGTAAACATTTGAGTAAAATTTTCTTGTTTTAGTAAAATCTCACTTTTCATGTGATGTATATTTTTATTTTACTATTCTTAACTTGGAGGAATTGTGTAAAAATCAGTAAGAGGTTTCCTACTTAATTTACTGATGAAATATTCAATTGATTGTACTTTCTTATTTAACAAGTATTCATTTAAAACCATTACCAAAGCCTTTCTAAGTGTGCTAAATTCTTGTATTATACTTA